>CM066036.1:167037628-168237628 GCA_033557465.1 Ichthyophis bannanicus | reverse complement strand
ATGCAGGGGATATTTTATTAATGGCCTTGAATGTGATGAGGAGAGTTTTATATATTATTCTGCAGTTTATCGGGAGCCAGTGTAGATCGATCAGTATTGGTGTTATATGATCTCTTTTTGAAGCTCCAGATAAGATGCGGGCTGCTGCGTTCATTGCCAGTTGAAGTGGACTTAGTGTATTCTTGAGGAGGCCATGAAGGATGATATTCGCATAGTCGAAGTGCGGTGTGACTATTGCTTGGAAAATTGTACGGAAATCCTTGGTTTCCAGCATTGGTTTCAGGTGACGCAGTGTTTTTAGTTTGTAGTAGATTATTCTTACGGTGTTCTTTATGTGCTCCTTAAGATTGAGTTGTTGATCGAGTATCACACCGAGGTACTTTATGGAGGCCTTGATCGGGAGTTCTGCATCTCTTACTATGAGGGTGGTTGGTGGAGAAAATTGCTTGTTTCTTGTGGCTATGAGCACTTTGGTTTTCTTGAAATTTATTCTCATGTTCTGATTGAGAAGCCAGTCGGTTATTGCATTGAAAAAGTTGATTAGTGCAGAGTAATCAGGATTTGATACATTGATAGGTGTGAAAATTAGCACGTCATCTGCATATAATAGGCAAGATATACCGAAGTCTCTGGTGATTTGGCAGATTGGCTACTTGTATATGTTAAAAAGCAGCGCAGATAGAGATGAGCCTTGGGGTACTCCTTGTTTCTGTTGGAAGGGTTCAGATGTAATGTTGCCTGTACGACCTGTTGCAAATGCTCTTCTAGGTATGATTTGCACCAGTCCCAGGCAAGGTTATGGATGCCTTTTTCGTGAAGTCTAGCTAGCATAATATTATGGTCAACTGAGTCAAATGCCGCTGATATGTCCAGGAAAATCATTGCAATGGCCATGTGAATGTTGTCAATCCCACAAATGAGTTTGTTGAATAGTGAAGTCATGAGTGTTTCAGTTCCATGAGCTTCTCGGAATCCGTGTTGGCATGGGTCCAACGGGGCTGCTGTATCTATGTGTTGTTGGATCTGCCTCTGAGTTTCCTTCTCAAGTATCTTGGCTAGATAGGGAATACTGGAAATTGGGCGGTAAGACTCTTCCTTCTTTGGGTCCATCTGGATATTTTTTAGCAGTGGGCGAATTGATGTTTGTTTAAGGGCAGTAGGGAAAACCCCAGTTAGATAGGAGATATTTGCGATCTTAGCTATGCAAGGGCTAAGTTCGGCATGTAAGGTTTTGATCCAGTGTGCTGGACATGGGTCATTTGGTGCTGCGGTGGTGTTTATGGTGGCGATAATCTCTTCGATGGTTTTTCTTGATGGAGGTGAGAATTTATCGAGTGAAGCTTGAGTTTGGGGGGGTTGGATTTCATTTCTCTATTTCTTGGTGAGTGTTTTCACTATTTCAAAGAGCTCTCTCGGCTTGTTGTTGGATAACTTTCCAGGAAAGGAATTTCAAAGAGGTAGTGGCTAATGGTTCAAAGGGCGGTTTCATGAGCTGCCCAAGTACCAGATTCAAGTCCCATGCCACCGGTGGTGGCTTAATGGGAGGCTTCGTTAAAAGAAGGCCTCTCATAAATCTTGATATGAAAGGAAGAGAGGAAATAGGTTGTCCATTGAGAGGCTTGAAAGAAGCTGCAATAGCACTCAAATGTACTCTCACTGAATTAGTCTTAAGCCCTGCATTTGATAAATGAGTAATGATTCCAGAGGTATCGCAAGAGGATTAATACCCTTCTGTGAGCACCATATGGTAAACCTTTTCCACTTGAATGCATAAGGGCATCTTGTGGAAGGCTTCCTGGAAGCATGAAGGATATCCTTCACCTGCTGGGAAAGGTTAAGACTGTGAAGTTCTAGGCTTTCAGCAACCAGGCCCTGAGATGCAGAGACTGGGGATTGGGATGCCACAGCATCCCATCCTCTTGAGAAAGGAGATCTGGAGCAGATCCTAACTCCAGAGGCGGAGCTTGAGAGAGATGTAAGAGCAGAGGGTACCACATTTGCCGTGGCCAACGTGGAGCTATGAGGATCATATGACCTCTGTCTCTCTGAAGCTTGAACAGGGTTTTGGGAATTAGGGGAATTGGTGGAAAGGCATAAAGGAAGTCCTGACCCCAGTGGAGGAGGAAAGCATCCCTGGCCTGACAACCTCAAGCCAGAATTCTGGAACAGAACCGGGGAAGTTTGGCATTCAGCGGACTTAAAAAGAGGTCTATGTCCGGGGTTCCCCAAATTTGAAAGATGTTGGCCACCTGGTCTGCATGGAGAGACCATTCGTGTGAAAGTAGAACTCAACTGAGTCTGTCTGCCGAAGAGTTTTGAATGCCTGGAAGATACACCGCAAGGAGATGAATCTGATGCTCTTTGACGAGGGTCCATAGTCGCAAAGCTTCATTGCAGAGTGACAGAGAGCCTGTTCCACCCTGCTTGTTCACAGAGAACATGGCTACCCAATTGTCCGTTTGAACTAGGACTGTCTTGTAGCTGAGCTGGGTGTGAAATACTCGAAGAGCAAGGAAGATTGTTCTGAGCTCCAGGAGATTGATATGGAGATAGGCCTCCTGTGGAGTCCAGGTGCCCTGGGTAGAGAGGCCCTTGCAGGTGGGCTCCCCAACCCACCTGTGAAGCATCTGTTGTTAGAGTGGTTTGGGGTGGGGGTGTTGAAAAGGAGACCCCACCAAAAGGTTCTTGGGTGACTGCCACCATTGGAGGGACAAAATAAGGTGATCTGAGTTTGCTATTTTGTCTGACAGGCAACCTGACGCCTGAGTTCACTGAGTGGATAAGGTCCACTGGGCTGCCCTCATATGGAGGCGAGCATAAGGAACCACATGCACGGTGGATGCCATGTGGCCTAGCAACTGTAACATTTCCCGAGCAGTGAGGTGAGGTTTTAGCACTGCTTGGGAAGCTAACTGCACAATGCGAAGGCAGCGGGGCTGTGGAAGGTAGGCTCTTGTCTGTCTGGTATCCAGAAGAGCTCCTATAAACTCAAGGGATTGAGAGGGAGCAAGGTTGGACCTTGGGAAGTTTATGACAAGTCCAAAATACTGAAGGATACGCATTGTGCGAGACAGAGCAACCCTGGCCTCTGGCTCTGAAGGGGCTCGAATGAGCCAGTTGTCTAAGTAAGGGAAGACAAATATTCCCAGGGTGCATAGAAATGCTGCTACCAGAGCCATGCATTTTGTGAACACCCTTGAGGCAGAGGCCAGGCCAAAAGAAAGAACCCTGTATTGGTAGTGCTTCTCTTGAAACAGGAATCGAAGGAACCTTCAGTGAGTTGGATGGATGAGAACATGAGTGTATGCATCCTTGAGATCTAGAGAACAAAGCCAATCCTGACTCTGAAGGTATGGCAGCAGAGTTCCTAGAGAAATCATTTTGAACTTCTCTCTGGACAGGAATTTGTTCAATTCTCTGAGGTCTAGAATGGGTCTGTGTCCTACTGTTTTCTTTGGAATAAGGAAATAGGAGGAGTAAAACCCTGTGCCCCATTGGGGAATGGGTACCTCTTCTATTGCCCCTTGAGTAAGGAGCATAGTGACTTCTTGACTTAACCAGTTGTTGAGGGAGGTCTGAGAATTGAACTGTCTTACCATTGTAGGAGGGGGCATGCTGAGGAAATGAAGCTTGTATCCGTCTCTTACAATAAACAGAGTCCAATTTTCTGCTGTTATCTGACCCCCATCTGGGGACAAAATGACATAACCTTCCTGGGATGGTGGAGGGTTCTGGGCCGTCCAGGGCCAGGAAGGCAAAGTTCTTTAGACAGGAGTCAAAGCCCCTGTGGAGGCTGAGTCTGCTGAGCCGGTTGAGGCTTAGCTGCTTTTGGTTTCCTTTGTTGCCTAGGTTGTTGCTGCTGTCCCTTTTGGTCAGACCGACCTAAACGATGTCCCTGCTGGGTATAGGAGGGATAAAACTTTTTCTTCTTGCCGAAGAATGGTTTCTTAGAGGATCTTTTTCTCACAGGATCAGCTGTAGATTTAGATAATCTATCCAAAGTAATATTGTCAGCATTTATCTCATTAGCTTTTTCCTGGCAATTCTTGCCAAAGAGATTCTCTCCTGTGCAAGGTATATTCCCCAGTATGTCCTGTACCCAGATTTCCAAGTCAGATGCGTGGAGCCAAGCAATTCTACGTGCACCTATGGCAATAGCAGAGGTTCTGCTTATGCATTCAAAGCAGTCAAAGGCTGCACGATTCACAAACTTGGAAACATCTTGAGCATGTTTAACAAGAGCAAGATAATCTTGCCTTTTATCATCAGGAAGGAGAGGGCTCATAAGCTCTAAGGGGTATGTTTACTAAACCGTCTTAACGTGCACTCTCCCATGTTATCGCATGATAAGGCGCCTTATCGCGCGATAATGGCGCCTTAGCGCGCGTTAACACGCGCTAAGGCACAAACAAGCGCTGAAGGCGGAGAAAGGCTCCCGGAGGGCGGAGGAAGGCTCCCCAGGGGCGGAGAGAGAGGGTCAATGGGCGGAGAGTGGGAGGGGAGAGGCTACCTGCACACTAACGCTGTGAAATCCGAGGCTGAAAACTAACGCCAGTGAAACCCTGGCGTTAGAGCTGATTTAAAGGGAAAAGAAACCATTTCCGTCAGCAATGTACAGCAAAACCAGGGAAACCTACTCAAAAGTGATAAGTGTGATACATGTGCACAGAACAAAAGGGCAAAGAAACAATGAAAATGACCAAAAGAAAATGTAAAAAAAACATAACCAAGCTGGGCAATAGTGAAATCAATGGGAAACATCAAAAAACACCCCCAAGAAAGCTCCAAAAAAAAAAGATATGAATTTTGGAAGGGTCTATGCTCTGTCCCCATACAAGGTGAATGAGCCCACAGTGAAATTGCGCTGATCAGGGTTTTCCTCTCCATTGGACAGGTTTCCTATGGTGTGCACATGTTACACAACAGCAGGGCGGGCATGTCAGAATGGGCACTGGACAGATGCTGGAAAAGGGGACACAGAGGGCTGCAGGCGGCACATGCTGTGGTGCAGCTGGGGCACAGTGCGGACTAGGGTAATGCCTAGCTGGCCCATAGGAATGCTGAAACAGTAGAGCAGCCAGACAGCAACTGCTGTCAGCAACATGGGCAAGAGTGTGCTTCCCACAGTGTCACAGGGAATAGTACCCAGCAGGTACCCCCAATGGCACGGAACATTGGCAGGCGGTGCTGGGGGAAAGCGTGGACAGCTATGCAGGCACCCCTACCCCAGAATCCGCACCATAGGCAGCCGCCTACCCACACACTGGATGGCCTGAGACTGCGCAGCACCAGCACCACCAGCAGAAGGGCATGTCAGCATGGTGGCAGAGGGGTACTGGTGGTGGAGGGGGCAGTGGTAGCTGCCCAGAGCAGACCATGGCCTAGCCCTATTTAGGTGGGTGCCGTGCACTGTAACAGACAGGCTCTGTCTGACAAACAGTCATGGTATCTCCAGGGAATGCACCATCTCTGTGGCAACACAGTGGTGCAGTGAACACAGCCAGTGTGTTCAGGAGCAGAAGGTCACAGGTTCAAGTCCCAGCTGTGGTTCCTGCCAACCCAGTCCCCATATTTTACCCACTACTAAAACATGCTAATACAGACAGAACCTTTATTGCAGATAACAGAAACATGCCCAATAAACCTACATTTTACCCTACAGAGCACAGACACCATAAACATGCACATTACCTAGAGCAGAGTTTCCCAAATGCAGTCCTGGAGGGCCAAACACCATTCAGGTTCCATGCTGCCTCTAATAAACACGGCTGTGCTGCATGTCTATGTCTGCCCCCATACAACATGGATATTCTTGCACTGGGGACATCCATATACCTGGCTTCTAAAATAGCCCCAGGGATGTCTCAGTGCTTTGCAATGTCTAAATGTCCTTTTCAGACATCTAACTCATGGATAGGACTTCTAAATGATCCTCTTAGTAAATAAACCTTAATATTCATATGAAGACACAGCTCTTGGAACCTAGAGTACTCAAGGGAAGGGCACACTTACAGTATTGCCTATTCCAGGGCAATATTACCTTTTTTATTTGCAGATGATATTTTGTACTCACAGAACATTTATCCAATTTTCAATGGAACAGTGCCAATGAAAATTATTATGGGTACCATATGTCCATGAATGTTTTAACTTGTTTTTGTTACTGGTAAGATTTCTATGGAAAAGAATGCAGAGAAATTGGAAAGCATAACCTATACATTATTTGTCCTCAAAATGGATAAAAGCAATCAATTTAAATGAGTAAATCTTTTTACAGTTGTAAAAAAATTGTTTGGTTGGAGTGCTTCCTGGAACAGATTAGGTTGCACTGCAGTTACTAAAGTAATACTGTTTTCCTTTTTAACTCCTTTCAAAAATCTCTACCCAGCCAGTTCACCAATGAATACAACTTGAACATGTCCTTGAATTGGCATTTGCACAGCTTCTATAGAGTGTCTAAATTATAAATTTCTAAGCACTGGATCATGAACACAGCAACAAATTGACTCTTACTGGGCAGACTAGATGGGCCATACTGGTCTTTATCTGCCACCATTTACTATGTTACTATGGTACTAAGGGAAGTATTAGTAGCAATTCAAAACACCTCTTCTAGAGTAAAAACTTAACAAAATCCTCCACTGCTCCCAGAAAGGATCAAACAGCCCAGAAACAAATTGATCACAGTGGGCTCTAGTAGGTTGCGACCTGTAATACGGAGACACCCTCTACATCAAGAGATATTCCTGCATAATGCCTTCTCTGCCTTAGATAATTAAATGTGCCTAATCCGTGGAAACTGAAATTCCCATAAATGAGAGAGTCAATGCCCAATCTTCTGATAATGCACCATATATGAAGAAAAAAAATCACAAAACATTAAACTACTACTACTTGGAGAGTCCATCATCAGAGGAACCAACTTGGGAACACAGTTCAAAGGAAAGAAGATGGTCAAATGTCTTCCAGGCTCTTCAGCCAGCAGGAATATGAACCAAGTTGTTGGCATAGTTAGTGCAGAAAGTGAGCACTCCAAAATTGACATTGTCATCCACTTGAGTACAAATGACCTGACTAGAAACAGTGCCTCTGCAGTTCAAAGAGACTTCCAGACTCTGGGAGAAAATCTCAAGCCCTTTGTTAACACTATAGCATTCTCAGAAGTTCTACCTATTCTTGGAAAAGGGGCAGAAAGGCTGCATAGCATAAACAACTTTAATATATGGCTCCAAACCTGGCGCAAACAAGAAGGATTTAGTTATATAGGCAACTGCCAAAACAGATGGATCAACAAGAGACTATACTGTGTTGATGGACTACATCTCTCTGTCACAGGGAAAAGGATCCTAAGTGAAAAATTCAGGCAGTGTGTGGACAGGCATTTAAACTAGGGAAAGGGGGTAACGGATGGAGAAGGACAAGTTCAGGATGTCACTCCTAACAAAAGCATAACATTGGAAACAGCCACAATCTAAAATACATATTAATGGCAAGTGGGAAGAGGCATGTAGAACAAAACCCATGCAAAATACAGGCAAGCCAGTCAACAAATGCTGGAAAGCAATAAGCACAAGTGCTCAAAGCCTAGCCAACAAAGTTCCTGACTTGGAAGCCCTAATGATGGAAATGGACTTGGACATTGTGGCCATTACAGAAATATGGCTTAACGAGTCTTATGAATGGGATATAGAAATAGCTGGCTATAATTTATTTAGGAGGGATAGAGAAGGCAGAAAAGGAGGAGCAGCCCTATATGTCAAAAGCAATATTAAAGCTGCTGAAATGCAGGACATGGGGAAAAGAAGAAGCGCTGTGGATTCTGTTGGAAAGAGGAGATGGCACTGTCATCCATGCTGGTGTAGTCTACAGACCTCCAACTCAAACTGAAAAAATGGATAGAGACTCAATTATTGATATTGCAGAGTTAGCCATGAAAGGGAAAATGATCATATTGGGTGACTTTAATCTACCTGGTGTTGACTGGAGTATTCCTTCTGCAAATCTGGAAAGAAATAAAAAAAATTGTGGATGCCTTCCAAGATGCATCGCTTAGACAAATGATGATGGAACCAACCAGGGAAAGTTTGATGCTGGATTTAGTACAAACCAATGGAGAAAATGTGTCGAACGTCCGGGTGGGTGCCCATTTGAGCAGCAGTGATCATCACATGGTGTGGTTTGAGATACAAGCCAAGGCAGAGTCCCCTCACAACAAGCTCAAAGTCCTAGACTTTGAAAATGCTGACTTCAGGAAGATGGCCAAGTGCCTGAAGGAGGAGTTGGCAGGGTGGAAAGAGGTAAGGGAAGTGGAATTGCAGTGGACTAAACTAAAAAAGTCAATAAAAGGAGTAACAGATACATATGTAAGGAAGTGTAAATAAAAACAAAAGGAAAAGGAAACATATTTGGTTTTCTAAGTGAGTGGCTGCACAACTAAAGGCAAAAAACACAGTTTTCACAAAGTTCAGAAGTTTGCAAACAGAGAAACACCGAAAAGAATACAGGATAAAGCTAAAAGAGACAAAAAGAAATAAGGATAGCAAAATCAAAGGCAGAAGAAAAGATGGCTAAAGATCTAAAGCGTAGTGATAAACCTTTTTTCACGTATATTCGGGAAAAGAGGAAGATCAGAGATGAAATTGCAAGGAGGCTTATCAATAAACTGACCTGCCTGGGGATGGGTCCTAAGGTGGTGAACTGGATCAGAAATTGGCTGTCTAATAGACAGCAGAAGTGATGGTAAACGGAACTCACTCAGGTGAAAGGAAGGTGATTAGTGGCGTGTATTTGTGAGTGATATTGCTGAAGGACTGAATGAAAAAGCCTGTCTTTTTGCAGAAGACACAAAAATTTGCAAGTGTGGATTCCCCTGAGGGAGTGGAGAACATGAGGAAAGATCTACAAAAGCTGGAAGAATGGTCTAATGCTTGGCAGTTAAGATTTAATGTGAAGTAGTTCAGTGTCATGCACTTAGGATGCAGAAATCCAAGGGAATTGTATGAGATAAAAGGCAATAGGTTAGTGTGCATGGACCAGGAGAACGACCTCAGAGTCATTGATTCTGAGGATCTAAAAGTGGCAAAACAGTGTGACAAGGCAGTGGCCAAAGCTGAAGAATGCTGGGTTGAATACAGAGAGGAATTACCAGCAGAAAGGAGGAGGTACTAATGCCACTGTACAAGTCACTGGTGACAGGGACGGCTCAAGGCAGTCTGCTGCCTGAGGCGAGAGATGAAAATGGCACCCCCCCCCCCCCCGGAGCAGGGGGCGGGGCTCCCAGTGGAGTTGGTAGAGATGAGGACAGTATCTGATTTCAAAGAAGCATGGGACAAACACAGAGGATCTCTAAAGGAAAAAAGGGGACTCTTGTAATGGTTGATATGGAAGGACAGACTAGATAGGCCATGTGGTCTTTTTCTGTTGTCATTTTTCTATATTTCTATGTTTTACATGGAATATGCAAAAAAAAAAAAATTGGAATCTGGTCATCTCCTCAATAAAAAACATTCTCCAGCGTTCACAGTATGCCTGGTACTGGAGAATGATGGGTTAGGAGGGATAGGAAGGCGGTGAGACAGATGGGATGGGAGTAGGGTTGCCAACTTTTTCACCGAGAAAAACCCGACACCTGTGGCTCGCCATGCTCCACCCATTCTCCGCCCCTAGTCCCACCCTTGCCCCGCCCCAGCCCCACCCACAAAAATTACCGAGGATTCAGTCACACACCCCCTCAGTGTTGGTTCTCACACCCCCCCTCCCCTCAGTGCTGGTTCACTCACTCACCCCCCTCCCCTGCTGGTTCACTCACTCACCCCCCCCCCTGCTGGTTCACTCACCCACCCCCCTGTCACTCACTCACCTCCTCCCCTGCTGGTTCACTCACACCTACCCCCGCCCGTGCTGGTTCACTCACCCACCCCCCTGTCACTCACTCACCCCCTCCCCTGCTGGTTCACTCACACCAACCCCCCTCCCCTGCTGGTTCACACCAACCCCCCTCCCATGCTGATTCACTCACACCACCCCCCCCTCCACTGCTGGTTCACTCACCCACCCCCCTGTCACTTACTCACCCCTCCTGCTGGGTCACTCACTTACCCCCCCTCCCCTGCTGGTTCACTCACACCAACCCCCCCCCCCCTCCACTGCTGGTTCACTCACACCACCACCACCATCCCTCCTTGCTGGTTCACTCACACCATCACCCCCTCTCCCTGCTGGTTCACTCACACCCCCCCCTTGCTGGTTCACTCACACCATCACCCCCCCCCCCTTGCTGGTTCACTCACACCATCACCCACCCCCCTCTGCCCAAGCCGCTGCTTCTGCTTTGTACAGAGAAGCGGCTGCAATACACTTACATTGAAAAGTAAAGACAAACTGTGTAAGGAGCCCTCCGGTCATCGCAGAGCCCGAGGAAGTGATGTCATGGGGGCGGGCTCCTCACAGGTTGTCTTTTCTTTTCAAATTAACTTTATTGCAGCTAAAGACAACCTGTGAGTTGCCCGCCCCCATGACATCACTTCCTCGGGCTCTGCGATGACCGGAGGGCTCCTTACACAGTTTATCTTTAGTTTTCAATGTAAGTGTATTGCAGCCGCTGCTCTGTACAAAGCAGAAACAGCGGCTGCACTGCTATGGGGAATCGCGTTTGCGTTTGCGCCGCGGACTTCGGCACAAAAGCTGGTTTTTTGCTCTGGCCGCTCCCGATCTTGCGGCCAGAGCAAAAAACCGGCTTTTCAATGGCCGGTTTTACATCTGTGCCAGCAGTCGGCCTGGCCATCGAAAAACTGTCCAGGCCGGCTGAAAACCGGCCGGTTGGCAACCCTAGATGGGAGGGATAGGAAGGCGGTGAGAAAGATGGGGAGACAGGAAGGCAGTGAGAGAAGGGAGAAGGGCAGGACTGGGAGACTATTTTATTTATTTTTTGATGGTGACCAGCAGCACTACTCAGGGGGGGGGAGGGGAGGGGAGAAGGAAGAAAGATGGGAGACCATTTTATTCTGTTTAACATTTGGTGACTACTGCTGCAGCACACCAGTCAATGGAGGGGGTGGGGAGGGAGGGAGGTGACAGAAGGGAGAAGGGCAGGACCAGGAAACCATTTTATTTAAGTTTTTGATTGTGAGCACTGACCATGATTAGCACTACTCCAAGGGGGCAAGTGAGAAGAAAGGGACTGGAGACTTTTTTTAATTTTCATTCCCTCTGGGGGGGGAGGGGGGAGAAGGAAAAAAGGAGAACATTTACTTTTATTTTTAATATTTTGTTGACCACTGTCTGTCTGCTGCAGCACACCAGTTGGAGGGGGGGGGGGGGGGGAGAGGGAGGGAGGTTACAAAAGGGAGAAGGGCGGGACCGGGAAACATTTTATTTAAGTTTTTGACTGTGAGCACTGACCATGCCTAGCACCACTACTCCAAGGGGGGCAAGTGAGAAGAAAGGGACGGACAGGAGACTTTTTTATTTTCAAAACGAGCACTACCTACTGCTGCACACACTCCTCCTCCCCCCTACCCCCCCCCCCCAGACACAAAACTGAGCCGGGATCAGCTTTCCCTCGACGCGCGGGGGGGGGGGAGCGGAGAAGGAAAAGAGGAGAACATTTACATTTATTTTTAACATTTTGTTGACTACTGTCTGCTGCCTGCAGCACACCAGTTGATTGAGGGGGCGGGGAGGGAGGGAGGGAGAAGGGCAGGACCAGGACCGGAGACCATTTTATTTACTTTTTCTACCACTAACTAGCACCAGCACTACTCCAAGGGGGGGAGCTGAGCCTGAGAAGTAAGAAAGGGATGGCTGGCTGGGAGCCGACTTACCAGCAGCAGCAGGCACAACAGGCAGTTTCTATCAAGGGTCGGTCAGACTCAGTCAGACCAGATGGTGGTCGGTCACACACGGGCAGGGCGGCTCACGCGATCACTCTGTGTGCACACAGGCTCAGCGCAGCAGCAAGCAATGAAAGAGGAAATCCAGAAAGAGGCAGCAGCACTTGAAGAGCACGAGCCTGTCTCCGCCCCTTTCATTCCAACTGCACTGATTCGTTGGGCTCAGTGAGTGGAGGGAAAGCAGAGGAAAGCAATAACAGCAAAAGGACATCATTGGTCCTTTTCCTACCAGTGCCGCCCCCTGAAAACTATTGCAAACGGCCGCCTGAGGCGACCGCCTCCGTTCGCCTCATGGTAGAGCCGCCCCTGACTGGTGAGACCTCACTTGGAATATTGTGTTCAGTTTTGGAGATCATATCTCACAAAGGAAATAAAAAGACTGGAAACAGTTCAGAGGAAGGCAACCAAAATGATTTGGAGCCTGTGCCAGAAGACGTATGAAAAGAGACTCCAAGAGCTGAATATGTATACTCTAGAGGAGAGGAGGGACAGGGGAGATATGATGCAGACCTTTAAATACTTACAAAGTATTAATGAGCAAACAAACTTTTTTCAAAGACAGGGAAGCTGTAATACTAGAAGGTATAACATGAAGCTGCAAGTGGGAAAACTGAAAGGCAACGTCAGGAAATACTTTTCACTGAAAGGGTGGTGGATGCTTGGAATACCCTCTCACTGGAAGTGGTAGGGGCAAATACAGTGACAGAAATCAAAATGGCATTGGACAGACACAGTGGATCCCTATATAGAAACAAGATAAAATCAAAATAAACGTAACTATCTCTGATAGCGTAACAAGTTGAGGTGACCTGCACAGAGAGGTGGGTACACCCCTAAATAAAGGCATGAGGCGGGGTGACCTGCACACAGTAGTGGGTACACCTACTCTTTCCATCTTGCTGCGCAGGCTAGATGGACCATGTCGGTCTTTATCTGCCATCATATAGTATGTTACTTTGTTAATATGAACACTAGTCCATTTATCAGCTATGCACAGGAAAAAAGAAAATGGACAGCTTGCTGCAATTGTGACTGATCAATGAGATCTTTGTAAAAGCAATTTAATATGTAGTAAAAAAAACAATCTAATTATTGTGTTTCTGCATACATTGCCCATAGCTTACACATATCCTGTCAAACACTGCTAGGGCTCACACTGTATACTTACTGAAAACTGCGAAATAAAATTATGTCAAACAAGTATTTTGTAGGACGTTAGATTGTTCCATGGATTAGAGCTCAGATTTATGTTTTGAATCCAGTTTGATCCCAGTTGAAGACCCTCTGGGAAATGAGCTGACATTCATTAGAAATAATTAGTCACACATGTTCATTATTGATCTGGCATGAATTCTGAATTACTGTAGTATTTTTTCCTTTTCAACTCTTTTCCTAGCTCACATTTGTGCTCCTTCCAGAGGAAGTACTGGTGCTAAACTTTGTAGCAGGTTGCTTGAGTCCAATTGGTCAGGCACGCTGTCAACAACCACATAAACACTTTTGAGCATCAGTATCATAAAGTCTTCAAGTTGTAAACTATTTTATAAAGGCAGATAGGTGTCTATATTATCTTTACAAAAAATATGCAACTTGTGGGTCTATGTGCCTTCCCTGACTAGGTACCTTGTTAGAAAGTTACCTTCTTCTATTTCCTCTTGATATTGTGTGAATTTCTTCTCTCCCCCTGCCCGCCTATAGGATCTTTACCCAGAACATGCCAAGAGTGAATAACAAATGACTGCAGATTTTACTAGAGGCCTAAGAATGGAATCTAATCTAGATACTTGAGGATGAACCTGTCCATTCCAGGGCCGGCCCAAGGGTTTTAGCTGCCCCAGGCAGAAACCCTGGTCCAACCAAAGAACACGTAACCACATATAGTGAGTGCACCAACCAAGTCCAGACATGGTATTCAAAAAGAGGTCTTTAATACCACATTGTGCGTTTTATCATGAGTTTTTATATAATTATTTTTATGATTTACTTAAATACGTTTATCCATTTTATTATGATTACTTATTTATAATTTTATGTGTGCTTTCATCTATTTATGTTTTTAGTTTGCCAATGAACCCCTGAGGAAGGCATTGCCAAAACACAGTCTGAGTTGGGTTTCCTTGGTTTATTCCCCTGTGTGGGTTATTTTGTGATTGTGTGGTGTCTATTATCTATTAAAGACCTCTTTGAATACCACGTCTGGATTTGGTCCAGGCAGAAGCCCTGGCCATGATGTCCCTCCCCCCCTTGCGCTGAGCCACGTTGTTCCCCACACCAAGCCACGGCATTGCCCCATGCCAAGCCATTTCACCCCTCCATGCTGAGCCATGCTGCCCATGAGCCAAGCTGCGCTGCCCCCTCCATGTTGAGCTGTGCTGCTATCCCCTAATGCCACCAATTCTTTCAGTGGGGCAACAGCTTGGCTTGCCACAGTGGTGTCAGCAGCCCACAACAGTCCATGCCATTCAGCACACATGGCTTGCTGCTTCTGATACACATATCAGAGGGTGGGGGGTCAGAAGAGGCAGGACATGTGTGCCAAAACATATGGCCAGCTGCAGGCATGTGCGTGTCACCCATAGAGGTCTGCTTCCCTAGGCAGTCGCCGAGTCCACCTACTGGATGGGCCACCCTGGTCCCTTCCTGCTTCCTGCCCCCAGGAAGTTATCACAGAGCTCACACAATTGATGCTACATAGCTTCCAAAACCCACAATGACTCAGCAGGTTTTATCTTCTACTTACTTGCCTGCTATCCATGTTCACTAGTATTGTTCTCTTTACTTCATTTAAGATGAGATCCTAGTCAGTGTATTAGATGGATACTGTCCACCTAATAGGACAGGACAGCTAACCTTAGAAAACCTGTGCCAGATCAGAAGCCTACCTAGAAGTTCATCACCTTTGTTGCCCTAATCTCTCAACTTAGAAGGCCCCCTTCTCCAAGGGACAAGGTATTATTAGATTCTATATGACCTCTACCAGGGATACATCATGCAGTTCTTATGAGACATCCTTTTTTCATGATGGAATTGTATGGGACCCCTTAAAGGCACATGTTCCTCAGAGACCCAATTGGCTTCCCATGGCACAGGCCTGATACTTGAATGTTCTGATCTTCATGACAAGTACATTAAGTAGTCTTGGTTTGAGAAAAATTCATCTTACCACTGGTCTATAGTCAAGGACCATGAGTGGAAAATAAACCACTTCATCCATGCCCAAAAGTCTTCTTATGCTCCTGTCCCCCTCTCTCAGTGTGGCAACATGGGACTTATTCTAGAAATCACTTTAATTTTTCAACATATTTATCCTAGATGATTTTAACATCCATTGAGAAATCCCTTTTATTTCCTAAGACAGAT
This sequence comes from Ichthyophis bannanicus, assembly GCA_033557465.1. NCBI lineage: Eukaryota > Metazoa > Chordata > Amphibia > Gymnophiona > Ichthyophiidae > Ichthyophis > Ichthyophis bannanicus. The sequence continues at coordinate 168,222,377 of CM066036.1, read as the reverse complement.
CTTTTGTTACATTTCTTTCAGAGCTTCATCTCTAACAACACGTGTTTTTCCTCACTCATGCAAAATACAATGTGTGCCTTTAAGTCAATGCTGACTCCTGGTGACCCAGCAGCTCCTGGGTTTTCTTGGCAGTGGAGGGCTAAATGACTTGCACAAGGCCACAAGAAGTGCTGGTGGTAATCAAACCCTGGTCTCTTGATTTCCCAAGCCAGCATTGTAACCATTAGGCTACTCCTCCACTCTACCCATACTACCTTGGGATGACAACTTCATCTTCTTCACCCTACCTTTTACACACCCAACTGATTTCTCTCATGTAGACAGAGGCACCCCTACTCCCTTGCAGAGAATTTCCTATGATAGCCTTTCTTTGTTCCCTCTTGTTGACTCTCTCTTCCTACCCAGTTGTGACACACTGTTCCTAGATAAACAAGTGGAACTTTGGAATGTCATCTTGATTTAAACCATAAATGCTGTGGTCTTCTCTAAACCTCACCATCACCAAGCCAGGAATCAACATCTGTGGTATCACCCTGGCCTCCATCTATTAAAAAGACAAACCAGGAAAGCTAAAAGTCAATGGAGGAAATAAGACACCACAAACCCTTGCACTCTTCAAAGAATACCACTATTTCTATCATGCAAAGATTACCCTTGCCAAGAAAAACCACTACACAACACTGATTACCAATTTTTTTGCATTGTCTAAAAAAACTCCTTTCTATCCTCCTAGTCCAGGGGTGGGGAGCCCTGGTCCTGGAGAGCCGCAGACCAGTCAGGTTTTCGGGATATCCCTAATGAATATGCATGAGATATATATGCATTAGAGATATCCTGCCAACCTGACTGGTTTGTGGCCCTCCAGGGCTGGATTTGGAGACCCCTGCCTTACACCTCTGTCATTTAAGATTGTGAGTGGGCAAGGTGCAGATGTCCTAGACATTGAAAGGGTACATAGAATGTGTCACATTCCTCCTCGATTCTCACCTCCACCAAAATGTTGTCTAATAGACAATATTTTGGTGGTGGTGAGAAGTGAGGAGGAATGTGACACATTCTATCTAACCTTTTTGATGTCTTGGACATCTGCACCTTGCCCACTCACAATCTTAAATGACAGAGGTGTAAGGCAGGGGTCTCCAAATCCAGCCCTGGAGGGCCACAAACCATTCTTCTCTCCCACTTCTATGACTTAGATCTCAGTACCAAAATGTTCATGTTTATTTATATTTGCTATATCACTCTTCATTTTTAACTTCATGGTTCATCTAATTCCTCACAGATAGTTCTTTTATAATAACAGTATTTTTCATATCCTCTGCTCCACAACTCCTATGCTTTTTAACATCTTTCTAAGTCCCCTGACATCTCTGATCCAAGAAGCTGGTATCAGTGTGCATTTTTACACTGACAGTATCCTTCTCATTACATATGATCCTCATAACCCTGATCTTTCTCCTATAAACCAATGCTTATTAAAAATGGCTGCCTTGTTGCATAACACTGTTATAGTTTAATTTATTTGATATACTGCCCATCATAAAAGAATAGCTAGTCAGTGTACAAATTGTAAAATTACAATTGAAAACATACAAGAAATGATAAAAGGATGAAAATATCAAGAATAGGAGGGATCAGGAGGCCAAGGTTACAAAGATAAAGAAGCATCGTAAGACCACAAATGGTGGGGAGGAAACAAGGAAACAGACCAAGACAAAACAGGAGGGTAACTAAAAAAGAACAATAGAAAAAAAGAAAAAGGCAGGGAAGGACTGCAGAGCTTAATAGTTGGTATGGAAGGGCAGACTGGATAAGATGAATGGTCTTCATCTGCCATCATGTTTCTATACAAATAAAACCACTACTACCAGGTTTACTAGAAACCTCAATTCTCCTACTGTCACTCCATTCTTCGGAACCTCTCCCATCAAACTAATATCATCCGTTAAGTAGCTGGGAATTATATTAGACACTGATCTTACTGTTACTAATCAAATCAGCACAGTTAAAAGCTCATTCTATGCCCTTCACCGACTTTGGACCATATGTCCCTTTCTCAGTATGGCTGTCTTAAGCATAATTGTTGAGTCTTGTAGTCCTGCAACTCACCTACTGTAATTCCATCTATGCCAGTCTTTGTCCCCATGAGCTCAAATGTTTACAGTCAGTACAAAATACAGCTGTTAAAATTCTTTCCACATCTGAAAATATGATGTTACTCCCTTTTCATACAACATAACTGGTTCCTTGTGTCTTCAAGAATCACTTTTAAGGGGCTGAGATAGTAGATCACAGGGCTTGCAAGCAGTGAGCTCCACTTTATCCTATGAGATGGCTCTTCTCTTTCATTTGAGCTATGCCAAAAAGGGCAAAAAACCAACCCATCCATTGGTGTCGATGAGTTTGGGAAGTGAGAGCCAACTTATCCTGGATCAAGTTGGAGTCCATCTTCAATGGGCATGCCCCCTGACATCAGACCACTCTGGCATTTGTGGTTCAGAGCAGAGAAGGGGTTTTTCTTAGCCCTAAAGAGCAAGCACTATATTTGCAGCCTGGAAGCAGTTCAGCCAGAAATAAGGGCTCTTCAAGTGCGTGAAGCATTGATGGGACCACTGCTGGCAAGATCCTCATTCAGGGAACATGGTATTGAGGTGAGAAGTATCCTGCTGCAATATCTTTCTGGGAAGGAAGGTTTTGACTGCCAAAGGAGAAGGTAAACATATTGTATGGGACTCAATCAGGGTCATGGATCTGTCCCTGAGCTTAAATATGGATCAACTTGGTGGTAAAGTTGGAGTGTGTGAGTGTGCATAAGGAAGCACTTGATCAATGCAGTAAGTCAACTGAACAGTTGGAACATCAAGTTGGAAGAAGTAGGGGATGCTCAAATTAAAGAAAGTTCAGTGTTATGGAGGGAGGTGGATGTACATTTTACAAAGGATGCCCAAGTGAAATCTGGGACATCCAAACCAAAAAATCTGAAAAATAAAAAGCAGTCTATGCATGTTCAGGCAGGATTTCACAAATGTGAATGTGCCCGATATGAACATCTATAGAGACGTCTACATAGATATCTCCAGAATAGCATTTCAGAACAGTGATGTCTAATAGGCTGATGGTAAAGTTGTGAGTTAAAAGCAGGGCCAAATCCCAGAGTGGGACTTTGTGATCTTGGATTTGTCATTTAACATCCTACACACACTGGATGTGTTAAGGCCAAAACACTTTCCTGATTCCTATTTGCACCTGCAGATATACCGACATTATTGAAATTGAATGGGGATGTCTAAGTTAATTGCACCTCCCCAGACGGACCTCCGCTGCATCCTTTTCCTACATGGATGTCCCTGTACCAGTGACGTCTTTAAAAGCCATTTGAAAAATGGTTCTGGGGACATCTCTGTGAATGTCCACATGCATGTATTCAGATGTCAAAATCATGACATGGAGCCCGATTTAGGAAGGGGCATGTCCAGGCTGTCAGAACGGCCCCAGACAAGATGGGCCCATTTGGACCCAGTTCTGACCGCAGGAACAAAATGTTTCCGTGGTAGCCAGAATTGGGCCTGAGGATGGCCCGGCATGCCCCTGCTGCCTGCAGGAACGTTCTCTCTGCAGGCGCCCCTGACTTCTGTGGCCTTGGCCTTCTTTTCCCTGCTGCCCGACCGAAGGCCGGCCTACCGTGGTCTGGATCGGGTGGCAGGGGCCCACACACACCTGGCCCCTGCCCTGGTGGGGATCCCCAGGCCTGATCGCCGGTTTTCTGCTGCTTATTCCTGCACTGTCAACTGACACCCCTGAATGCCCGTTTCAGTACCCCCCCTGCTCACAGACCCAAGGCCGATCTGTTGATTAATTTTTTGTCAGCTCCTGCGACCAACGCCTTTGGTCCCATCAGGCAGGCCTTGGAATGATATCTGCCCACATTAAAACAATGCCAGGGAAAATACATAACTCCACAGCAAGATCCTTCTTCACTGCTCATATAATTGCTTGCCAGTCCAGACGACTAGGTCGTTACCTCCCCGGCTGACTCTGTACTCGCTCATGGTTCCGAAGCAAAGGCATAAGCTGTGTCTACTGTAGACCACTCTCGCCCAGCCATAATCGACACCACTGCTGAATTAAGACCCAAATTAGGACCCCCCCAACCGCACTGCTGCTCGCTGACCAGTCCAATAAATGAAAGAATGTCCCAGCAGCCAGCAGCCACGAAGCCTCTATCCCCTAACTGAAACAGAAAAGACCATTAGCAGCCACCTTTTCCCAAACCTTTCCCCCCCCCTCTCACAGACAAACATAACCCAAAAGCTCAAGAACACCCTCTGCCAATGCTTCGTATCTCCCGTTCCGGCAAGCTTGCTGCCGCCGATGCGGAAGGAATGTGAAGCAGACAGACTTGGGTCTTCACCTTTGTACCACAGCCCCATCCTCAGGATGGCTATAAATTGCGCTCCCTCCACCACTGCACGCATCCTCCACTACCCTTGTAAAGCGCCTATGGGACAGGTGGACAGGCCCACAATCTCAGTCCACACAACCCACAAACCTTTTCTTAGCGGGTCCATCTTAGATTTCGCTAAAATGACCCGCAATCGCCCTTCCTCAGCTGCACGCGCTGTCGCCGCATGCCACCTGCATGCCGCCCTCCACCCTGACCTACTGGAGTTCGCTACCAACTCCAATCTGGAAGGCACAGAAAAATGCAAGACAAAAACCCACCGTGAAACTGCCACCAGGGTAAAGCAGCACAGAGCGTCCCAAGCAATTCATGAGTAATCGGCCACCTGAAGTCCATTGTAGTTGGCCGCGACCGCTCCTCCTCATAACAGCCTGCGGACTAGGAATCCCCCTAGTTCAGGGGCCCCCTCATACCTCTCTAGCAAAAAAGGCAAATCCCACTACTTGGGTACGCACCGTCGATCTGGAGGCACCGCGCTCTTAGACCTCTACTACCTACCGGCCCATCAACTGATCGGACACCAAACAAGGCTGCCAACCCCTGGCCACCAATAATTCTACCACTTTTCCGCAACCCCGCCTATAGGCTGACCATGTCGCTGCCGACACTAACTTCCCAGTAGATTCATCATCCCCTTAGGCCAACGTTCCGTAATTACTTCTGGACCACAAATCCATCTGTGTCCACTTCTGGGGTCAAACTCCAAAATCGCTCCCATTGAAAACGAGATAGAGCATCAGCGATCTCGTTAGTACCACCCGCAATATGCTGTGCCCTGATCAACACATTCAAACGCCAACATGCTAAACTATGTCCTGCATTACTGTCGCTACCGCAACACATCACGGTATGTAGCGACTCATCACACTGATCACAGCATCGTTGTCACACCACCACCCACTCTTCGTTAGCTAAGCCTGTCCGGCCACCACTCCAAGACCCCCAACATAGGAAACAATCCCAAGACACCCCTTTGCGCCAAACTGTGGCCATCCTGCTGCCCCCCCCCCCAGTAAATTCCTAAACCCCTACCCCCCGCTGCATCCGTGTAGCTTCAAATCTGCTGGAATATCTCAGCCACCATCGTTACTGCCACCCCATTAACATCTTTCAAAAATACTTCCTAATTGCAGATCAGCCCGCCTAACCTTAGATACTCTAATACGGTGATGCGACCTGCTCACTCCCGCCATTGACCCCGCCAGCTGCTGCATAAATACCCATCCTATCGGTATAACCCTACAGGTGGCATTGAGAGCCTATCCAAGCCTGAATCTTCCTCAATGTCAACTTATCAGAGGCCCATACTTTCGCCGCCAGCACTCACAACCTCGAGCCACCCTGTCCACCAAATCTAGCTCCACTCCCAAAATTGATCCCCGTCGCCAGGCCTGCGCTTACTGGCAGCCAACTTGACACCCAAATCGCGCCACAATTCCACCCAACCCTCACAGAGCTTCTGGCACCCCGACGCCCCTGCTGCACCTACGAACAAAAGTCATCTAGATAATGCACACGTCCGCACAGCCCCCATTCTGGACCGTTGCCCCCTGCAGAGAAGTAATAAATTTCTCCAAGCACATCTCGAGAAATTGAGCCATCCATAAGCACACCTGTGTCAAAATAAATACGCTCCTCAAAACGGAAACCTAGCAGACGAAATGCTGCGGGTGCACTGGCAGCAAACGAAATGCCGACCCCCATATCCACTTTGGCCAACTATGCCTTGCAACCCGCCTTTCAAACCCACTCTACCGCCCTAACAAAGGACACATACAGCTCTGAACCCAACTCCTGAGGAATGCAGTTATTTACAGATGCTTCCCATGGAGCCCTAAAACCTCCCTATCCCCCCGCTTCCAGTACAGCCGAAGCAATGTCTGTAAAGACCCTATCCGTATGGGCGAAGGGGCAATACCGAATACAGATCTATTGATTAGAGCCCGGCATGGGGGCCCCTGAGGCCCCTCTTCCAAGGCATTTAGCCGCTGAATGTCCCGCACTATCCAAGGAACACACGTCAGAATTTGCAGTCTGTAAACGGGCCAGAGGACTTGCTAAACCTCCAACACAAGCCACTGGCTCCTCCCCCCTCTTACTTCTGCTGTGGCATAGCCCTCTCTGCACAAAAGGAATGCACCCCCGCCCCCACATTCGGCACCGTCCCCCCTTTCCTCCCCCCCCCCACTCCCCCAACCCTCCCCTGGCTGACATGTGCATCAGCCCCAAGATTAATATCCTGCCTGCCCCTCGACCGTCATTTATTCTCCTCCCTTTCTCCATAGAACATCTTGTCATAATTTAACCAGCCCATCCCTCGTGATGCCTCGAGAATAGAATCCGCATAAGGCACCCACATCCCGCACTGCCATGGATGGTGATGACTCCCTACACTCGCAAGTCGCCAACAGACCCCCGCCCAATTTACCACCTTACGTTATATCTTCTTAATTCTGACCGCCTTCTCATATGCCCTTCCCTTCTTTCTACTATCACCGAACCACTTCCTGCCTTCAAGCAAGCAACAAATCTTATATATCTGTGCTTCCTAATGTTACAGTGCAGCTTCCACGGCACACCGATCCATACCTGTGAAAATGATGCTACCGTAGGAGCTCCGCCCTTCAGCATACTCGCTGCTACCACACCGCCACCAACCACCTGCCCCGCCCCCGTCTCTCGACAACCAGGACGCCAACCAGAATGTTTCCATTTTTTTTTTCTTCGAGACCCCCCCCCTCCAATCCCCTCCAACACCTCCCCCAGCCAAGCCTGCAACTCACCTGCAGCCACCAATCCATAGTTAAAGCCGACGTTGTACCAGATGTGGACCGTCCTCCAGGCTCCTGCAGTTCATCGCTCCTTGCGTATGAAGCCTGCTCCGCCACACTCGGCCTTGTCATTCTTCCCCTTGCTAGGTCCTCAGTTCCGAATTTACCTCCTCATCCGTGCACCCCATTGGGTGGATTCATTGCTGGAGACATAAATGAAAAACCCAGGAGGGAAACCCACCACAGACCACGGTGGCCGCAAGCTGCCAACTCCTCAGCCCCGGACGAACCTTGCCCCCCAGCCAGTGTTCCCTGGATGCCGTACTCCCCCCCCCCATGCTGACTGCCCCCTTTGTACTGCCGAACATCCCAGCAGGGCGATAAAAAGTCCACCAACTGGGGCCCACTGTAACCAGCATAACCCTGCCTTCGACGCCTGCAGTCCCTTCCCAACAGGACTGCCTAACTTCCTGCCACCCCCGCTCTCTCCCCTTACCATGAGAGGGGGATGCCCCTCTGTCCTCGCCGCCAACCTCCGTACCCCCACTCCACTGGACCATATCATCACCTACCTCTCCACCAATCGCCCCCCTCCCCGAGACTGTGGCTGGTAATACCCTAGGACAGCGATGGTGAACCTATGGCACGCGTGCCAGCTGTGGCACGCGAAGGCCTTGCAGCTGGCACGCGGGAAGGTCGCACATTAAAAAAAAAAAAAAAGCTGCCCGCTGCCGCCGCGGCGGCATGGAGTGTCCCGCGGGGCTCCCTCTGCCCGGCGGGACTCTCCCGGCGCTGCTCAGCCCCTCTCTGCCGGCTTGCAGAGACGCGAAGGGAGAGTCTCCCTCGCGTCTCTGTTAAGCCCGCAGGGGCTGATGGGAAATTTCCCATCTGCCCCTGCGGGCTTAAGAGAGACGCGAGGGAGACTCTCTCTCCCTTCGCTTCTCTGCAAGCCGGCAGAGAGGGGCTGCGCAGCGCCGGGAGAGTCCCGCCGGGCAGAGGGAGCCCCGCGGGACACTCCATGCCGCCGCGGCGGCAGCGGGCAGCTTTTTTTTTTTTTATTGCCAGGCGCGGAGGGAGGGGGGTTCAGACTGGCAATGGGCTAGGGAGGGAGGGAGGTTAAGACTGGCAATGGGCTAGGGAGGGAGGGGGGTTGAGACTGGCAATGGGCTAGGGAGGGAGGGGGGTTGAGACTGGCAATGGGCTAGGGAGGGAGGGAGGGGGTTGAGACTGGCAATGGGCTAGGGAGGGAGGGAGGGGGTTGAGACTGGCAATGGGCTAGGGAGGGAGGGAGGTTAAGACTGGCAATGGGCTAGGGAGGGGGGGAGGGGGGTTGAGACTGGCAATGGGCTAGGGAGGGAGGGGGGTTGAGACTGGCAATGGGCTAGGGAGGGAGGGTGGGAGGGGGGTTGAGACTGGCAATGGGCTAGGGAGGGGGGGTTAAGACTGGCAGTGGGCTGGGGAGGGGGGTTAATACGCAGTGGGCTATGGGGGGGAGTTAAGACTAGCAATGGGCTGTGGGCTGATGGCTGGCAATGGGCTATGAGCTGATGAGGGCTGTCTGGAAATGGGGTGATGGGGAGGTTAGGACTGGTAATGGGCTATGGGGGGGGTTAAGACTGGTAGTGGGCTGATGGGGGGGTTAGGACTGGTAATGGGCTATGGGGGGGTTAAGACTGGTAGTGGGCTGATGGGGGTGTAGGACTGATAATGGGTTAGGGGGGGGCTAGGACAGGAAATGGGCTGATGGGGAGGGGTTAGGACTTGATGTGGGCTGATGTGGTTAGGACTGGTAATGGGCTGTGGGCTGATGGGGGGGGTTTAGGACTGGCAATGGGCTATGGGGGGCTGACTGGAAATGGGCTGATGGGGGGTTAGGACTGGTAAAGGGTTAGAGGGGGGGGCTTAAACTGAAAATGGGGGGATGGGGGTTAGGACTGGAAGTTGATTGACGGGGGGCTAGGACTGGTAATGGGTTGGGGTGTTGCTAGGACTGGAAATGGGCTGAGTGGAAGGGGAGGCTTGAATTGCAAATAGCTGATGGGGAGGGGGCTTGGAATAGAAATGGGCTGTGAGGGAAGGGAGCTAGGACTGAAAATGGGCTGATGGAACAGCTAGGATAGGACTGGAAATGGGCTGTTGGGGGGAGCTAAGATTGGAAATGGGCTGTGGTGGGGGCTTGAATTGAAATGGACTCATGGAGGGGCTAGAACTGGAAGTAGGCTCATGGGGGGGCTTGGACTGGAATTGGGCTGAGTGGAGGGGAGCTATGATTTGACATGGGCTGATGGTGGGGCTAGGAAATGACTAGAAATGGGCTGATGGGGGGGCTAGGATTGAAAATGAGCTGATGAAGGGACTTGGACTGGAAATGGGCTGATGAAGGGACTAGAAGGGAATGGATGCTGGGTGAGACTGGAACTAGAAGGGAGCTGATGTTGGGGGAGGATTAGAATGGGATGGGGCTGGGAGAGTAAAATGGAGAGGGGAAAAATATTTTGTGTAGGAGGGATGAAAAATCTACAATTGGCCAGGTATTGGGAGAGTAATTGGGGATTGAGGATGGAGGGGTAAAATTTGTGTGGATGAAATAGGAATGAGGAAAGAGCAAAAGGAGAAAGATTAGTATGTTAAAGCAGATGTAGAGAGAGAGAGAATGGAAAAAAAACTAGAAGAGAGAAGAAAGGACAAATGGACAGCAGACGATGGAGAGTTAGCAGAAAACATGAAGAAACCAGAAGAAGGTGGCTGGACCAATTGCAACTGAAAAAAAAATGCACAAAAGGTAGAAAGATATCTCTTTATTTTGAATTTATTAACTGGAATATGTCAGCTCTGGGAAATGTGCATCATTAACATCTGCGCTTTGTTTGGTACAAGAGGAAATTCCTATTTGACGTTGCCACTTGTTCTCTTTCCCCAGTATTCTCTGAAATGTATTGGTTTAATATTTGCAGTGTTGCCTTTTGATAGGTAGGGTATGGTGCTTTGTGAGTCCTGGTAATGCTGTCAGGATACGGCGGGTTTGCTATGGGTTCTAAATGGGCAGCGTTTGTAGTAGTTCCTAATGTGCCTGGCGGTTGGCACTGGATTATAGTAATGTAGAAATCTTTTAGTCTTTCTTTATCCATACACTCATTAAGAGACATGTTTACTAAAAGTTAGTGTATGGTAACATTATGCAAATATTTATGCAAATAAGACCACTTATGCAAATGACGTGCTGGCACTTTGAGGAAATTCTTTGGTTTTGTGTGGCAGTTTGGGCACTCGGGCTCAAAAAGGTTAGCCATCACTGCCCTAGGACCTCTCCTTCCTGCCCCCTAGCTCTTGCCCAAGCCCCCCGAGACTGCACTCATCTCCTCCCCCACACCCCTCTCCCTCCTGCCAGCCCCATAGATCTCTCAGAGCCGCAACGCGAAGCCCCCCAACCTAACTCACTCCCAACTCCATCCCAATACTCTCCCCCCCTGCTCCCCCGTCAGCTTGCCCCTCCAGAGCTACCCTGTACTGGCAGACATGCCATCCCCCGGCCCTACCCACCCTGACCAGCCATCCCATACAGCTTCGCTGACCCCTGCCTAGAGTCCTCCACCTTTCCTTGAATCCCTTTGAACCCCGACTCCTCTCCTCCCCAAAATTCCCGCCGGCCTCTGCTTTTTAAAAAATTTTTTTTAATGTAAACACCAGCACAGTTTTGGCATGCCCCCCCCACTGTACACCCCCCCCCACCAGCTCTTCACCCTGCACACAGCCCCGTGCCCAAAAACCTTTGCCTGCCTGCTCACGCTATGACCTAACTCCGTTCCCCCGACGCACGCCAGAAGCTTGTCCACCGCACCCCCAACTTCGTCTTCTGTTCGCACCGCCACTGCTCCCTGCTTCTTTCTGCTTCCTGGCTGCTCAGTCCACTCGCCGATGCACCCAAAGCCAGCACCACCAGCCAAGACGGCACCGGGCTCTCAACTGCCAGTTGCCATGTCACTCCTCCTCCCTCACGCCTTCCTGCTTCAGTTCTCATTGGCTCCATCGCACACGTGAATGTGGCGGAGCCAATGACTTTAGCTGACGCCGCCGATGCCTCTTCTGGCCGCGCACAGGGTCCCTGCACCCGGCCGATCACCCGGTTATGGGCGGCCACCGGGACCCTGCCCCGCGGCCTTACACTTATTAGGTTCTTTTATTCATATTTTTCCTGATGTCTTGAAGGCCACCTAAGTTAGGCCCTGGGAATTCTTGGCCATTCAGCCAAGGCTCCTGGCTTTGGGTGGATTTTGGATCATAAAATGTCCTTGTGTGTGCTTTGTAAATATGGATGCAAGCAATTATTTCTTTGTTGAACCTAAACAGCTCTTAGGGGTATGTTTACTAAACCATCTTAATGTTACCGGTGTTAGTTGCAGTCTTACTGTGACAAATGCCATATAAGGTAGTGGGTGTTCCGGTCTTGAGGTAGCATTTCGGGTTATTGTGCGATAAAGTCTGTTATCGCGTGATAACAGAGGAAGCCGTGGCACGTTAACGCGCGTTAGCCTTAATTAGGCGCGCTGACCTACAAACACAGCAACAGAGGTGTAGCACACTGGTTAATACAATGACTGCTAAAACAGGGGTCATGTGTTTGATCTCCCAGTGGACTTAATAAGTAAGGCTGTCTGAGGCATTACCCCTTACTTTAAATCAGTGCTGTCTGAGGCATTTTCTTTTTTAATTTAAATTAGTGCTGCCGGCAAACATACCCTCACAGTGCCGTAACTTAAGGTGTCGCATAAGGTGCACTATAAGGCACTCCAGAAGGCACAATATAAAGTGCACTGTCCACCAAGTTACCTTATAATGTTCCCTATGGGGTGCCTTATAAGGCACCTTATAGGGCGCTTTATAGGGCATCATATAGAGCACTTTATAGGGCGCCTTATGAGGCACCTTAAGGTTACAGCACTGTGAGGGTGTTTTTGCTGGCAGCACTAATTTAAATTAAAAAAGGAAATGCCTTAGACAGCCCTATCAAATAACACCACTGTGGGATCAAACCCATGACTTCTGCCTCCACAGTCAGTGAAATAACCAGTGGGCTACATCTCTATAGCTGCTAACAAACCCCTGGCTGGCTACAGAGGACTGCAGGTCACCACACAAACTGTCTGCTGTGGTTACCAGGATAGGGTTAACCCACCCATACCCATGATGCACTGCACATGCAGATCAGCAGTCTACAAATGATCACAAGCACCTCGGCCTGGTAGGGGGAACTGACCGTGTGTGGTACTGGCACAGAGTAGCTACAGACCGACACATTGTGGGGGTACTTTGCTCACCCTGAGGGCGAGGTGGGGCGCCCAGCACCAGGTCCACAGCACCTGGCTTAGCTAAGATAGGCTATGCTGTAGGTCGCCATCAGTGCCAGTGTGTGATAGGTAGTCCTTGCAGGCTCATCTAGGATGCACCTGTGTCCATCTGTATTTCCCAGACACATCTAGCCCTTGTGGACTATGATGCACCCAGAATAGTGCATATCCTGCGTGGGTGCCATGGTCACATGATTTAAGTGAAGGGGGGTGTTTGGACCCATAGGTGGATTATATAGCACCACCCAACCCACCCTCTGGGGCTCAGGGGTGGGGGACAGGATCTCCCACCAACAGATCCACATTCTACATCTCTGCAATGGTGGCAGTAGAGGGGACCATCTTCCCCAGTCCTGCTGGGGAACAGGCACCCTACAGGGCAGTCAATGCAGATCTGTATGCATCAATAAGGCAATGGCAGACAGACAGTAGGCCTGGAAATACTCAGCTGCCCCCCACCACTATCTGACAGTCTCCAGCCGCTGCACCCTGCAAGGTGTTCCAGCCATACACATACTAACTGCAGATAGTCTGCTAGCTAGTCAATAGTGCATGTTCCTGGAGGAGATGTGAGCACACCCACCAAGCAAATAAATCAGTGATTGGGCCCCAGAAAAGGAAACCCATAAATATCACTTGAGAGAAATGCTATACAGCACTATGGGGGAACCTAGCCATGCTGTGGTCACTGCTCAGTCAGGGGGAGAGTGACCTCCCAGCACAACATGCTTTGGCCACCCTGTCTGTGCAGGTGGTGGCCGGGCACTACAATGTCCCAGCCATTGCCCTATGCCCTGTGAAGATGCATCCTTCGAAGGCCACCCTGTCCGGCCCATACTCACAGTACCTTGCTCCTCATTATGCACATTGGCAGGCTAACACTGGAAACAGTGCAAGCAGTGTGGTCTTAGTAAGGTGTAGGCAGCTGCAACACACTGGATAGACAGAAACACAGTCCCACACCTATGCCAGCATTGTGCAAATATAGAGGCTTTTGGCAGCCCTGGCCACCACACCTTCTGTGACCTTCTGCTCCTGAACACACTGGCTGTATGTACTGCACAACACTGTTGCCACAGGGACAGTTCATTCCCTGGGGATACCATGACTGTTTGTCAGACAGACCCTGTCTGTTGCATTGCATGGCACCCACCTAAACGGGTCTAGGCCATGGTCTGCTGTGGGCAGATGCCACTGCCCCCTCCACCACCTGCACCCCTCTGCCACCATGCTGCCATGCCATTATGCCAGTGGTGCTGGTGGTCCCAGGCCATCCAGTATGCCAGTAGGCAGCTGCCTATGGTGTGGGTTCTCAGGTGGGGGTGTCTACATGGACATGCGCTCTTCCCCCCCCCCCTCCCAGCACCGCCTGCCAATGTTATGTGCCCTTGAGGGTACCTGCTGGGTAATCTCCCCTGTGACACTGTGGCACACACACTCATGCCCATGTTGGACCCTCATCAGTTGCTGGCTGGCTGCTCTACAGTTTCAGCATTCCTATGTGCCACCTAGTCCGCACTGTGCCCCAGCTGCATCACAGCATGTGCCGTCTGCAGCCCTCTGTATCCCATTTCCAGCATCTGTACAGTTGCCCTTTCCTACATGCCCACCCTGCTGTTGCGGCACATGTGCACGCCATATCAAACCTGCCCAATATAAAGGGAAAACCCTGATCACCGCTATGTCAATGTGGGATCATTCACCTTGTAGGGGGACAGACCATAGACCCTTCCAAACATGATATCTTCTTTTTTATGCTTTCTCAGTAGTATTTGTTTATGTTTCTCATTAATATCACTATTGGCCAGCTTGGTTATTGGGATTTTAAATGTGGTTCAGGTAATTTTCTATGTTTATTTGCCTTTTTGTTCCATTCACATGTATCACTACTATCACGTTTTTGGGTTCCCCTGGTTTTGCTGTACATTGCTGACTGAAATGGTTTCTCTTTCCTGCAAATGTGTCTAGCGCGAGGGTTTCACTCGCGCTAATTTTCTGCCCTTCATTTCACGGTGTTAGTGTGCAAGGAGCCACTCACCGCCCACTCTCTGCCCATTGACCCCTTCTCTCTGCCCTCTGGGAAGCCTTACTCCACCCTTCTGAGCCAAAGTTCACAGCGTTAGGGTGCCTTAACGCCGCAGCTGCGTTATCGCGGGATAAGTGACGTTATCGCGTGATAATGTCACTTATCACGCGATAATACTGCCGCTGCAAAGTTAAGACAGTTTAGTAAACATACCCCTTAGATTTTGTAGTTTCACAGGAAGCAAAGGAAGTGGTCCTCTCTGTGCCTCCATAGTTTTTACACTGCAGCTGTTATGGGACATCCTGCTGTCTTTCCTTTATTTTTTATACTATTTCCTTTTCTTGGTCCCTGATTTGTGGTCGAAATTATATTTGATATGATGTCATCTATTTTTGTTTACTCTTTCCTTTTGATATCTATTTCTTATTCAAGTTATGGCTTAAAATGTTTCCATAAAATATAAATTACCAAAAAAAGGAAGACTTTTAAGACCCACAAAATATTCCATTCATGTGTCTCCAAATGCCTCTCCTCCTTTATTAGCCTGCACATACCATGGTATCCATTTTCATATCCCCCCCCCCCCCCCCACACACACACACAAGAGCCTGCAAGGGATTCTCATGCTGAATTTGCAAAGCAAGAGAAAAATCCATTCAAAAATTGGAAAAATAAGTGGCAAATACACAAATACAGTAGAAATACAAAGGGCCTCTTTTTCTAATACTTAGCTTGAGCTATCTGCCACATAGTCCATAGGAATAAAATGGACCATGCAAAAGATAGCTAGAGCTAAATGTTAGTAAAATGAGCCCAAAGTGTTGCTCCAAAACCCCTTCATTAGTGAAATCCAGACACATGAATGGTTGAGAGTTAAACTGAAACTGATGGATGAGAGTCTGATAGTTACAGCCCAGGACAGTGGATTACAGATGAAATGGTTTACAGCAAGCATTGAAAAAAAAGGCAAAATAGAAATATGTAGATTATGTAAAAAGAGCTGGAAACAGTGACTCACCTTGAAGCTGGCTGCAAAGTTCTGATGTCAAAAAATTTCTATACAGAAAGGCACAACAAAGTAGCACATGCCATCCATTGGAAACTCTGTAAACAGTACATCGCTGTAACAAAACAGCACTAGGATCATGACCTGAAGGGAACTCTTGAGAAGGAACAACCTAGGATCAGGGGTGATTTAAAGCAATCTGCTGCCTGAGGTAAGGGATGAGATGGCATCCCTCCTTAGTGGGGAGGGGGGATGGCTTTCTCAAAACTCCAATCAGGGACTGAACCAAACCAAAAAGCTGATTAGGTTATATGGAAGAAATGCAAGATGTTTGCACACCAAGGCGCTAAAAGAACGAGAACCACAGCACAGTTTATAAAAGTAAATTATAACTCATTTTTATTTTGTTGTTATAAACCACATTATGGTTCTTGCGTTTTATTTTTGAACATATATTTTGCATCCACAGAACCCCCTTCCTCAACAGTGGGTGCAGAGCAGAACCAGAACATTCACCCACAGAACTCAATGTCTTAAAAAAAAAATCTGATTCTGATCATCTCACTAACAACAACTACAAACATTCTCCAGTACCAGGCATATTGTGAACTAATACAAAACCCTACAACAAAGTCACTGAGGATCTATAGAGCAAATCTACTATACCATACCATATCACCACTAACTTTGAAAACTCGCATACAGAGCACATCCAACAAAAGCATCACTGTAAATACTAAGATGGAACATCCAAACACCTATTTGAAAAGCTGAACAATTCAGATTACTGCAGTACAGATCCCTACATACAATCTCCATGTTAACAGAACACCTGGTCTCGGTCACACACTCAAAACACAGGCCCTCACCAAGTACAGAATAAGTGACCATAACTTAAAAATAAACATATGTAGATAAAAGTTAAACTCCAACCCCAAGAAGCCAGATTCTGCATAGATTGCAATACCAGAGAAATGGAAAGAGATGCATGTCCATTTACTGTATAAAATGTAAAGATAGTATCAAATCCTATCATTAAATTGAAAATAAAATTCTCTTCTGTTATCTATTTATTCTCTGATCATGAAGGTCCCAAACTGAAGTTTCTGCTTTTCTCTTATCTCCCAGAGAACCCTCCTGTCTACTTTCCTCCAGGAACGGCATGAGGATGATGCAGAGCCATGTGCGGAGACTCACTGCGGACACTCACTGGAGCATCATTTGCATACATTTAGTATACTTTATTTTAAAATGTATATGCCACCCATCTAAAATCCTGGGTGGCTTCTAAACATACACATGCAATTTAGTAAAACAGATGATACAATAAAACAAACATAATAAAAAATTAAATTTGATTAATGAAAGCCACTTACACAGCCCCCCCCCATCAAACCATTATAAGTATCTGCACATCAGATTTATTTTGCTATGAACAGATTATTGTTGATGAGGTAAGATATGAAATGAGAAACCAATCCTGGTAGCCATTTATTCAAATGCTGGGTTGGATTGTGCTAGAGCTGGAAAAGTCCGGAACTCAGCAGCAGTGAAGCTATCAGGCTACTAAACAAAATTAAACTGAGATGTTCCCTTAAAATTTGAAATTTCCTTGAATCCCAGTCGGGGTCGAGCAACGAGCGAGCGATTTTCCCGCTCCTACAACTCCGGCCCAATCCGGGCCGTGGGAGGACCCAGCCACACAGTTAAGAGGCAGCCGCGGGCAGGAAAAAGCCCTTTCCAACGCTGAATACAGCTGCAGCAGCTTCCCAGTCGGGGTCGAGCAACGAGCGAGCGATTTTCCCGCTCCTACAACTCCGGCCCAATCCGGGCCGTGGGAGGACCCAGCCGCACAGTTAAGAGGCAGCCGCGGGCAGGAAAAAGTCCTTTCCAACGCTGAATACAGCTGCTGCAGCTCCCCAGTCGGGGTCGAGCAACGAGCGAGCGATTTTCCCGCTCCTACAACTCCGGCCCAATCCGGGCCGTGGGAGGACCCAGCCGCACAGTTAAGAGGCAGCCGCGGGCAGGAAAAAGCCCTTTCCAACGCTGAATACAGCTGCAGCAGCTCCCCAGTCGGGGTCGAGCAACGAGCGAGCGATTTTCCCGCTCCTACAACTCCGGCCCAATCCGGGCCGTGGGAGGACCCAGCCGCACAGTTAAGAGGCAGCCGCGGGCAAGCGCGCCCGCGCCTTGCGGGCCCGCGCCTGCTAACCAGCAAAACGAAGCACACCAACGTCACCCACTGCAAGAAGAAGAAACTACTCCATTTACGGCTATCCGTGAAGGGCTTGTTGTGCTCAGCATATTCAACTACAGCGTAACCAACTACAATCCTCACCCGCCAATATCGCTTGAGCTCCCCTAGGGTTGAGCTTACATACCTTCAAGCAATCCTACAGCCACCAGATCACAGCAAGTATTTTCTATCTGACTGACACTGTTGAGTATTGCCTATTTTACTGTAGCCAGTATTTGCAACTATTCATAACCACTACACGAGATCTACTGTAGCCAGCACCCCCCTCTCACCCCCTACAACTAGCTAATGTCTGATTTACTGTCGCCAGTAATTTCATCCAACCTTAATGACTGTTGATATCATTTATAACTCCTGTCTGATCTACTGTTGTCAGTAATACATTCAACCTTAATGACTGTTGATTTCATCATTTACAGCTACTGTCTGATATACTGTTGTCAGTAATTTCATTCACCTATCTGATATACTGTCTGATATACTGTTGTCAGTAATTTCATTCACCTATCTGATATACTGTCTGATATACTGTTGTCAGTAATTGTAGACTCATATATAGACGACCCCTATAACAAAATACCTGGGCTCTTATCTTCCAGTGCTTCTTAACAGGAAAGAAAAATACACGACACAGTTAATTAATCAATCAATTGCTATAGAGCTCCATAGGGAAGAGACACACCGAGTCTAATTCGACTATCCCAACATGCCTCTTCAAAGATGGTTCCGAAGAGCTTAGCTTTTTATTAGGTGATATCAGCTGATGCAGTTAATTTTTAATTAACATCTGGTACTTTCCAAATTCCACGTGTACATCAATTTTGCCAACATAGACATTATTATTTATACCAAAAAGCAGAAGTTCTATATAAAAATTACATTCATTAGATCCAGCAGGTGTCGCTATACTGCTAAAAGCTAGTTAGTTACTTATTATATTTTGCTGATTTCGGTTATATTTACTAAATGGACTAGAGTCAATTTCATAAGAGCAGGGCATCCTGCCCCAGAAACAGCTTAGCCTATCCTCTTGCAGAATGATCAGCTTCACCCCTTGTTCTATTTAATTAAGGAACTTCAATCTGACCTAATATCTGTTGGGTACATAGACTGTTTGCATAAGCCAAAATGCTTATAATTTCCCAACTTATGTCTAGCTAAAAACGGGAACTAAGATTTAAAGGAATAGCTTCAAATGCAATCTTTAACCTATACTTCTATTCAGGCCTATACTGAGCTAGATTATACTTTTGTGTCCTGTATGGTTTCATGTGTAGCTGACTTTGGTTTCATTCCAATTGAGATTATTGAGCCTGATCTGCTGTCTGTTCCTATATCTGAATCTGAATCTGACAGGTCCAAATCTGCATATCCAGGATAAATCATAGGTGTATAGATTTGTTTATCATCAGTGCTCTCATCAGCTTCATTAATTACATCCAACTTACATTTGGGGCCTAGCTGGGGTAGGCCATGCCCACAGTCCTCCCTTTGGTTCTGCACAGAACCACAATCTTCATAGAAAGGCATTTCACGAAGCAAGTCTCCTGTACTAGGAACACTTCGCAATTTCAAAACTGCAATAGTGTGTGTAGCTTTAGGCAGGTATGTAGTACAACACTTCATAAAACAGACAAGACCAATTCCTAAAAGTAGGAGAGCTACTAGGAAACCAAACAAGCCTGTCAGTATCGCTTTTACTGGACCTGACAAGCCACTCCATATATTATCAAACCAAGGCCATACAGAATCAGAAGTTCCCTCTATATTATCTTTGGAGAAGTGGGTTTCTTTTCTCACCTGTTCTAGGATACCTGAAACTACCTTACTTTGTGAATCCACAATCGTACAGCAGTGATCTCTCACGACGCCACAAACTCCGCCATCTTTGGCTAGCAAATAATCTAAGGCCATCCTATTCTGTGCAGAGTAAGCAGTCAACTTGTCTACAGTACCTTGCATGATTGTTAGAGCATCAGTCAAATCTTGGGCTGTTACTTCAATTAGAGCATAAATTCGCAATAATTGCTCACCATAACGTTGTGTAGGACGTATGGCACCAAAAGTACTTAGCCACACTGTTCCTGCGAAAGTGCTCACTTCTTGTTGGGTTAACATAGTAGTATCTTCTAACAATTTCCTTGCTGCACGTATATCAACACTAGAATCATCTGTTGCTCTGCGCTGACGACTTGAGGGCGTCCCTAATAAAGTCTCATAAGGGACCAGTTTCCATGGTAAGTCAAGAGTAGCTATGTAACAATTGCCAGACCAATCAGCAGGCAATCGAACATAAGCAAGAGTTCCGCACACAAAATAGTGACCTACCAAGGCAAGTAGTCCATCAGGCCAAATTTTAAAATCTTTAGGATTTGTGATTAGAACTTCAGTTCCAGGCTCAATGTTTCTTAACCATGGGTGATAATATCCTAAATAGGGATACACATAGTTGTCAACATACCCAGATGACAAACCATCTTTACTATTCTGCAATCTATACTTCCCATATGCTGGAAACCCATCCTGATCATAGTACTGTAATTCATACTGATCAAGACGAGACTTGGGATCAGGGATGACATTGACTACCTTCAAATTTGAAAGGGCTTGCACAGAACTTGGTGTAGAGGACTCTAACACTAAATGGACATGGTTGTTAGTCATAACAGTCTGACACTTAGACAAAGGAGTGTCACCCACAGGATATGTTCCTTTCCTTTGAAAACAGATAGGAGGATCAGCCATTGGCTGAGGGCTAATTATTCTTGGAGCAGGAGTGACTCCTTCTGGCCATGTCATAGTAAGATTAAACAGGGTTTCATTCATAGATAATTCCTTCAGCTCTTGCAAGGAGAGAGGTCTAGGTCTAGGCAGGAATCCAAACTGTGTAGCTACTGGGTGAGGCAAGCAGACTGCACAGCTGGAGATATTAAATCGCTGAATTAAGGAATAAATGTGTGAATGAAACACATTATAAAAAGTACCATGTTTTGCCCACGGCGCATGTGGGTCATATTCAGGAACTGTATGATCAGGGACTGTAGGAACTGGATCTGGAGGAGTAGTAACACCATGAAAGTCCCTGAGCATCTTATCTATTATTGCCTGTTGTTTAGGGGGCATTGTTGGTTTTTCTGTTAATCTTCTTATCAACTCATCTATACTGTTGATACTACCACGAGAGCTGACAGACACCAAATCCAGAAGAACAAAAACAATGCCAATGCTATTGTGAATATGCATATTAACCACTTTTCAATAACCACCTCTGGATTACGTTGTGAATGTTCAACAATTTCACAATCACTTTCTTGGTCAAGTGGAGATGATCCTGGAGGAAATGAGTCCAGTTCTATTTCAACTAATTCTTCAGGAGGTGGTCTCGGTGGAAGTTGTCTTATCCAGGGGACGGCGCCTTCTTGCACTGGTCCAGATGTATCCACGCTTTGCGCCCCTTCACCTTCAATGCCGAATATCCCACCAGCAACACTTGGAACGGTCCCAGAAACTTCGCTGCTAAAGCTGACTTTGGTGCTGGATCCTTGATGAGCACCCAATCTCCTGGTTCCACGTCTGGGATTGATTGTGACTGAGCTCCCTGCTTTGTAAGCTGCAAAAAGGAAGGAGACACTAACGTTTGGTACAAATATTTACAGTAAGATAATAAATCACTGCGCAATAGTTGGGGATCCGGTAATTGATCTGGTGGAATTATCACATGTGCTGGAGTAGTCGCTGGACGTCCCGTCACAATTTCATAAGGGGTAAGACCTTGTCGAGTTCTCTGAGGAGAGTTACGGACTGAGAATAAGGCAAACGGCAAAGCTTCCACCCAATCCTGACTCCAATCATGAGTCAGGGACCGGAGAAGTGCCTTCAGCGTCCGATTCATCCGTTCCACTTGGCCAGAGCTTTGCGGATGGTACGGAGGATGAAGTTGCTGGTGAAGGCCAAAAAATGCAGTTATGCCCTTCCACACCTCCGCCGTAAAGGCTGGACCTTGATCAGAAGACAAAAGTAAAGGCACACCCCACAAAGGAATAAACTGAGTAAGCAAGCATTTCAAAACAGTAGCAGCAGACAAAGAACTTGTCGGATAGGCCTCAGGCCATCCAGAATATAAGCAAGTAAAAACCAAAAGATGTTTCCTTCCCCCCTTGGCACAAGGCAGATCAGTAAAGTCCATTTGCAAGAAGAGGAAGGGTCCTCGAGGCTTAGGCAAGGACGGAGAAGGCGATGCACGCAAAGTGCTCCCGGACTTTCCTGCTTGCAAACACGGAAGACAAGAAATACACACAGCATGAGCAGCAGAAGCAAATGTAGGATTATGCCACAATTGAACAAAAGCTTTTGTCATAGCCAGTACACTTAAATGCAACTTGTGATGCAAAAATAAGGCAACAGGATATAGCAAAGACTTAGGACAAATAATCAAATTGTCCTTTAACCAGAGTCCAGTACCATCAGGAGATGCTCCCCAAGTGAGCCAGTTCTGTTTTTCAGTGAAGTCCGCTGAGTCCTGATGGGAACGCATCAAGTCCAAAGATATTGAGCCAGAAGGAGAAGCTGCAGGTGAACGAAGAGTTAATAAAAGGTGTGGTGGAACTGCAGGTCCTGCTGCTGCAGTTTTAGCAGCTTGGTCTACAAACTGATTGCCTTGTGACACCATAGTACCATTAAGATCATGTCCTTTGCATTTCAACACAGCCACCTGAGCTGGTTTAAGCACTGCAGCAAGTAGACGCTCAATATAGCGGGCATGCTTGATGGGCAGCCGTCAGGAACCCCCGTTGAGCCCAAATATTTCCAAAATCCCACAGTATTCCGATTGCGTAACTACTGTCACTATGGATATTAACAACCAAATGCGTAGACATCTCCAAGGCCGGAATGAGAGCAAATACTTCTGCCAACTGGGCACTTGCAAATGGCAATGCTCCTGCTTCTAGTACAGAATCAACAGTAGTTACAGCATACCCCACAAGTAAATGTCCATGTTCATCACGGAAGGCAGAACCATCAGTGAATAGAACCCAATCAGGGTTTGGCAAAGGTACAGCAGATAAATCAGGCCTAGCCTTTGAATAGGCAGTTACAGAAGAAAGACAATCATGAGTTCCATCAGGGTCAGACAAATGTAACAAGGGCTCCAAAGAAGCCAAAATTTGAGCTGGTTGTAACAAGGAAACTTCATGCAAGGTTACATGTGCTTGAGAAATAGCCAAATCAAATAACAGTAAACGAGAACTAGATAAAGGTTGAGTTTTAGCTAAATGCAATAGCCTAGCTACTGAGTGAGATGTGTACACATGCAGTTCATGTTGGAGAACAAGGAAGTCAGTGGTCTGTATTGCAAATACCACAGCAGCTAAAGATTGAAAACAAGGTGGCATGCCAGCAACAACAGAATCAAAACCTTGAGAGAAAAAGCCTAGCGGCTTGAGTCCAGAAGGAAAACGTTGTGCTAGAACACATACTGCAGCCTTAGTAGATGTCGCTACATAAAGGCGGAAAGGCAAGTTATAGTCTGGAAATGAGAGACAAGGTGACTTCAGTAGCGCTTGCCGCAAAGAGTGGAAAGCATTGTGCTGTGCTTCAGTAGGAACTATAATACCCTCAGGAGCTTCACGGCCTAGCAGGGCATAGAGTGGAGCAGCAAGTTCAGCAAAATCTGGTATCCACTGGCGACAGAACACTAGAAGGCCTAGAAAGCGTCGTATTAGAGGTACAGTAGCAGGAAAAGGCATTGACATTATAGGGCCAATTCTCTGAGCAGTAATAGAGCGTCCAGCAGCAGAAAGGCATACACCTAGAAAGATCACTTGTGGTACAGCAAATTGTAATTTTGATTGGTTTACTTTCAATCCTAAACGAGAAATATGTACAAGAGCTAACATAGTATCAGCAATACAAGTATCACAACATGGAGAACAAATGAGTAAATCATCTACATACTGGATCAGCACAGATTTGTCCAACGCCAAGTCTTGTAAAGCAGCTTTTAGGGCCTGTGAAAAATAAGCAGGACTTTCCGTGTAGCCTTGAGACAGGGTAGTCCAGGTATACTGGCGCCCTTCGAACGTGAATGCCAGTAAATATCTCGACTCCTCCCCTACCGCTATGGAGTAGTAGGCGGAGCTTAAATCTATAACTGAGAAGTGGGTGGAGTCACATGGTATGCGAGTCCAGATATCATGAGGGTTGGGCACAAGAGGGAAGATGGGCATGACAATACGATTGATTGCTCTCAAATCTTGCACGAATCTGTAGGACTTACCATCAGCTTTTAACACCGGTAAAATAGGAGTATTGCAAGGAGAAGAAGTAGGCACCAACACACCCTGGGCTAGCAGATTTTCAATTACTGGCCGTATTCCAGCCACCGACGTTGCAGGCAATGGATATTGACGCACATATGGTAGTGGAGCTCCTGGTTGTACTTCAATCTTGACTGGAGGAATATTGAGATGCCCAATATCATCACCTGGTACTGCCCACAAGGTGGAAGGAAGGGTATCCAATGGTGGAGTAGTCGCAACAGCCGGTGTTACAGCTATAGGCTGTTGTACTTGCAGGGGACACAAGGTACATGTCAAAGTGCCAGTTTCCCAGCTTATAACAGTCTTGTTCCTAGATAAAAAATCTCGACCAAGCAAGTTGACAGGCAAAGTAGGGCCTACCAGAAAATCTGTATGATATAATTTTCCCTCTACTATAATTGGCACATCTGATAACTTTTGATGCATTATAGTCTTTCCTTCAATTCCTTCACAAGGTACTTTAGGAGCTGCAAGTAGGGCCTCAAACAGAGGTGGAGGTAACTGGGATAACGCTATGGCAGATGTAGAGGCACCTGTATCTAGCAGGAAAAGCAATTCACACCCCATAACAGTAGCACGTATCTCCCCCTGTGTGTTTGGACACACAACCAGGCCTAGTCAATCCTCGCTATAATCCACATCAGTCTCTGCATAGTATTGAGTCATCACTGAAGGCTGGTTAGGGGTAGATACAGGGTATGAGACAGATGGATATCTAGCATCATCCTGTATCCCAGGCTGGGGAATATTGCCCCTTGGCTTAGTACAATCTCTAATAAAATGGCCCACTTGCCCACAACCATAACAAGTACGCTCCCCTTGCTGTCCCCCCATATAGCCACGTCCTCTTCCTCTGAAGGGGGCTGCACCTCTTCCACCCCTTGATCTACCACGTCCTCTGAAGTTGGACTCATAATTTGCTACTTGCAAATTTAAAAGTTTTTGACGCTGGCGGTCAAGTTTACCTTTATCAGCATCCTTCTGCCGTTGAATTCGTTTCTCAGCATGCAGAGCCGCCTCCAGGATTTCTTGTGCAGACTTAGTAGACCAGCCAAGCAAAGCATTTTCAAGAATACTTTTTATCTCTGGTTGCAGTCCATTCACAAAAATAGAAGCAAAACCTTCCATCTCAGCGTTCTGAGGAGAAAAATCTCTGAACGCTAGGCAACATCTAGTGTGATACTGGTTTACCGTCTCACCCCCACACTGCTTTACTTCCAAGAGTTTGGACAAATCACGGACTGGGGTACACTTTTTCTCTATGGCTTTTAACAAATTATCCCTATGTTCTCTAAACGCAGTCATTTGAGCAACATCCGTAGCATTAATTACAGGATCTATACCAGGCCACACCCAATTAATATTATCACGCAGTTGAGGGTGGGTGACTGCCCTTAGCTCTATAGGATTCAGAAAAACTGCTTTCAATAAATTTTGTAAATCTACCCAGGTAGGATCATATGTAGTTATTAGCTGTCGCCAATAATCTACAAACTGACCAGGCTTCTCCCTGGAGTCAGGACAGGATCTAGCTAAGCTAAAAATTTCGGCTGGGGACCAGTTTGTTGCTAAGGTAACTAACCCCCCATCTCCTCTCGGGAATGCCCGGAACGGAGCCAGCAGGTTGTATTCTGTGCTCGTTTCTTTAAGCTGTTTATCTTGAGTCAATGATTCACCTAATTGCAAAGTTAAATTCTGCAAACTCTGCCACTTAGAAAGCAATGGAGCCTTGGTCCAATGCCCGATCCCCTTGGCAGTAGCATCTATTGCGTCGGCCAAAATTCCCCTAGCCTGACTAAAGGGCAATAAGGACACCGTATGCTGTTGAATTTGTAACTCTAATGCTTCAAACATGGTTGTAATTAATTCAGTTAATGTACGAGATCTAGACAAAAGATAATCATAATACTTTTTCAATTGGTCCACAGTAGTTAAACATCCTACCTGACTTGCTTCAACACCAATTAACTGTTCAAGCTCTAGAATATCCTTAGCTAACACTGTAGCTCTAGTGGCATGATGAACAGCTGCAGGTGTAGAGACAAAGGAGCCATCACCCCCAACTGCTCCCGGAAGCGAATCAACAGATACTATACTTGACACATCAGGTTTAACAGGGGTAGAGATATCAGACACAGCACCCAGCCGGATCGAGGGCGCCTCTCGATCGCGACCAGGGACTATGGCTGGGACATTATTTCTAGACAGAGAAATAGCTAGTGCATTAACCTCATCTTCGTAGGCAGGTGGCGCAGACGCCACAGTACAAGGCTCACAATTATTTACAATTTTACTTACATCATTACCTCTGTTAGTTAAAACACATATTTACTCTTCCATGCGATACACCTGATCTCTAACCTTCTTAAATGTAGAATCAATAGTATGTTTGCTCTTCTCGGCCGCTTTAGAACACCAGAAATTATAAGTAATCCATTCATGACAGGATTTCTCATCTAATGCTAGCACTGATTGCAAATATTTCAATTTAGATTCATGAAAAGTCCCTCCAAGGGGGAACTGCAGTTTGGGGTTCGCTGCAGTAACAGAATGCCATTTGGCCACATAATTTAAAGAATTGTCCCCATATTCTCTTTTCATCACATAATTGGGACTCCCTTTCTTATCAACTGCTATAGCACGAACTTTCTCTTCCCAGTCTTCTAACTGAGACTCCTGCTTTACCTTAGCAGATTTATTACCCATTGTAATATTTCAGATATCTGTCAATATACTCACAACTTGTGTCCTCAGGTTGTTTGTTTCCTGCTAAAGAACAATGGAATCCGAGTCACGGCAAAAACTGTAGACTCATATATAGACGACCCCTATAACAAAATACCTGGGCTATTATCTTCCAGTGCTTCTTAACAGGAAAGAAAAATACACGACACAGTTAATTAATCAATCAATTGCTATAGAGCTCCATAGGGAAGAGACACACCGAGTCTAATTCGACTATCCCAACATGCCTCTTCAAAGATGGTTCCGAAGAGCTTAGCTTTTTATTAGGTGATATCAGCTGATGCAGTTAATTTTTAATTAACATCTGGTACTTTCCAAATTCCACGTGTACATCAATTTTGCCAACATAGACATTATTATTTATACCAAAAAGCAGAAGTTCTATATAAAAATTACATTCATTAGATCCAGCAGGTGTCGCTATACTGCTAAAAGCTAGTTAGTTACTTATTATATTTTGCTGATTTCGGTTATATTTACTAAATGGACTAGAGTCAATTTCATAAGAGCAGGGCATCCTGCCCCAGAAACAGCTTAGCCTATCCTCTTGCAGAATGATCAGCTTCACCCCTTGTTCTATTTAATTAAGGAACTTCAATCTGACCTAATATCTGTTGGGTACATAGACTGTTTGCGTAAGCCAAAATGCTTATAATTTCCCAACTTATGTCTAGCTAAAAACGGGAACTAAGATTTAAAGGAATAGCTTCAAATGCAATCTTTAACCTATACTTCTATTCAGGCCTATACTGAGCTAGATTATACTTTTGTGTCCTGTATGGTTTCATGTGTAGCTGACTTTGGTTTCATTCCAATTGAGATTATTGAGCCTGATCTGCTGTCTGTTCCTATATCTGAATCTGAATCTGACAGGTCCAAATCTGCATATCCAGGATAAATCATAGGTGTATAGATTTGTTTATCATCAGTGCTCTCATCAGCTTCATTAATTACATCCAACTTACATTTGGGGCCTAGCTGGGGTAGGCCACGCCCACAGTAATCTCATTCACCTACCTGATATACTGTAATTTCACTCACTGTCTGAATTACTGTTGTCAGTAAACTCATTCATTGCATTATAATTACTGTCAGTAGCCACACACCTATCACACTGCTAACAGTAAATCTCATCCATAGTCATTGTATGATCCTTCACTATTTTCATATAACACAACACATTTCAAACAAACATGGATCTCACAAAATACCAATCATACCTTATTATCACCATACTAACCATTCACCTAACTCAAAACATCTACGCTCTCAAACCAAATCTCACAGCATACAATACCATCCCCATCATTCACAACCCATACAAAACCACACCACAACCATACTCGCACACACTTAACCAGACACACCGCCCCAACACTCCCAATCTCGTACAAGTCAAACCTAAAAACAGATCTCATGAAACAAACACCATCAGAAAATTCATCCTTATAAATGCAAGATCCATACGAAACAAAATACCATTAATTAATGACATAATCACTGATGAAAAACCTGATATCCTTCTCATCACAGAGACCTGGCTTGCACCCACAGACACAATCCTCCTAAATCAACTGAACACACATCAATATGACCTTTTCAACTGCCACCGAGAAGCAAAAAGGGGAGGCGGGGCCCTTATCATCACCAAAAAAGAGCTCAAATACTCACTAAAAAATGTGAATAACATAGACGGTATGGACATCATAAATATAGAAAACAAAACCCTTGCACTGTCCCTCATCTACAGACCCCCCTCAGCGGACCACAAAAATCTCACCCCCATCCTAGAACTTGCATGTACAGCTACACAGAGAAAACCACTTGTTATATTAGGCGATCTGAACCTTCCATCACTCAACCCACAACACACAATCAACTTTATGGATTCCATGAAAGAAATGGGTTACAATCAAATCATACAAACATCTACACATACAAAAGGTAACGCTCTATTTATTTATTTTATTTTATTACAATTTCTTATATACCGCGCTATTTAGCATCAGTGCGGTTTACATTATAACTTAACGACCATAACAACAAGCTGTCAGGTTTACATCGAACGGCAGTATAAACTTGGAAAACAGGGTTAACTATATACATAATCTATTTACATTGGAAGGATAGATAAAAGTCAGATAATGCATGTAGCTCTAGACCTTGTATTCATTCCCACCCCATTTAATAAACACCAACTACAATCCCCACCTCTTATTACGGAAGTACCATGGTCAGATCACCACCTAATAACCTTCAATTTACTCTCACTATCACACACCAATACCAACAGTGCCCCTTATACCCACTTGTGTGATGTGATGTGCCTACCCTCCGAATCAACCTATGCACGCCCCAAATTCTACTGTACTGATTTGACAGTTCTCCTATTGTAATCGGACCGCTGCTGATCGCTGGAAGCAGCGGTATATAAATGTTTGCTAAATAAATAAATAAATAAATAAACACCGAAACTACTCCAACACCTTATAAATCTCACTTTACACACTTCAACAAAGACACCTTCCTAGACACCGTATTACCTAACCTTATAAATAACACAACAGAAATCAACACCATAATAGACCAATGGAACTCAACAATAAAAGAAGCAGCAACTCCCACTCAAGGCCCCCAAAAACAATTCACAAAAAGAAAGTCAGAAAAATGGTACAATAGAGACCTCTCTAATATAAAAAAGCAACTAAGAAAACAAGAAAAACGGTGGAGGAAATCTAAAACAAGCGATAATAAAGCGCAATACTTGAGTCTTCTCAACAAATACAAAGACACTATTAACAGATCGAAAAGAGAATACCACACAAAAGTCATAAATATGGCACTCAATCGACCGAGAGAATTATTTGCAATTATAAAAACACTAACAAAAACCCAAACTCCAGAGCCTGAACAATCAACGATAAGCGCACAAACTCTTGCAACTCATTTTGCTAACAAATTAAAAAACAAATCATCTAGCACAATCATAACTATACCCACGGACTTAAAACCAACAAATAAATGGATAACCTTTCAAGACATTGAACAAAAACACCTCCTCAACATCATATCAATGATCAACACCACCACCTCCCCCCTAGATCCATGTCCAGTATCATGGATAAAAAACACCAAAACTGAATTAGCTATCCATATACAAAATATAGTAAACCAATCACTATCCCAGGGCATCATGCCAGATGCCCTAAAACTCACATCCTTACGCCCTATAATAAAAAATAATAAACTCAATCCTACAGACCCAAACTCCTACAGGCCCATAGCCAGCATACCGTTCATTGCCAAAGTAATAGAAAAAATCATACAGCTCCAACTACAAGATTTTATCGACACACATGCACCACTTGACCCACACCAATTCGGCTTCCGCCCATCACACGGGGTCGAAACTTTGCTTATAACACTCATGGATGACCTCATAAAAGGCACTGACACATGCAACCAAGGTTATATCCTCATATTCATCGATATAGCCGGTGCCTTTGACAATGTCCACCACAACACACTCATTAACAGACTCCTAAACCTAGGAATAGGAGGAACAATTCTACAATGGTTTATATCATACATCACAAACCGATCGATACGCGTTAAATTAGGCCAAGACACCTCAGAGCCATTCGTACAAGGACAAGGTATTCCACAGGGCTCGGCCCTATCGGCCCTCCTTTTCAACTTGTATCTTCAACCCATCACAAATATATTTAAAAAACATAAAGTCAACCACTACATATACGCAGATGATATCATGCTCACTCAACCAATAAACACAAATAATCCCACCTACCAGAACTTACTAGACTGCATCAGCGAAGCAAATACCTGGCTAGAAAATAATAACCTCAGCATCAACTTAAAAAAAACTGAAGCAATGTTCGTAACAAGAAAACCAGATACTACTCTCCCTGAAACAATAACAATTAACGACACAATAATCCCAATCAAAAAGGAAGTAAAATACCTAGGCATCATAATAGACCACACACTTAGTATGCTCCCTCACATAAAACAAACCGTGAAAACCATATTCTATAAACTTAAGACCATTCAACACCTACGACCAATACTAGACACACGTGACTTCAGATCTGTTATCAGCACACTCATCACTCCACACTTTGACTATTGTAATAGTCTACTTATCGGCCTCCCTCTCACAAATACCAACTTACTCCAACGAGCTCAAAACATCTGTGCCCGAGTAACAGCAAAAGCCCGCCTCACTGACCACATAACTCCCATCCTCGCCGAACTACATTGGCTTCCCATAAATAGTAGAATATCATACAAAATACTCTTAACCACATTTAAACTTATCAACGGCATATCACCCTCACATCTAACCACTCTACTACATGCTCCAAAAGAACATAGAACCCGCAGACAAAACGCAACCCACTCACTAGACATAAAAAAATCAATTCGAAAAACAAAAACATCCACAAGCTCAAGAGCATTCTCATATGCAGCCCCCACCATATGGAATAAACTCCCACTAAGCCTCCGCAAAATAAAGGATCTCCAGACATTCCGGAAAGAACTAAAAACATATCTGTTTAAAGAACACTTTATAAATCTTAATGAACCCCTACCATCCCCCTCACCACACCTCCATAAAAATCCTCCTTAACCACAGATCAAAAAGCCTCAAACATCAACACACTTAGGAAAAACAACCCTTAAAAACCACGATTAATAATTGACTAATGTAAATATTTGACTGATGTAAATAGTTACAGCTTATGTATGATTATATGTTCCATGTTATTGTTCATGAAAAGTTAATTGTACATAGTTTGAAGAAAATACGAAGTTCCATGTAAAACCATGTTCATTATGTTAATTGTAAACTGTTCATTATGTTAATTGTAAACCGCCTTTGATCTTGGGAAAAGGCGGTATAGAAGAAAAGCATAAATAAATAAATAAAAATAAATAAAATCTGAAATGGCAAAATATTTAAAATTTCAGTCTGGCAGCATAAAGAATGCAACACTGCAAATCTCAAAAGCAATACATATTCCAGTATCCCCCTCCCCCCAACAACACCCTACAGTTGAGCTCACCAAGAACCCAGAGTACAGGACCCATATAGCAAATCTACTATTCTATAGCAGCACTAACTTCCAAAACTCACACAGCATGGAGAATACCTAGAAAAGGGCAGCACCATAAATATTGCAGTGGGCCCTAGAACATTCATATTCCTATTCAGAAAACTGAACAAGACAGATTCCTACAGCTCCCTACATAGAACCTCCATGCTAACAGAACATGTAGCTCAGTCACACATATGAAGAACAGAGATAGATCTTCACCAAGTATGGAATATATCAGTATAAACTAAAAACAGACAGGTGTAGTCAAAAAATGTTTTTACCCATTACTGTTAGGTTTACAGAATTTCTTTCCCAAATTATACTTTTCTGCAGAGTGAGGCGAGAGAAAGAACGCTCACACACACAGGTATCTGCATTGTTGGCAGAAACTAGCATAATGGCTCAATGCAAGTAGCATGAGTGCAACTAATGCCACCTCAGTAGATGGCCTTAGTTGCACTGGCAGCTGTTTTGCCATGCTGAAATGCGGTAACTGCAGGGGGATGTAACTACCTCCCTGCAGTTAGACTATGGCCCTGCGTAATTAAACTCTGGAATTAGTTATCAGAGGATGCAGTAAAAGCTGTTAGTGTAGCTGGGTTTAAAAAAGGTTTGGACAAGTTCCTGGAGAAGGTCCATAAACTATTATTAAAGAGGACATGGGAAATCCACTACTTGCCATGGGACAAGCATTGTGAAACCTGTGTGCCTTTTTGGGAACCTGCCAGGTACTTGTGACCTGGATTGGCCACTGTTGGAAACAGGATACTAGGTTGATGGACCTCAGTCTGATCCGGTATGGCATTTCTTATGTTCATATGTTACCAGTGCAGAGCCTAGGAAACATGCTGCTAAATATGCCAAACAAGAGGGGCTCAGGAGCACCCATGCAGCATCTCCCACTTCCACAAACACAAGAGTGACTTGGCACCCCAACACAACACTTCCCACCCTTTGGAAAACAAGAAGGACTTTGAGACCCCAACACAACACCTCCCACTCCAACATAAACACCAAGAAGGGCTTGGCAACCTCAGCTTCTGAAACTGGTGTTAATGGACCAGTATGGTGTTAATGCAAATATATAGAGCAATTACCTAGTACCCAGAAGATAAAGGGTTCAATTTCCACTGTCACTCCTTGTGACCTTGGGCAATCCACTTTACCTTCCATTGCCTCGGAAGGAAAGGCCTGGCAATCTAATTCCAGTGATACATTGTCAGGAGTCAGCACTGACTTGAATGCACTAAAAAAAAAAAAATCCATTAAAGAACAAAGGAAATGCAAGATGCTTACATACCAAGGAACTAAATGAAAAAGTGAGAACCACAGAGCGGTTAATAAAACCAAATTATAACTCATTTTATTCTGTTATAAACTGCATTATGGTTCTCACTTTTTCTCCCTCTCCCTCAACAATGGGTGCAGAGCAGAAGTAAGATATTCACCCATAGAACTCAATATATTTAAAAAAAAATCTGATTCTGGTCATCTCACTAACAAACATTCTCCAGTACCAGGCATACTGGGGACTAATAAAACCTACAAAATTCACCTAAGATCTACAAGGCCAAATCTACCATACCATACCATCATATAATAATCTAACATACCATACCAGCAGCTCCAGGACCACACGGGGGCCAATTCAGCATCAGGGAGTAGAGCGGGAAGAATCGATCTTCCCCGATCGGCTCCCCGAAGCCAATTGGGCCGCAGCCAGCATTTTAAATTTGAGGTGCCCCTCGGCGCGCCCGCACCTGAGGGCCTCGCCAGAGGACCCTTTGGTGTGGCCCTTAGGCGCTGACCAGAGGCACCACAGTATTGCAGAAGAGGAGCGTCCCACTGTGCTTCCCAGTCCTGATGAAGCACAACAGGTTACATAGAGCTGGGTCGAATAGACATGTAGCAGTGTCAGGGGAGTAGTATGTTTTGAAACTATCTATTTTAAATGCATATGTAATGTAATACTGTATTTGGTCTGAGCTAGTGATGTTAATAAGCATTGTGACCATGTTTACTAAAGGGTAGTAGTGCTCTCTATGACCATTCCTATAAGGATTACAGCCTCAACCCTTTTTCTGCTCTGAATGCCAGATCACTGGACCTTGTACCGATCTGCCTCCCCATCTATCATCAGCTTTGCGAGCTAATTGCCCTCACAAGTAACCCAAGCTGCTCCCTATGATCTGTTCCCTATCTTGGTCCACTGAGATTACTCCCTAAAGCTCTGTTTAGCTTGCTTGTGTTTACCTCTTCTACCCATTGCCTCCTCTGAATTTCTGTAATCTGCTCTGCAGCACAATATCTTGGGGTCAGATGTTATTATTGGCCCTATGCCTCTTAGCCGTTATCATCACCTGGGCGGAATCTTACTCACATCAACAAGACTTACTCCCCCCCTTACACCATACTGACACTTTAAACTACAGAAGATCTTATCCTTTTGTGCATCAGCGATGGCTCATTCACGTATATTGCCAACCTCTGTCAGCAACCCACAGAAGGAAGTCTCCTCGCCCTCACCACCTGAGTTGCATGCTCATACACAGGGGTGGCTCTATAATGAGGCAAAGTGAGGTGACTGCCTCAAGCGGCAAAGTTTTGAGGGTGGCAAATGCCCCCAAAACAGCCGCCTCACTTCGCCTTCAAGTTTAAAAAAAAAAGCTTACAAGTTGCTGCCACTGCCGAGTCCACTTCTCAGCAGTGGCAAACTCACTGACTCCCTTCTTCTGCAGCCATGGTTCCCTGTCTCTTAGGAACCGCGGCTGTGCTGGTGAAGCCATTGCAGTGTCTTCCTGTCTCTTGACAAACTCCGGGCAGCACTGTCCCGCCCTCAAAGGAAGTTGTTCACCACTTCCTTTGGAGGCGGGACAATGCTGCATGGAGCCAATCGAGAGCCTCGAAGGCTGCGCAACAGCTTCACCGGTGCAGCCGCGGTTCCCTAAGAGACAGGGAACCATGGCTGCAGAAGAAGAAAGCACAGGGCGGTAGCAGGCAGACATGGGGAGAGGGGAGGAGGGGGCAGGGAATCAGCAACGGGGCTAACATGGATGGATGGAGGGAGGGCTGACATGGAGGGGGGAGGGAGGGGGACTGACATGGATGGATGGGGAGAGGGAGGGAGGGAGGGGCTGACATGGATGGATGGATGGAGGGAGTGAGGGAGGGCTGACATGGGGGAGGGGTCTGACATGGATGGATGGAGGGAGGGAGGGAGGCTGACATGAAGGGAGGGCTGAGATGGATGGATGGATGGAGGGAGGGATGGGGCTGACATGGATGGAGGGAGGGAGGGAGGGAGGGAGTGGGGGTTGACACGGAGGGAGGGCTGACATAGATGGATGGAGGGCGGGAGGGGAGGCTGACATGGAGGGAGGGAGGGAGCAAGGGAGGGGGCTGGAAGGGAACTGACAAGGGTTCCCTCTCATCCAGCAGGAACAACCATCATCAAATAAATCAGCCTGATTGCTGCAAACAATCAGGCTAATTTGTGCGGCGGCGGCACTCTGGTTGTTTTAATTTTAGATTTTGCTGCCTCTGCCCTGCCTCTGCCTTCCCGCCTATTTTTTTTTTTTTTTGCTGCAAGCATTCTTGAGGAAAGAAACGCAGCGGGAAGGCAGAGACAGGGCAGAGGCAGCAAAATCTAAAATTAAAACAGCCATAGTGCCCCCGCCACCACCGGATAAGAGGTGCAGGTGGAGGGAGGGGGGACAGGAGGAAGACAAGGAGAGACAAAGGTGAGAGATGGGGGACAAGTACTAGACAAAGGGGAGAGAAAGTGCGAGTTAGGATTATAATGGGCTGATGGGGGGCTAGCACTGGTAATGGGCAGATCGGGGGGCTAGGACTGGTAATGGGTTGATTAGGGAAGGCTAGGACTGGTAATGGGCTGATGGGGGGCTAGCTTTGGAAATGAGCTGATCGGGGAGGTTAGGACTGGAAATGGGCTGATATGGGGAGGCTAGCACTGGTAATGAGCTGAAGGGGGACTAGCACTGGAAATGAGCTGATTAGGAGAAGCTAGGACTGGTAATGGGCTGATGGGGGGTAGGACTGGTAATAGGCTGATTAGGGGAGGCTAGCACTGGTAATGGGGTTGAGGGGGGACTAACACTGGAAGTGAGCTGATTGGGGAGGGGGCTTCAACTGGTGGGGAGGGGAGGATAGAGCTGCTGGCCTTGGAAGAAAACTGGGGGCTAGGGCTACAAATGGGCTGATGCGAGGGGATAGGAGAATGGGACTGGAAGGGAGTGGATGCTGCAAGGGGCTGCCATGGTATTTGGACTAGAAGGAGCTGGAAAGTGGGGAAGGAGGGGGACTGGAAGGGAACGGACACCAGTGGCAGTCATGGGAATGCAAGCTGACATTGGAAGGTACTGGGAGGGAGGACTGGAAAGGGGCTAATACTGGGAAGGGATACGGGGACTGGAAATAGACTGATGGAAAGAAGTGAAGAAAACAAAAGAAGAGATAAGAAATGACAGATGGACCAAAGACCACAGAAAGAGAGCCAAGAGAAGACAGGAAAGCAGAAGCCTCAGATCGGGACCAGCATTATCAGAGAATAAAATGATCAGACAACAAAGTTGGAAAAAATAATTTTATTTCATTTTAGTGATTGGACGTTTTGCTATCTTTATATTTTACACAGTATTGGGGAACTGCATCTCTTATTTATCTGATGTTGCACTGCATGTGGACTCTGGCTTCTTGGGGTTTCAGTTTAAATTTTGTCTACATATTTTTATTTTTACTTTAGATTATGGTTACTTATTCTGTACTTGGTGAGGGTCGATTTGAGTGTGTGACTGAGGTCAGGTGTTCTGTTAACATGTAGTTTGTACATAAAGATCTATACTGTACTGTAGTAATTTGACTGTTTCAGCTTTTCAAATAGGTGTATGGATGTTCCACGGCCCACCGTAGTATTTACAGTGACGCCTTTTTGGATGGGCTCCTTATATGAGTTTTGGAAGTTTGTGCTGATATGATATGGTATGTTATGGTAGGTTTGCTCTTTGTTGTAGGGTTTTGTATTAGTTCACAATATGCCTGGTACTGGAGAATAGTGGTTGTTGTTTTTGTTAGTGAGATGATCAGAATTAGATAATAGGAACCACTGCCCAGGAAAAGGATTTAGGCGTCATCATAGATAATATGTTGAAACCCTCTGCCCAGTGTGCAGTGGCAGCCAAGAAAGCAAATAGAATGCAACTTATCATAAGGAAAGGAATGGAAAATAAAACAAAGGATATTATAATGCCTCTGTATCATCCCATGGTGTGACCACACCTTCAATATTGTGTACAGTTCTGGTCGCCGTATCTTAAAAAGGATATAGCTCTACTAGAAAAGGTACAGAGAAGAGTCATCAAAATAGTCAAGGGGATGGAAGGATACCCTTATGAAGAAAAACTAAAAAGGTTAGGGCTCTTCAATCTGGAAAAGAGATGGCTGAGGGGAGATATGCTAGAAGTCTCTAAATTAATGAATGGAGTGGAATGGGTAAATGTAGATTGATTACGTCATTAAAATATAGAAAGACTAGGGGATATGCAATGAAGCTACAGGGTAAACTATTTAAGACTAATAAAAGAAAATATTTTTTCACTCAACATGTAATCAAACTCTGGAATTTGTTACCGGAGCATGTAGTAAAAGCTGTTAGTGTAACTGGGTTTAAAACAGGTTTGGACAAGTTCCTGGAGGAAAGGTCCATAAACCATTATTAAAAGAGACCCGGTATATCACTGCTTAACCCAATACAAGCATTGTGGAACCTGTGTCTTTTGAGGAAACTGCAAGGTACGTATGACCTAGATTGGCCACTGTTGGAAACAGGATACTGGACTTGATGGACCTTGGTCTGACCCAGTATGGCATATCTTAATTTCTTATAAGAACATTATAGCAAATGTGTAGCTACTGTTATAAGAACAATCAAATGGAACTATTTAAGGTAACTTTATTCATCTGCTGATTTCAGCTTTGGGGGTTGAGGGGGGTAAAAGTGGGTTGAGGTGATCTAGGAGATGTGGTTGTCCATTACAGTTGTTACTTTCATGAGAGTTGGGGCAAATAAGGAAAAGGACCTCCTGGAGGTCATGAGATTTGTCCTGGTGATTATTGGGGGGAAGGGGGTGAAGTGCATTGATGACATGTCTTCTGGATCTGGTGCTGGGTGTTTTCTGTATGAGTGATAGTAGATGGATTGCTGATAGATCATGTATTGTTTTGAAGATGGTGAGTAAGGATTTGTATTTTATTCTCTATGCAATAGGTAAGCAACATACTGTAGCTTTTTGAGGACTGGGGTGATGTGTTCTGTTCTGGAGGCACTGGAGAGGATCCCTGCTGCTGTATTTTGGGCTAATTGGAGTGAATGTATTGTATATTTCGGAAGCCTGGAAGATAAGGTTTCATTAGTCCAAGTGTGGGAAGATGCATGCTTGGACAACTGTACGAAAGTCATGGGTGTTGAGTAGTGGTTTGAGGTGCTGGACGGTCTTAAGTTTGTGATACATGACTTTCCTGATGTTACTGATGTGAGGGGAGAGGGTTAGGTTTTGATCTAGTATTACTCCTAGGTAGCATACTTCAGATTTTACTTGGAGTTGGGTACCGTTGATATTTATAGTTGAGGGCTGAGTGAAGTTGTTGTCTTTGGTGATGTAAGCACTTCTGTTTTCTTGTGGTTTATGGTGATGTTGTGTTGCGTGAGTCAGCTTGTGATTGCTCTAAAGCATTTCTTTATGGTTGAGAGTGCTGGTTTGCTTGTAGAGAATGGGGTGTAGATCATGACATCATTGGAGTATATCTGGTATAGTATGTTGTGTGCCTGCTTGATTGTGCATAATGGTTGTAGGAAGATGCTGAACAGCAAAGATGATAAGGCGGTATAGAAAACTGGTTAAATAAATAAATAATTTAGAGTGGGGATCCTTGTGGGACTACTTGATTCACTGTGAAGGTTGCTGATTTCATGGTTCCAATTTTCACTTGGAGATGCCAATGAATAAAGTAAGATTTGAACCATGTTAGCGTGGTTCCATCCAATCCTATTTGTTAGAGTCTTTGGAGGATGATGTTATGTGGGACGGAGTCAAATGCTGCCTTGATGTTAAGGAAAAATATGATAAACCCTCTGTTAGATTTTTCAAGGCCTTTTATTAAGTTGCCAGTAAGGGCAGTAAGTAAATCCATATTGTTGGGGTTCAAGTGGAATGTGAGCATCAATGTGATCCTGAAGCTGAATATGTATGATTTTTTTTCTATTATTTTTGCCAGAGCTTGGTTGTGGTTTGTCCAGAGTATGTCCTTTTATTATTGGATGGATGGAGGTGCTCTTTAGTTATAGT
The DNA here is from genome assembly GCA_033557465.1 of Ichthyophis bannanicus. Taxonomy (NCBI): domain Eukaryota; kingdom Metazoa; phylum Chordata; class Amphibia; order Gymnophiona; family Ichthyophiidae; genus Ichthyophis; species Ichthyophis bannanicus. The sequence continues at coordinate 168,182,964 of CM066036.1, read as the reverse complement.
GGCAGATATCCTTGATGGAGTGATAGTGTTACTATTTTGAGGATTGTAGGGGTCATTTCTGCTCTTGCGATCTTGATCCAACTCACTGGACATGGGTCCAGTGGGGATGTGGTGGTATCAATGTTATTGATGATTTTTTCCAGTTGTTCAGGTGAAATTGGAGTGAACGAGTCCCATGTGTTGTCATATTGTTTGTGGTTTTGTATTATCTGTGTTGTTGTCATGGGTGTTGTATTCTTTTGAGAACACATTTGTGTTTGGAGGTGGTGTGCCATAAGTTGTGGTGATAAATTTATTTCTTCTTGCATGGGATTTCTTCCAGGGTTTGATTAGTTCAAATAGTTTTCTGGGTTTGTTGAGGATACGTTTGGAATAGTAATCCTTTTTTGCTTTGTAAGTGGCTGTCTGGTACCCTTGTAGTTTAACTAAGTACGTATTAAGGTTGTCAGGAGATTTACAGTGTCGCCATCTTCTTTCAAGTAGTGTGAGGTTGCGCATGTTTTTTAGTTGTTTGGAGTATTTTGTCTTTGGAAGTTTATTGGAGAGTGTGGTTTAACGGCTATTTTGCTTATTGCCTGGTTCAAGTTCTGGATCAGTATGTCAAGGGTGTCTGAGTTGTGGTTGATTTGCAGTAGGATTTTCTCTAGGAATTATTTCATTTTGAGGTGGTAGAATTTTCGAGTTGTGGACTGAGTGTGAGTGTCTGTTTGATTATATTGTCTGGATGGTAGCTGGAAGTAGATTTCTTTGTTGTCTGACCATGGAATTGTGTATGTAGTGGGTGGATGGAAGTTGTTGGTTATGAGCATTTGTTGCGGGATGGATATCATGTTGGGTGTATTTCCTTTACTGTGTGTTGGTTCATCGATGAGTTGTGTGTATTGAAGGGCATCCATGGCTTCTAGGAAGGACTTAGCAGTCTTGAGGGTAAGGGGATGAGAGGTTGAAGTCACCTAGAAGAAGCAGTTGATTGGAGTGAGTCTGTTGGCTGCATACTATTTCTGGGTAGACACCTGGGGGTCTGTATGCTAGGCTTAGGGTCAAGGCATTGTTGGCCATGGTTAGGGTATCTAAGCCCTTGTCTGTGCTGTTGTTGAGGGTGCAGAATTTGAGGTGTTTTCTGGCTGAAATGAATACTCCTTCACCTTGGCATTTGTTTCTAGTGCAGCTGAATATATTGTAGTTGGGTGTTATCAGCTGATTGAGTAGCATGTTATCTGAATCTGGGAACTAGGATTCTGTTATGCACGTGGAGGCACATTCCATAGAGCACATCCAGGCCCCTGTGCATCCGATCAGAATGGCTAAAATGAATACTCCTTCACCTTGGCATTTGTTTCTAGTGCAGCTGAATATATTGTAGTTGGGTGTTATCAGCTGATTGAGTAGCATGTTATCTGAATCTGGGAACTAGGATTCTGTTATGTACGTGGAGGCACATTCCATTGAGCACATCCAGGCCCCTCTGCATCCGATCAGAATGGGACGCATAGAAGCAGATCTGATTCTGATCATGCGGTGACTAGACGTGCCCCCCAGGATCAAAATCAGGTCTAGGATCTGTATGTGCAAGCCAGGACCCGATTCTGATCGGCCTGCACATACAGGCCCCTGCCCGGCTAACTCAGTCAGGCTCCTGAATGGAGCTGCGGTGCCATGGTATCCTGTTGCCATGGCACTTTGGCTCCATGCAGGAGCTGTGATCCTCAGCCACCGACCACATTCTTCTATCCCTGCAGCCCGACCCCTGACCTGGCATTCCATGGGCAGAGTCAGGCTGCGGGAAACCCCCTTCACTCCCTCACCTTTTTGACGCCACCTGCCACCCCCAATGCCCAGGGGGACTTATTTCACCTTTGCGGAGGAATAAGTCCCCGTCCAGTTTGCTGACCCCAGACATACAGAGCCGACCTCAGAATCAGCCCTGTATGTCCGGGATTGCAGACCGCCCAATGCCCACCCTAACTCTGCCTTTGCAATGCCCTCTATCCCCGACTAAGTCTCCACATACAAACTCCTTGTTCGTACAGGGAGGCCTCTGCCGGGAATGGAAGGGGGTGAATATCGGGGACAGTTCCTGGGACAGAATAGACCTCATAATGTCCAAGTTGTTGTCAGTGAGGTAATCAGCAAGGATCTCTATCTTGTTGCATGTGGATCATGCGTTGATTAGAGTGCATCTTAGTTGGCATGTTTTGCTTGTAGTGTCTGTGTGAGGGGGTGGATAGAGTGTTTTGAGGTTTGAGATTGGTGAATGGGGTATTGGTATGGTTTGGGTCTTGATCTGGTAAAAGAGAAGATTAATAGGTGATGAGGATATGGTTGAAAGACTGGTATGAGTGAGTGAGGTGCATGTAGTTTGATGTGTGCTATGAGAGCAGTAAGGTATAAGAGGGTAAGTAGGGTGGTTAGTGCTGCCATGTTTTGACTAGTTGCAATGTGAGTTTTATGCTGTAGCTAAGAGGGGTATGGGTGGTTTAGTTGTGGTATGGTAGCTTTGTGTGTTGTGGGACAGATTAGGCCGTGGGTATCTCTGTGATGTATGGGTGCTTGCTCCAGTGCCAGTTGTCATGTGAGTCGCTTTAAGAGGATGTTATTTTCTTCAAAGTTGCAGGGTTGTGAGTGATGTTTTCCTTTTTATGTGATAGGGTTTAGTTGTGAGTCTATTGCTCACTCCTGTTTCCATATCTGAGTGGATGTACTTTACCTGCTCAGAATGATGTTGTATGTTGGGGGAGGAGCTTACTTCCAAGCAAGAAGGCAGTTGTTTTGTGCTCCAGACACTTGTGTGGGTGGCTGATAGGAGGCTGGTGTGCAAAGGGATAATGCTAGCTCCAGTTACAGTTGGAAAGGTTTCTGGAGTTGAAGACTGTGGTACGGTTTCGCTTGAGTTTAGTTAGTTGCACCAGATTGGTTTCAGCGGGTTTTTCTTCTTCATTACACTCCAAGGGCCACATCTAAGGGCCCTTTGGTATGGCTCTTAGGCGTGGGCCTGTCAGGCTTGGCCATGCCTTGAGGGTGTGAGTTGAAATCTCCCAACAGAGCAGGGATTCATCAGAGGGAGGAGCTTACCTCCCCTCTGTAATAGTGTCCCGGTGAGTTGCTCTGTGGCGATCATGCAGTGCAGTGTTCCAGCTAGATGAGAAGATGCTGGACATGGAGTTCAATGTCAGTTGATATCTGCTGAACCAGGAGATCTGTGTTTACTCCTGCTGCTCTGGTGCTGTGTCGAGTCAGCAAACTCTTATCTCGGGCATGCATTGGGGGTGCGGGTTTAAACCTCCCACCGGAGCAGAGGATTCATCAGAGGGAAGAGTTTACCTCCCCTCTGTAATGCTGTCCCAGTGAGTTGCTAAGTGGCAATCGTGCAGCACAGTGTTCTAGCTAGATTACCTCAGGCTGGAAGGTTGGAGGTTCAAATCCCACTAGAGGCCAGCAACCTTGGGCTGGAAGGACTGGGGTTTCTAGTCCCACAGGTGCTCCTTGTGGTCTTGGGCAAACCACTAAACTTTCCATTGCTGAATCACCCTGCTCTTCTCCAAATTTTCCAATTGCAGTGAGTAGAAACTCAAGACTTGGAAGGCCCCAGCACATAAGAACATAAGATATGCCATACTGGGCCAGACCAAGGTCCATCAAGCCCAATATCTTGTTTCCAACAGTGGCCAATCTAGGTCATACATACCTAGCAGTTTCCCCAAAAGACACAGGTTCCACAATGCTTGTATTGGGTCAAGCATTGATATCCTGGGTCCCTTCTTAATAATGGTTTATGGACCTTTCCTTCTGGAACTTGTTTAAACCCAGCTACACTAACAGGTAAAAAATTCCAGAGTTTGATTACATGTTGAGTGAAAAAAATATTTTCTTTTATTAGTCTTAAATAGTTTACCCTGTAGCTTCATTGCATGTCCCCTAGTCTTTCTATATTCTGATAACGTAAAGAATCGATCTACATTTACCCGTTCCATTCCATTCATTAATTTATAGACTTCTATCATATCTCCCCTCAGCCATCTCTTTTCCAGGTTAAAGAGCCCTAACCTTTTCAGCCTTTCTTCATAGGGGTATCCTTCCATCCCCTTTACCATTTTGGTGGCTCTTCTCTGAACCTTTTCTAATAACGCTATATCCTTTTTAAGAACGGTGACCAGAATTGCACACAATATTCAAGGTGCGGTCTCACCATGGAACGATATAGAGGCGTTATTATATCCTTTGTTTTATTTTCCATTCCTTTCCTTATGATACCTAGCATTCTATTTGCTCTCTTGGCTGCTGCTGCACACTGGGCCTAGGGTTTTAACATGTTATCCACAATAATGCCTAAATCTTTTTTCTGGGAGGTGGTTCCTAAAGTGGAACCTTGCATCGTATACATACCTGGTACATTGACTGCAAAGCATTCCAGATGGCATCCAGAGTCACCTCTTTGGGACAACACAGTGGAGGAAAAAGTGTAGAAGGTATTGTGGACTTGGGAGAACCCACTCTAACTCCCAAAGAGGAAACATCCGACTGGGGGAAGGAAATTGTACTGCCTTCAGGCTGCGACAAAGCAAATACCATAAGCGAGGCTGCCCAAGAAGCTGTGCCAGCACCCTCATCAGATGCCCCAATCCTGGATACCCCAGGCACAGGAGAAGTGGAAGGGCCAGCCAGGCTCAATGAAACATCGTTGGCCAAGCCGTGGATCTCCACAGCCCCAGCTACAGGTTCGCCCAAAGTCTTTGCCTATGCTTAGCTCTCCATGGTGTGCTGCCCAGCCAGAATAACAGTGGGAATACCCCCCTTACCCTTTGCCTTGCATTCAAGTATCAGGTAAGTGAGAAAAGGAACCGAAGTAAAGAGCAGACACCAACATGACCTACTCAAACACTATCTTGGATCCTTGGAAAAATTGTATTACGGATTTTTGCTTCCATGGCAAACTTCTTTTCAAATTCTCTCTTTGCCTGCTTTATCAATGCCTTGCATCTAACCTGCCAGTGCTTATGTTGTTTCTTGTTTTTGCCATTTGGCTTCTTTTCCATTTCCAGAAAGTTGATTTTTTTGGCTACAACAGCATCTTTGACCTCACCTTTATATCATGCCAGCGGTCATTTGGTCTTTCTTCCACCTTTCTTTAAGTATGGAATACATCTGGTGTGGGCTTCCAAGATAGTATTTTTAAACAACAACCATACTTGATGTAAGTATTTGACCTTTGCAGCTCCTCCTTTTTATGTTTTCTTAACAATTTCCTCATTTAATCAGTCTCCCTTTTGAAAGTTAAAAGATAGTTCTGTGGATTTCCTTGCTGTCCTCCCTCCATTTATTAAATACAATGTGAGCATGTTATGATCACTATTGCCAAGTGGCTACAACAATGTTATCTCTCACATCAGATCCTATCTCCACTAAGGGCTAGGTCTAAAATAGCTTTCCTTCCTGTTGATTCATAAACTAATTGCTCTAGGAAGCAATCATTTATTTTATCTAGAACTATTATCTTCCTAGCATGTCCTCTGACATTGACTCAGTCGATACTGGGGTAATTGAAATCACCTATTATTACTGTGTTGTAACTTTTGTTAGCTTCTCTGATTTCTTTTAGCATTTCATCATCCATATGTGCATTCTGGCCATGCAGACGGTAGTATACCCCTACTTCCATTGTCTTCCCCTTTTTACATGGAATTTCAATCCACAGAGATTCTACAGTGTATTTTGTTTCCTGAAAAACCTTAATCCTGTGTGACTCAATGCCCTCTTTAACATAGAGCTTAACCTCTCTACCTATTTGATCTATCCTATCACTGTGATTTAGTTTATACCCAGGTATCATGGTGCCCCATTGGTTGTAATTCTTCCACAAGGTCTCTGAGATGCCAATTATATCTAATCTTTCATGTAATACTATATGGGTGACCCTGCATCAGATTTCAGAGACACAGATCAGCATTGACAGGACTCTTGGTCACCAGGATTGGGCAGATATCACTCATATGATGGACGTCCTAAAGCCCTATAAGAATGTCATGGAGGAATATTGTTCTACAAGTGCTACCCTAAGACTACTCATCCTTTTAGCGAGTATTTTACCAGCAAAGGTAGAAGGTTTTTGACAGTTACAGAGACTCACATCAGATATTTTTGTGTTGGTGAATTTCTACCTCTTTCCCCTCTAGGGCCTCCTCAGTCACTCTGTATAATAAATCTGCTTTTAATTCAAAATAGGGAAAGGTTGTTGCAGGGGACTCTCCATTACCTGCAGGAACCCCATCCATCTCCAAAATCCTCTCTCGGACATGTTTAAGGGACTCATCATCTTGCTTGGCACTCCTGAAGCTCCCTACATCTTCCCCTAAACTCCACTCTGGGAAGGGGACAATTGCATGTGGGTCACTACAGTTGAGCTCAAAGTTATCCCCAAGGGATTCTTCCCTAGGATCTCCATTCCCGGATCTCTTCCCCATGTTGTTGTTGTTGTTAAGTGCCGTTGAGCCGATGTTGACTCATGGAGATCTCAAGACCTCAAAACATGGTTATTTATAGAAATCTATGAGCATTCAAGCAACATCCCCTACCCAAACAGCAACACTACTACCACCGCCAACTAAATACACACCCATCCCATCCAAATGCACAAATTTATCACACTACGTTAGTAAATACCTTTATGTTAAATGTTACCTAAACTGTACTGTCTAAATATTGTTACATAACTGTACTCTCTAAATGTTTACACGTACCCTAATGTTAAATGTAACCCTCCACCCTAATGTTAAATGTAACTCTCCACTTGTGTTGTGACATGACCACCTTGATTGAAGGATAAGGTGGCATACAAATCTGTCTAAATAAATAAATGGAGATCCTCTAGGTAGTTGTCCTAAAATGTGTTTGGTCTTCAGTCAGGCAGCTCATTGTGACAGAATGGTACCCATAGCTCCCATTATTGTATCGATGGATCTCATTACTGGCCCTCCTCTTTTGTGTTGACCTTCTACCATGCCAATCATGATGTATTTTTCTAATGATCTCTCTCTTCACATGATATGTCCAAAGTATTAAAGTTGAAGTCTTGTCACCTGAGCTTCTAAATAAAGCTTAGGTTTGATGTCCTCTAGTACTGACTGGTTTGATTTTAGGACAGTCCATGGTATATGCAGCATTTGTTGCAAGCACTATAATTCAAAGGCATAAATTTTCTTCCTGTCTATCTTTTTCATTGTCCAACTTTCGCATCCGTATGACGTTATTGAAAATGCCATGGCTTGAACAAGCTGAATCTTTGTATGAATAGAGACATTTCTGCCTTTTGGAATCTTGTCTAGGTCCTTCATAGTCATTCTGCCAAGAGCAATGGGTTGTCAGATTTCTTTACTGCTTGTTGCTTCTTTATTGATAACACAGGTACACTAAAAAAAATTTTTTTTAAACTGCCTCTAATGTTTCGATTGATTTTTACGTTTTTTGTTGCGCTGAATCCAAATCTGGTAACCAATTTGCTCCATCACGTACAGATTTTTTGCTACATTGGGTTAGCAGTTTGAGGTGAACGTTTCAGATTGAGTGCGATCGAGATAAAAGTTTCTTGGATGAATTCTTTATACTAATTGTTTAGTAGTTATTCAAATAAGAATAAAGAAAATTGTAACAAGGCAGCACATAAGAATAGAGTAATGTCAACAAAACACACTGTGATGGTAGCAAAATTGTCTGCACTTAAAACAGCCACATACATGTGCACAAACATTGGGCATATAAGAGCGAGGTTAGACACAAAGCAAAGCAAAGAAATGTGCAAAAAATGTTGTACAGGTATGTATGTAAGAATAGAAAACGCAAACCGCACCATTGCAATACATGAAGACAAACACCCGATGGTGTGAAAATAAAATTCTACTAAGTGAGATCCGACACTGTGGTAATAACTAGCAAATTTTTATTTCAAAGTTTAGTAAAAACACGATATTTGTCAACACAGTTTAGATTTTAAAGTCATTCTTGGGTCAATCAATCTCCTGGTGGGCCCGTTTCTTCTTCCCCCGAATGCTTCTCTTGGTGCGCTGCTTGGCGTATTTTTCATCTGGGGTTTCCCGCAGCAGCAACCAGCAGAAATCAGCCATCATAGTGGTGTTCCATCTTCCTTGGTACCTTCTCTCTGCGTCCTTGATGTCCTGGTGAAACCTTTCACCTTGTTCTTCACTGTACGCCCCCAAGTTTTCGGGAAAGTAGTTCACATGGGAGTGCAAGAAATGGACTTTCAGGCTCATGTTACAGCCTTGTTCTTTGAAGGCATTGAGCATCCTGGCAACAATATCCTTATAGTTCTCATCCCGCCTGTTACCCAAAAATTTGAGAACAACATCCTTGAAGGAATCCCAGGCTTCTTTTTCCTTCTCAGACATTGTTTCAGCGAATGCTCCATCTGAAATGAGTTTCCTTATATCAGGGCCAACAAACACTCCTTCCTTTAGCTTTGCTTCAGAAAGTCGGGGGAACTTTGAGCAAAGGTACCGAAAGCACTCACCATCTTTTGGAAGGGACTTGATGAATTGCTTAATGAGACCCACCTTAATGTGGAGAGGTGGTAATAGAATTTTATCACGAGGTACCAAGCTCTCATGAAGAATATTTTTCTCACCGGGTCTCAAATACTCCCGAATTGGCCAGTCTTTTTTCCCCCAATGTAGGTCGCGGGCCCGGCTATCCCACAAGCAAAGGAAGCAGGGATATTTGGTGAAACCGGATTGCTGCCCTAATAGCATGGATAGAATTTTAAAGTCTCCACAAATCATCCACTTATGCTCATCATAACGAATCTTCTGAAGAATCAGGGCCAAATTCTCGTATTTTTCTTGGAGAATAACAGAGTGAGCAATAGGAACTGAAGCGAATGTGTTGCCATTATGAAGAAGAACACCTTTTATGCTGTCTTTTGATGAATCAATGAACAGCCGCCATTCAGCAGGATCATACTTGAGTTTAAACTTTTCCATCACTCCGTATATATCGTTGCAAAATACCAAATTTTCCTCTTTGCTGAAATACTTCAAAAATTGTGTCTCGCGGTTGCGGTACCAATAAAAAGTTGTTTCTGGTGACAATAGATTTTTCTGTTTAAGTCGAGAACCTAGCAGTTGGGCAGCATCTTTTGGGAGTCCTAAATCCCGGACTAAATCATTCAATTCAGCTTGAGAGAAAAGTTCAGGTTTCGCATCTGGTTCAGTTTCAAACTCGGAAGTACTGGACTCATCGGGAAAAGCCATCTGATGAGTCTCATCATGATCAGAACCGTCCACACAAATATGATCCAAAGATTTTGGTGGTTCAGGCACAGGTACTTCGTTGCTATGAGGCATAGGCCTAATTGCTGAGGGAAGGTTGGGGACGGGGTAACTTATTACGTTCTTATTTTTTAAGTTGTATCCCTTCACAATGCAAGAGCAAAAATAGCAGTCACTGCTGTGGTCTCTTTGTTCACGCCACATCATAGGTATTCCGAAACGAAATGCTTGTTTTTTACCTTTCATCCATAAGCGTAGATCTTCCTCACATGTCTTGCACACTTTGTGAGGAGCCCACGGTTTGTCTTGATCGCCTAACTTCAAACCGAAATAGGCGAAATATACTTTTTTAATAAATGCAGAAATGTTCCTCTGCCGCTTTTTCACGGTATATTCCCCACAAATAAAACAAAAACTGTCCGGAGAGTTGACGCAACCTCTGGCTCTGTCTTAATTTGTAAATAGTTACCTGTCTTAATTCTTAATTTGTAATTAATTACCCCTGTTATCCAAGTTATTTATTCCTGTTCATATGTAAACACAAAGTACCATCGGAAATGTGTAAATTCTTTGTTCAATGTAAACCGCGCTGATGCTGAATAGTGCGGTATAGAAGAGACTTAAAATAATAATAAATAATAAATAAATAATAATAAATACACAGCACTGCAAACTACAACAGTAGTGAACCACTTCGGAATAAAGCTGGATTACGACTGAGCAAACAAAAGGTAATAATGAACTTGCAAGAAACTGAAATTTGACAGGAACGTTCATGTCGCAACCACCGTGTTTGAGCGAGCGAACGAGGCAAGGCGAACAGGAAAGAACATGCGCCAGCGCGAGTACTGGATTTAGCCCCCCGCCTCCCAATTGTCCTGTTAATGTATAAAATGAATACAAAACACTCTAAAATATCATGAGGGGGTGTTTCTAGTTAGTTAACCATTACAACCTCTATTTTGGGCCAAGAAAATAAACTGCAGTCGGCTAAAAAGAAATTATGTGAACATTCCTTATATGGGTAAGAAATCTAATTTTGCAAGAAAACGTGACGTGATGGAACATTTTGGCTATTTTTCCTGGATTCAGCACCCCAAAATCTATAGGAATCAGTTGCAAAACTGGAGGCAGTTTTTTGGTAGTGTACCTGTGTAATTGATTCAAGTAGGTTAAAGTTGTCCACTATTTCAATTTCTTCTCCATCAATGATGAAATTATTGATTTTGCCAGTTGTCAAGATCTTTGTCTTCTTTACATTAAGATGCTGGCCTATTTTAGAATATGTTCCTTGATCTTGAGAAGCAAATGTCTCAGATAATCTTCATTTTCAGCCAATAATGTGGTATCATCAACATATTAAAGGTTGTTAATGAGTCTTCCACTAATTTTCACACCTCAGTTGTCTTCATACAGTCCTGCTTCTCTGATGATTTGTTCTGCATATAAATTAAACAGGTAGAAGGAAAGTATGCAGTCTTGTCATACAGCTTTGCTGATTTTAAACCATTCTGTTTCTCCTTGTTCTCCAGGACCAAGCAGAAAGTCCGTCCTCACATATGGGTGTCATCGGCACCGATGAAGCCCCAGCGGAGCATTTCCCCAGCTTTCTATGAAAGCCTTTGGGAGTGCAGGCACGCATGTGCGGTTCCCTTCCCGCCTAAAGGTGCCATTTTACCTCAGTCTCTTTTTTTCCGAGAAGCCCACCGGACGTGTGTCCTGTCCTCCCGGATAAAAGTAGATTTTTTTCGGCGATTATCGCTATTTTTTTCTCCCGGTTCGACGCCGGTTCCCCTCCGCCGGGTTCGGTACACCGGTATCGAGCCCGATTCTTCTTTTTCGGTTTTTGCCCTTCGTGGCTGGCGTTCGCGTCCTTTTTTCCATTTTCCATGGAAGGCCGGTCCTTTGACCTCGCGGGGACTCTTTTTTCCCCGATGGCTTCCAGTGGTTTTAAAAAGTGTGATCGGTGTAAGAAATTAATGTCTCTCACCGACACACACGACTGCTGCCTTCGGTGCCTCGGCCCTGATCACGACCCTAAGTCGTGCGGGCCATGTGGGAAGATGTCTTCGAAGGCACTCCGAAGTCGCCAGCAGCAGAAAGAAAGGCTTTTCTCGGACTCGGCCTCCGGCCAGGCCCGGACCTCATCTGAGGCCTCAACATCTCGGGATACCGGTCCCGAGCACCGTCGAAGCTCCTCAGACAGGGGGTCCCCCAACCGGGAATGGAAGAGGAAGAAGCGGCTCGTGAGGGCATCGTCGGAGGAGGTCCCTGGCTCCTCGAGGGCCAGGTCTAAGACCCCCGACCGTCGCCCTGGGCCTGTGGAACAAGAGAAGCCTGCCAAAGTTCCTCGTGTGGAGCCAGAGTCTGCTGGACACGTAAGCCCCATAGTCCTCAAGGACTCTCCTCCCAGGGAGCCAACGTCGGGCCCGGCGCTGCCGGGGCCCAAGTCGGTGGCTGCTGCATCTCCCGAGCTGAGTCTCAGGATGACAGCCTTGGAGAGCAGACTGTCTGCCTTCATGGAGCATCAGCGGGCACTGATGGCCAGCCTGTCTGGCGCATCTGCCCCGACCACCGGGACATCGACTTCGAAGTCGACCCCGGAGACCGAGCCGATTCTCGAGTCCATCATGGCTCGAAGTCGACCTCGGTCGCGGTCTCCCTCGACCTCCCGTTTGGGACCGAGGGCATCGACGCCGGTGCCTCCGGCGTCGGGGCGGGTGCTCCAGGGCCCTGCGGGGTCGGACCCTGACTCCTCCTCGGATGAGTCCGCCTGGGAGACGGAGGATGAGGAGTCTCCTGATACGTTCAAGACTCGGTGCGTCACGTCAGACTCACCGCAGTCTGAGCCCCGGAGTAGATCCCCTCCAGAGGATCCTCGGATCTCGGAGTTCGTCCGGGATATGGCCACTGCCTTGGCTATTCCGGCGGACCCCGAGGAAGAGCCTCGAGCTGAAGAGCTCGAGGCGCTGCAGTATGACTCTCCTCCGAAGGAGGCTTTACTGTCCTGGTTCCTCTGATGCTCGAATGGCTCCTCTTCCGTATGTGGGAGGCACCGGCCTCGGCACCGGTTCTGAGCAAGTGAGTCGACTCGATCTATCGACTCAGAAAGAGCCCTGGTTTTCAGAAGGCACAGCTACCACACCATTCTATGGTTGTGGAATCGGCAATGCATTGTCTGAAGAGCCAGAAGATGCACTCCGCGGTGCCCCCTAGCAGGGAGGCCCGAAACCTTGATGGCGTCAGTAGAAAGTGCTTCCAGGGCTCGATGCTTGCTTGCCGTGTCCAGTCGTACCAGCTGTACATGGGCATGTACTTGCGGGACCTGGCCAAGGAGATGGCCGGGTTCTCTGCTGGTCTCTCCGGGGAACCTTTGCAGAGATTTAAGTCCTTGTCCTCGGGGATTCAGGACTGCTCGAAGTTCATGTCCCGCGCCACCTACGATGGCTTCGAGACTTCGGCCCGAGTTGCGGCAGCCGGCATTGCGGCTCAACGCCAGGCATGGCTGCAGTCATCGGACCTCGAGCCATGGGTTCAGGACAAGTTGGTCAATGTCCCTTGCTGAGGTGAAAACCTTTTTGCAAGCCCATGACCGAGAAAGCCACTCAGCTCGAAACAGAGCACCTTACATGGACAAGGCTGTCTAGGAAGACCTCTGCCCCTTCTCATAAAAAGAAGGGCTTGGGTAAAAAGCCCTTTTACTCGAGGAAGGGCACTGCCTACAAACAGTACCCTCAATATCAGGCTGCCCAAGCTGCCCCTCAGGGTCAGCAAGCCAAGGGGCAGTGTAATGGGCCCCGTAGGCAGAGGACCCCCAAGCCTCCGGCCCCTGCTCCCATTCAGCAGGGTGGGGGTTTTTGACTCCTTGAGCGTAGCCTCTCCATCCCTGCTCTCCCAACCCTGCACAGGAGGTCGCCTCACCCTCTTTGCCCACCAGTGGCCCCTCATCACCGGGGATAGTTGGGTGTTGGACATAGTCCACAGGGGCTATGCACTGCATTTTCACCAACTGCCTCCTCCTTACTTTCCAGGGGAGCCTCTGAGGCCTCCCCTGCACACAGAACTTCTCCTTCAAGAGCTTCAAGGTCTGTTGGTGGACAGGGCGGTGGAGCCTGTGCCTCCCCACTTGCAAGGTCACGGATTCTACTCCAGGTATTTCCTGGTGCCCAAAAGAACCGGTGGCTTTCGACCCATTCTGGACCTCAGGAACCTCCACAAATTCTTAGAGAAAGAAACGTTCAAGATGCTTACTCTTGGAACACTTCTGCTCTACCTCCAGCAGGGAGATTGGCTATGCTCCTTAGATCTAAAGGATGCGTACACTCACATCCTCATTCATCCAGACCACAGAAAGTACCTCAGGTTCATTGTGGGAGGAAACCATTATCAGTACAGAGTGCTGCCTTTTGGCCTCACCTCCACTCCCAGGGTCTTTACCAAATGCCTGGCAGTGGTGGCGGCCTACCTGAGAAATCAGGGAATCTTTGTCTTCCCCTATCTGGATGACTGGCTCATCAGGGGTCAGACGTGCCAGGAGGCCAGACAAGCCACCCTCAGAACTATTGCTCTTCTTCAGAGCCTGGGGTCTGTCATAAAATTCGCAAAGTCCACTTTGCTCCCCTCCCAGAACTTGGAGTTCATAGGAGCAAGACTGGACTCTCTGCTGGCAAAGGCTTTCTTGCCAGAAGACAGGGTCCAAAGGTTGATAGCCTTGGCAAATCAGTTTCTCAGCAGGTCCCTGGTCTCCGCCAGACTCTGCCTGAGGCTGCTTGGCCACATGGCTTCGACAGTACATGTGACTCCCAATGCCAGGCTCCATATGAGGCCTGCACAGTGGTGCCTTCGGACTCAGTGGTCACAGGCCACAGGCAGCCTCAGAGACAGGATAAGGGTGTCCAGACAATTTCTGAACTCCCTCAACTGGTGGCTGCACCCACCCAATCTACTGAAGGGGGTGCCTTTTCAGATTCCTGGGTACACGGTGGTACTGACCACAGATGCCTCCCTACAGGGCTGGGGTGCTCATTGTCTAGGCAAGTGCACCCAGGGCCTGTGGTCTCCTTGGGAAGCTGCACAGCAGATCAATCTCCTTGAACTCCGAGCTATTCGATTAGCACTCAAAGCTTTCTCTCCTACCCTGGCTCATCAATCTGTCCTGGTTCAGACAGACAACCAGGTAGCCATGTTTTATGTGAACAAACAGGGCGGTACTTGGTCCAGAATCCTTTGTCGGGAGGCTCAGGACCTTTGTTCATTTGCCCTCAAGCACAACATGCTCCTCAAAGCTGTGTACCTTTCAGGCCAGGACAACTACCTGGCCGACAGATTAAGCAGAATTCTGCAGCCCCACGAGTGGCAGCTGCATCCTTCAGTAGTTCAGAAGATCTTCCTAAAATGGGGTCTCCCTTTGGTAGATCTCTTTGCCAGCCCAATGAACAAGCAACTGCCAAAGTTCTGCTCCAGGCAACCACATCCTCTGAGAATAGCAGCGGATGCTTTTCTGATTCCATGGTCTCAGGGCCTCCTATATGCGTTTCCTCCCACGCCCTTGGTGGCCCGAACTCTCTTCAAAATTCTTCAGGACAAGGCCTCGGTCCTGCTGGTGGCTTCCAGGTGGCCGAGACAGCCTTGGTTTCCTCTTCTGCTTCAACTGGCGGTGGATCCCCCACTGCCTCTGGGGTTGCAACCCGACCTTCTCTCACAGGAGCAGGGTTCCCTTCTTCACCCCAATCTCAAAGCTCTCAATTTGATGGCCTGGAGGCTGCAAGGGTAGTTTTGGCTCCCTGGGGCCTACCTCAGGAGGTTGAGGAGGTTGTCCTAGCCTCTAGGAAACAGTCCACTAGG
Organism: Ichthyophis bannanicus; assembly: GCA_033557465.1. NCBI lineage: Eukaryota > Metazoa > Chordata > Amphibia > Gymnophiona > Ichthyophiidae > Ichthyophis > Ichthyophis bannanicus. Next base: position 168,167,845 of record CM066036.1, on the reverse strand, counting down.
AAAACCTATGCTCTCAAATGGAAAAGGTTTTCTGTGTGGTGTCAGTTACGTACAGAAGATCCTTTCTCCTGTGCTGTACCAGTAGTGCTTCAGTACCTACTGCACTTATCCAATCAGGGACTTAAGTCCAATTCTGTTCGGGTCCACCTCTCAGCTCTAGCAGCTCACCACTCACTGGTGGAGGGACATTCTCTGTCAGGTCACCCCTTGGTGTCCCGCTTTCTCAGGGGCTTGCTTTTGCTCAAGCCTGCAATCCGTCCTCCTGCCCCTGAGTGAGAGTTGAATGTGGTCTTGCAGCAACTGACTCGCCCACCTTTTGAGCCGATGGCTACTTGTCCACTACGCTTCCTATCCTGGAAGACACACTTCCTGATAGCCCTTACCTCGGCTAGGTGAGTGAGTGAGCTTCAGGCCCTGGTCTGTGATAGGCCTTACACCAGGATTTACAGGAACAGGGTAGTCCTCAGGACTCATCCCAAGTTCCTCCCAAAGGTTGTCTCCTCTTTCCACCTCAATCAGGAGGTGGTTCTTCCAACATTCTTCCCTAGGCCTCATGCAAGCCAGGCTGAAGCAGTCCTGCATACCCTGGACTGTAGGAGGGCCTTATCCTTCTACCTTGACTGTACGCAGGGGCATAGGAGGGCTACTCAGCTCTTCGTCTCCTTTGACCCCAATAAGTTGGGGTTGGCTGTGTCCAAGTGTACCTTGTCCATCTGGGTGGCTGACTGTATCACCTGGGCTTACAAGGTGGCTGTCCTTCCTTTGCAGGGTCGGGTCACGGCCCATCATGTCAGGGCAATGGCTGCCTCAGTGGCTCATCTCCGCTCTGTGCCCTTGGTAGACATCCAAAACTACTTGGTCACAATATTGGAGTGTAGAAAGCAATCATACAAAAGAACTCACTCCACTAAAACACTTGTTTCTGAATGAACAAACACTGTGCTTGTTTTCATTCAATTCTTCAAATTGTGTAACAGTGACGAGTGGCGGCAAGGTCTCAGCAATACGGGCAAAAGCAAATATAATCAAGGCGCAAGCCAAGATCTTATTGCCAAACAAAAGCCCATTAACATCAAGAACCACAAGTCACCACCATCCCACAATCTTTATATTTTCCTTTAAAACATTTTCAAAGCAAACAGCAGCCAAACCCAACCAAAACCACTTAGCTTGACAAAATCATGGGAATGGTCCGCCGCCTGCTACCCCAGGCGGCGTACCATTCCCATGATTTTGTCAAGCTAAGTGGTTTTGGTTGGGTTTGGCCGCTGTTTGCTTTGAAAATGTTTTAAAGGAAAATATAAAGATTGTGGGATGGTGGTGGCTTGTGGTCCTTGATGTTAATGGGCTTTTGTTTGACAATAAGATCCTGAATTGTGCCTTGATTATATTTGCTTTTGCCCATATTGCTGAGACCTTGCCGCCACTCGTCACTGTTACACAATTTGAAGAATTGAATGAAAACAAGCACAGTGTTTGTTGATTCAGAAACAAGTGTTTTAGTGGAGTGAGTTCTTTTGTATGATTCCCTTGGTAGACATCTGCAGGGCTGCAACTTGGTCTTCAAGCCAGACATTTGCGGCCCATTACTGTCTGGAGAGGGAGTCCCATAGGGACAGTGCTTTTGACTATGCAGTACTCCAGAATCTCTTTGAGGTTTAGGCAACTCCTGCCCTCCTGCCCTCTGTTGGGCTACCGGTGGAGGTTGTGTCCTTGAAAAGCCTTTCTTTGCTGCTGAGACTGGAGGGAGTTCTCTTGTTCAGCCTGGGTTCCTTGGTAGCCCAGAGCTCGGGAGTCACCCATATGTGAGGACTGACTTCCTGCTTGGTCCTGGAGAAAGAGTAGTTACTCACCTGTAACAGGTGTTCTCCAGGAGCAGCAGGAATCAGTCCTCACAACCCTCCCTCCTCCCCTGGAAGTTGCAGTTGTACATAGTTCATTTTTCATTTTTGTGTGCTGTTCTTAGCTATGTCATTTGACTGAGGTAAGATGGCACCTTTAGGCGGGAAGGGAACCGCGCATGCGTGCCTGCATTCCCAAAGGCTTTCATAGAAAGCTGGGGAAATGCTCCGCTGGGGCTTCATTGGCGCCGATGACACCCATATGTGAGGACTGATTCCTGTTGCTCCTGGAGAACACCTGTTACAGGTGAGTAACTACTCTTTCCATTCAAACTGCTGCTCCTTGAACACTGTAAAGGTTGTGACAGAGAACGATCAGGTGTTCTGGCATACCCAAGCTTCTTAATGTGGCCCAGAGTTTCTCATGGTTTACACAGTCAAAAGTCTTGCTGTGGTCTATTAAACATATATAGATATTCTTTTGTCTTTTCAAGGATTCATTTCACATCCGCCATGATGTCTCTCATTCCTCGCCCTTTCCTGAACCCTGCTTGCACTTCAGGCAGTTCTCGTTCCAGGTGTGATTATAATGTTTGCTAGATAATCTTGAGTAGAAACTTGATGGCATGTGGGATCAGAACGATTGTGTGATAATTTTCACAGTCAGTCAGTCATGATGTTGTCTTCCAAATTTCCTGGCAAAGCCTTGTAAATATGGTAACAGCTGCAACAGATTGCAGTAATACTTAGATAGGAATGCCATCAATGCCTGCTTCTTTGTTCTTTGATAAGGCTTTCAATGCTGCTTTGACTTCTTCTTTTATCACCAATAGTTCCTGATCATAAGGTACAAGTTGAAATGGCTGTTGGTCCACTTGATCTTTATGGTATAAAGACTCTGTATATTCTTTCCACCTTTTCTTGATCTTCTCAGCATCATTCAACATGAATCCTTGAGCATCTTGTAAGATTCCAATTCGAGGCTGGAATTTTTTTTAACTCTTGCAGCTTTAAGACAGCCAATCTCATTCTTCCTCTAATAGTTTCTGCTTCTATTTCCTTGCATTCATCATTGTAGTACTTCTCCTTGTCTTGTCTTGCTGCACGTTGGAAATCTCTGTTGAACTCTGCGATTGCTCCTCTTTCTCTTCTGACTTTAGATTCTCTGAGTTTCTGGGCAATTTTCAGAGTTTCTGCAGTCATCCATTTTAGCCTTTTTTGTTTTTTCACCTTTTGTAGAGACTTCTCACTTTCTTCCAATATAGACTTCTTGAGGTCATACCAAAAGTCTTCTTGAGCTCTGTCATTTGTATCTAAGGCAGCAAATTGATTTTGCAGGCAGTCTTTCAATTCTGGTAATATATTCTTAAGGTCATATTTTGCTACATTCAAGAGCTGCTTACTCTTTTTCAACTTTAGCTTGAGTTTGCATTCTAGTAGTTGGTGATCTGTACCATCATCAGCTCCAGGTTTTGTCTTTGTTGATATTATAGAGTTTTTCCATTGTTGGCTTTCACAGATGTAGTAAATTAGATTTTTGTACAATCCATTGGGTGAAGTCCATGTGCACAGTTGCTGCTTGTGCTGCTGGAAAAAGGTGTTTGAGATGCATAGATCATTGGTCTTGAAGAATTCTCTCAGTCTTTCTCAAAATTCATTTCTGTTGCCAAGTTCATATCTTCCAACCACTTTGCCTTCTTCTTTGTTGGCAACTTTTGTATTCCAGTCACGCATGACTATCAGGATATCCTGTTTGCATGTTCTGTTAATTTCAGCTTGTACTTGTTCATAGAACGCATCAACATCATCCTCTTCTGCAGCTGTTGTTGAGGCATAGACCTAATTATAGTTGTGTTGATGGGCATTCCTCATAGATGAATAGAAATTAAGATTTCACTGATTGCATTGTATTTCATTACAGTTCTTTCAAGTTTCTTCTTAATTGTAAATTCAACACCATTTCTTCTTTGTCTTTCATTTCCAGCCTAGTAGACCATGTGATCATCAGATACAAAGTGACAGATGCTGATCCATTCCAGATCAAGTTGTATTCATTCGTGACCACTTCCAACTTCCCTTGGTTCATGCTTCATACGTCCCATGTCCCAATATATAAGACATCTTTGCAGCTTCTGACTCTCATTTCATGCACAGCTACATCAGCAGTCGGATGTCCTGAGGGCTTTGATCCAAAACATCATAAATGCTGGCTTTACTAAGAAAAGTCTTTCGCTCATTGCCAGTAGCCAGTTGAGTGCCTTCCAACCTGGGGGTCTCATCTTCCAACCCTATTATGCAATTTGATTTGTTGTGACTATCCATTGGTTTTTCATGGCAAGATATAGAAGTAGATTGCCAGGCTTTTCTTCTGCATAGGTAATTCTAGTGTTGTTGCCGTTGTCACAGAAAAGTGATCATCTGCTGCCAACACTGTCCCATTCTGCTTCTGCCCAGATGGGTGGTTTGTCTTGGTCTGGCATCCCAGATTCTGTTGATAGCGTAGCTTTTCCTGGTGTCTCCAACTCTAGGACTTAGCAGGCTTGGGACTCTCGACATATAGATCCATGTATTCCAGTGGGAAAATCTATGGGAAATCTTCCTGGTCTGATTTAGTGGAGCCGTCATTGAACCGGGCCCATATTGTTCTGATGTTTGGGTATTCTTGGACAATCACCACTGGATACAGGAGCCAGGGCAGCACCATAACATAGAACCTGGCTTACCCTGCTGGAATCTTAAGTAAAACCTGTACTATTGCATACTGCCTCTGGTCTTTATGCACACATGCCCTATGAGTAAGGGTTTGTACACTCCCAGCGTCTATCAAGGCCTGGAGACGGTTTCCCTCAAGTTGCACTGGAATCACAAAGTTCCGTGCCCCTGGGTGGGGAGTATCCACAAAAACACAGGTGTGAGGGATTGTTAGGCTGACATCAATGGGTTCTTCCATACCCAGGAGACATTCCCGAGCAAAATGCCTCCAAGCTACTTACCTAAAACAGGTGAAGGGATTGTGGCTGGGGCCATACCCTTGCCTAGTAGGTGACTTTGGGGGTTGGAACATGGGATCTAACATCCATTCCTGCTTCCCTTTCTCACTGTCCACTTCAGTCACTGGCTGGGCTTCATGATACCCCTCAGCTTTTTTTCCAGTGCACTCTCCAGTGTAAGCTTTCAGTGCTGATTTACCCACTGTTTCATTGGGCCCTCCAGAAACTGCTCCAATGGTACAATCTTGGCTAACTTGGGCCTAGTTTTTCCTCCAGTTGCAGGCACTTCCATGTGAGATCCTTCAACCTATAGAGGAACCTCTGAGAGATCTCTTTTATCTGGATCCCCCCCTTTATGAATCATTGGTGGTATGTCTCTGGGGTACAGCTGGCCCGTTCCAGTATGGCGGCCTTGACAGCTGTATACATAGCTTTCCCATCTGTGTTGTCATCCTGGAATGCAGTCAAATATGAAGTCCATGTTGCCTCCAGCCATCCGGCCACGTGGGAGGTTCATTCAAAATTCCCCAAAAAATGGCATGGTTCATCTTCTGCCGCCATTATAAGAAGCACTTTCTCTGGGGGGGTAGAGGTGCGGTCTCTTCAGGCCCTGGATCAACTGAGCTAGGAAACTCTTCTGTAGCTCCCCATGTACTTGAATAAGATCCTGTATCTGCTGCTGCTGCTGCTGCTGTTGTTACTTCTCTTCAAGCAGGGCACGTTGAATCTGCTGCTGATGTTGTTGCTGTTGCTGCTGATGTTGTTGCTGTTGCTGCTGACCTTCTGCCAGAATCTGGAGGAGTCCCTCCATCTGGCTTGTCGCTATTTTCTTGCAACACCACCACAGCTTTCTCTTCTGTAGCTGCAGTATTCCAGCTCCAACAAACTTTTAGCAGCCTCTAGTGGTCAAAACAATGTCTGTCTGTCCAGTACTGATTATGCTTTCTTCAAGCTCCCTAACTAGGGTGAGGCTAACCCTCTTACCCATACAAACAAAAAAAAAAAACCTTGCTGTAGAGGCCCAGCCCTGGGGGGATGTGGGTTTGTCCTCAGTCACATGGTTAGAAGAAATGTCCAAGCTGCCACCATATGTGGTGATGTGGCATGCTGTGGGAAGGGGCTTTCTGTAACACACAGGTTAGACAACTGTTCAGGGAAAACAAAGGAGCTGTACTTCTTCTCAGTCTGTTAGAACTCCCCAAAGCAAGACCCAGAACAGACAGTAGCTCAGGGAAAACAAAAAGAGCTTTACTTCTGTCACAGCTTGTAAAACCTCCACAAGCTGGTTCTCTCGACCCTTCCTCCAGCCCCAGTTAAAGTTCCTACCTCAGAAATTCTCTGCCTTCTAAACATTTATAGCTCCACTGGCCTCTCTCCCTCCTGCAGCCTGCTGGGTTCTTAATTTCTCCCTTTTAATAGCAAAAATCATTGAAAAGGCTGTACAGACCCAACTCTAGGATCACATAAATAACCTTGCACCACTAGACCAACATCAATATGGATTCCATCCTCATCACAGCATCAAAACCTTACTTACTTCCCTACTAAACAAGCTCATAACTGACACAGAACTTCTTACACACGGCTTCATCCTGTTATTCCTAGATATATCTGCAGCTTTTGACTCTGAGTCTCATCAAATACTGTGCAATAGACTCAATGACATTGAAGCACAGGAATCCCTCTCAGATGATCTCACCACCTACCTTACAAATGGAGTGGAAGAGTAGTCTTATGGCTAAAGCACTGCCTTGGGAACCAGGAGATCAGCACTTGATTCCCACTAGCCTTGGGCAAGTCACTCAACCCTCCGTTGTCTCAGAAAAGTCCAAGTTATCAATGTGCATTGCCAAGTTTACGTTGCAATGTAAACTGCTTTGTCTGATGTGGTATAAAAAAACTGCTAAATACAAATAGTAGCCATTAGGTTAAAAGGAATCCACAAATCCTCCCCATTCACTCTACTACAAGGGGTCCCTCAAGGATCCTCCCTACTCTGCAACAGCTGCATCCAACCCCTGGACACACTCATTCAGAACTTCAATGTTAATTACCTAATTTATGCAGATGACATCATGATCTGCACTTCATTCTCCACAACTGCACCAGACTCCAAAATCACCAACTGCTTCTCTGAGATAGTCAGTTGGCTCCACCTCCACAAACTAATGATTAACTACACCAAAACAGAGATCCTTCGCATTACAAGAGACTCCAAGTTTAAGCCTCCCTCTTTAATCAAAGTGGGCAATGTAGACCTCCAAGTTCAGATACTTAGGAGTTATACTTGATCAAGACCTGAAAACTTTCAAACCCAAGTCAACAGCACTACCAAGTCCATCTACCACAAACTCAGAACCCTAAAAAAATTGACGCCAACTCCTGAATATGGAAAACTTCCGCTCAGTCTGTCAAGCAATCATCATGCCTCTGCTGGACTACTGCAACTCATTTTATCATGGACTATCTAATTAAACACTTCACTCCCTGCAACTAGCACAAAATAGTTCAACAAGGATCATCCAAAGAGCCTCATGACAGACACACATCACAGCTATCCTCAAACAACTTCACTGGTTCTACATCACCTCAAGAATCAAATACAAAACCATAATTGCCATCCACAAGATACTAAACAACTAATCCTACAAACACTTCTAAACAAACCCAAGATTAACAGACCTAGAAGACACAACACACAAAATTTCCTTGACGTCCCAGCCCAGTTAAGCAAGAGAAAACAAAGCACATGTAAAAGAGCATTCTCTCTGTACATGCTTGCTCTCTGGAACTCACTATCTCCCATTCTAAGGAACACTGAGTCAATTGGAGATTTCCAAAAGAAATTAAAGACCTACCTTTTCCAACAACACTTTGGCAGAGACTCCCAATAAAATTCAACCCAACACAGACTCTCTCAACCCAACAATAGACCCTTTTACCTCACCTACATGAAACGTTTAATCAAATAACATGGTCAAAGCAACCACAGTTGAATTCTCCCTTCATTACCAACACAAATCATCTTGCTCCAGATTAAGCACACCCACCTAGATACATTTCCCATACAATCCCTTCCCCCCATAGTACTCTTAGGGGCATGTTTATTAAATGGCAGTAAGGGAGCATGTCTTTCCAAGTGGTAACAGCAGCAATAAGGGGTTACCATGTAGTAAGTGTGCTGGGTGTGTTAGAGGCGTTCTGGCATTACGGGGTGGTAGTGGATACTTAACATGTCGTAACAGGACATGCTGTGTTAAGGTGTCTTGCATGCACCTCAATGCAGGAAAGTCACTGAAATGCTGAAAGGGGGGCAGGGAAGCCATTGGAGATGGTATGGATGTAAGCACAATTGGTAGCTGATTGAGTTGACTCACCTGATGCCTAGCTATGTGGCAGTATGTGTGATGAGCATGTTTGACTGTATAGCAGGCCAGTGCCGTTGATTAGGCAAGATAGGTAGCTGCCTAGTGATGCTGGTCAGTGTGAGTGTTGGCAGTGTCATATGTGGCTGGTGGTGGAAGTGGAGTCAGTGGAGGGGATGCAGCAGCAGGGGGTGCTGTGACAGGCATGCAGTCCTAGATGCTCCTGAAAGCATAAAGCATGGTTTGGGTCGAACGTTCTCCACGCTAACCCCGCTAAATCATCTGCTATGTGGGTTTCCTTTGGTCTGTCTGCTCCCCTGCTATCTCCCATCATGGGCTCCTCTTCTATCCCTTTGGCTCCCTCTCTCCGATATCTGGGTGTCACACTGGACCCCGCTCTTTCCTTCCACACTCACATTTCCTCTGTCATTCGTTCTTCCTTCTTTCATCTACGTCGTATCAAAGCTGTTCGATCGTCACTTCCCCCTTCCTCCCTTATCACTCTTGTGCTGTCTTTAGTAATTTCACGTCTGGATTATTGTAATATTATTTATGCTGGTCTCCCTTCTTCTCAACTTTGCCGTCTTCAGATCGTTCAAAACGCTGCCGCCCGCCTGGTTACCTTCACTTCTGCGCGCTCCCACGTCTCCCCCTGCCTCCTGGCCTTACACTGGCTCCCGATCAAGTTTCGTTTCATCTACAAGATTCTCATTATCACTCACCGGGTTCTCCACACCGATACCCCTCAGTACTTAGCCAACACTATCTGTTTCCAGCCCTCTCCCCGTCTTCTCCGCTCATCCTCTGGTGGTCATTTGTTCCTTCCTTCTCCCTCTCATGCCCGCCTAGAATCAACTCGTCACTTTGCTTTCTTCTTTCTGGGCTCTGCCCTCTGGAACTCCCTCCCTCTTCCCCTCTGCATTGAACCCTCCTATCCCCGCTTTAAAACCCTTCTAAAAACCCACCTTTTCTGTCAGGCATTTGACCTTCCTTCTTCCTCTGACGGCACCTCATCCCCCAGTTCTGCCCTCCAACCACCTTGAATCACCTCGTCCATTTCCTATTTTCCTTCTCCCTCCCCCTGGTTCTTTTGTTTTCTGTCTTATCTTGCTATTCTCTCTCTGTCCTATAAGCTCTGGCGTTCTTTTCTAACTTTATTTTCTGCAGTTGCCATTTTGTTATTGTACACCGCCCTGATGCTTCGGCCTGGGCGGTTAATCAAGAGACTCAATAAAGATAAAGATAAAGACACCATGCCATAAGCAATATTACAGTGTCTGTGAGGTGTGGACATGTATCCAGATGAACAGTCAGTGTGTGGCATGCCATAGGCCAAGACAGTATGTGGGTGGAGGTAGCATCTTTATCTGTATCTTTATTATTTCCTGGTATACTGCCCATGGCATCGAGGCATGTTCCTGATGTGAGCAGCAAAGATAAATTGTCCATGAGTGCTTATGTGGAGCGGTCAACAGGAGAGGTGTGCATGATATGGCTAACTGCTGCAAATCACCCTGACAGCCAAATGGTGGTTGCAAGATTGTGCCATAGATTTTCCAAGCAGAGAGTTTGGAATGTGTGTGATGGGTGGGTGTATGGGATCTTACTGGCCAAAAGCATTTCCACTGTAAGTGCTGAACAGAGCACCTGTTACACATAAATGATGTTATAATGTAAACCGCACTGATTTTAAATAGTGCGGTATAGAAAAGCAATAAATAAATAAATAAAATTAATTTTGTGTGTGTGATCCAAAAGTAGCAGAGCCATGGGGTACATCAAGCACCATTTGTGTGGGTGGGACTGGTGCTTCAGCCTGTGCAACTGCAAGACAATACACCTAATAGAGTGGCATGATAGAAAGGGACAAGTTGAACCCATTTGCCCCATGTGGAGTAAGTAATGATGTCAGAACAGTGCAGGGAATGGCTATGCAATGAGTGTTATGTGCTTAAATGTATGAGATATATCCTCTTTACATAAAGCTGGGAGATCACAATGATGGCACAACAAAAAACACATCCATACAAGTTATCCCAGACATCTGCTGCATATACATCACTGATCCACTGCAATGGGCCGCACAGAACCACTTAAGCAATGCACTCAGATGTCCATGATGGGGAATGCCATGTTGGGCTACCCAACATGTGGCCATATCGCATAGAAACAGAAGAATGATTGTCCGCAGGTCACAGCAGAGCCAGGACTGTGCAAGGTGGGCAAGTGACCTGAGTAGCACTCAGGCACGAAATGAGCACCATTCAGTAGGCTATATCTCCACACAGTTCTGCATAAATGCAGGTCTCTGATCAAAGTGTGTGTGTGTGTGTGTGTGTGTGTGTGTGTGTGTGTGTGTGTGTGTGTGTGTCGGTATAGGTTGGGCCCCCACTACCATGAAGCACTGCACATGCAAAACAGCAGTCTGCTGCTGAAGAACCAATGGAGAATGCACTGATCCAGCATATCAGCTCAGTAAGACGCAGTGACTGCATGTACTACATGCACATAACAACTGCAAGCTGTGCTGCAGAGCGGTTGCAGCTCTCACCTTGAGGGTGAGGAGGGGTGCCTAGCACCTGGTCCACTGAATCTGCACTATAAGAGATGGTCTCTGACTGTTGCAGATTGCTGCTAGTGTGTGTGTGGCAGGTATTGCCTGCAGTGTGTTATACTTTTTTCTTGTTTCCTGAAAGCTTGTGGTATGCTGTAGGTGCTAGCAACAGCTTGGCCCTGTGTTTTGCCCATGTTGGACACAAATTCTTCCATAGCAAAGTAGGTCAGTGTCCAGTATTAATATGCTGTTGCCATGGGCAACCACTGCTGCCCCAACCATTGAGTACTAGCACTTGACTACAGCACATGCAGTAAGACTGTCCCTGCTGCCCTTCACTGGGCTGTGTCATCCAAGCACAAACCAACTGCGGCTGGTTAGTACGCATGGTATGTGCTTAGTGTGGCAATCAAAACACAATGCACTTTAGATTCATATCTCAACAAATTTTCCAACTAAAAAAGATATAAAAGTGTCTAAACATTCTCCTATAGGAAAATTCACATAAATTTCCTTATTATGAGGAAAGAGGCCTCAGGATGGCTACAAGCAAGATAGTCACATCACAGGTATCCAACTTCCTCTTTTATTGTAATCTAGTTTGAATTATCACAATCTAAAAAAGTACTTTTCAAGATTTTTATTATTATGGTTTTTTTTATTTGTGTTATATCTATTATTGTATCCTAAAATCAATTTCCTAATATCCAATTAGACAAAGTATCTCCATTACTCCACAATTAGCACACACAGTAACTTGCATCAGGATTCTGATATTAACAGACTTCTCTTCTGTTAGCCATGCAACCAAACAAAGACTCTGTTGTAGCATTTACAGCACAATAATAGATGGAGTATTTCTAGTACTTATATGAATTTCAGAGGCACTGCCTCTACAGTGTAACGCATTTCAGACACATTGGGGCATATAGTTTGTCATTCAATGCATTGGCAAACACTGGCACACAGTGGCAGTGTATGTCGTGACAGCTCCTCGCATAGCTGGGCTTCGGGAGGGTATAGTCATGTACTTGGAGGAAAGGTCATTATATGTTTATTCGGTGGACACCTAGGTACCTGTGCCTCTGATTGGCCACTATAGGACAGAGGATGGTGGGCTTGACGGACCTTGATCTGACACAGTATGGCATATATGTTCTTATGCCCCTCTGTACCACTCAGGCAGCTGCCTAGTCTGCCATGTCCACCAGTACCCCCCACTGCATGACCACTGTGCCACCCCTTGTGTCCCATTTGCACCATAAGCATGGTGCCCTTTCCTACTTGAGCTAATGGAGCACTACTATTACTATCTTTGCTCCCTTGTCAGTGCATCACATTGCCGACACATAAATAGTCTCTCTCAGCTCTACAAACACCATTTCTGCAAAGTTTTAATTGACGGTCAGGTTCCCAGAGTTAAAGGGCTTTTCAGTCTATTGCACAATCGGCAGTACAGGAGCACATGCTGTAACCGCCCACTCCCCGCCCCGTTCACACCCACTCTCTGCTCCCCTGTGCCCTTAATGCTGCCAGTGCCTTTACCGCCCCTTAAGGCAGCATTTCTTTGGCGTTAAGGGAGGAAGTGTGCCGATAGCCTGCCTTAATGGCACACATGCTCCCTTGCCATCGTTTAGTAAACATACTCCATAATTAAACCATTATAGCAACATTCAGGCTTACTAACCTGATAGCTACAATTAAATACTGATTAAGTTTTTGTATCCTATGATGTTGTATGTAACCTTCATTGCACCAAATGTTCTCTGTTTTGCACCTAGTTCTCTGTAAACCGTTTTGACTAGTAGAAAAACGGTATAAAATGTTTTATATAAATAAATAAAATAAAATAACCTTGTTCAGGGTATGGTCATTTAGGGCTATCATTTCTTCAGTGTACCGGGTCTCCATTCTCAATATTGCCTGCCACTTGTCATGTGACTGTGCTACCAAAACACTACCCCATCTCTGCCCTGGTGGTTGCTTTCATGCACGTTGGGCCTGCTGCCATGCCATTTTGGCTCCACTTAGGAAAAGGGTTTTGTTTTATCTGTGCCATTCTCACATTGCTATGGAATCCCTAGCCTAGACTCAGCAATCTCCCTTTTAGTGAGCTGGAAGGAGTGATGTTTTTCAAATGATGCAGTATGCCATTGGTTGTAACATGAGCCTTCAATTTCTCTCTGCTAATGTGCTATCTACAATAATTGCATTCTGCATATTGTGGGTCATCAAGCATTTTAAAATACTTCCACACATTAGAGGTTTTACAAGACTTCCCCTGTACTTCGTGGGGGAGGTGGGGGGCTGCTGCTGAACTCTTGGACGGAGGCAGAGGAGAGGCTTAAAGACCAGCTGCAAGCTTCCCACTCTGTTGTCACTCTACCTGTGCAGTGTTCTTGTCCTTAGCACTGCCACTATCACTTTCTACCTCCTCACCATTTTGTATGCTAAGAACCCTTTCAATGGCTTCTTCAGCCAGTATACTTTTAATATTTGATAATTCCGATGTAAATCCCCACCCATGTAGATCCCTCAGATTGTGTATCTGCCAAGCCCACCTCTATACACTTTTCAGCAGGGAATAGAGTATGCGGCTAGGTTGCCTTCACCTGTGTTCCTCCACCTTGCACCATGTCAACCTCCCTTTTCTCCTCTGTGGAAATGACACTAGACACCTTCTCTTTCACATTTACACCAGAAGCTGCGGTTCTTTTTTCTCTCCTTGTAAAGACATCTCTCTTTAGCTTGGATGGTAGACTAGAAGAGCCCATAAGCATACCCTGGACTTGTCCTGTCTCTCTCTGTGCATTTGTGCCAAAACTACTCTCACTTTCCCTCCCTTCTTTCTTTCTTTTATTAATTTATACATTTTTATTCATTACTCAGCATTCAAGTGAAACAGGAATGACAGAAACAAGATGATACACTGTAATCAAGGAAAACAAAAAGAAAATAAAGGAAAATTCTATCATCATATTTAGACCACAATAATAGGCAATCACAAGGGGCTCCAGGTAAAATAAAACATCATAGAAAGAAAAAGAAACTTAAAGCAAGGACAAGACTTATACGTCAGCCTTGTTGAGCGTGGTGTTCACCACAATTTCCTCCCTAGCTACCAGAAAGTCCAATAGCTGACTAGGCTCAAAGAAAAGAAAAACTTTATCTTTATAAGTAATTATACAAGAAGAAGGAAACCGTAACACAAAACTCCCCCTTAGAGAAAGGACCATAGGTCTAAGACCGAGGAATTTCTTCCTCCTCAACTGGGTCACACGTGAGAGATCAGGAAACGTATAAACTTTAGAGCCTAGAAAGGTTACATTGAAATTTCTAAAGAAAGCCCGAAGAACTAGAGACTTATCCAGCTCTAGAGCCAGGGTTACAAACAAGGTTGTCCAGTCAGTCACCACTTCCAGAGAATCTTCCAGAAACACAGTAAGGATTCCGTATCTCTGAAACGGATTCTCAGAAGGAGAGCCATGAGAGCCGGGGCCCACAGACAAATACTGTGCTCTCACAATGGGAGGCAAATTATCTCCAGGGAGTTTAAGTACCTCCAGGAAATATTTGCGAGCCATCTCTGAAGCAGACATAATAGGAGATTTAGGGAAATTCAACAATCTCAAGTTATTTTACGTACTTGGTTCTCCAAGTATTCAGCTTTCATGGACAGCAAAGTTTTGTCCTTAACTTGGGCCACACACAGCCCTCAAAGGTGCTCCAGCTCCTCTTCGACACTGGTCAGACGTCCAGACTGTTCCTCCTGACTCTTTTTCGCTTCAGAAACAGCAGTCCTTAAAGAAAGTATATCAGCACTTACTGCACCCACAACCATCTGTAGGGAAGTATTCATGGTCGCCACCGCATCCCACAGTGCTTCTAAATTCACAACAGCAGGTTTAATCAGGCCTCCCAAACCTGGAACAGCACCAAGGCCCACAACCTCAGCTGCCGTACCCAAGTGGGGGAACAGGTCTTACTCCACCTCCAACACCCGATGCAGCCTCAAAGGAAGAAGATGAGCAGGGCCGGCCCGTCCATTAAACAAGAATGGTTTTTGCACAGGGACCCGCATTTCAGGGGGCCCCGCACAAAGAACATTCTGCATTAACAGTAAATTTAAAAAAAAAAAAAGCTGGCTGCTGCCGCTGCCGCCGTGGCAGTGGCAGAATCGAGTGTCCCATGGCCTCCCCCCCTGCCCGGCAGAGTCCTTTCTCCCTGCATTAGTCCCTTCAGCGCCGGCTTCAGAGCTGCGAAGGAAGAGTTTCCCTTTCATGGCTCGGTTAAGCCCACCGGGGCTGATGGGAAACAGGAAATGCTTAACAGAGCCGCGAGGGACAAACTCTCCTTTCGCGGCTCTGAAAGCTGGTGCGGAGAGGAAATAATGCAGGAGGGCTCTGCAGGGCAGGCAAGGGGGAGCTTCATGGGACATTCGATTCTGCCACTGCCACAGCAGCAGCGGCAGCTGCCAGCTTTTTTATTTTTTATTTTAAATTTTCACTGGGCTGATGGGGGGGTTAGGACTGGTAATGGGCTATGGGGGGCTAAGACTGAAAATGGGGTGATGGGGGCTTAGGACTGGAAGTGGGCTGATGGGGGGTTTAGGACTGGTAATGGGCTATGGGGAGGGCTAGGACTGAAAATGGGTCGATAGGGGTTAGGACTGGAAGTGGGCTGATGGGGTGGTTAGGACTGGTAATGGGCTATGGGGAGGTTAGGACTGGAAATGAGCTGATGGGCGGGTTAGGACTTGAGGTGGGCTGATGGGGTTAGGACTGGTAATGGGCTGTGGGCTGATGGGGGTTAGGACTGGTAATAGGCTATGGGGGGGGGCAAGGACTGGAAATGGGCTGATGGAGGGGGTTAGGACTGGAAGTTGGCTGATGGGGGGTTAGGACTAGTAATGAGCTATGGGGGGGCTAGGACTGAAAATGGTGTGATGGGGGTTAGGACTGGAAGTGGGATGATGGGGGGTAAGGACTGGTAATGGGCTATGGGGAGGCTTGGACTGGAAATGGGCTGATGGGGGGGTTAGGACTTGAGGTGGGCTGATGGGGTCAGGACTGGTAATGGGCTGTGTGCTGATGGGGGGTTAGGACTGGTAATGGGCTATGGGGGGGTTAGGACTGGAAGTGGGCTGATGGGGGGCTTAGGACTGGTAATGGGTTGGGGGGTTGCTAGGACTGGAAATGGGCTGAGTGGAAAGGGAGGCTTGAACTGCAAATAGCTGATGGGGAGGGGGGCTTGGAATGGAAATGGGCTGTGAGTGGGCGGAGCTAGGACTGGAAATGGGCTGATGGAGGGGCTAGGATAGGACTGGAAATGGGCTGTTGGGGGAGCTAAGATTGGAAATGGGCTGTGGTGGGGGCTTGGATTGAAATGGACTCATGGAGGGGCTAGAACCGGAAGTAGGCTCATGGGTGGCTTGGATTGGAAATGGGCTGAGTGTGGGGGAGCTAGGATTTGACATGGGCTGATGGTGGGGCTAGGAAAGGACTAGAAATGGGCTGATGGGGCTGGGATTGGAAATGAGCTGATGGAGGGACTCTAGGACTGGAAATGGATGGGGGAGCTAGGACTAGAAATGGGCTGATGGGGGGCTAGGACTGGAAATAGGCTGATGCGGGGACTAGAAGGGAGCAGATGCTGGGTGGGGCTGGAACTAGAAGGGAGCTGATGTTGGGGGAGGATTAAAATGGGATGGGGCTGGGAGAGTGAAATGGAGAGGGGGAAAATATTTTGTGTGGGAGGGAAGAAGAATCTAAAATTGGCTGGGTATTGGGAGAGTAAGTGGGGATTGAGGATGGAAGGGTAAAATTTGAGTGGATGAAATAGGAATGAAGAAAAAGCAAAAGGAGAAAGATTAGTATGTTAAAGCAGATGTAGAGAGAGAATGGAAAAAAACACTAGAAGAGAGAAGAAAGGACAAATGAATAGCAGACAATGGAGAGTTAGCAGAAGACGCGAAGAAACCAGAAGAAAGTGGCTTGAGCAATTGCAACTGAAAAAAAATGCACAAAAGGTAGAAAGATATCTCTTTATTTTGAATTTATGAACTGGAATATGTCAGCTCTGGAAAATGTGCATCTGGCTTTGTTTAGTGCAAGAGGAAATTAATTTATAGTTTTATTTCTACAGTGTTGTTGTACATTCCAAGTTTGGCTTTTGTGGTTCCCAGTTTAATTATTGTCTTCCTGTTTCTAAATTGTGATTCCTTGTTTGGTAATGGTCTATGTTCTGCATGTGTAACTGAGCTGAGGTATTCTGTTTATGTAATTCCTATTTGACATTGCCTCTTGTTCTCTTTCCCCAGTAGGTCATGTATTGTTATTCTCTGAAATGTATTGGTTTAATATTTGCAGTTTGCATTTTGATAGGTAGGGTCTGGTGCTTTGTGAGTCCTGGTAGTGCTGTTATGATACGGCGGGTTTGCTATGGGTTCTAAATGGGCAGTGTGCGTAGTAGTTCCTAATGTGCCTGGCGGTTGGCACTGGATTATAGCAAAGTAGAAATCTTTTAGTCTTTCTTTATCCATACACTCATTAAGAGGCATGTTTAGTAAAAGTTAGTGTATGGTAACAGTATACAAATATGTATGCAAATGAGGTCCCTTATGCAAATGAGGTCCACACCGAGTCTCCACACATGGCCCTGCACCACCCCTTGGGCCGCCCCTGGGGACGAGGCATCTATTACCACTCGGGAGCCCTCTTCACTCCGACTCACCGGTGAGGTCATTGGCAAACCGGCAGGGAGCACTCCATCAAGTGGCAAACTACTTCCAGGTTGAGGTGGGGGGGGGGGGCTCATTGTTCGGGGGACAACCAGATCCCAGACACACTCAGAGCCAACAAGATTTCTGCCAGAGACTCTGCCGAAGACGCTGCTCTAACTGCAGCTGAAGAGAACCCACACGCTGCCAAAGTCAATTGCCTGGGGATGTTACTAGATGCCAAGCCCGAGGGTAGGCTGTCTTGCTTTCGCTTCCACCGTTCCATCACCTTCAAGGAACCTCAGAAAACACCCAGGTAGAAGAGGTAAGTGTAGAGCATCTCAGCCACAGAAACACACTGCTGCTATCTTGCCCCTGGTCCAGCTTCTTTTTTTTGTGTATAATAATTTTATTAGGTAGGTATCAGAAAAACCATACAAACATCCAAACAATACAATACCAAACTGCCCCGAACAACATCTCCCCCCCCACCCGAGAAACTACATGACCCTCCCAGAGATGTACAAAGAAGCCCACCCCCGTACTTATACTACCTAGTAATATAGTGAATTATGTCAAGAATCCTATATACCCCAGAATATCCAAGTTATACAGCCAATATCTGCTTCAAATAGAGTAACATGACTTCACTCTCAACACAGCGAGATAATTAAACAGCGAAGTAAAGGAGGAAAGAAAGATACAAAATAGCAGAAAGAGGAAAGAAAAAGCAGTTTAACACAAAACAAAACATAATAACAATCTCGCTAATACATCTGCATCTCTAATTACACCTAAAAGCCTAACTCCCACTCTGTCCTAAAGAGCTACTATAAGGAGGGGATAACGTCCTCCACATAATATAAGTAACCATCCAATATGGTCCTAATATGATTTCAAACCAATGCCCTACCTAAACTTTATCCACCACCCTCCCGTCCCTTCCCCCCCCCACCCTCCCATCCCCCCCCCCATCCACCTCCCATCCTCCTCAGTTCAGAAATATCTCTGAACAACCTGGTCACTAGAATACACTGGAACTAAGGGCCATTACAGAAAGGAGTAATTATATGAACCAACCTCCGCCTCCTTCCAGAAATCAGAATATACAGAAGAGCTAAAGGAGAGCAACCCCATCAAGAGGCAAAAACCTCGCCCATAGGGGCGACACACTATTTGTCCGTCCTCTAACAATAGCTGTAAGTCATTCCATCAGATAGATATCCCAAACCTTTATCCACCATTCAGTCAAAGTTGGAGCACACGAACGCTTCCAAAAGCGCCCAATTACCGAGCGAGCAGCTAACAGCAAACAATTCACTAATCTATTCTTTTCCAAAGGAAGTATCCATTCCAGGAGATAACCCAAAAGACAAATCTCTGGCTGACAAGGAATCACCACCTCCAGCTTATCAGAAATTTGTGAAAGCCTGAATGAATCTACACTCCCACCACATGTGGAGAAAAGTGCCCCTCTGGCCGCATAAACGCCAACAAAGAGGATCATCTGCTCTGCCCCACCGGAACAAATGCTCAGGTGTGACAGCCATTCGAAAGAATATACGCATTTGTGTGTTCAAGAGCGACAAAGAAATGGAACACCTATGCATATATTCAGTAATGTCAACCCAAATGTCTACCATGTGTTCTGACAAGTCCCGCTTCCATTGTATTTGAGAAGTTGGAGGAGAAGAAGAAACCGCAATATCCAAGGACAGAGCTTTATAACATCTAGCCAGTAAAGCCTTTGAACTAGAGCTTTGAAAAAGAATAGTTTCTCATTGCCTTGGAGATCTCGTTCCAGCAGCAGAATAATTCATTTCCGAAAAACAATGCCTAAATTGAAGATACTAATAAACCGACACCTCTCTGCCCAAAAGCTGTTCCAATTGCTCTTGGGACAAAAGTTTACCCTTGTCATACATGGAGGAAACCTTAACTTGAGCACCAACTGTTCAAAGATCGTTTTGTGGTAGGCCATGGCCTATATAATAGTCTGTAAATGTATGAGAGACCTGCAAGCTAGGTCTGAGTCCCCACCCCCACTTAGAAATAGTAGTGCTGAAAAAGATCAGAGTCAGTGAAGGTCTGAGGATCTGCCTTAAACCACTCTAAACTGCTTTTGATAAGTTTGTGTTAATCCTTATTCAATTCTTTTATGCTGATGATAGATATGTTCCAGTGTTTTGCATTCTCACATTCTCTGAGCCTAGAAATGACCTTGTAGTAGGGATGTGTTTATGTCTAGAAACTGAGCCTTTGTTAGAATAGCCTGAGAAGGGGGAACAGGGTGTTAGGCCCAGAGAGGGTCCCCGATTGGATAGATGCAGGGGGCGTTGGGAACAATAGAAAGTTTGCCTGTATCAAACTGTGAAATTTGTATATAAGGAAGTTGTTCCTGTTCTCCATTGCTCAGTCCTTTTTGAAGCTTGTCTCTCTGAGCCTGTGCACAATAAATTGGCTTGGATCTTTGAACTGACTCCTGGTATTATTTATTGCATGCTTATCAGCTGCTACATATTCTTGGTGCGTTGGCTGGGAATGTGCGGCTGGAGGATGGTATTCAAGTGAATATACCACGACTTCTCACCTCAAGAGGTTTGGTCCGGCTGGTGCCGCACCTGACTGATCGCAGGGGAGCCTCTGGAGCCGCCCGCTCCTCTTGTATTGGGGGGGCTTCTCCTTGCCTCTGCAGGTTGCTGGTTCTGGCTGGCCAACACCTCCGAACCCGAGGGGAGTCCAGGATCCAACCCATGTACTGGTTTGGTATCGGGAACCGGATCTGGTGAGTAGAACGTTTCTGCTACTCAGTCAGTCTGTCAGCCAGTCGGGATTCTGGAATAAGCGCTTGAGAGTTTGATCACCTCTCGGGGTGGTCCTAGTAAGTCTCAGAAGTCTTAAAGGTATAAGCAGAGACTGAACCCACCAACCCCTCAGCCAGTCAGTCAGTCAGGTTTTTTGGGAACGTCGGGATTTATTCTGTCTTGAATGTCTGCTCGTGTGAATGAGAGGTCTTGAATACAGACCAAACGAGGTGCATTTCCAGGTCACGAACAGGAGAAAGTGTTTGGTGTTTGTCTGTTGTTTGTATTTGTTATCTGTTGAAACCGCGAGTTTCTCTTCTGGTATAATGTAAGATTATTCTGTTGGGTAATTTGTGAAACAGTTTACCGATTAAGGGATAGTATTAAGAGAAGAAGAAAGAAAGAAACACCAACTCAGGAGTCACTTTTAAGTAAAGAAGCTGTCTCACTCATTCCAGGTTTTTCTTCAGCACAGCGTGAAAATGGCAAGGAGAGAGAGAAGGGGCGTGTCTGTACAAAGGAATGTTTAGTATCTGTTAACCCTGTGAAGGCTTATTTTCAACATTCTAAAGCTGGGTCAATTTGTGCTTATTTCAGGAAAATTGTACCTGTTTTATTCAATATGTTCTAATAGTGATGTTCCTTCTGCTATGGTCATGTATTATATATCATTTAATAAGAATGTTTAGTCAGGATTTTGGATTACGGCAGTTTTGGGCTGAGCCTGGAAAGGGTTAAGTTCTTATTAACCCTGTCTGAGTTCCTGAACTGTTCTTGTACGGACCAAGTGAGAAGGATTTCTGTAGAGCTTGTGATGAGGAAGCTCCTCAAGAAGCAATGAAGATAGCTGAAAATCCTGTGGAGAAACGTAGTACTGCACTGAGAAGCAGGATTTTCACTTCAAAAGGGAAAAAACACTCAGCTGATCTAAAACCACACCTCACCTTAGGGGAGGAGACAGGTCTGGTCACTGATTGGGCACGCCCAAGCAGGAGGCGGGCAGTGCAACGTAGTGAGAGCTTGTTAAATACGCAAGCAGTTAGAACACAGTCAGAGTGGAATTACTGGAATTACCTGGAGAGCTACTGGGAGACTCAGAAGCACAGAGAGACTCCAAAGGATGGAGAGACTCAGAAGCACAGAGAGACTCCAAAGGACAGAGAGACTCAGAAGCACAGAGAGACCTGGAACTACAGGAAGAGCTACCTGAGAACCAAGCAGGACCTTTGAGCAGTAATCAGTGGTCTAAGGATCCACCCTAGAGACACTCTCATTATAAGGTACAGCCTGAGGTTAAAAGAGCTAGCAGGTTTGATACCTGGACCAAAGAGAGCTGGAAACACAGCACTAAAACTCAAAGCAACAACAGACAGAAGTACGGAGGAATTGTTCAGCCTCATATTCACTTGCAAAGCACAAGGACTAATGATAAGCCAGCTGGAGCACAAATCCTGAAAACCAGTAGAAGGAAAAGTGCTAATGCTTATCCAGAGGACTTGAGCCAAGGTAAAGCTGACATTTCTTATTATGATTGCTTGTTCAGAAAGTCTCCAGAACATGTTAAACTTCTAAAGACAAACCCAACACTTGCTCTTAAGGATAAGTGGGGGAGGGGTTTTACCCACACGGAGAACTGTTGCTTTGATAAGAACAGCATAGCTAATTACCAGGAGCTGGGAGCCTTAAACAAACGTTTGCCTGAAGAGGAAGAAAGATATCAGCTTGGGGAAGAGCATAAGCAGGCTGAATTACTTCTGGCACAGTTTAAGGAGTTCTTAGAGCAAAAGGCAGCATCTGCTATTAATCCTATACAGCATGCCAATAGCTGTGAGGAAGAAATGCAATTAGATAATTATTTGCCTTCAACAGAACAGGACCTAGCTATGGATTGCTCTACATGTATTATTGAAGATAGCCATGATAAAGAGCTTTGAAACTATAGGAAAAGAATATAGTAGAAAGATTACTTTACCTGTTTCTCTTGTGAAAAGCTTATGAAGGTAAAAAGTGTAATCACATGCTGGAGTTGAGAAGCCGTGCCGTTGAAAGGACGTTGCTTTCGGTTCATTGAAGAGTCACATGATTGACTAAATGTGAGTCTGAGAAGGAACTGTGAATAAGCTGAATGAAAGCTGCCTCAGCACTGCAACTTCTGTATATTTGGTTTTCCCATCTTTTGTTGAATGTGCATTGTTCTTCTTTTGCGTCTGAAAGCACTGAGCTTCAATACGTTGGAAATAAACCCTCTTAAAAGAAATTTTCTTTGCCTGCCTTTGTCTGCTCGAGCTACAACTACAACCTCAATCCTTCAGGAGGCCCAGTAACTACATTTCCCAGAATCCCTGGGGGTCAAATGTTTGTGCTCTACCCCTGAAGGGCATCAAAGGCCCCTCCTACCTGGAAACCCTCAAGGCCCAGGTAGTAAGGTGGTGGCAAGCTATAGGTATAATGCATTTGTGGGCTTAGCCTTGTCTTGTGTCTTTTTATGTTCCAATTTTCAGCAAGCACTGTAATGGTTCAAATAGAAATGATAGAGAAATTAAGGAAACTGCTTCTGTTTTTCCTTTGACCTTTGAAGTAGAGGTTAAGAACCCTGGCAGGACTATGAAGCATCCCGAGCCAGTAGTTACCAGATCGCGATTTGAAAGTGATTTAAATCCTGAGTGAATGAGGAGTTAATCGTGCTTGAATTCTAATTCCTGATATACTGCGGCAAGCACCTCATAGAAGACATACTTATTGTTAATAAAAATAAAAAAGGAAGAAAAAGGGGTGTATATGTATTCCAGATATCCACCCACTTTATGAAAAAGTATCCGGAATGTCTTTTGAATATCTGCTTCCTAAACTGTAAGATTTAAAGTAATTTCTTTTGCAGAGACATTGTTCAGCTTAAATGCTGATTACGGCTGGCAGTTAGTTTCCATGCCAAGTAATTTCATTCCAGTCATACGTAATAGATATGTGACCGTCATGTTAGGAGCCATAGTTCTTTCTATTGGGATTGTTGTTATAACATGTTGCAAAATAATAGTTTTATATTTTAAGGACTTTATCAAAATTGTTCCTATTTAGAATGAGCACACACATCCATTATGTTTAGTCCACAGGAAAATGAAGCCTGACTGCCCGCCCCCTCTGTCTGTTGTCATGTACGTCATCATGGGGGGGGGGGGGTCGGAGTCCATGTAGATTGTGTTGAAATGTATGACTAGGAATTTTAGCAAGGGATTTGCTGGAGACTACGGACTTAAAATGTCTCCGTCCCTATTAGAAATGCTCTGTGAAAGGGAGTGGCCAGTGTCAGCTACTTCATGGCCCCGTAGTTTCCTGTGTTCATCAGATTGTGCAAAAAATGTTCCCTCATCAGTTCCCCTACATAGACTCCCGGTTAAATGTTTGTGAGAAAAAAAGCCCTCCTGGATAAAGCGTTGCTATGAGAAACAATGTAGGAGATTAGTAGCAAACACAAGGGGGGGGGGGCGGAAGTCTGGAAAAAAAAACCCCTGCCCGTTTATTATCTTTATAGGCTAGTTCCCTCAGCTCTGCCACCACCCCGGGCAGAGCCTAGGGCAGGGAGGGACACCTCCCTGCAGATGTACCCCAAGTAGTTCACCAGCCACCTCCGCAGCAGGAGGACGTGCACCCCCTCTTGACCGAAAGCCCCGCTCAGTTTAAAGTACTCCGAGTGGGCCACAGTCCATCGAAGACACTACAAGCAGGGATTCATTTGCCAGTTCAGGGTCACTTACAGCCAGCGCCCGAGAACATGAAGTGGAACCCAGACAGTCCCGATTGCCGTATGCCTTCAGAAGTTATACCATGGCACCAGGTCCAGGGCCTACCCACCCTTAATATCGAAAGCCAGCCGACCAGCCTTGTTTCTGCCACTGATTTACTGAACTGAAAGATGCATTATGCCTCCTACACTGAGAAGCCTTAGGATTTGATTGAACTAATGAACAGTATTATGCAGACCCATCAACCTTGATAACCCCAAGTGGGATCCAAATAGTGCAGGCAGCCCTCACTATATACCCCATGCGATCCAGAAATCCAGGAGAATTTGTATATGGTAGATGCAGGTTTTGTCAGTCAGTCCCAGAGAGATATAAAACGGAAATTGCAGAAACTGGATGGATTTGCGGGCATGACAGTTAATGGAAGTTGCTCAGAAAGTTTTTGTGAATCGTGAAAATGAATGTGACAGACAAAGTGAATGTAAGATAAAGAAGAAAGCAGATCTTCTTGCTGATACTTTAATTGAATGACGTGGAGGAGGGTTTCCTAATCGAAGGAGCAGAGGAAGTGGAAGGGGTCATGAAAATGATCGGCCCCCACTGGGTGCGAATCAGTGCGCCCATTGCAGAGAAGAAGGACATTAGAGAAGTGAATGCCCGCATCTTGACTCCACCCCCAGGAAGGGAGGAGGGAGCACTTGGAGAACCGGAGGTTGATTTTAGAGTCATGGAAGAATAAACCGAGCACAGTGTTCCAGCAAGAGAGGGAAGCAGCTATAGAGTGAGTGGCAGCCAAAGAGGGCTATAGCATGGATGAAGACTAGGCCAGACTGGGCTCCAAGTTTCCCTGGGTCCCCAGGAGCCTATGGTCAGTCTGAAAATAGGGGACCAATATATGGACTTTATGGGGGATACAGGAGCAGAATACGAAAGCCAGTAGCCCCTTTGTTTTCTCGATGCATCACCATTGTCAGAGCTACTGGGGCTAAGGCTACAAAGCCTTTCCTGCAGAACCGCATGTGTGAACTAGGGGGACAGAAAATAACGCACCTGTTCTTGTATATGCCTGAATGCCCTATTCCACTTTTGGGCCGAGATATGCTTGCCAAGCTTCAGGTGCAAATATCTTTCGCTGAAGGAGGAGAAATGCAAATGACTGTGAATTCAAAACCCGCTGGACTGATGGTGCTGACTATTCCCCCAGAAGAAGAGTAGCGGTTCTATAGTGCATCTCCAATCAAGCCAGCTAGTTCCTGTATACCCACCAACCTTATAGCCCCACCTGAAGTATGGGCAGAAGATAATCCACCTGGCCTAGCGAAGAACATAGCCCCTGTCATCGTCACCCTCAAGCCAGGAGCGGAACCAGTGCATGTGAAGCAGTATCCTCTTCCCCGACCAGTCATTGAAGGAATCCACTGCCATCTGATGAAACTGTTGAAGTATGGACTTCTCAAGGAGTGACAGTCACCTTGGAACACCCCCCTTCTCCCAGTCAAGAAACCTGGGACAGGGGATTACTGCCCAGTACAAGATCTGAGGCGAATGAATGCTGTAGCTGAAACTATACACCCAGTGGTACCAAAATCCTTATACTCTCTTGGGACTGATCCCCGCTGAGGCTACTCATTTCACCATCCTGGACCTGAAAGAGGCCTTCTTCTGTATACACCTAGCCCCCACCAGTCAACTTTTATTTGCTTTTGAATAGCAAGACCCCACAACAGGAAGGCGGGGCCAACTCACCTGGACTCGATTACCCCAAGGATTTAAGAATTCACCTACTCTCTGCAGTGCTGCTTTAAATCCGGATCTTTCAGGCTACTATGTGAACCCAGGAGAAAGGGTTCTTCTTCAGTATGTGGACGACCTGCTCATAGCCACAAATTCAGAAAGTGAATGAGGCTGGATACAAAGTCTCAAGAATCAAAGCGCAATTATGTCAAACTGAAGTTAAATACCTAGGATTCCAGTTGTCCAGCGGAATGCGATGCTTGGGACCAGAACGCAAAGAAGCTGTATGCAGTATTCCTACTCCAACCACCAGGAGGCAAGTGAGAGCCTTCTTGGGGACTGCAGGGTATGGTCGTATATGGATCCCCAATTTTGCGCTGCTAGAAAAACCATTGTATCAAGTTACCAAATGAATGGAAAAGTCTCCATTGGAATGGGGACTTGAACAGGATGCAGCCTTTCAATCTTTGAAAACCACTCTGATGTTATCACTAGCTCTGGGTCTACCAGATGTCCAGAAAACCTTGCAGTCTCTGTGTCCATGAGTCACAAGGAAATGTTCTAGCAGTGTTGACTCAATCTATTGGATCTTGGCAACGGCCAGTAGCCTACTTAAGACTGGCCCCCTTGTTTGAGAGCTGTTGCAGCTACAGCCCTCCTAGTGAGCAAAGCTGACAAGCTCACCCTGGGACAAAATCTTCAAGTTACTGTACCGCACTTTGTTCTGACCCTCATGGAACACAAAGGAAGTTTCTGGCTCACAAATTCACAAATGTTGAAGTATCAAAGTATGTGGTACAATTGATGGTCAGTCAAGCTCTGAATCCTGCTATGTTGTTACCAGTTGGTCTTGACCCCCCTGATCATGACTGTCTAGAAACTATGGACACTATATTCTCAAGCCGCCCGGATTTGACTGATGTTCCTTTGGAGAACCCTGAATGGACTTTCTTTGTGGATGGAAGTAGTCTCATCAGCATGGACATTGTTATGCTGAATACGCAGTGGTGACCCTTGATCTGGTAGTTGAGTCCTCAGCCCTGGCCCCAGGAACTTCAGCACAGGAAGCTGACCTGATAGCTCTTACTAGAGCACTGACAATAGGAAAAGGGCTCTGTCTAAATGTGTACACAGATTCCAAGTATGCCCTTACAACCTTGCATGCACATGGGGCCCTGTACAAAGAATGAGGGTTGATAACCGCAGGAAGCAAGTCAATTAAGAATGACCCCGAGATATTTACATTTTCAGATGCATACGGCCTACAGACCTCAGAATTTAGGAAGAGTAGACCGTATGAATAGAACCCTGGAATCTCAGTTATCTAATCTTTGTCAAGAGGTTCACCTGAAGTGGCCCCAGTTCTGAGTTCTTTCTATAGCCTTTCTTAGGATATGCTTAGCCCCTACTAAGTCTTTAGGAGTTTCCCCTTTTGAGATTCTGTATGGGCAACCCCCGCCTATTGTATAGGAAATAAAGGGAGATATGGAACAGATTAGATCTGAAATTACTAGACAAGAACTATTGGTTTTAAGTTCTGTTTTGCAGAGTCTTCATACGTGGGTATAAGATCAGCTGCCCATCCATCTAACAGAACCCCTGCATCCTCTCAAGCCTGGAGTCTCGGTGTGGATCAAAGAGTGGAGAAAGACACCATTGGCACCGCATTGGAAGGGACCCTATGTTGTCATCTTATTAACCCCAACAGCAGTTAGAGTTGCAGAACTCGAACCCTGGATTCATCATAGTCGAGTAAAGTCAGCAGCCATTGATAGCACCGTAGAACGGAAGGCAGCTACAAAAGTTTTAGCTATGTGGCAATATTACCCTATACCCCAAAATGATGCTTTTACGCCAGTATAATATGTGATTTAATTCTCACCCTTTCTCAATAGCGGGTGAGAATAATCAAAGGGGGGAATGTGGTAGGCCATGGCCTATATAATAGCCTGTACATGTATGAGAGGCCTGCAAGCTAGGTCTGAGTCCCAACCCCCACTTAGAAATAGTAGAGCTGAGAAAGATCAGAGTCAGTGAAGGTCTGAGGATCTGCCTTAAACCACTCTAAACTGCTTTTGATAAGTTTGTGTTAATCCTTATTCAATTCTTTTATGCTGATGATAGATATGTTCCAGTGTTTTGCATTCTCACATTCTCTGAGCCTAGAAATGACCTTGTAGTAGGGATGTGTTTATGTCTAGAAACTAAGCCTTTGTTAGAATAGCCTGAGAAGGGGAAACAGGGTGTTAGGCCCAGAGAGGGTCCCTGATTGGATAGATGCAGGGGGCGTTGGGACCAATAGAAAGTTTGCCTGTATCAAACTGTGAAACTTGTATATAAGGAAGTTGTTCCTGTTCTCCATTGCTCAGTCCTTTTTGAAGCTTGTCTCTCTGAGCCTGTGCACAATAAATTGGCTTGGATCTTTGAACTGACTCCTGGTATTATTTATTGCATGCTTATCAGCTGCTACAGTTTCCCACAAACCCAAGAAAGGAGAGGGATCGTAATACAGTAAAAGGTGAAAATTTTGAAGGCAATAAAGATGAGGCACTCACTTTCCCCCAACTTCTCCACACAGGTTCCAACAGTGAATGACATAAGAGTAACTGATGACGAGAACGCGCATCCAAAAATGGAACCGCCAATAAAAGAATGGGAACAGAATAAATGTCACTTCTCGGAGCTGATCGCTGTTAAGCTATGTATTATGGATAAAGCTCCACTCTTTAACCAATCTTAAGACTAACTTACTATAAATAGTTTGAATTAGCGACTGGGTCTCAGAATATAGACTATTCACTCAGCCTCTTCAACGGGCATTGTGAAAACGTCGTTTATACATCAATGACCCATACTTTTTTGTCGCTGGTATATTTCTTATTTTTCATCCGATTTTTTCTTAAATTTTTCATTGATACATCTTAAATTACACGTTTCTTGAACTGTCTTCTAAAGGTATTAGATATACTAGGAATAGCAACAGGTAGAGATGAATGAAACTTGATAGCTACTTAGCTTAGAG
Source organism: Ichthyophis bannanicus (assembly GCA_033557465.1). Taxonomy (NCBI): domain Eukaryota; kingdom Metazoa; phylum Chordata; class Amphibia; order Gymnophiona; family Ichthyophiidae; genus Ichthyophis; species Ichthyophis bannanicus. Next base: position 168,139,077 of record CM066036.1, on the reverse strand, counting down.
TTTGGCTGCAGCAGTGTCGTCATTCCAGAAACTCTTTTCCTTACATGTAACATGGTCTGAATAGCACAGATGGCATAATTGAAGCTTTTCTAACATAATTGGGAATTGCAGCTTCTACATGTAAGGAAAAGAGTTTCTGGAATGACGACACTGCTGCAGCCAAACTCTAAGCTAAGTAGCTATCAAGTTTCATTCATCTCTACCTGTTGCTATTCCTAGTATATCTAATACCTTTAGAAGACAGTTCAAGAGGGGGGCGGAGCTTGGTCTCTGGCAAAGATGGCCGCATAATCGCAGCTCTCCGCAAAATCCTGATTATTACTGGGCCCTAACTGTGTTGCTTCTGCGCTCCCTCCCCTCCCTGTGGCCTCTACCCAGACCGGGATGGCTAATAGCAAAGCCACGCGGCTCGAATTCGGAGGGCCGGCGAACACGGGTGTAAAGAGGCAGAAACCTGATCCCCCATCTCCTCAAAAAACGGCTAGCACGTCGGAAAGCGTGGCGGGAATACAAGAAGTGCTGGCCGAGATTAAAGCTGTCCGGGGGATGGTAGCTGCGAATGGTGAGACCCTGGCAGTAGTGCAAGCCGAAATACTGGACCTAAAGGAGATGAAAGTACAGCTGGCTTCCCTGGAGGGCAGAGTGGGGGAAGTGGAAGGGAAAATGGCGGTGCATGAAGCGAGGCTGCAACGAGCTGAAAAACTCTACAAGCGAGTTGAGGCCCTGGAAAGGAACCTGGAGGATCAAAGTAACAGGGCAAGGCGGAATAACATAAGACTGGTGGGGCTGCCTGAGGGGGTGGAAGGCACAAATGCAGTCGCGTTTCTGGAAAAAGCAATACCTGAAATGTTGCACTTGCAGTTCCCACAGGCCTTCGAAATAGACCGAGCCCATCGGATCCCAACTCACGCTGGTCCGCATGTGCGGCAGCCTCGCCCCATGATTCTGCGGGTCCTCCGCTATGTGCATGTAGCAGCAATCATGACGGCGGCGAAACTGAGGGCTCCCATCAAATTTCAAGAGCACACTATAGCGTACTACCCGGATTTCAGCAAGGCTACAGTGGATAAACGCAAACAGCTCCTGGCTTTCCGACCTAGGCTACAGCAGCTGCAGGCCAGGTATGGCTTATTCTATCCAGCGAAGATGAGAATCACTCTTCACAATCAGACACGTTCCTTTGAGGACCCTTCTGCGCTGCAGGCGTTCTTGGAGGAGAAGGAGGCAGCTCACATGCGGTGAGGGCGGAAGGTCCCTGTGGGACATGGTTCTAGCGGGTGTCGCTGAAGCGGAGTGGCAGGGTGTAGAGGAGCCCTATTTCAGTCAGCGGTTTCGGACCTGGATGATCTTCTCTTCGGAGGCTCCATGTTTTTGGACTCTGGTATTGAGTGTATTCTGTTGCTTTCTCTCATAAATTTTTAATTGGGATAATACTGGTCTGGGGGGGGGGGGCGGGGGGGAGGGAGTACGGGAGTGTTTTTTCTTTTTCTTTATTTTTGTTTACGGTATGTCTGTTGGGGCTGGGACTGGATTAAAAGCGGGATTGTGCTGGCTCCTTGCCATACTGGCTCTCCCGAGGCAGGCCCATTGGGGTGGGGTGGGTGTACATAAGGGGTTGCCTCCCTGGAAAATGGTGGGCCTAATGTTGATAATGGTAGGGTACTTGCGCCGTTTATTTGGATTTATAGTTCTGCTACAACACTCAATCTTGCTCCATGAAGCCACTTAAGGTACTCTCCCTGAACGTCAAAGGTATCCTGAACCCCCTTAAGCGTAAAAAAATTCTTCTTTATTGTAAAAAGCAGGCAGCGGACCTCGTCTTCCTGCAGGAGACACACTTGACTTCCTCAGAAACTAAGAAGTTGGGGCTAGGCAACTACCTCTTAATTGGGTCCTCTGCTGCGGCACGGAAGAAGAACGGTGTGGCAATCTTGGCTGCAAAGCAGCTAGGGTCACAAGTACTTTCAGCTAAGGCTGATGGAGAGGGAAGGTGGGTGAAGGTATTGGTCCAGATGGGAAGTAAGACAGTGGCCTTGCTGAATGTATATGGGCCTAATCTGGATGACGTGGCATTTTTCCAGAGGCTTACAGAGGAAGTGCATGAGTGGGCGGAGCATCTCTGGATTATTGGGGGAGATTTTAATTTGGTTGTAGACCCTTTGGTTGATCGGCACCCCTACCGCTCCCGTAGACAGGGTAAAGCCGACGTAGTTCTCCGGTCTCTTCTGCAAACAGAAGGACTAGTGGATGTCTGGCGGCTTCTACATCCGGAAGAGAAGGAGTACACCTTCTATTCCTTCCCCCATGGGACCCATTCGCGTTTAGATTATTTTTTCATTTTCTAAGGCACTTCTTAACACAGTGGAACGGGCCGAGATTGGGGAAACCCACATATCAGATCATGCGCACATTACACTGGAGGTGGTACTGGAGGACGCGGATAAGAAACTGCCGACTTGGTTCTTTCCTAGAGATCTGCTGGCGGATCCTGGCTATTTCGCAGAGATAAGGGGCGTCATAGAAAGCTACTTTGCAGCAAACTCTCTCTGCGACACCTCGGGGTGGGCATGGTGGGAGGCCTTCAAGGCAGTCATTAGAGCTGCCACCACGAGTTATCAGATCAGAATTCGTCGTGAGAGGAAGAGAGAGTTGAAAGCGTTGGAAGAGCAAATTAGGGCTGGGGAAAGGCTTTTGGTGGCAAGAACTGACCCTAGTATATTGCTCCGGTTGCAAAAATTGAGATTCCAATATAATGTTAACTTAAGCTCCGAGGCTCGGGAGCTTGGTAGTAGAGCCCAGGGTATCTGGTATAATGAAAGCAATAAGGCTGGTCGCCTGCTGGCTCGTACGCTCACCCCTCGGCCTCCGCGGGCTAAAGTAGCAGCCATTCGGCACGAGTCCAGGGGCTTATTGCTTAAAGAGGATGATATGGCGGAGGCGTTCCGGGAGTTCTATACCAAACTATATAGCTCTGAAACGGAGGTTGATCCGATCGCCTTCCAGAACTTGTTTGGCGAAGTGCCTCACCCGGTACTGGCGCCAGCGCAAAGGGATACTCTGGAGGCCCCCTTGACAATTAGAGAGCTCAGAGATGGGCTGAAGAGTATGAAAAGGGGTAAGGCGGCGGGGCTGGACGCGATACCAGTAGAGTTTTATCAAATGTTTGCAGACGATATCCTCCCGTACTTACTGATTTACTTTCAGGTTCTCTATGAGCAAGCTCCCGGGCTAGGATCCTTTAGTGATGCGACCATTGTAGTTTTGGAAAAACCAGGAAGAGATCCGCTCCGGGTAGAAAACTATCGCCCGATTTCTTTGTTAAACGCGGACTATAAGCTATTCTCCACCATCCTTGCTCGTAGAGTTATCCAAGTTGTGCCCCTTCTGATACACACCGACCAATGCGGTTTTCTGCCTGGGCGCTCTACAGCGGATAATTGTAGACTCCTGTTAACTTTGCTTTCTGCGGCAGCATGGAGACAAGAACCGGTAGTTGGGCTTTCTGTTAATGCAGAGAAGGCCTTTGACAGGCTGGAATGGGGTTTTTTGGACCAAGCTCTGGAATGGTTCGGTTTCGGTGGTGCTTTTCGGCAGATGATTCGCTTACTCTATACTGCCCCATCAGCCAGGATCTTGGTAAATGGAACTTGCTCCCGGTCTTTCCGGCTAGAGAGAGGGATGAGGCAGGGGTGCCCGCTCTCCCCGCTGTTATTTAACATCGCCTTGGAACCCCTCGCCATTCTCATCAGGCAGACTCAGAATATAAAAGGCCTGGAGGTAGCGGGTCGGCAGGTGAAGCTTTCCGCTTATGCGGACGATTTGCTGTTGTTCCTGCAGCCCCAAGAAATAGGGAAAGTATTGGAGGTCATTGAAGGATATGCACAGTTGTCTGGATATAAAATCAACTGGACTAAGTCTACAGCCTTTCCTATGAATCATCTCACATTTTCCTCTGTAGTGCAGGCCTACAATTTTAAGTGGGAACCCACAACGATTAAATATCTTGGGGTGCGGTATTGCTCTTCGGTAGAAGAAAAGGTGAAGCTTAACATGCAGGTAATTAAAGAAATGGCTCAGGAGCTGGCGTGGAAATGGTCCCCTTTACACCTCTCCTGGTGGGGTAGGCTCAACTCCATCAAGATGGTCCTAGTGCCCAAGATCAATTATATCCTGGAAATGATCCCACTACTTTTCCCGGTCATTTTATCGGTCAGTGGAGCGCTTGTTGCTGGATTTTTTGTGGCAAGGTAAGCCTCCGCGGATTGCAGCCGGGAAGTTAAAAGCGAGTAAGAGTGAGGGCGGGGTGCAGTTTCCGGACTTTGAATGGTACCATAATGCGTTATTGTTGAAGCAGGGTCTGAAATGGGGCGCGAGTAGTCCCTCGGAAGAGACCCCTGTGTGGGTGGAGGTAGAAAAAGAGCAAATTTCCCCCGTTCCTATGTCCTTGTTATTGGGAATGCAAATAGACAGTACGGGCATAGGCTCCGGGGTAATACAGTCTACTCAGTGTGCCTTTCGGTTTCTGGAGAATGCCGCGATCTGTGATCGGAGGGTTTCAGCTCAGCATCCCATCTGGACAAATCCTTTGCTCAAAATAGGGCGTAAGCCGTTTGCTTGGAAGACCTGGCAGGCCGCTGGCATATGGACCATAGGTCAACTGGTACAGGGCACGGGGTGGAAGAGTTTTGATGCTCTTAGAGCGGAATTTGGGTTGCCGGAAGCACATAGATTCCGTTGGGTACAGTTGCGACATTGTCTAAATGAAGCGGTAGGGGGAGAGAAAGTAATTGCTGATAGCTGGGGGCTACAGACTATGGTGGAGGAATTTAGGACAACTGGTGCTAAAATGTCCCATATTTATGCCACCATACGAGATAAACTGGGGCGAACTGGGCCAGGGGTGGAGCGGAGTTGGGAGCTCGATATCGGATGTAATATTCCTCCGCACCTTTGGTCCCTTATATGGGGTAAAGCCAATAGAGTGTCGAAAGCTGCTCCGATTATGCAATCCCTATTTTTTTTAATGCGCAGGGCTTACTTAACCCCAGTTAAGGTGGCAAAGTGGGACACAAAAGCGTCCAACAAGTGTTGGACCTGTAAGGCAGCTGTGGGCACTTACAGGCACATGTTATTTGATTGCCTTTATGTTCAGGGCTATTGGCGAGCAATATGGAGCAAGATTGATTGTGTTATTGGAGTGCCCGTCCCTCTGTCCTGGGAAATTATTGTTCTCTGCTCCTATGCGAGCTCTTTGCAGCTTCCCAAGGGGCAGCATTTTCTTTTCAATTTTCTGATGGCGATTGCCTTGAAATTGATCATCTCCAATTGGAAAGATTTATCTAGGTTGGATGCCTGTCTCTGGTGGGCTTTAGTATGTACTTATGCCAGGTTTGAGAAACTTCACGACCGGGATGGCCCTTCAAAGAGCTGGCAATGTGGGCGGAAGCATACTTGGCGCTCAACTGGGGGCGCTGATCAGGGGGGGGAAAGTAAGTGGCAGCTCCTGGAGGATTATGTGGCGCAGGCACAGTTTTCTGTTGCCGTTTGATAAGGCAAAACCACGGGTTATTGTAACTGGCTTGGTGCAGGGAAATAGACTGCTGTTTGTTTTTTCCTTTCTCTCTTTCTTTGCACTTGTAGTATCTTTTTCCGGGGAGGCTGGGAAGGGACGGGGATAGGGGTAGTGGGAGGGGGGTGGGGGGGGGGCGCTCTTCATCAGCTGTGTTTGCACCTCCTGTACCTTCTTGTACGACTCTTGTCTTATATTGTTGATTATGTTAAACTGTGCAGTTTGTAATTTGAAGTTAAACTTAATAAAAACAATTAAAAAAAAAAAAAAAAGAAGACAGTTCAAGAAACGTGTAATTTAAGATGTATCAATGAAAAATTTAAGAAAAAATCGGATGAAAAATAAGAAATATACCAGCGACAAAAAAGTATGGGTCATTGATGTATAAACGACGTTTTCACAATGCCCGTTGAAGAGGCTGAGTGAATAGTCTATATTCTGAGACCCAGTCGCTAATTCAAACTATTTATAGTAAGTTAGTCTTAAGATTGGTTAAAGAGTGGAGCTTTATCCATAATACATAGCTTAATAAAAGAATGGGAGCAAGCCAAGTAGCTTCGGCTTGAGCCCAAGAAGAATCCGAGTGATGCACCCAAAAAATGAAGAATGCGAAGGCAGGAACAATGATAATATAATTCAAAATTAGGAAGACCCAGCCCCCCTAAATGCTTAGGTCAAACCATCGTCTGCCAATTAAGCCTCGGACGCTTACCCTGCCAAATAAATTTAGTGATCACTTGATGTAATTCTACAAAAAACTCTCTAGGCACAGAAATTGGTAACTGTTGAAAAAGAAATAAAAACGTAGGTAATACCAGCATCTTAATCACATTAATTCTACCTAACCAGGATACCATGGAAGAGGACCATTGAAGAAGCTCCGCCCTCATCGCTTTCAACAAAGGTGGGTAGTTTAAAACATATAAGTCCTCCGGGAGAGGCGGAGTCTGGGATTGAGCGGAATGGTCGCATAGAGCTTAGCTCCGGAGGGATTCCTGCTGTATCCAGGGAGGAGTGGCCTAGTGGTTAGGACAAGGTACTTCAGGCCGGAGGGCCGGGGGTTCAAGTCCCACCTGGGGACAGCAATCTCAGGCCGGAGGGACTGGGATTTCTAGTCCTATAGGCACTCCTTGTGGTCTTGGGCAAGCCACTTATCCCTCCATTGCCCATGTTCCCTGTAAGTATTAGCATATATATGTCATATCCCCTCGTGTTAAATGTATCTCCCAATTGACCGCTTTGACCCGGTGAAAAGTGGGATATAAATACAGCTAAATAAATAAATAAATAAATAAATAAATAAATCCTGGTCTACACTGCTGAAATGCGTTCAGAAGAGTCGGAGGGAGGCATTACTAAAGCAGGGAAACCTGCTGGGGCAAAACAGACCCGGTTAGAGTTTGTGGCGATGCAAAATACCAGTGCTAAACGCTCCAAAACCGAGCCCCTTTCGCTGCAAAAGATGGCCGCCGTGCTCAAACATCTTGGGGCCTTGCAAGAATTGTTGAAAGAAGTACGTGCAGTGAAAGAGATGGTAAAAGCTAATGGTGAATCTCTTGCTTGTATGCAAGAGGACATCGGTCTTCTTAAAGGTCGTATGGAGGGGCTCTCTGTCAGCTATGAAAAGATCAAGTTGAGAGTGAATGTGCATGAGGAGAGGCTAAGAGATTTGGACAAACTGGCTAAACAAGTCAAAACTATGCAGAGGGATATCGAAGATGGAAATAATAGGGCGCACAGGAACAATATTAGGCTGGTGGGGGTCCCGGAAGGAGCCGAGGGGAAAGATCTGTTTGTATTCCTACTGAAAGTGATTCCCTCGGCCCTAAGAATCCACTTTGAAATGCCGTTTGAAATAGAAGGTGCTCACCGGGTTCCCTCTCAGATCCCCCAGGGTAATAGCTGCCCGCGCCCTATTATCATGAAGATCCTCCGATACCAACATGTTGTCCAGATCTTGGCTGCGGCCCGGTTCCGTGCGCCAGTGGACTTTGAAGGGCATAAGCTAATGTTGTTTCCTGATTTTGCGAAAAGCACCATGGACCGGCGAAGAAATCTTTTGGCTCTACGACCCCGACTACAACAGCTTCAGGTGCGTTACGGCCTTTTTTATCCAGCTCGGATGAGGGTCACACTACACAATCAGACACACTCGTTTGAAGACCTGGAGGCTTTGAAAACTTTCTTGGAGGAAAAGGAACAGTTGCAAATGCGTTGAGGCCCTCTTTGTTCTGGGCTTGTCTCCAGTGAACTAATTAAGCAGGAGAATAGCAGTGAAGTTAACTGCTTTTCACCAGGCCTGTGGATGTCGTCCTAGTCCGTGGAGCTGTGCCCTGGCCTGGTACTGTTAAGAGCTAGAAGGGTTGAATCTGTGCATTATATGTATGATACTTTACTTGTATGTGTAGACCGAATAATGTGTTTTTGTTTTTTCTCTCCCTCCGTGCCCATTCTGCAACCTCAGGGCTCACCCATGGTTTTCTGGTTAAGGTGCTCTCCCTTGCGGTCCATTCATGTTATCGACGTTGTTTCTCTCCCACTTTTGGTAGTACATGTAAAAAAGGGAAGATACGGTAGCTGGTATGTTCTTTTTGCTACATTACGGGATAACGCCGTTGATATAGATGTGGTGAGGAGGGGTGTGGTTTTATGCATAGAGCTGGCTAGATCCAGGATGTGTAAGTTGGGCCTTAATAATGTCCATATGAGAGTTGTAAAATAGTTATACCAATGTTAACCCTAAAAATTATGTCCCTGAATGTTAAGGGATTAACAAACCAATAAAACGGAAGAAAATAATCCTGTATGGGAAGCAAGAGAAAGTTGATATTTTTCTTCTACAAGAGACTCATCTGAACTTGCAGAAGTCTCTGAAGTTAAGCATAAAACCCTTTAAGTTGGTAGTGTTTTCAGCTGCCCTACATAAACACAATGGAGTAGCTATATTGATTAGGTCATCATTGACTTCCAAAGTGCTTCAAACACGATCAGATCTGGAGGGGAGATGGGCTAAAGCAAGGCTTGCGATTGGTGGGCTTGACCTGGTTATTATGAATATATATGCCCCCAACAACGATAACCCAGAGTTCTTTAAATGCATAGCTGAAGTAATACATTCAGATCCCTCCCCGGGACTAATTTTGGGCGGGGATTTTAACCTCACTTTGGACCCCCTGGTGGACAGGAAACCTTCTAGGGTAACCAGACCTCTTAAATCTCACACAATTCTTGCTTCATTGATACAGGAGGTTGGTCTGGTGGACATATGGAGGCTGCTGCACCCCGGGGATCGAGAGTTTACCTTTTTCTCTGCCCCACATCAGTCCTTTGGCGCATTGATTTACTCCTGATTTCTAAAGCCCTGGTTCCACGGTTACATCTGCTAGTATACATGCCACTCACATCTCAGATCATGCGGCCATTTCGATGGAAGTGCTGACAGATTCTCAGACTCCCAAGCCCACTGGGTGGTTTTTTGATAGATCACTTCTAGATAACCTGGAGTTTCATCTTAATATTCAAGCTGCCATTGCGGAGTACTTCCAGTTTAATCCTCATGCTACTGCTGGCTGGGCTAGATGGGAGGGCTTCAAAACGTCAATTAGAGCCTCCATTACTAGCTTTGGGATCAGGTTGGCTAGGCTGCGTAAAGAACAACTTCGGGAACTAGAATCGCAGATAAAGGCGGGGGAGAGGATCCTAGTGAAGCGTTCTGATCCCAATATCATGATACGCTTGCAGAGACTAAGGCTTAAATATAATTTGATGCTGTCTTCGGAAGCCTCACAAAATATCAAGGCTCAGAAAAGCTTATACTATCTGGAAAGTAACAGAGCAGGTCGCTTACTGGCCAACTCTCTGGGGGGCCATAGGGAGGCTGGCCGAATCTCGGCTGTGCGAGATCCCCTTTCTCAAGAGCTGCTTACTAAAGACGCTGACATTGCGGAGGCCTTCAGAGTTTTTTTTTAAGCAGCTCTATACAGGTGAAGCTGTATTCTCTCAGGAATTATTTGATGCCTTGTTGGATAAAGTCCAGAGGCCAACTCTGAGTAAAGAGGCAGTGGAAGAACTAAATAAACCAATATCTCTGGAGGAGATCAATCAAGCGATTAGGTCCCTGGCAGGGGGGAAGGCCTCGGGGCCCGATGGTCTCCCAACGGAATTTTTTAAGACTTTTGGCAAGGAACATGGTCCGTATCTCCAGCAATACTTTCAGGCATTACTCGAGGAGAGCCCGCATGTGGGCGCTTTTGCTGCGGCAAAGGTCATTGTTTTGGAGAAGGCTGGAAGAGATCCCCAGGTGGTGAGCAACTACCGCCCAATATCCCTGTTAAATGCTGACTACAAAATCTATGCTACTGTACTAGCGCGCCGGGTGGCGGGGGTAACTCCCTGGCTGATCCACCCAGACCAGTGCGGTTTTGTGGCAGGGAGGTCGACAGCGGACAATGCCAGACTTTTGTGCCATGTGCTGGTGGAGGCAGAGAGTAGTGCTTCCCCTCTCGTGGGCTTATCCCTTGACGCTGAAAAAGCGTTTGACCGATTAGAATGGGACTTCCTGTTCACTGCGCTTAAGTGGTTTGGCTTTGAAGAAGGTTTTCTTAGTCTTTTGAGAGTAATGTATATCAGACCTGGCCAGCATTTGTGTTAATTCTACTCAGTCCCGAGATCTACTTTTGGGTCGAGGTACCCGGCAGGGGTGCCCTCTCTCACCAATGCTTTTTAATCTCACACTGGAGCCTTTGACTCTCTTGCTGCGACAAAATTCCAAGATTCAGGGTATAAATATTGCAGGGGTGGAGACTAAGCTCTCGGCTTATGCAGACGATCTGCTGCTGTTCTCTAACCCTGTATCTGTACCGCATATTTTAAACCAGATGAACCAATACTCATTGTTGTCGGGGTACAAGATCAATTGGTCTAAATCTGTTGGTTTTCCTCTCAACCCATATGTATCTAGAGCGGATGTGCAAGATTTCCCGTTTATATTGGAACCCAAAAGGGTTAAATATCTGGGAGTGTATTACGGTTACCCATTGGAGGAGGCGATCAGTTTCAATGTAGAAGGTATACTGGCTAATATTCGGAGTATGATCAATAAGTGGTCCCCATTGTTTTTATCTTGGTGGGGTCGCTTGGAAACAATTAAAATGACCATTGTTCCTAAAATCAACTATGTGCTTGAAATGTTGCCATTCTATCTGCCCCCCCCCCCCTGTTTTACCAGCAGGTGGAGAGGCTGTTGACACAATTCCTGTGGAACAACAAGCCGGCCAGGATTGCTCTCAAAAAGCTCAAGGCCGATAAGGAGAAAGGGGGAGTTTGCTTCCCCGACTTTCGAAGATATCACAGTGCTTTCTTGTTGCGGCAGGGCTCCAGATGGAGAGAGCCTCTGACGGCGCAAAGTCCGGTGTGGTTGGTGCTAGAGGTGAACCTTCTCCCTGGGATGCTCCTGAGGGATAAGTCTGGGCAGAGGCAAATTGTAAGAGATACGCAGAGGGCCTTCCAAGAGCTAATACATCTACTTGACCCGCAGCAGAGGGTGTCCACTCTTCTCCCACTATGGTACAATCCCCTCTTTAAGATACAACAGAAGTCTTTTGCTTGGCCGCAGTGGTATACGAGAGGTATATGGACTATTGGCCAGTTACTTAATGAGGGCAGGTGGAAGAACTTCGACAAGTTACAGCAGGAGTTCGACCTCCCGGTCTCATTATACTTCCAGTGGCTCCAGTTGCGGGACTGTGTGGGGAAATCTGGATTAAGTATCAATTCCCTCGATGGAGAGTGGGGGGTGTATGTGAAAATTCAGGAAGCCCAAGGGGTTAAAGGCGGGGGCCTCCTTTTTCTATAAATTAATGAATTTAGCCTCCCAAGAGCAGGTAATTGGCCTCCAGAAGGTTTGGGAGCACGACTTGGAGGGCTCGATCTCTCAGCCTATGTGGAATAGGTTTTGGTCCAAGCAGGTTAGGATAACCAAATCCGCCTCAATTACCCAGTCACTATTTTTTCTTGCTCACAGAGTGTATTATACTCCTGTGAGGATGGCCAAGTGGGATAAGAATTCGAGTGGGGCATGCTGGGCTTGCCAAGGAAACTTGGGGACCTTGTCACACATGGTCTATGAATGCCCCCAGCTGCAGCCTTTCTGGCAACAGGTTTGGCTGCAGATACAGGAGGTGTTGGGTTTTAGGGCTCACCTTACCTGGGAGATTATAATGTTTCGATCAAGTATAGAGATTCCTTCTCTTAAGAAAGGAGAGCACTTCTTATTAGACTTTATGTTAGGTGTGGCTCAATATATGATAATCTGTAATTGGAAGCGGACAACTGAGCTTCATTGGAAAGTCTGGTGGAATAATGTATGTATGTATAGTAAGTTTGAGCAGATGCCCCGGAAAGGATTGTCCTTTTGTAGTTTCATCGCACGTTTCGGATCCGTTGGGGCAATTTCTTCTTATCTCTGGGTCTTGCAGAGATTTTCCAATCACAGAGGTTATGTTAACATTGCATGATCTTCTTGATGTTCTGCGGACACATGCTTCAGGTGAAATTTTGATGGGGGGAGACCTTAATAGTGTCACTTCAGAGTTAGAAAGATCGGTCCCCTGGGGAAGGGAGACGGGCGGGTCCAAGGCATTAAAGACATTCCTGTCAAATTCGGGCCTCTGAGATATTTGGAGAGAACTTCACCCGGGAGAAAGAGATTATACATTTTTCTCAGCCAGACATCATTCACATTCTCGAATTGACTCCTGGTTGGTTTCACAATCGCTACTTTCTGCTATTCCCAGAGTAAATATTGGGGATAAGGGCTCATCAGACCATCATTTAGTAACTTTAGAATGGGTGGTAGCAGATCAAGAAACTCCTCCTAGAACTTGGTCTTTGCATAGTGTCACCACGCCCCCTGCTGGTAGCTTGTTGAAGGGACAAGGTGGACATTTTAATTATTTTGTAGAAGTAGGAAACCTTTTTGGACCAGAGGGATCATGGTCCTTGTAGTCCTTCTTCTTAAAGAAATGAGTTGTGTACGCCTTGTGTAGGGTCAAACAAAAGGCTTTTATTCCCCTTTAGCACTAAGGTTCGCTAAGAAACCAAAAAGTAGAATTTACCTTATTTTCAGGTTTATGCCAAAGTAATTACAGAGCAAGAAAACTGTTATGAGAGCTTTACAGTTCCTTGTAAGAATACACAGGGTTTTCAACACTGTAGTAAAACAAATAAACAAGCTCTTCTTTAGCTCAACACAGGCAAAATATATTGTTAAAGCATGTTCTGGTAATTACAGCTCTGGGAGAGACTCTAGGCTTTCAGCAATACACATCGAACAGTCCATTTGTTCTTCATGCATCAACGGCTCTGGTTCCCCAAGCTCAATCTGCATGGGTTCCAGCTCAGCCGTGCTTTCTTCTACACCTGAGCTTTCCCTGGCTGAAATAGTTTGCAGTTCAGAAGTTCTCTTCCCTAGTTTCCAGCCTGGCAGTTCTGGGTTTTGCAAACAAGTGGTATGCCTTGTTCCTATGCCTCTTTGTAGTGATTTCCAAAACTTCTGCCAGCTTTCTTTCCTCTCAGTATTGCTATCTGAGTTATAAGTCTTTCTAGGACCTGGCTTCTTTGTGAGAAATAAAGTATCACTGTACCTTGGCTCCTTGAAGTTTGTGCCACTGGTATTCCCCCTACTAGGCACCCTCCTTCTGATACCGTCTTCTCTGAAGACTGTTTCTTGGAGTTCTCAGGGCTGGACTTGTCCTCCCTGGAGCTTAGCTCTGCCACGTAAGGATTCCAAACTCCTCTGCTTTGCAGTATAGGAGGTTTCTCTATCGGGTCTTTTCTTCCCAGTATCCTTGGGTTCCTTTCCAGATCCTTTCTCAGAGCTTCTCTCTATGCGTAGGCCTTTCTCTAGGCATGGCTCTCTCTCTTGCCGTGGTTCTCTCTGCTTCCTTCCTGCAGAGCCCTGCTTATAAAGCCCTTTTTCCCTTGAGTTTTCTGACCCTCTCCTCAGGTGCATCTGATTAGTTTCTGCTTCATCAGTACCTGGGTGTGTCAGCTCAGCATCTGCAGGCTCATGCCTGCCCCCTCTAGCTGTCCTGCTAGGTAATCGCACCCTCTGCAAGTCAGTTCCTTTATGAAAAACAGTGTTTTTTTTCTAAGTTCATAGCTTCACTAGCTTCAGTTCTATCACATATCCCCCCCCCCCCTTAAGATATTACGGGCTGGTTTTTATAATTTGCACAGCACGTAATCCATGACATGGCGTCTGCCTTGTAGTGCAGCTTTCCTGCTCTATGCTCGATCTTGTACTCATAGGGTTGTAACGCCTCTTTTCTCGACACTACTCCTGCTGAAGTAACTAGGGCCATCCTTTCATGCCATTGTCTGAGGACATTAATGTGATATACTTGCTTGCGACCTCTTTTATTTTATTTATTTATTTATTTTACAGTTTTTATATACCGCGCTCTTTGGTATCAGTGTGGTTTACAGATAACAAATTTCGCATTAGAACAGTCCTTTGCTTACATTATAACAGGGTCTTTTGCTTACATTATAACAGGGTCAGTAACTTGGAGACAACATGGTAAACTATATACAAGCTATATACAGAAAGATATATTACCTCTGCTTTTCACAGCGTTTGCTATTACATTTTGGTGCATTGGCCGGGAAACGAATTGTGGATATCCTGTGGGTTCACCAGGGCAGCCTCAGGCCATGTACCATGTATGACACGGGACCCAGTGGTTTGACCACTGTATATGGTCCCCTCCATTGAGCTTCAAATTTGGGGGTAGCCTGGACACTAGGACTATCACCTTCTCACCTATGGATAACTGTCTAGGTTTTGTGTCTCCATCATAGTATGTTTTAGTTTTCTTTGACTATCTTTTAATTTTTCCTCTGCAAAATGGGAGGTTCTCTGTAGCCAACTCCTTAAGTCTTGTAAAAACTGGGGTATTCCTATCTCCTTTTCCACAGGCTCTACCCATTGTTCGCGGAGTATGTCTAGAATCCCTCGTGGTGTACGTCCTTACATAAGCTCATAGGGTGAAGTGCCCAACGAAACCTGCGTTCGTTCTCAGCAAGCATACAGAATAAACGGGAGCATGGTATCCCATTCATCCATCTCACCGTCTAAAGCACGCCTTAACATTTGCTTTATGGTTTGATTCATCCTTTTGACTAAACCATTACATTGCGGATGATAGGCGGCTGTCTTGAGTGGTCGAATGCCAAAGGTGTCCCACACCTGGGCTAAGTACCTAGACATAAGGTTACTGCCCCTATCGGTCAATACTTCCTGTGGGAACCCTACTTCACAGAATAGTTTTATTATTTCTGATGCTATAGTCTTGGCCACTACATTCCTTAAGGGAATAGCCCATGGAAATCGTGTGGCCTGGTCCACTATGACCAGCATGTATTGAAAACCTTTAGGTATTTTCACTAGGGGTCCTACTATATCCATTGCTATTCTTCTAATTGGTTCCGATATCACTGGAAACGGAAGCAAGGGTACCTCGGGTGGTTGGACAGAGGTTACTCTCTGGCAGGAGGAACAGGACTCACAAAAACGTGAGGTCTCTTTAAAGACTCCTGGCCAGTAAAACCAGGCTAGTATTTGGTCTAGGGTCCCCTGGACCCCTTTGTGACCTCCTACTGGGTGGTCATGAGCTAACCTCAAGACTAGGAACTTAAAGGTATTCGGCACTACTAGTTGCTTACGAACTGATCCCGACTGGGGGTCCAGACTTTCCCTTTATAGCACCTCTTTGTCCAAGATGAACCTTGGAAAGGTGTCATTTTCCACTCGGGCATACTCGAACGCGCGAGCAAGCACGGGGTCAGCTCTCTGCTCTTTTACGAAAGATGGGAACCTCGCTACTAACTCTGACGGAACCTAGGGCAATCCCCACCCTGCCTCTAACTCTGCTCTTCCTTGAGAGCGATATCTCCTCTCCGTATGCTTTTCTGCCTTAGCCTTCCTATTTCTTTCAGTCGGGGCAGTGATTAAGTCCTCGTGAGAGGGCAATTCAGCTAGAGTTGCATCTTGTGATCCAGAGGGTTTTTCTGAAACTTTGGATTGGGTGCGGGTAGAAACAAAAACTTCCTGGGGAGATAGGCCCTTTTCCAACCCCTTCCTAAATTGGGGCCAGTCCCTGCCTGGCACCAAATCCTGAGGTAATTTTGGGACTACTGCAACTAGCATATCTTTCTCTATCCCTAAATCTCTTACTACTAGGTTGTACACAGGATAGAATGAAGACGCATCGTGAATACATTTAATCTTCATTTTACCCTCTGCTCGGCTCGGGGCAGACTCAGCCTGCTCTACAATCATGCGCCACAGCTTCCGGGATATCATGCTCTGATCTGCACCAGAGTCGAGAAGAGCGTTCACAGTTATGCCCTGCACTGTTACCTCCAACAAAAATCCTTCACGTAACATTTTTGTATTTTCGCTCATCAGTGCGGTACATGATTTACAGTCACTCTGTACGTGCCCTATTTTTCCACATAGAAAACATCTCTTAGGGGCTTGTTTACAAAGCCGCGGTAGTGGTTCGCGATCGCGATCGCAGCCGCGGCCCCATTGAAATCAATGGGGCCGCGGCTCCGATTACGATCGCAAACCGCTACCGCGGCTTTGTAAACAAGCCCCTTAGAGTGATTTTCTGATATAGGCCTAGCATTTCTCAGACCCCTTGGTTTATACCGTGAGAGATTTTCTGATGACTGCACCATTGCCTCAGCTGCCGTCTTTGAAGTTTCACCACTCTTTTGGGTAGCCAATTCTGCCTCAACATATCGTTCTGTTAATATAATTGCTTCTTCGGAGGTGTGGCAGTTTTGCAGTATAAGGAAACTCTGCACGTCCTTGGGTACAGCAGACATGAATTGCTCTAACACGATAACATCTATTATAGAGTCAATGGTTCTTCCCTCAGGCCTTAACCATTTTAACGCTAAACTTTTAAGCCTATGTCCCAAAGCTTTAGCTGTTTCACCGGGTTTAAGCCGGGTAGCTCGTAGCATGCGATTATACACCAGAGGTGTTAGGCCCAGGCGATCCCTTATGGCCTTGGTCACCTCTGTGAAATCGTTTGTTAGGGCTGTGGGCATAGCTCTATAGGCTGACAACGCTTCACCTGTGAGAGTGGTTGCCAAGTGAATGGCCCACTGTTCTTTTGGCCAGCCTTCTGAATGAGAATCTTTTGGCCAGCCTTCTGAATAAAGAAGAATCTAAAAAATCGTCTATGTCATCTGTAGTTGACAACTTTCCAAAAGTCAATGTCTCATAAGACCATTGTCCTACCACGCTGCTACTGAGTCCAGCATTCTGTCCTTGAGAAATAGAAGCTGCTTCCTGTGATGTCTTCTGCTGGGTTAACCAAGCCTCCATCATTTGAAGTACAGGCTTTTGCTGTTCTTGCATGGCAGTTACTGCCTGCTGCTGTGCTTGGTATGCCATCTCCCTTTGCTTATCAAATTGTATGGCCATCCATGAGAGGATCTCCTTCAGGTCCATGATGAACGCCTTCCTTGGGAAATAGAAAGAGAAAAACCAAGTGTGGCACTGGCAACAAGTCAGTCCCCCGTTTTTTTCCCTTTTCCTTTTTTTTTTTTTCTCAGAACCTCGCATCCGAATCTGGCACAGGTTATGTTTGTTTACATTTTACCTGCTTCAGGTGTTGAGTCATGCTTTGAGCAAAAGATGTGTCGCTCCGTCCTGTAGCACTGCACCAATGCTGACCGCAACACTTCCGTCTTCCACTCTGTGTTTTCCTTTGAACCTTGGCAGTCTTCTTTCTTAGTGGGTAGACTCTTTGGTGGTTCTTAGCAAAAATCCAAAAACTATGCCATTATGTCACCATGCCCCCTGCTGGTAGCTTGTTGAAGGGACAAGGTGGACATTTAAATTATTTTGTAGAAGTAGGAAACCTTTTTGGACCAGAGGGATCATGGTCCTTATAGTCCTTCTTCTTAAAGAAATGAGTTGTGTATGCCTTGTGTAGGGTCAAACAAAAGGCTTTTATTCCCCTTTAGCACTGAGGTTCGCTAAGAAACCAAAAAGTAGAATTTACCTCATTTTCAGGTTTATGCCAAAGTAATTACAGAGCAAGAAAACTGTTATGAGAGCTTTACAGTTCCTTGTAAAAATACACAGGGTTTTCAACACTGTAGTAAAACAAATAAACAAGCTCTTCTTTAACTCAACACAAGCAAAAGATATTGTTAAAGCATGTTCTGGTAATTACAGCTCTGGGAGAGACTCTAGGCTTTCAGCAATACACATTGAACAGTCCATTTGTTCTTCATGCATCAACGGCTCTGGTTCCCCAAGCTCAATCTGCATGGGTTCCAGCTCAGCCGTGCTTTCTTCTACACCTGAGCTTTCCCTGGCTGAAATAGTTTGCAGTTCAGAAGTTCTCTTCCCTAGTTTCCAGCCTGGCAGTTCTGGGTTTTGCAAACAAGTGGTATGTCTTGTTCCTATACCTCTTTGTAGTGGTTTCCAAAACTTCTGCCAGCTTTCTTTCCTCTCAGTATTGCTATCTGAGTTATAAGTCTTTCTAGGACCTAGCTTCTTTGTGAGAAATAAAGTATCACTGTACCTTGGCTCCTTGAAGTCTGTGCCACTGGTATTCCCCCTACCAGGCACCCTCCTTCTGATACCGTCTTCTCTGAAGACTGTTTCTTGGAGTTCTCGGGACTGGGCTTGTCCTCCCTGGAGCTTAGCTCTGCCACGTAAGGATTCCAAACTCCTCTGCTTTGCAGTATAGGAGATTCTTCTATCAGGTCTTTTCTTCCCAGTATCCTTGGGTTCCTTTCCAGATCCTTTCTCAGAGCTTCTCTCTATGCGTAGGCCTTTCTCTAGGCATGGCTCTCTCTAGGCATGGCTCTCTCTCTTGCCGTGGTTCTCTCTGCTTCCTTCCTGCAGAGCCCTGCTTATAAAGCCCTTTTTCCCTTGAGTTTTCTGACCCTCTCCTCAGGTGCATCTGATTAGTTTCTGCTTCATCAGTACCTGGGTGTGTCAGCTCAGCATCTGCAGGCTCGTGCCTGCCCCCTCTAGCTGTTCTGCTAGGTAATTTCACCCTCTGTAAGTCAGTTGCTTTATGAAAAACAGTGGTTTTTTCTAAGTTCATAGCTTCACTAGCTTCAGCTCTATCACAATAGACAGTTTTTGAAGAATAAGAAATTTGTGGAGCAAATCCAATCCAACTGGAAGGAATATTTACAATTTAATGATTCCCCTGAGATATCTGGCTCTTTGTTGTGGGATGCGGGGAAAGCAGTTATGCGGGGGCACTTGATTTCACTTTCCAGCGCGTTTTGAAAGCAAAAGTTGTTGCAGCAGGATAATTTACGTGCTTAGATACGTGAATTGGAGAAGATACACAAACGTACTCAGAATAAGAAAATATGGCGTAAGCTAATAGATCTGAGAGGTAAATTAGATGCTTTGGAAACCTCTGAGATTGCATCTCAGATGCAGAGAACAAAGCACATCTTTTACGAGCATGGTAATAAAGCAGGTAAGGTGCTTTTATGGCAATTAAAGAGACAAAGATTGAAAAAAAAAATCTCTGCCATTGTAGATGACTCCGGCACTGTACTTACAAAATCTATAGATATGGCTAATTGTTTGGCAAGACTTTATATTCATCGCAGTTTGCTGCTGATGTACATACTTTGAATGACTGGCTATGGGAATCCAATCTCCCTCAAATATCCGCAGACGTTTTCCAGTTTTTGGAGAAACCTATCCAGTTAGCGGAGGTGCAGGAAGCTATCCGAAGGTTGAAAAATGCCAAGGCCTCTGGGCCTGATCTGATCCCGGCAGAATTGTACAAAGTTCTCTCGGATCAGATTGCCTCAGTTTTGGTTCGGGTTTTTAATGAGATTTTAACCTTACGAAAATTACCACCATCTATGTATCAGGCTTTTATCATAGTGATTCCTAAAGACGGGAAAGATCTGATGCTTTGTACTAATTATAGACCTATATCCTTACTAAACATAGATTATAAAATTCTGACAAAAGTATTTGCGCTGAGACTGGACTCCCATATCCAGGAAATTGTTCACCCGGATCAGACCAGCTTTATTAAAGGTCGATATGGTTTTGAAAATGTCCGGAGACTTATTAATATTTTACTGGGCTTGAAAAAATGTAAGGGAAAGTATGCTGTGTTATCTCTAGATGCTGAAAAGGCTTTTGATAGGGTGGAGTGGCCGTATTTATTCGCAACGTTGCAACATTTTGGATTTGGACCTAACCTTCGGGGTGGATTGAGGCTTTATACAGTGATCCGCATGCGGTAGTACAGGTAAATGGTTTTCAGTCGTCTCCTTTCACCTTGAGCAGAGGGACGAGACAAGGGTGTCCACTTTCTCCATTACTTTTTGCTCTTGCTCTCGAGCCCCTTGCGATTTGATTGCGAGCTCAGGCAGCAAATCTTGGCATTACAATGGGGCATCATGCTCACATTGTATCTTTATATGCCGATGATACATTGATTTTTCTTAGGAGTCCGGATACTTCCTTACCTTTACTAGTTGATCTGCTCCGTCGGTTTTCTTCTTTGTCAGGGTTTAAGGTCAATTTTACTAAATCGGTCCTGTTACCATGTTCTCCAGGTATGAGAGGAGACAGTGAGGGTTGCGCGGATCCTTTCCCCATTGGTCCAGCTTCTTTTAAGACAATTTAATTTTCCAGACACACCCTTCCCAAGTACTATGATAAGACTGAGGTAGGCCCTGCAGTGCCTTTGCCATGCTATCTGCCTGCTGCCATTCTTCAAAGGACTGGGGAGAGGGGAAATGTGTTCACCCAGCCAGTCCTCCAATGACACTGAATTGCCAGGGACTCTGTGTTTTGGTTTCTTTATTCCAGTCCTACTCCAACAACAGTCAAACTCTTTTTCTCCTTTGCAATCCTCCCCCAGCAAGACTCCTCCCTCACTCTCCAAATGTCAGATTCAAAGAAGGGGAAACTGCAAAACTAGAGGGCATAAAATGAAGCTGCAAGGAAGTAAACTTAAAAGCAACAGCAGGAAATACTTTTTCACTGAAAGGATGATGGATGCTTGGAATGCCCTCCCGATTTAGGTGGAGGGGGCAATACGTGTTGGAATTCAAAATGGCATGGGAAAAACATAGTGGATCCCTTTATAGCAAGAGGATAAAATCAAAATGAATTTAACCATTTCTTATACCTCAACAAATAGAGGTGGGTGACCTGCACAGAGCAGCGGATACAAGCCTAAACAAAGGCATAGAGGGGGATGACTTGCACAGAGCGATGGGTACACCTATAGCCATTATACTGGGCAGACTAGATGGACCATATTGGTCTTTATCTGCCAACATATACTATGGGTCCAGTATTGAAAAGGCAGTTACATGGCTTACAGACCTGTAAACCATGAACTGCTGCTTAACGGGATATCCAATGGCACTAGCTTGGTTATTGTCGCTGAATATCCCCTCTCTTCTCCCTTACATGCCCAGATGCTAACCACTTAGCATTGGGGCGTGTTGGGTACATTCCGGGGAGGAGTGAAGGCGGCGACAGTCCCTAACTGGGCAGCAACGATATTGCATGCTGCTTGGTTAGGGATTGGTGGCTAAAAGGTAGGCGAGGAAAACCCTCACCTATTTTTAAGCCGCAAGAGCTAACCAGATAGTATGCAATATTGCTGCTGTCCGATTAGCTACTGCAGCTTCCAGGTATGTGCAGCAATCTCGAATATTCAATATCAGGGCTGCATATGACCCTGGCATTGAATATCCAGGGTTAAGGGTCAGCAAGTATGGCTATGCGCCATAGTGGTGCATAACCTGCCCAAATTAATACCGAGCCCTATATTACTATGTTACCATATTAGATGATTCTCTGATGCTTCAGTTGGCTGTGTGTTTCGGGCGACCTCATCATTCATGGAATTTGCATAACTCAAGCAGGCATGCATTTCTCTAGCTGCCTATCAAATATTTACAGCATGATCAGCTCAAGTGCCTTGTGCTGGCTGCTGGTGATCTCGCCCCCTCCCCCCTTTGACTTCCTTTCCCTCCTAGATTGGCTCCAGCGTATCTGACCATGTGTAAACTCATGATGAAAACAAAGTTCACAAATAGCGATTTGTGCAAATTTTCCAAGCATGGTGGGACATATCAAAAATTGCAATTTTCGTTAATTTTTCCATTCGGATGAAAACCAGGGCTTTTTTGAGGGGGTACTCAGAGGTGCTAATTACCAGGACATTTTTCATTGTCTGCTAAAATTGACCCATGGTCCTTCTATATTAATAAAAGAGTCCTGCATATGAGTATTGGCACCTTTTTTTACTAGGAAGAATGCAGTGACAAAAACTTATGCACAGACCTAGTGAAAACCCTTATCCTTATTTATTGTTTTTTGAATCTATAATACAAAAAAAAGAAAAAAATAGTCAAAATAATAAAATTTCACACACTACTAATGCAAGATTTTGAAGAAAAAGCAACTCATTTCCCAGCCAGAATACTTGAAGTTTTCTGAATAGTGATCTTTCAGAACCTCAAGCAAGCCAACTTTTATCTCCACAGCTTTCTATAACCTTCCCTTAAGCTCTTGCCATTATTAAGTATTACAAAGCATGGGGATGACAAGCTTTATTAGCAATTGGCATTCTAAATCTTCTTTTAGATGCTAGAATTCTTATAACTAAAAGTAATGCAAAAGATGTGCTTTGAATTTCAATGTGCATATTAATAAGAGAAATGCAAATGTAATGAGTGACATTTTCAAAGTGTTCAGGATCTCTAGCACCGCATGCTCTACTGCAATCCAAAATAAAGTAGCATATGGTTATAGCCCTTCACTTTGAGACATAGTATGGGATGAAAAAATTATTTGATGCATTAGTGGTATAGATGATCATCTAGATTTCACTGGCAAGCAACTGAGTAGCAGATTTACAGATATATTCTCCAATTATCTTTTATTGGAGCTCTCTCATTCTCTCATTTAAGAATACAGCAAATTGCAATTTCCATGAATGTTAATGAGAATGGCAATTAGACTATACTGATATCGAGGAAACCCTATTGGCCTTATATTCAAATGAAGCTCTATATTCATCAGCGGCCTATATAACGTCATTATCAGTACTTTTAAACATTATGGGCCTGATGTTCAAAGGCATTTACATGGTTTACAGCCCAGTAAACCATGTAAATGCCTTAAATGGGGATATTCAACGGCACCTACATGGTTAGTGCCATTGAATATCCCCTCCTAACTTCCCTACATGCCCCAATGGTATCCAGTTAGCATCGGGACATGTCGTGGGCGTTCCGGGGCAGGAGCTAACCGGTCAGCATACAATATCACTGCTGCCCGGTTAGCTACCTCAGCTTCTGATTTTTGTGGCGATCCCTGGATATTCAATTTCAGGGTCGCATATGAACCCAGCATTGAATATCTGGGGTTAAGGGTCGGCGGGCATGGCTATGCATTGTAGGGGCATATAGACTGCCCAAATCAATATCCCACCCTATATGGCTGGTATTGGGCAAAACTCTGACTAAATGACCCAACATTATTGCAAGCTACCGACGACGCTGGAGACCATATTATGGTTGGTTCCCCTTATAAAAAGTGTCATGCGGTTAGACTGGGGTGATGGTATTATATGCCTGAACAGAGTGTGACTGCAGCATGAAATTTAAGTGCTGCTGGAATACCTACTCCTTAAGATCTTAGGCAACAACAGGCAGGATAAATAAATGTAACTAAAGGATTAGGCCCTGGAGATGTGTTAGTCGTTTCCAAAGAATTTTTATTTTTTCGCCAAAGGTCTTTTACAAATCAGTTAAGTACTCTATATGTTGCAAATTGTATTTATAATTGTCACTATTCCTAAATAAAGAAATTAAGTATGGAAGTAAACCCTTAGACACTATGTCCATTCCTGTATCGAGAACAAAATAATTGTTTCACAAATGTGTAATTCTCTTTATCAGAGTCTCCTCTGTATTTGCTAAACTCTGTGGGCCCAATTCTGTGCCTTTCCCTGCCACGTCTAACTTCCCTGATGGTTGTGCGGGGTAGTTAGATGGGGGCGTGGAAGAGATGGTTCAGGGGTGGAGTCTGGGTGGGCGGTGGGTGGTTGCCGGCCCTGGACGTACAGGGCCAATTCTAATGTCGGCCCTGTATGTCTAGGGCTGGTGACATGTGTGGGGAAGTTATTACACCTCTAAGGTGGAATAACTTCCCTGGACCTGTTTTTCTTGCGATAGGCAGGGGGGGCCGGAGGACATTTCCCACAGCCCGAACCTGGCCTTAGGAGGCCAGATCAGGGGTCGGGCTGCAGGGAATTAGCTTTTTTCTCCAGCGGCCGGTATCGTGGGTTTTCAATGGAGCCATGCTGCCATGGCAACATGATGCTCAAATATAAGAATTATGTCAATGCAAGAGTGTTTACTTCTCCAGACATCTTTCTCTTTGGAGCTCAATATCTTCAGATCTTACTTCATCATTCATCTCAAGAATTGCAGGTCTTCAGTCTTCCTCAGGACATGCAGCAGGTCTTCAGCTCCACTGACTTGTCCTACACTAATCCCACGCCTACACTATTTGTATTCCCTGAACCTCACAGTAACAATTTTATCCTAGTCTACTTTAGGAAAAACTCATGCACTAAAAAAAAAAGAATTTGCCATGCTTGCAGTCGTACCCTTAACCTAACTTTACCTTTCCCACACTTTCTTCTACTCCTCACTCACACCACCCAATTACTCATTCTACTATGCACAATTTCCTTTCATCCTCATTCATTAATAAAATATTATCTCAGTCTCCCTTCTATACACAAGCCACCTTTCATTTACTTTCCTACTCTTTCTATCTCAACCCCTAAACCAGTGAACCAAAACCCTTACCAGTTAAGTATACCTCTTTCACTTCACCTAATCCCACCAAAATATATCTTTGAATAGTTATTACTCTGCAAAATTACTTCTGTTATTCCTAAGCATCTCTCTTAATATTAGAGCAGACTACTTTAAGGTTCTGACTCTAATCTTACCTATTGTTTAAACTTGGCAAAAAAATTAATTAAAATTATTTCTCTTTCAGCCTAACCTACGAACTCTCAAATATTTTCTCTCTTCACTCGATTCCTTTGCTCTCTTTCATCCTTGAAATCAAACTCTCCTCACAAATGCTCCTCGGAAAAAAAATTGTGGCTGCCTTCCAAGATGCATTACTTAGAGAAATAGTGAAGGAACCAACCAGGGAGAGCTCGATGCTGGATTTAGTGGTCACCAACGGAGATAGCATGTTGAATATCTGGGTGGGTGCCCATATGAGCAGCAGGGATCATCACACAGTGTGGTTTGAGATAAAAGCCAAGGTTGAATCCAATCACAGCAAGCTCAAAGTCCTAGACTTTAAAAACACTGACATCAGTAAAATGGCCAAGTACCTGAAGGAGGAGTTGGCAAGATGGGAGGGGATAAGTGAACTGGAATTGCAATGGGCTAAACTAAAGGAGGCAATAAAAGGGGCAACAGATACATATGTAAGGAGAGTAAATTAAAAAAGGAGGAAAAGGAAACCTATTTGGTTCTCCAAAGAAGTGGCTGCACAAATAAAAGCAAAACATAGCTTTCACAAAATTTGAAAGTTTGCAAACAGAGGAATACAGAAAGGAATACAGGATCAAACTAAAAGAGACAAAAAGGGAAATAAAGATAGAAAAATCAAAGGCAGAAGAAAATATACCTAAAGATATGAAGTGTGGTAACAAAACGTTTTTCAGGTATATTTGGGAGAGGAGGAAAATCAGAGGAGGAATTGCAGGATTCAAAAGTGCTGGGAACGGACTCATGGAAAGTGACATTAAAAAAGCAAAAATGCTAAACAAATACTTCAGCTCTGAGAAGGACCACCTGTGATTGACAAACATACACATGGGAATGGTATAGATACCACACTATTCACAGAAGATGATGTGTTCGAACAGCTTGCAAAACTGAAAGTGGCCAATGCCATGGGACCAGATGAGATACATCCCAGTATACTGAAAGAGCTCTGAGAGGCTTTTGCAGTGCCATAAAGGGATCTTTTTAATAGATCCTTGGATAAAGGAGAAGCTCCACAGGACTGGAGAAGGTCTGATGTGGTACCTCTTCAAAAAAGTGGCAGTAGGGAAGAAGTGACAATTACAGGTCAGTAAGCTTTACATAGAAACATAGAAACATGAAGACAGAAAAAGACCACATGGCCTATCTAGTCTGTCCTTCCATATCAACAACTACAACAGTCCACTTTTTACCTATTGAGATCCTCTGTGTTGGTCCCATGCTTTTTTGAATTCAGTTACTGTCCTCATCTCTACCACCTCCACTGGGAGACTATTCCACGGATCCAATACTCTTTCCGTAAAGAAATATTTCCGCATATCACTCCTGAATCTATCTCCCTTCACCCTCATCCCATGTCCCCTCATAGCAGAACTTGCTTTCAATTGAAAGAGGCTCTCTCCCTGAACATTTATGCCACGGAGGTATTTAAACATCTCAATCATATCACCTCTATCCCGCCTTTCCTCTAAGGTGTACATATTAAGATCCTTAAGTCTGTCCTCATATGCTTTATAATGAAGCCCACTAATCATTTTAGTAGCCACCCTCTGCACCGACTCCATCCTGTTCACATCCTTTTGAAGGTGCGGTCTCCAGAATTGCACACTATACTCCAAATGAGGTCGCACCAAAAACTTATACAGAGGCATTATCACCTCCTTTTTTCTGCTAGCCATTCCTCTCCATATGCACCCAAGCATTCCTTCTAGCTTTTGCCATCGCCTTTTCTACCTGTTTAGCTACTTTAAGTTCATCAGACACAACCACGCCTAGGTCCTGCTCTTCTTTAGTGGACAAAAGTACTTCACCTCCTATACTGTATTGCTCCCTTGGATTGCTGCAGCCCAAATGCATGACCTTACATTTTTAACATTAAATCCCAGCTGCCAAATTCTAGACCATTCTTCAAGCTTAGCTAGATCCCTCCTCATGTTATCTACACCTTCCTGGGTGTCTACTCTATTGCAGATTTTGGTATCATCTGCAAAGAGGCAAACCTTACCCGACAGCCCTTCCGCTATATCACTAACAAAGATGTTAAAAAGAATCGGACCAAGGACAGATCCCTGGGGCACACCACTGGTAACATCCTTCTCCTCAGAGTGAGCTCCATTTACTTGTACTCTTTGTCGCCTCCAACCCAACCAATTTCTAACCAAAGCAGTAACTTTAGGGTCCATCCCGAGGGTGCTCATTTTGTTTATAAGTCGCCTGTGAGGAACGGTGTCAAAGGCTTTACTGAAATCTAAATACACCACATCTAGAGCTCTCCCTCGGTCCAACTCCCTGGTCACCCAGTCAAAGAAATCAATCAGATTTGTCTGACAAGACCTGCCTCTGGTGAATCCATGCTGCCTCGGATCCTGTAATCCGCTGGACTCCAGAAACCTCACTATTTTCTCTTTCAGCAGCGTTTCCAATAATTTACTCACCACCGAAGTTAAACTAACCGGCCTGTAGTTTTCAACCACATCCTTACTTCCGCTTTTGTGTAAAGGCACCACATGAGCCTCTCTCCAGTCCTTTGGCACCACTCCTGACTCCAACGAGGCATTGAAAAGGTCAGTCAGTGGAGTTGCTAGAACGTCCCCAAGTTCCCTCAGTATTCTAGGGTGTATCCCATCCGGTCCCATCACTTTGTCTACTTTAAGTTGAGCTAGTTTCTCACGAACACAGTCTTCTGAAAATTGTTCAAGATGTTCCTCTATTCTGTTCCTATTTGTGGGTGTTTTCTGAGGTCCTGCTCCTGGTTCTTCATCTGTGAACACAGAACAAAAATATTTGTTAAGCAATTCCGCTTTATCCTTATCAGCTTCTACATATTCCCCCCCCCCCTGCACCCTTGAGTCTGACAATACCACTCTTGCCCTTCCTCTTCTCACTAATATATCTGAAAAATGTCTTATCCCCCCATTCCTTAGAAAACCATAGCGGTCTCCTTTTCCTTTTGCCTTTATTTACCATTTTAACAAAAAGGTTGGTTGCCCTTAAAATATCCCCTTTCAGTTTTGCCCACTGTTTTTCTACATCCCCCAGCTGTTCCCATCCCACTAACGACTCCCTGAGGTATTGGCCCATTTTCGCAAAGTTAGTCTTCCTAAAGTCTAAGATCCTCACCTTAGAATGGATTCTAACAGCCGAAGTCCTAATACTGAACCACACCATCTGCTGATCACTGGATGCAAAATGATCTCCCACTACAACATCAGAAACACTTTCACCATTGGTAAGCACCAAGTCCAGTATGGTCCCTTCACGTGTGGGGTCTGTTACCAATTGCCTGAATAGTTCTCCCTGTAGAGAATCCAGGATCTCCTTACTTCTAGATGATACTGCAGCAGGAATGTGCCAATCAACATCTGGCATATTGAAATCTCCTATCAGTAGCACTTCCCCTTTCCTAGCAATGCTGCGTATGTCTTCAATTAACTCTCTGTCCACCTCTTCCTTTTGTGAGGGAGGTCTGTATATCACACCAATGCAAATAGATTTCTCTTTCCCTCTTTCTAGTTTAACCCACAATGCCTCCTCTCTCCCTTTTAAGCTCTGTAATTCCAAAGCTTTAATAGTAGTTTTTACATATAGTGCCACTCCTCCTCCCCTTCTTCCTACCCTGTCCTTTCTGAATAAAGTATAGCCAGGTATAGTTACATCCCAGTCATGGTTTTCTGTGAACCATGTTTCTGTAACTGCCACTAAATACAAGTCAGCCACTCCCACCAAAGCTTCAACATCAGGGATATTATTTCCCATGCTACGGGCATTTATACACACTGCTTTCCATATGTTACCCCTGTTACCCATTTCCATAAAGGTATTTAATGTATCACCTACCTGGGGGCTTTTACTTACCTGGGGGCTTTCTTCACCAATCCCCAACGAATCTAGTTTAAAGCCCTCTTCAGTAGATTAGCCAGTCTACTACCGAAGATGCATTGACCTTTCTTGGAAAGATGGATGCCATCTCTGCTCTGCAATCCTTGGAACAGCATCCCATGGTCTAGGAAACCAAAATGCTCTCTATGACACCATCCATGCAGCCATGCATTCATCTCCAGGATGCGAGCCTCTCTGCCTTGGCCTTTACCCTCAACAGGGAGGATTGAAGAGAACACCACCAGTGCACCTAACTACTTCACCCTCTGTTCCAGAGCCATGAAGTCACTTTTGATATGTTCTGAGGTATACCTGGCAGTATCATTTGTTCCAACATGGATTAGCAACATTGGGTAATAGTCAGTGGGCTTGATGAGTCTCGGAAAACTCTCTGTAACATCTTGGATTTTGGCACCAGGCAGACAGCATACCTCTCTGGACATCAAGTCTGGTCGGCAGATGGACGCCTCAGTACCCCTCAGAAGAGAGTCTCCAACCACCACTACACTACGTTTCCTTCTGGTCACTGATTCTGCAACTTTGGGGTACTTGAACTCTGGTTCTTCCCTTTCCAGGGATGCTTTCACCTCCTCCAATTCCAGGGCTGCATAATGGTTCTTCAATTCAAGGGCTGGAGAAGTTGGATTGGTGATTTTGCAGGCCCTAGTGACTTGTGTCCAACCATCAACATTCTGTTGGCACCCATCTTCTCCTGTGCTGGAGAGCTTGGTTGCTGCAAGAAGCATATCATCAATGTACTTCTCACTGTCTTGAATGCTCCTCAGCCTCGCCACCTCCTCTCTGAGTTCCTCCACTTGTTTCCTCAGAGCTTCAGCATGCAGGCACTCTGCACATGGAATTGGTCCTTCAAATGGCATTAGGACCTCTTTCTGATCCGAGGCAGAAGCTGTAATGGGGGCAACAGCTTTAGCAATATAATTTTTCCCAGCCATTGTTCTGTTCGTGGAGCTTAGGTATCTGTTAAAGCAAAAGAGAGAGATCTACCAAGTACCAGCCGGTTTCGCAGCTGTCCTTTCAGAGAAAAAACAGTTAAATCTCTTTAATTATATTCAAAATGTGCTGATCCAATTCTCTGTGATTTGTTAAAGGGGGCGGTGCCCTATAAAGCAAGACTGCTCACTAGGGGTGGGTGGGAGTCGGGGTGGGTAGGGACGGAACTAACTCCTGATTAGGTGTTAGCAGTTTCTAAACCTGATGAGGTTACTAGAGTTCAGCAACCTATTGCGCTCAAGGAAAGTTCCCCTAAAGCACCAAAAATAAAGTAACCTTGCTTTAAAAAATATACAAAAAAACCCTTGTAAGAGCTCCCAGTCAGAGAGCTAGCAATGTAATATAATAAAAACAAACAAACAAACCCTCAAATCCTTACTGTTTGTTGATCTGTAGAGCCCTGGTTAGGAAAGCCTCAACAGGGCAAGGCACTGGAGCCTTTTATGCAGGCCTCAGCTGCACTCAGGAAATCAAGCCCACTAACTCTTGATTAGGTGTTAGCAGTTTCTAAACCTGAGGAGGTTACTAGAGTTCAGCAACCTATTGTGCTCAAAGAAAGTTCCCCTAAAGCACCAAAAAGAAAGTAACTTGCTTTAAAAATATACAAAAACCCCTTTTAAGAGCTCCCAGTCAGAGAGCTAGCAATGTAATATAATAAAAACAAACAAACCCTCAAATCCTTACTGTTTGTTGATCTGTAGAGCCCTGGTTAGGAAAGCCTCAACAGGGCAAGGCACGGGAGCCTTTTATGCAGGCCTCAGCTGCACTCAGGGAAATCAAGCCCACTAACTCCGGATTAGGAGTTAGCAGTTTCTAAACCTGAGGAGGTTACTAGAGTTCAGCAACCTATTGTGCTCAAGGAAAGTTCCCCTAAAGCACCAAAAAGAAAGTAACCTTGCTTTAAAAATATACAAAAAACCCTTTTAAGAGCTCCCAGTCAGAGAGCTAGCAATGTAATATAATAAAACAAACAAACAAACCCTCAAATCCTTACTGTTTGTTGATCTATAGAGCCCTGGTTAGGAAAGCCTCAACAGGGCAAGGCACTGGAGCCTTTAATGCAGGCCTCAGCTGCACTCAGGAAATCAAGCCCACTAACTCCTGATTAGGTGTTAGCAGTTTCTTTTTTTTTTTTTAAATTCTTTATTTTCGTTTTATAACAACAAAGGAAAAGGAAGACATACAGCTAAAAGACAGATACATAAAGTGTAATACATACACCAAAGTAAACCCCTGCCACCCCCCTCCCCCCTGCTTCTTCTCTAGAAAACTAATCATTCCCGAAGCAGGCGTGTACTTACATTATTGTGTTACAAAACCTAACGGTGATCTGAAACATGATGAGTGCACATTATAAAGGCATGTTGGAGCAATGAGCAGATTGTACATAATCATTAAGCAACTGCCATTTAGACAAGCGAGAGTGAGGTTGGGCATGGGGAATAGCTCTCCGAGGTATCTGCTCATATTTACTATATAAGCAGACGAGGTTCCACCATTCATTGACAGTAAGTCGAGAGCTATCCTTCCAATTCCTCGTGATTAAGCATATGGCTATACCCAGCATGAAATCAAGGAGAAAGTGACCCTTCTTAGGAAGAGAGGGGATCTCCGCCACAGAGCGGAGTCCCACGATCTTCCAAGAGAGAGGTTCATGAAGGTGTAAGATAAATTGAATACAACCCCAGACCCGCCCCCAATAAACCTGTAGTTGAGGACATTCATAAATAACATGAGCGAGGGTTCCCACAGCAGTATGGCAAGACCAACACTGGTCCCAAGCATTTGTGTTCCATTTGGCTATTTTTTCTGGGGTATAAAAGCATCTGTGTGCAAAGAAGAAGAGAGTTTGGGTAACAGAGGCAGACCGGGAAACCCGCACTACTTTGCTCCAGAAAACGCTCCATTGCACAGGGGTTAAAGTGGTTTGCAGTTCGCGCTCCCAGGCTTGTTGGGCTCTAAAAGTGGCCGTGTCTGTACCCTGACATAATATTTTATAAAAGTTAGAGGCTACCCCATGTGTACTACTAATAGAGTGAACTATCTCTAATAGCCCGTCCTCAGTAGGGGCAGAGGGCGGCATGATTCGTGCACTTTTGAGGCAGTGTTGAAGCTGCATCAATTGAAAGTAGTGTTTCGCTGGTAACGCAAATTCCTTTTGTAAATCAGAAAAGGTTTTCCAACGAGCTGCAGAGAAAAGCTGTTGGGGTGTCCAGATCCCCCTTGAGTACCAGGGTTTCCATGCTATCGTTCTATTTAGGACTTGAATTCTGGGGTTATTCCATAGCGGGAGTCTGTCCTGAGGACATACGTTCGGGCCCAGTGATAGAATGAGAGTGTTAAAGGCCGCAAGAGTATCGACAATCATTGGTGGATGGCGGGTGTCTACTTGATAGGACATACCGGGGAGATGGGTCAACGGAATTGGGCTACTAAGCTCCTCTTCTATGTCAAGCCAAACTGGTCTGCTGTCTGTTGAGGCATCTAGCCATCGGGCACCTTGCTTAAGTAGGAAGGCTTGATGATATCTAAGAAAATCAGGAAATCTGGTACCCCCTCTTTCCTTTGCAGACTGTAGTTTTTGTTTAGCTATCCTTGGTGGCTTGCCCTGCCAGAGATAACGGACGAGAAGGCCCTCAATATCTTTATAAGTATGTAGCGGGAGTAAGCATGGCAGCATTTCTAAAATGTAGTTCACTTTGGGGACTATCATCATTTTCACAGTTTCTAAGCGGCCCCACCATGTAAGAGATAAGGGAGACCAACGATTCGTGAGCTCACGGACTTTGGAGACTACCTCTTTGGCATTAAAACTGATAGTGTCTTCTAAAGGAGAACAGTAATGGACCCCGAGATACTTCACCATGCGGGATTGCCAAAGGAAGGGAAAGGCCTGCATGTCAGCCTCATGTACCCAGCGGTTCAGTGGGAATGCTACAGATTTGGTCCAGTTAATTTTATAGCCCGATAATTGTGAGTATCCGTCAATCAGATCCAAGACAGCTGGAACCGAATCGAGGGATACGAAAAGCATAAGGTCATCTGCATATGCAGAGAGTTTAATCTCCCTATGACTGAAGGGGACACCTCGAATACGTGCGGACTGTCTAATAAGGAGGGCTAGGGGTTCAAGAGCTAGATCAAAGAGCATTGGTGATAGGGGGCAACCTTGACGCGTGCCTCTTTGGAGATTAAATGGCTGAGACTTGATGGCATTTACACAAATACTGGCGACGGGTTGAGTATACATGACTTGCAGATATCGGAGGAAGCCCTCCCCAAAGCCATACCATCGGAGAACTGCAAATAAGAAAGGCCATTCTAGGCGATCAAAGGCTTTTTCGGCATCCAGGGAAAGACCCACCCATGGAAGATCTAGATTGGCAGCACTGGATAGCACATGGCACAAGGTCCGAGCATTGTCAGCAGTTGATCTGCCGGGTATAAAACCGCATTGGTCGGGGTGAATTAGGGTGGCCATCCTGTCAGATAGCCGGGTGGCCAAGATCGTTGCGAAGATCTTATAATTGGCATTAAGTAGGGAGATTGGACGGTAGTTGGCGGTTAGTGGCGGGTCTCTGCCTTCTTTCTCAAATACTACCACATTAGCTGCAGAAAAGGATCCCAAAGAGGATGTATCTACCGCAAGGGCAGTAAAATAGAGTTTTAAATAGGGAACTAAATCTGCACTGAACGTTCTGTAGAATTCGGTCGGGAGACCATCGGGCCCTGCGGCACGGCCCGAGGCTGTTCGTTTTAGGGCAGATTGGATCTCTGAAGTAGAGAAGGGTTCATCCATCGCATCCCTATCATCTTCAGAGAGGGTCGGCCGCTGAATGCCAGAAAGCAATCGCTCGAATGTCTCTGACGAGAACTCACATTCAGATTGATATAGGCGGGTATAGAAATCCCGAAAGAGCTCTACAATGTCGGAGTCTGTGGTCACTATGCCCCCTCCCTGTGGAGCTCGAAGGGCCGCTACGCGTTTGGCTTCTTTTTGACCTTTCAAGGCGTTGGCTAAGAGTCGACCGGCTCGGTTATTTTCACGATAATATGTCCCTCGCTGAAGCTCAATACTCTTAGAAGCTGCAGTTGAGAGGATTGAATTATATTGAAAACGGAGACGCTGTAATCAAATTAATACACATGGATCAGTACGTGAAGTTAGAACTCGTTCGCCTGCTTTTATTTGTTGGTCTAGTATGAGTAGCTGCTGTTTGCGTTGTTTCCGCAGGCGGATTTGATAGCTAGTGATCGTTGCTCGAATGGCCGCTTTGAAGCCCTCCCACCAAGCCCAATTCGCAGTATCCTGGGGTAGATTAAAATGGAAGTAATCCTGTATGGCTGCTCGAATTTCTAACTGGAATTCTGGCTGAGTTAACAGGGCTCTATCAAAGAACCAGGCCCCCGAATTCCCTTGGGGTGCAGTAGTGTGTAATTGAAAGGAAATGGCAGCATGATCTGAAATATGTTGGGAGTGAATCTTTGCAGTGTCCACCTGAGGAACTAACAGTTTTGATATTAGAAAGAAGTCTATGCGAGACTGGGATTTATGAGGGGAAGAGAAGAAGGTGAAGTCAAGCTCATTGGGGTGTAGTAACCTCCATAGATCAACTAAAGCAAGATCTTTGATCAGGGAGGTAAGCGTGGTGTGACTCTTGGGGGGACCGCTTGTCCTAGGCGGCTGTTTGTCAATCAGGGGATCAAGGACTAGATTGAAATCCCCCCCAATTATCAATGAAGTATTAGCAGAGGCCTGCGCAACCTGAGCAATGGTAGCAAAAAAGGCAGGGTCATCCACATTAGGAGCGTAAAGGCATATACATGTAACTTCAAGGCTACCTATCTTGAGGTGAACTCTGGACCATCTACCTGCTGTATCTGAGCTAGTCGCAATAATAGTAGCATGCAAAGATTTCCTAACCAGTATGGCAACCCCACATTTCTTAGAAACGGCTGGGGAATAGGCGGCCACCATGTAAGGTTTAATATTGAGTTTAAGAGTTTCCTTCGAATTTAAATGCGTTTCTTGGAGAAAAATCAGATCCGCAGCTTCCTGACTTAGGTAGCTTAGGATTTTCTTCCGTTTTATCGGATTATTGATTCCTTTTACGTTCAATGAGAAAATCTTACATGGTGCCATCAATCGGTAATAGACATTTTAGGTAAGGGCGCTTGAAAACATACAACATAATCAGAATCTGTGCAACAATGACATAATCACCGAGTATTCTGGCTAATACACCCCATATTGAAAAGTATGTACCAAAGTATCTTAGAGAAGAAGCAAAACCCCCAAAGAATATGGCGACCATATGTCTGCGGGAGGAGGCCCTAGAGAGGAAATAGAAAGACATGAAAAAAAAAAGAAGAAGAAACACCAGAGTCCATAATTAACACTGTCTCTGATACTCATCGAGGCTACTGTGGGTAGATGGAGTCGGGTCACAGATATCATCAAAAGTAAGGCAACAAACTGCCCTCGCCAGACTCTTGGCTGGGCTGCGGCAGATCCAATATGGCAGGTACAGCGGATATGAGAATACTTGCAGGAATATTCTGGAAGTCAGCGCATCAAGTCGGCTTCTTTGGAATCCAAAAACTCCGCTAGTAGATCAGGGTCCTCAAATGTTCTTGTCTGATTGTGAAGCGTGACTCGGAGCTTGGCCGGGTACATCAGGCCATAGCGTGCTTGTAGTTGTTGAAGCCGCGGGCGGAATTCCAGAAAGCGCTTTCGGCGGTCGACCGTGGGTTTAGCCAAGTCGGGATAGAAGGAGATCTTGTGGCTCTCAAACTCCATATGGCCCTTTGCCCGAGAGGCACTTAGAATTTGCTCAACGTGTTGATATCTCAAAAGTCGAAAAATGATAGGCTGCGGGGTCTTCCTGTTGAGCGTTATGCTTGTGGGTACACGATGAGCGCGATCGATCTCCAAATCTTTGGTAAAGGTGATTTGGAGCAGGGAAGGGAGGATTTTGCATAAAAACTCTTTCATGTCTCCCGATTCCGCTCCCTCCGGTATGCCCACGAGTCGTATGTTGTTGCGGCGCGCTCTATTATTGCCATCTTCCACTTCTTTCTGCAAGGCCCGCACCTGACGTTCAACTTTGTCGAGTTTGGACAACCGGGCCGCATGGGAGTCCAATATGCTCTCCATTTTGTCCTGACGCGAAGAAAGCCCTTCTAGCTTGCTTTGCAGCACACCAAAATCTTCCCGCAGCGCTCGGAGTGCTTCACCGTTTGACTGCACGAGGTTTTTGACCCCTCTAATCTCTGCGAGGATTTCCTGCTGCATTTCGGGGCCCTCGCGCAAGGCCAGCCCCTTCTGCGGAGACGGAGGTTCAGTTTTGGAACGTTTGCCGTGAGAAGCCGCTGGAGATCCAAATTCCAGGCGCGTGGGTTTGGTCCCCGCCATCTCACCAGTGTGCCCCGGCAAGATCAGAGTAGAAGTTCCAAGTATGTACGGTGTTAATTCAGGATTCTGAGTAGGCCTCTCGGGAGCCTCAGCGTTATGCGACCATCCCGCTGGACATCAGGCTCCGCCCCCGGTGTTAGCAGTTTCTAAACCTGAGGAGGTTACTAGGGTTCAGCAACCTATTGTGCTCAAGGAAAGTTCCCCTAAAGCACCAAAAAGAAAGTAATCTTGCTTTAAAAAATATACAAAAAACCCTTTTAAGAGCTCCCTGTCAGAGAGCTAGCAATGTAATATAATAAAAACAAACAAACAAACTCTCAAATCCTTACTGTTTGTTGATCTGTAGAGCCCTGGTTAGGAAAGCCTCAACAGGGCAAGGCACTGGAGCCTTTTATGCAGGCCTCAGCTGCACTCAGGAAATCAAGCCACTAACTCCTGATTAGGTGTTAGCAGTTTCTAAACCTGAGGATGTTACTAGAGTTCAGCAAACTATTGTGCTCAAGGAAAGTTCCCCTAAAGCACCACAAAGAAAGTAAGGTTGCTTTAAAAAATTTACAAAAAACCCTTTTAAGAGCTCCCAGTCAGAGAGCTAGCAATGTAATATAATAAAAACAAACAAACAAACAAACCCTCAAATCCTTACTGTTTGTTGATCTGTAGAGCCCTGGTTAGGAAAGCCTCAACAGGGCAAGGCACTGGAGCCTTTTATGCAGACCTCAGCTGCACTCAGGAAATCAAGCCCACTAAATCCTGATTAGGTGTTAGCAGTTTCTAAACCTGAGGAGGTTACTAGAGTTCAGCAACCTATTGTGCTCAAGGAAATTTCCCCCTCAAATCCTTACTGTTTGTTGATCTGTAGAGCCCTGGTTAGGAAAGCCTTGGTGGCGGGAAAAGTAATGGAGTCACTCCTGAAAGAGCGAATAGTGGACTTTCTCAAAACCAACAGCTTGCATGATCTGAGGCAACATGATTTTACCAAAGGACGATCTTGCCAAACAAATTTGATGAGTTCTTTGAATGGATGACCAGAAAATTCGAACAAGGGCATGTAATGGATATGATCTACCTAGATTTCAACTAAGCCTTTAATACTGTTCCTCATAGGAGGCTTATCAATAAATTCAAAAGCTTGTGGATAGGTCTCAAGTTGGTGAACTGGATCAGAAATGTATTGACTGACAGAAGGTGATGGTAAACAGAACTCAGATGAAAAGAAGGTAATTAGCGGTGTGCCCCAGGGTTCGATCCTGGGCCCAGTACTGTTCAATGTATTTGTGAGTGATATTGCTGAAGGACTGAATGGAAGTCTGTCTTTTTGCAGATGGCATGAAAATTTGCAACAGAGTGGACTCTCCTGAGGAAGTGGATAGCATGAGGAAAGTTCTACAAAAGTTGGAAGAATGGTCTAATATGGATTTTAACTGTTGGATATAAGTTGATTTTTAGGAATATTCTGACTATCTACATTCCTTGCATAGCCTTTAAATCATATATCTGAGTATGCCCTTAGTTCATGTAAGGCCTACTGGCCAGGGATACTTAGGTTCCCGCCCACCCTACCCCTCACCCCACCCACCCAAGGGCTGCATTGCCTACATAGTTGTCATATACGCTGACATCTGTCCTTTTTAATTAGGTGTTGAACTCACATTTTCTCCTTCTCCTAGGACTGCTTAATCAGCATGTTGTGTATTCAGTGCAATAACGGTGGTGCTTTCATTCTGAGAAGAATCTTTTGGAATCTAAGAGCTTGCCATATATGCCTCAAGTTAGCTGCTATGCATAGAAAATTTACTCTACTAAGGGAAGAACTAACTGCAATGAAACACACCTCTTCTAGGATACAAACAGAACTAAATCCACCACCGCTCCCACAAAGAATCAAACATCCCAGGGACAAATGGATCACAGTGTGCTCTGGTAGATTGTGACCCGTAATGCAGAGACACCCTACACATCAAGAGATATCCCTACATAATGCCTTCTCTGTCTTGGATAATGAGGATGCCCTATCCATGGAAAATGAAGGGCTCTTAAATGAGAGACTCAATGCCCAATCTATGCACCAAATATGAAGAAAAAATCACAAAACAGAAAACTATTACTACTTGGAGATTCCTTCGTTAGGGGCATCAATTTGGGAAAACTTCACGCTCTCCTCCTCAGCTGCTTTTGCAAGACTCTCCTTTGGGGGGTGGAATGGTCTTTTCTTCTGCAGTCCTTACTGACTTGACACCTTGCCCTATACCTGTGCAATGTAATGTGGATAAAGTTTCTATTTCTGCGGTGGGTTCTACTGTTTCTTTACAGGATACATGGCAAGTAGTGTCACACACAGAGGCCTTACTTACTACTATAGTTCCTCAATTTTGTGCATTCTCCCAGGAGGCTACTGCTAAGTTCCATCAGGTGGATATCATCTTGGGGACTTTAGGGAAAAAGGTCTCCAGTTTGGATTCCCAGGTTGTCTCCTTGAGTTCAGCGGACATGCCCTCTATTAAGGACAGCCTGTTGATACACCATAAGTTGGAGTCTCTGGAGAACATATTTCGTAGTAAGAATTTGCATTTTGTTAATTTTCTTAAGACACATTTGTTATCACCTGATATCTTGCTAAGAAAATATCCTAAAGACGTTTTACTGTTACCTAATGTATTATGTTTCTGATAAGATAGTGTGGACATCTTGGGGCAGGAGGGGGAGAGAATTCTGGAGTTCAAACCAGAATTCAGTCTCTCTGCCTTTCTGAAGATTCGCAAGATATTATAAATAGTACTAGAGCTACCTTGGTGGTTTCCTTTATGAATGATGGTGATAAAACCTTCATTTTGTGAAGTTATTTTAGATATGAAGATGTTACCTTTTGTGGGGGGAAACTACAGTTGTTTTCAGATGTCTCCAGAGCTACCCAAGTGAGGAGAAAATATTTTTGGTTACTTAAATCTTGTGTGCTGGGTTTATCCGGCACTTTTTATTTACAATTCCCCTGTAAATATTTAGTTACATTGTTGGGGGTGAAATATGTTTTCCTTGATCCCTCTCACTTGGAGAAACTTTTGGTAAGCAAGGTGGCGACTGTACCTATGGCTGAGGAGGGTTGAGGGGTTTATGGTAATCATATTAGTTACATGGTTTCATTTAGGAGTTATTGAATTTTTTTTGCAGCTTATTATGAGGTTTAAATTGCTTCCTTTTTTCCTTTTGTTGTTTTTTTTCTTCTTTTTTTTTTGCTCCTGTGATGTGGGCTAATATTCCTTGTTTTTTGTTTTACTTATTATTGGAAGATGTTAATCTAGTATTTATGGAAGAATTTACCAGTGCTTTGTGGTTTTGATGTATATTGTATGAATATCAATAAATATATTAATTATAAAAAATTTGGGAACACAGTTCAAAGGAGAGAAGATGGTCAAATGCCTCCCAGGCTCTTCAGCCAGCAGGAATACAAACCAAATTGTTGATGTAGTTAGTGCAGAAAGTGAGCACTCCAAAACTGATGCTGTCATCCGCTTGGGTACAAACGACCTGGCTAGAAACAGCGCCTCTACAGTTCAAAGGGACTTCTAGACTCTGGGAGAGAAACTCAAGCTCATTGTTAACACTATATCATTCTCAGAAGTTCTACTTGTTCTTGGTAAGAAGGCAGAAAAGCTGCATCACATAAGTAACTTTAATACATGGCTCCAAACCTGGTGCAAACAAGAAGGATTTAGATATATACAGTAAGCAACTGGGGAAACAAATGGATCAACAAGAGGCTATACTGTGCTGATGGACTACATCTCTCTGTCACAGGGAGAAGGATTCTAAGTGAAAAATTCATGCAGTATGTGGACATGCATTTAAACTATAGAAAGGGGCTGACAGATGGGGAAGGACAAGTTCAGGATGTCACTCCCGGCAAAAGCAGAATAACATTAAAAACAGACACACTTTTAAACCACACATCAATGACAAGTGGAAAGAGATGTGTAGAACAAAATCAATGCAAAATACAGGCAAGCCAGTCAACAAATGCTGGAAAGCAATGAGCACAAATGCTCGAAGCTTAGCCAACAGAGTTTCTGACCTGGAAGCTCTAATGGTGGAAATGGACTTGGACATTGTGGCTATTACAGAAACATGGTTTAATGAATCATATGAATGGGATATAGCCATAGCTGACTATAATCTATTCAGAAGAGATAGAGAAGGTGGAAAAGGAGGAGGAGTAGCCCTATATGTCAAAAGCAATATTAAAGCTACTGAAATGCAGGGGACGTGGGGGAAAGAAGAAGCACTATGGATTGTGTTGGAAAGAGGATATGGCACTATCATCCATACTGGTGTTGCCTACCGGCCTCCGAATCAAACTGAAGAAATAGATAGCGAATTGATTATAGATATTGCAAAGACAGCCACAAAGGGGGAAGTGATCATATTGGGTGACTTTAATCTACCTGATGTGGATTGGAGTATTCCTTCTACAAACCTGGAAAGAAGTAAAAAAATTGTGGATGCTTTTCAAGATGCATTACTTAGACATATGGTGATGGAACCAACCAAGCAAAGCTCAATGCTGGATTTAGTGCTCACCAACGGTGATAGCATGTCGAATGTCCGGGTGGGTGCCCCTGTGAGCAGCATCGATCATCACACTGTGTGGTTTGAGATAAAAGCCAAGGTGCAGTCCAAACATAGCAAGCTCAAAGTCCTAGGGGGATGTTTACTAAAAACCGCAAAAGTGCGCGCCGCACAATAGCGCACAGAAAAGCGGCACTTAAACGCTTCTAAACGCTCTTAAATGCCCCACACACGTGCGATGAACCCCCGCGCATGTGCGCGACACACTAACGGGCCCCGCACAAGTACGGGCCCGCAAATGTCCGATAGAGGCGTGGAATGGCTAACGGAGGGCGGAGGAAGGCTCCCGAGGGGCGGAGAGATGGGGTCAATGGGCGGGGAAGGGGAGGGGAGAGGCTCCCCGCACATTATCGGGCCCGAATTTACAAGGAAAAAATAGCGCGAGTGAAACACTCGCGGTAGAGGGCAGTTAAAGGGAAGAGAAACCATTTACGTCAGCAATGTACAGGAAAACCGGGGAAACCTGCAAAACGTAAGCAGTGTGATACATGTGCACAGCACAAAAGTGAAAATAAAAATAGAAAATATTAAAAATAGTAATTCAGCTGGGGAACAGTTATAGTAATGGGCAAATATAAAAACCACACCCAGGAAAGCTCCAGAAAAAAGAAATGAATTTTGGAAGGGTCTACGGAGCGGAGACTCCACCAAAACTAATTGCCATCTTTGGAGCTTCCTGGGAGTGTTCCCTATGGTTGCCCATTAATAGCACTGTTGCCCAGCTTGGCTAAAAGTATAGCCCCTGTTTTTTGTGGTCATTTCCGGGGTTTATCTGCACGTATGTGACCAGACAAGGTGAATGAGCCCACAGTAAAAATGTGCAGAGCAGGGTTTGCGAACCCATCCTGCCAGGTTTACCATCTCCAGGGACTGCACTGTCTCTGTGGCCACAGTGTGGTGCAGTGGACAGAGCCAGTACCTCCAAGACCAGAGGGTTATAGGTTCAAATCCCAGCTGCAGCTACTGCCAACCCTGTCCACATATTTTTCCCACAACTACACCGTGATAGTAAGGACAAACCTTTATTGCTGAGAACATAGGCATGGTTAATACGCCTATATTTTACCACACCAAACACAGACACCATAAACAGGCACATTATCTAGAGCAGAGTCTCCCAAATGCAGTCCCGGAGGGCCAAACACCATTCAGGTTCCATGCTTCCCGTAAGAAAGATGCCTGTGCTGCATATGTCTGCACCACCCCCATGGTATAGAAACATAGAAACATAGAAACATGATGACAGAAAAAGACCACAAGGCCCATCTAGTCTGTCCTTCCATAACAACAACTACAACAGTCCACTTTTTACCTTTAGAGATCCTCTGTGTTGGTCCCATGCTTTTTTGAATTCAGTTACTGTCCTCATCTCTACCACCTCCACTGGGAGACTATTCCACGGATCCACTACTCTTTCCGTAAAGAAATATTTCCGCATATCACTTCTGAATCTATCTCCCTTCACCCTCATCCCATGTCCCCTCGTCGCAGAACTTGCTTTCAATTGAAAGAGGCTCTCTCCCTGAACATTTATGCCACGGAGGTATTTAAACATCTCAATCATATCACCTCTATCCCGCCTTTCCTCTAAGGTGTACATATTAAGATCCTTAAGTCTGTCCTCATATGCTTTATAATGAAGACTACTAATCATCTTAGTAGCAACCCTCTGCACCGACTCCATCCTGTTCACATCCTTTTGAATGTGCGGTCTCCAGAATTGCACACCATACTCCAAATGAGGTCGCACCAAAGACTTATACAGAGGCATTATCACCTCCTTTTTTCTGCTAGCCATTCCTCTCCGTATGCACCCAAGCATCCTTCTAGCTTTTGCCGTCGCCTTTTCTACCTGTTTAGCTACTTTAAGATCATCGGACACAACTACGCCTAGGTCCCGCTCTTCTTTAGTGGACAAAAGTACTTCACCTCCTATGCTGTATTGCTCCCTTGGATTGCTGCAGCCAAAATGCATGACCTTACATTTTTTAACATTAAATCCCAGCTGCCAAATTCTAGACCATTCTTCAAGCTTAGCTAGATCCCTCCTCATGTTATCTACACCTTCCTGGGTGTCTACTTTATTGCAGATTTTGGTATCATCCGCAAAGAGGCAAACTTTACCCGACAGCCCTTCCGCTATATCACTAACAAAGATGTTAAAAAGAATCGGACCAAGGACAGATCCCTGGGGCACACCACTGGTAACATCCTTCTCCTCAGAGTGAGCTCCATTTACTTGTACTCTTTGTCGCCTCCCACCCAACCAATTTCTAACCCAAGCAGTAACTTTAGGGTCCATCCCTAGGGTGCTCAGTTTGTTTATAAGTCGCCTGTGAGGAACAGTGTCAAAGGCTTTACTGAAATCTAAATACACCACATCTAGAGCTCTCCCTCGGTCCAACTCCCTGGTCACCCAGTCAAAGAAATCAATCAGATTTGTCTGACAAGACCTGCCTCTGGTGAATCCATGCTGCCTCGGATCCTGTAATCCGCTGGACTCCAGAAACCTCACTATTTTCTCTTTCAACAGCGTTTCCATTAATTTACTCACCACTGAAGTTAAACTAACCGGCCTGTAGTTTTCAACCACATCCTTACTTCCGCTTTTGTGTAAAGGCACCACATGAGCCTCTCTCCAGTCCTTTGGCACCACTCCCGACTCCAACGAGGCATTGAAAAGGTCAGTCAGTGGAGTTGCTAGAACGTCCCCAAGTTCCCTCAGTATTCTAGGGTGTATCCCATCCGGTCCCATCGCATTGTCTACTTTAAGTTGAGCTAGTTTCTCACGAACACAGTCTTCTGAAAATTGTTCAAGATGTCCCTCGCTTCTGTTCTTATTTGTGGGTGTTTTCTGAGGTCCTGCTCCTGGTTCTTCATCTGTGAACACAGAACAAAAATATTTGTTAAGCAATTCCGCTTTATCCTTATCAGCTTCTACATATTCCCTCCCTGTACCCTTGAGTCTGACAATACCACTTTTGCCCTTCCTCTTCTCACTAATATATCTGAAAAATGTCTTATCTCCCCATTTTATTGCATTGGCTATTTCCTCCTCCTTTTGAATCTTTGCCTTCTTGACTACTTTGCTAGCTTCTCTAAGTTTTTCCAAATACAGATGCCTGTCTTCCTTTCTCTGTGATCTCTTGTATTTCATGAAGGCCTCCCTCTTTTTCTTCACTTTTTCAGCTACTTCCTTCGAAAACCATAACGGTCTCCTGTTCCTTTTGCCTTTATTTACCATTTTAACAAAAAGGTTGGTTGCCTTTAAAATACCCCCTTTCAGTTTTGCCCACTGTTGTTCTACATCCCCCAGCTGTTCCCATCCCACTAATGACTCCCTGAGGTATTGGCCCATCTTCGCAAAGTTAGACTTCCTAAAGTCTAAGATCTTTACCTTGGAATGGATTCTAACAGCCCTAGTCCTAATACTGAACCACACCATCTGGTGATCACTGGATGCAAAATGATCTCCCACTACAACATCAGAAACACTTTCACCATTGGTAAGCACCAAGTCCAGTATGGCCCCTTCACGTGTGGGGTCTGTTACCAATTGCCTGAATAGTTCTCCCTGTAGAGAATCCAGGATCTCCTTACTCCTAGATGATACTGCAGCAGGAAAGTGCCAATCAACATCTGGCATATTGAAATCTCCTAGCAGTAGCACTTCCCCTTTCCTAGCAATGCTGCGTATGTCTTCAATTCACTCTCTGTCCACCTCTTCCTCTTGTGAGGGAGGTCTGTATATCACACCAATGCAAATAGATTTCTCTTTCCCTCTTTCTAGTTTAACCCACAATGCCTCCTCTCTCCCTTTTAAGCTCTGTAATTCCAAAGCTTAAATAGTAGTTTTTACATATAGTGCTACTCCTCCTCCCCTTCTTCCTACCCTGTCCTTTCTGAATAAAGTATAGCCAGGTATAGTTACATCCCAGTCATGGTTTTCTGTGAACCATGTTTCTGTAACTGCCACTAAATCT
The DNA here is from genome assembly GCA_033557465.1 of Ichthyophis bannanicus. NCBI lineage: Eukaryota > Metazoa > Chordata > Amphibia > Gymnophiona > Ichthyophiidae > Ichthyophis > Ichthyophis bannanicus. The sequence goes on along the minus strand of CM066036.1, from coordinate 168,094,466 downwards.
AAGTCAGCCACTCCCACCAAAGCTTCAACTTCAGAGATCTTATTTCCCATGTTACGGGCATTAATACACACTGCTTTCCATATGTTACCCCTGTTACCCATTTCCATAAAGGTATTTAATGTATCACTTACCTGGGGCTTTCACTTACCTGGGGGCTTTCTTCACCCATCCCCAACGAATCTAGTTTAAAGCCCTCTTCAGTAGATTAGCCAGTCTACTACCAAAGATGTGTTGACCTTTCTTGGACAGATGGATGCCATCTCTGCTCTGCAACCCTTGGAACAGCATCCCATGGTCTAGGAAACCAAAACGCTCTCGAAGACACCATCCACGCAGCCATGCATTAATCTCCAGGATGCGAGCCTCTCTGCCTTGGCCTTTACCCTCAACAGGGAGGATTGAAGAGAACACCACCTGTGCACCTACCTGCTTCACCCTCTGTCCCAGAGCCATGAAGTCACTTTTGATACGTTCCGAGGTATACCTGGCAGTATCATTTGTTCCAACATGGATTAGCAACATTGGGTAATAGTCAGTGGGCTTGATGAGTCTCGGCAAATTCTCCGTAACATTTTGGATCTTGGCACCAGGCAGACAGCATACCTCTCTGGACATCAAGTCTGGTCGGCAGATGGACGCCTCAGTACCCCTCAGAAGAGAGTCTCCAACCACCACTACCCTTCGTTTCCTTCTGGTCACTGATTCTGCAACTATGGGGTACTTGAACTCTGGTTCTTCCCTCTCCAGGGATGCTTTCACCTCCTCCACTTCCAGGGCTGCATAATGGTTCTTCAATTCAAGGGCTGGAGAAGTTGGATTGGTGATTTTGCAGGCTCTGGTGACTTTTGTCCAACCATCGACATTCTGTTGACACCCATCTTCTCCTGTGCTGGAGAGCCTGGTTGCTGCAAGCAGCATCTCATCAATGTACTTCTCACTGTCTTGAATGCTCCTCAGCCTCGCCACCTCCTCTCTGAGTTCCTCCACTTGTTTCCTCAGAGCTTCAGCATGCAGGCACCCTGCACATGGAACTGGTTCTTCAACTGGCAATAGGGCCTCTGTCTGGACCGAGGCAGAAGCTGTAACGGGGGCAACAGCTTTAGCAATACGATTTTTCCCAGCCATTGTTCTGTTTGTGGAGCTTAGGTATCTGTTAAAGCAAAAGAGAGAGATCTACGAAATACCAGCTGGTTTCGCAGCTGTCCTTTCAGAGAAAAAGCAGTTAAAGCTCTTTAATTATATTCAAAATGTGCTGGTCCAATTCACTGTGATTTGATAAAGGGGGAGGTGCCCTATAAAGCAAGACTGCTCACTAGGGGCGGGTGGGAGTCGGGGTGGGTAGGGAGGGAACTAACCCCTGATTAGGTGTTAGCAGTTCCTGAACCTGAGGGGGTTACAGAGTTCAGCAATACTACTGTGCTCAAGTACAGATTCCCCTAAAACAGCAAAAATGAATTTAACCTTGCTTTAAAAAAATATACACAAAACCCTTTTAAGAGCTCCCAGTCAGAGAGCTAGCAATGTAACAAAAAACACCAAACAAAGAAACCCTCAAAACCTCACTTACTGTTTGATGTGTGGAGCCCTGGTTAAGAAAGCCTCAAAAGGGCAGGGCAAAGCAGCCTTATTATGCAGGCTTCAATTGCACTCAGGAAACAGGCCCACTAACCCCTGATTAGGTGTTAGCAGTTCCTGAACCTGAGGGGGTTACAGAGTTCAGCAATACGACTGTGCTCAAGTACAGATTCCCCTAAAACAGCAAAAATGAATTTAACCTTGCTTTAAAAAAATATACACAAAACCCTTTTAAGAGCTCCCAGTCAGAGAGCTAGCAATGTAACAAAAAACACCAAACAAAGAAACCCTCAAAACCTCACTTACTGTTTGATGTGTGGAGCCCTGGTTAAGAAAGCCTCAAAAGGGCAGGGCAAAGCAGCCTTATTATGCAGGCTTCAATTGCACTCAGGAAACAGGCCCACTAACCCCTGATTAGGTGTTAGCAGTTCCTGAACCTGAGGGGGTTACAGAGTTCAGCAATACTACTGTGCTCAAGTACAGATTCCCCTAAAACAGCAAAATGAATTTAACCTTGCTTTAAAAAAATATACACAAAACCCTTTTAAGAGCTCCCAGTCAGAGAGCTAGCAATGTAACAAAAAACACCAAACAAACAAACCCTCAAAACCTCACTTACTGTTTGATGTGTGGAGCCCTGGTTAAGAAAGCCTCAAAAGGGCAGGGCAAAGCAGCCTTATTATGCAGGCTTCAATTGCACTCAGGAAACAGGCCCACTAACCCCTGATTAGGTGTTAGCAGTTCCTGAACCTGAGGGGGTTACAGAGTTCAGCAATACTACTGTGCTCAAGTACAGATTCCCCTAAAACAGCAAAAATGAATTTAACCTTGCTTTAAAAAAATATACACAAAACCCTTTTAAGAGCTCCCAGTCAGAGAGCTAGCAATGTAACAAAAAACACCAAACAAAGAAACCCTCAAAACCTCACTTACTGTTTGATGTGTGGAGCCCTGGTTAAGAAAGCCTCCTATGAATAAGCCCCTATGAATATGCAGATGTAGCTCATGCATATTCATAGGGGACAGCATGAAGACCCGAACAGTGTCTGGAACACCAGGACTGGAGTAGGGAAACTCTGCCGTAAATCAGCAGACAACAGGGCCAGACACACCCACACCCACACCCACACCCACAGGCCCCATTGGCCAATGCCTCCTGGAGAGGCAGGACATTGGGCCCTGCGTGCATCTCCCAGATCTAGCACCTGCATACCTTAGCAATGCCAGCCTATACCTGGGTACACGGTACACAGCCCTCAAACGTTTGATGTGGGTACCAGCAGATAGACAGTCCTATGTTCAGCACTGTTTGCTTCTTGAGCTCCATCAGAACAAGATGTCTGATGTCTGCGGTGCGTGCTCCAGGTCTGGCCCCTGACAGTGTTTACCACCCTGGGGAGTGACCCCTAGCAGTACTGTGTACCATATCCATGGCTGTACCGTGCCCAGGACTGGTGTGGTGGGCAGGGCTACTAACCTCCTCTATAGTAGCACATTGCTGGCATAGGTGTGGGGGTGTGTCTGTCTATACAGTGTGTGGTGGCTGCAAAACCTTCCACAGCCCACACTGCCAGCACTGTTGCCAGTATTGGCTTGCCAATGTGCATAATGAGCAGCAAGGTACCATGGGTATAGCTCAGACAGGGTGACCTCTGTATGTGCTGCTGGGGGATCACTCCACCCTGACTGTGCAGTGACCACAGCATGGCTAGGCACCCCCATAGTGCTATGTAGTATTCCTCTCATGTGATATGTATGGGTGTCCTTTTGGGGCCCAGTCACTGATGTAACTGCTTGTGTGTGCTGCCATCCCAGTTCTGAGTGCATGCATTTCCACCAGGACTAACTAGCAGACTGTATTCAGCTGGTCTGTGTCTTGAGGGGGTGCCATGCAGGGTGCAGCGGCTGATGGCTTGCTGCAGGAGAATATCTGACAGTGGTGGGGTGCAGCTTAGCATATCCAGGCCTAATGTCTGTCTGATATTGTGTTCTGGGGGTGTATAGAGCTGCTGTGACTGCTCTGTGGGGTGTCTGTTCCCCAGTAGGGCTGGGGTTGATGGTCTACTCTACTGCCATCATTGCAGAGGAGTAGAATGTGGATCTGTTGATGGGTGGCCTGGTTTGCTGCCCTGGGGGGGGGGGGGGGGTTCCCCCTGACTCAGACAGACAGATATATCCAGGATGTTTCTGCAGAAACAACCTATCTCACAGATTAACACTGCTTTGGAGCTCTGACATGGCCTCTCTCAGCCATGGAGGGTGTTGTGGACCTGGTCCTGGGTGCCTCATCGCACCCTCAGGGTGAGCACAGTACCCGCACAGTGCGACGGGGTGTAGCTACTCTGTGCCAGTGGAACACCCGCTCAGTACACCCTACCAGGCCGGGGTGCTGTGTGGGTGCACATGGACACTTCCTCCTGCCAGGCCGGGGAGCTGTTGAGGTGCATTCCCCATCTTGTGTGCATCTGTGGACAGCTGATTTGCATGTGCAGTGCATCATGGGTACGGGTGGCCTAACCCTATCCTGTCTACAACAGCAGACTGTCTGTGGGGTGACGTGCAGGCTCTCTGCAGCCAGCCAGGGGATTGCTGTCAGCTATAGAGCTGTAGCCCAATGGTTATGTCACTGCCTATGATGCCAGAGGTCATGGGTTCAAACCCACAGTGGGGTTACCTGATAGGGTTTTCCACAGCATTGTTTTATTTCTTGTACATATGTTGCTGCCAGCAATAACACCCTCAGCGTACTGTACCCATGGGGTGCCTATGCGGGTGCTTTATTGGGCGCACTATTTGCCACCTTATGGTTGCGGTTCATATAAGGTGCACTATACCTTACCCTGTGCCGCAACATATATGGTGCCCTATAGGGGACATTCTAGGGTGCCTTGCCGGACAGTGAGCTGTAACATGTGCCGTATGAGCCGCCTTATGTTAACACACTTTGCGTGTGCGTCTGCTAGTCGTGAGTACTAAAATAAACTTAACTTGCCCCCTACAGCACTCATCCCCATAATATATAATGCCTCAGCCAGCCTTGTTTAATGGGCACTGTACGGATTTGAACACATGCTCCCTGCACCATTGGTTAATGTCCCAACCATTGTGCTGTGGCTCTGTTCCTGTGCATGAGCATCAGTGCGCCACTTCTGCCGCCCACTATTTGAATGCCTCCGCACACATCAGCACGCAGTCTGATGCCCATCAGCGCTCCGCTCCTGCTGCCCACAATTAAGAGTGTGCCGCCTTCTGCCGCCCAAAATGACAGTGCGCTGCCTTCTGCCGCCCAAAATGGCAGTGCGCCGCCTTCTGCCGCCCAAAATTATTTTGCCTCCTCAACCACTTTTAACCATTAAAGTTGATGCCTCAGCTGGCCTTTTTTTGTGGAGCACAATGGGGAGTTGAACCTGTCACCCCTGCACCATTGGTTTGTGTCTTCACCGTTGTGCTACGGCTCTGTTCCTCTATGTGTCCAGCGGCGCCCCACTTAGCCTTCCCACGCGCTAATGTGGGCCCCGCACATTTGCGCGGTGCGCACACGTACGGTCGGTTTTTTCCTTTTTTCAGCCTGATCCGCCCACTCCTTATATGGCACAGGCACACTACCGCGGCCCCGCACGTTAGGAATGTTTAGTAAACATGCCCCCTAGACTTCAAAAACACTGACTTCAGTAAAATGGCCAAGTACCTGAGGGAGGAGTTGGCAGGGTGGGAAGTGGAATTGCAGTGGGCTAAACTAAAGGTGGCAATAAAAGGGGCAACAGATAAATATGTAAGGAAAGTAATAAAAACAAGAGAAGGAAATCTATTTGGTTCTCCAAAGAAGAGGCTGCTCAAAGAAAGGTAAAAAAAAAACCACTTTCACAAAATTCAAAATTTCGCAAACAGAGGAACACAGAAATGAATACAGGATCAAACTAAAAGAGACAAAAAGAGAAATAAGGATAGCAAAATCAAAGGCAGAGGAAAATATGGCTAAAATATGTGAAGTGTGGCAGAAAACTTTCTTCAAGTATATTCAGGAGAGGAGAAAAATCAGAAGTGGAATTGCAGGACTCAGAAGTGCTGGGAATGGACTCGTGGAAAGTGACATTGAAAAAGCGAAATTGCTATACAAATACTTCTGCTCTTTATTTACTAAAGAAAATCCTGGAGAAGGACCACCTGTGCCTCCCAAATATAAAAATGGGAATGGAGTAGATACCACACGCCGCTGGACACCATATAATGGTTGGTTCCCCTTACAAAAAGTGTCATGCGGTTAGACTGGGGTGATGGTATTATTATATGCCTGACCAGAGTGTGACTGCAGCATGAAATTTAAGTGCTGCTGGAATACCTACTCCTTAAGAGCTTAGGCAACAACAGGCAGGATAATTTTTATTTATTTTATTTATTTGGTATACATTTGTATGCCGCCACTTCCAGCGATCAGCAGTGGACCAATGGTGTAAAATACAAGGGAGTAAAGTATAAGATCAGATTGAAAATACAGTATGATTTGAGGGAGGTGTACACCACAATCACATAGAAATTACAAATATACATTACATTTTGATCACCCGGGTTTGAGCAACAAATGAAATAATAAATATACATTTGATTGATCAGATTATAAATATACATTTGATTGACCAGATAAGTTACAGTTTTATCACCCAGTTTGAGCAACCAGATAAATTACATGTTTATCAAGAACATAGATTACAGTTGTATAATACATTGGCAAATATGCAATCTTATTAACATTGACATCGGATCTATTTTTCTACCTCTTGTGCTTCGGGGGGTTAGGCAACTTGGGTAAGGAGGGTGTGTTGAATCTGCCTAGGTGATACCGTAATGTGTTTGGAACAGGTGGGTTTTAAGCTTCTTTCTGAAGTCCTGTATATTGTTTATCAGTCGTATCTCATGATACGACTGATAGCGCGGTATATAAGAAAATGTAAATAAATAAATTTAAAAAATGAGGTAGTTTGTTCCAAAGCATGGGTGCAGTGTACGTGCATGCCCGGTTGCTCGTTCCCTCTTTGACATCTCTTATACTGCTGGGAACGCAGAGTGTGTTCAGGTTAGTAGTCCTTCGGCATCTGTTGGGGGGCTGTGTGGTTATGAGGTTATCGAGGAATGATGGGGATATCCTGTGAATGATTTTGAAAGTTGTTACCAGTATTTTGTATACTGTACGTGCAGAGATTGGGAACCAGTGAAGCTCAATCAGTACTGGTGTAATGTGATCCCTCAGTTTCTTATTCAAGATGATCCTGGCTGATACATTTTGCGCCAATTGTAAGATGTTTATGTTTTTTTTAGGTAGACCTTGCAAGATGGCATTACAGTAGTCAAAGTGAGGAATGATGAGCACTTGAGCTACTGTTCTGAAGTCTGTTTGTTCGATTATGTTGCGTAGGGGTTGAAGGACTCTCAGCTTGTGAAATATTGCTCTGTTGGTTAACCGGAGATGTTTGTCCATTTTTAGGCTAGCATCAATGAGAACTCCTAGATATTTGATCTCATTTTTAGATTGATAGGTGTTGTTGTTAATGGTGATTGAAGCAGGCGGTTTGAAGTCTTGTTTACTTGATACGAACATCACATCAGTTTTTTTGTGGTTTATCGACATGTTGTTATCTTGGAGACAATTTTGCATTTTGCCTAGACATTCTTCTATTTGATTGAAATTAGGATTGTCTATATCAAATTGAGTGTACAACATGATATCATCTGCGTATAAGTGGTATCTGATGTTATGCTTTTGGAATGTAAATGTAAATGTTGAATAGCAGGGAGGAAATAGCTGAGCCCTGAGGTATTTCTTGGGTTTGGGGGAAAGGCTTCAATGTAACTAAAGGATTAGGCCCTGGAGATGTTTTAGTCATTTCCAAAGAAATTTTATTTTTTCGCCAAAGGTCTTTTACAAATCAATTAAGTACTCTATGGGGAATGTTTACTAAAACCCCGTTAGGTGCGCGCCACGCTATTGTGCGGGATGCCATATAAGGAGTGGGCATTTCAGTCAGAAAAAAGCAAAACCGGGATTAATCATGCGCTAATGTGCGCTGCGCTCATGTGCGCCGCGCACATTAGCGCATGAGAAACTTGCGTGGGAAGCATAAGTGGCGCGCTGATGTGCAAGCACAGGAACAGAACCTCAGTACAATGGTTAAGAGGCTGACGGAGAGTGCAGGAATCCTGGGTTCAATCCCCCACTGTGCCAAATGAAAAAGGCTGGCTGAGGCATTACCTATTATGGGGAAGATTGCTTTAGGAGGCATTTTATTTATATTTTAATTACTTCTACTAGCAACACACTCTCAAAGCATGTTAACATAAGGCGCCCCATAAGGCACATTTTAAAGTGCACTGTCCGCCAAGGCACCCTAGAATGTTGCTTATAGGGCGCTTTATAGGGTGCTGTATGAGGTACTGCAAGGTCACAGCACTGTTCTTGATGGCAGCACTGTGCAGTTTAAGGAATGAAAATCATAAGTAGGTGCGCTGACATACAAGGAGGAGCAACAGTGTAGCACAATGCTTAAGACCCTGACCAATGATGCAGGTGTCATGGGTTCAATCCCCCACTGTGCCTAATGAAGAAAGCTGGCTGAGGCATTACCTGTTATAGGTAATAGTGCTGTAGGGGGCATTTTATTTTTATTTTAATTAGTGCTGCCAGCAAACACACCCTAAAATTATTGTAACATAAGGTGCTGCATAAGGCGCCTCATAGGGTACCCCAGAGGGCACATTCTAAAGTGCACTGTCCGCCACGGCACCCTACAATGTTTCTGAAAGGGTGGCCTATAGGGCGCCATATAGGGTGCCCTATGAGGCACAGCAAGGTCATAGCACTGTGTTTGATGGCAGCACTGTGCATTTAAACGCATGGAAATCTGAAGTAGGTGCGCTGACATGCAAGGAGGAACAGTAGTGTAGCACAATGGTTAAGGCACTGACTGCTGATACAGGGCTTATGAGTTTGCTCCCCAGTGTGCCTAATACGTAAGGCTGGTTGAGGCATCAGCTTTGCAATGTACATATTGTTTCCTGCAGCACTTCATTTGTATTTTATTAATTGCTGCCAGCAAACACACCCTCACGTGCCGTAACTGAAAGTGCCGCATAAGGCACCCTATAAGGCACTCCATAGGGCACATTATAAAGTGCACTGTCCGCCATGACACCCTAAAATGTCCCATATAGGGCACCCTATAAGTCGCTCCACAGGATAACGTATATTGCACCTTATATGGATGGTAACCATAAGATGCCCTATAGGACGCTCTATAAAGTGCCCTCTGAGGCACCTTATGGGTACAGTACGCAGAGAGTGTTTTTGCTGGCAGCAATAATGTACATTAAAAAGAGATAATGCTTTGGACAGCCCTAACAAATAGCCCCACTGTGGGTTTGAACCCATAACCTTTGGCTCCACAGGCAGTGAAGCAACCAGTGGGCTATAGCTCTATAGCTGCTAGCAAGCCCCTGGCTGGCTGTAGAGGGAATGCACGTCACCACACAGACAGTCTGCTGTGGTCACCAGGATAGGGTTAGGTCACCCGTACCCATGATGCACTGCACATGCAAATCAGCTGTCCACAGATGAACACAAGATGGGGTATGCACCCCCACAGCACCTCGGCCTGGTAGGGGGAACTGACCATGTCCACCCCCACAGCACCTTGGCCTGGTAGGGGGTACTGACCGTGTGTGTTACTGGCACAGAGTAGCTACACACCATCACATTGTGCGGGTACTGTGCTCACCCTGAGTGTGCGGTGGGGTGCCCAGCACCAGGTCCACAGCACCTTCCATGGCAGAAATAGGCCATGCAGCAGGTCTCCAGCAGTGATAATGTGTGAGATAGGTAGTTTCTACAGAAACACCTTGGATATATCTGTTTGTCTCAGTCAGGTGTAGCTCCCATGGACTCCTAGGAGGATCATGTACCACCACCACCACCACCCTCCTCCTCCTCCTCCAGGTCTGAGGGTGGCAAACATGGTCTTCCATCAACAGATGCACATTCTACCTCCCTGCAATGGTGGCAGTAGAAGGGACCATCAACCCCAGTCCTGCTGAGGAACAGACACCCTACAGGGCAGTCAATGCAGCTCTGTACACATCCATAACACAATAGCAGACAGACATTAGGTCTGGATATGCTAAGCTGCACCCCACCACTATCTGATATTCTCCTGCAGCAAGCCTTCAGCCACTGAACCCTGCAAGGCACTCCATAAAGACACATACCAGCTGCAAACAGTCTGCTAGCTAGTCCATAGTGCATGTTCCTGGTGGAAATGCATGCACACAGAACTGGGATGTCAGCATACACAACAAGCAGATAAGTCAATGACTGGGCTCCAAAAGGAAAACCATAAATATCACATGAAAAAAAATACTGTATAGCACTATGGGGGTGCATAGCCATGCTGTGGTCACTGCACAGTCAGGGTGAGAGTGATCTCCCAGCAGGACATGCTGAGGCCACCCTGTCTGTGTAGGTGGTGGCCGGGCACTAAAATGTCCCAGCCATTGCCCTATGCCCTGTGCAGATGCAACCTGGCCAGGCCACCCTGTCCGGGCTATACCCATGGTACCTTGCTCCTCATTATGCACATTGGCAGGCCAATACTGGCAACAGTGTGGGCTATGGAGGGTGTTGGCAGCCACCACACACTGGATAGACAGACACCCACACCCACACCTATGCTGGCATTGTGCTACTATAGAGGAGTTTAGCAGCCCTGGCCACCACACCAGTCCTGGGCACAGTACAGGCATGGATATGGTACGCAATACTGTTGGGGGTCACTCCCCAGGGTGGTAAACACTGTCAGAGACCAGACCTGCAGCACACACCACAGACATCAGAAAGATTGTTATGATGGGGCTCAATGAGGAAACTGTGCTTAACGTAGGAATTTCTATCTGCCAGTAATCATAGGAAACATTTGATAGCTGTGTACCGTATACCCAGGTGTAGGGTGGCATTGCAAAGGTATGCAAGTGCTAGTATTGGGAGATGCACGCAGGGCCCAATGTCCTGCCTCTCCAGGAGGCATTGGCTAATGGGGCCTGTCGGTGTGTCTACCCCTGTTGGCTGCTGCTTTACGGCAGAGGTTCCCAACTCCAGTCCTGGTGTGCCAAACACTGTTCGGGTTTTCATGCTGTTCCTCATGAATATGCATGAGATACATCTGCATACCATGAGGGTGGTGCATAGATATGCAGCACAGGCATCTTTATTAGAGGCAGCATGGAACCTGAATGGTGTTTGGCCCTCCAGGACTGCATTTGGGAGACTCTGCTCTAGGTAATGCGCCTGTTTATGGTGTCTGTGCTCTGTAGGGTAAAATATAGGTGTATTAACCATGCATATGTTCTCTGCAATAAAGGTTTGTCCTTACTATCATGGTTTAGTTGTGGGAAAAATATGTGGACTAGATTGGCAGTAGCCCCAGTTGGGTGTTGAACCTGTGACCTTCTGTTCTTGCACACACTGTCTGTGTGCACTGCACCACCGTGTTGCCACAGGTATGCTGCATTCCCTGGGGAGTCCATGACTGTACATCCGACAGGGCCTGTTTGTTGCAGGGCTAGGCCATGGTCTGCTGTGGCCACCAGCTGCTGCCACCTCCACCACCAGTACCGCTCCATCCTTATATTGGAGACAGCATAAACCCTGAAGGTTTTGTGGCCCTCCAGGACTGCATTTGGGGGAATCTGCTCTAGGTAATGTGCATGTTTCTGGTGTCTGTGCTCTGTAGGGTAACATAGAAGTGTTTGAGCCATGCTTATGTTCTCTGCAATACAGGTTCGTCTTTACTATCACTAGTTAGTTGTGGGTAAAATATGGGGACTGGATTGGCAGGAGCCCCAGCTGGGGCTTGAACCTGTCACCTGCTGTCTCCAAACACGCTGGTTGTGTGCACTGCACCACCATGTTGCCACTGAGACAATGCATTCCCTGATGATACCATGACTGTTTGTCCGGCAGGGCCTGTCTGTTGCAGTGCATTGCACCCACCTACACATGGCTAGGCCATGTTCTGCTCTGGACAGCTGCCACTGCCCCCCTCCACCTCCAGTACCCCTGTGCCACCCTGCTGACATGCCCTTCTGATGGTGGTGCTGGTGGTATGCAGTCTCAGGCCATCCTGTGTGCGGGTAGGCGGCTGCCTATGGTGTGGGTTCTGGGGTAGGGGTGGCTGCAAATTTGTCCACACGTCCCCCAATCACCGCCTGCCAATGTTCTGTGCCCTTGGGGGTACCTGCTGGGTACTATTCCCTGTGACACTGTGCTAAACACTCTCATGCCCATGTTGGGCCTTCATCAGTTGCTGTCTGGCTGCTGTTCAGTTTCAGAATTCCTAGGTGCCATCTAGGTATCTGCCTAGTCCGCACTGTGCCCCAGCTGCACCACAGCATGTGCCGCCTGCAGCCCTCTGTATCCCCTTTCTCAGCATCTATCCAATTGCCCATTCCGACCTGCCCACCCTGATGTTGTGGAAATGTGCATGCCATAGGTAACCTGTCCAATGGAGATGGAAACCCTGATCAGTGCTATTTCACTGTGGGATCATTCACCTTGTATGGGGACGGAGCGTAGACCCTTCTAAAATTCATATTTATTTTTTGTGGCTTTCTTGGGATTGTTTTTTGATGTTTCCCATTACTATCACTATTGCCCATCTTGATTATAATTTTTTTAGATTTTGTTGGGGATATTTTCAATGTTTATTTGCACTTTTGTACCGTGCACATGTATCACACTTATCACTGTTTTATAGGTTTCCCTGGTTTTGCTGTACATTGCTGACAGAAATGGTTTCTCTTCCCTTTAAATCGGCTCTACCGCGAGGTTTTCACTCGCGGTATTTTTTGGCTTGAATTTCAGCCCCGCTCGTGTGTGGGGAGCCTCTCCCCTCCCACTCTCCACCCATTGACCCCTTCTCTCCGCCCCTGGGAAGCCTTCCTCCGCCCTCCGGGAGCCTTTCCACGCCTCTATCGCACATCAGCGCGTCGCGTACATAAGCGGGCACTTTAGTGCGGCGCGCACGTGTGCAGGGCACAAATACGCATCATTATCATGCGCTAAGATATCTTAAACATAGTAAAAATTTATTTATTATTTATTATTTATTTATTACAATTTCTTATATACCGCACTATTGTCAGCGTGGTTTACATACAACAAAATGACCATAACAAACTGTTTGGCTTCACATAGAACAGGAGAAAACATACCCCTTAGTGCTCACCAATGGAGATAGCATGTTGAATATCTGGGTGAGTGCCCATGTGAGCAGCAGGGATCATCACACAGTGTGGTCTGAGATAAAAGTCAAGGTTGAATCCAATCACAGCAAGCTCAAAGTCCTAGACTTTAAAAACACTGACATCAGTAAAATGGCCAAGTACCTGAAGGAGGCAACATGATTTTACCAATGGATGATCTTGCCAAACAAATCTGATTGAGTTCTTTGAATGGATGACCAGAGAATTAGATCAAGGGCATGTAATGGATATGATCTACCTAGATTTCAACTAAGCCTTTAATACTGTTCCTCATAGGAGGCTTAACAATAAATTAAAAAGCTTGGGGATAGGTCTCAAGGTGGTGAACTGGATCAGAAATGTACTGACTAACAGAAGGTGATGGTAAAGAGAACTCAGATGAAAGGAAGGTGATTAGCGGTGTGCCCCAGGGTTTGGTCCTTGACCCAATACTGTTCAATGTATTTGTGAGTGATATTGCTGAAGGACTGAATGGAAGTCTGTCTTTTTGCAGATGGCGTGAAAATTTGCAACAGAGTGGACTCCCCTGAGGGAGTGGATAGCATGAGGAAAGATCTACAAAAGCTGGAAAAATGGTCTAATATGGATTTTAACTGTTGGATATAAGTTGGTTTTTAGGATTATTCTGACTTACCTACATTCCTGATATGCCCTTAGTTCATGTAAGGCCTACTGCCCACCCTACCCCACCCCACCCACCCAAGGGCTGCATTGCCTACATAGTTGTCATATACGTTGACATTGGTCCTTTTTAAGTAGGTGTTACATTCACCTTTTCTCCTTCTCCTAGGACTGCTTAATCAGCATGTCATGTATTCAGTGCAATAACTGTGGTGCTTTCATTCTAAGAAGTATCATTTGGAATCTAAGAGCTTGCCCTATATGCCTCGTTAGCTGCTATTGCTAAAGAATTGACTCTACTAAGGGAAGAACTAGTTGCAATGAAACACACCTCTTCTAGAATACAAATAAAATTAAATCCACCACCGCTCTCACAAAGAATCAAACATCACAGGAACAAATGGATCACAGTGGGCTCTGGTAGGTTGTGACCCGTAATGCAGAGACACCCTACACATCAAGAGATATCCCTACATAATGCCTTCTCTGCCTTGGATAATGAGGATGCATTACTTAGACATATGGTGATGGAACCAACCAAGTACTCCTTCTGCAAATCTGGAAAGAAGTAAAAATATTTGTGGATGCTTTCCAAGATGCATTACTTAGACATATGGTGATGGAACCAACCAAGGATAGCTCAGTGCTAGATTTAGTGCTCACCAATGGTGATAGCATGTCGAATGCCCAGGTGGGTGCCCCTGTGAGCAGCAGTGATCATCACACTGTGTGGTTTGAGATAAAAGCCAAGGTGCAGTCCGAACATAGCAAGCTCAAAGTCCTAGATTTCAAATACACTGGCTTCAGTAAAATGGCCAAGTACCTGAGGGAGGAGTTGGCAGAGTGGGAAGTGGAATTGTAGTGGGCTAAACTAAAGGTGGCAATAAAAGGGGCAACAGATAAATATGTAAGGAAAGTAATAAAAACAATTGAAGGAAATCTATTTGGTTCTCCAAAGAAGAGGCTGCTCAAAGAAAGGTAAAAAACACACTTTCACAAAATTCAAAAGTTCACAAACAGAGGAACACAGAAATGAATACAGGATCAAACTAAAAGAGACAAAAAGAGAAATAAGGATAGCAAAATCAAAGGCAGAGGAAAAGATGGCTAAATATGTGAAGTGTGGCAGAAAACTTTCATCAAGTATATTCGGGAGAGGAGAAAAATCAGAGGTGGAATTGCAGGACTCAGAAGTGCTGGGAAAGGACTCGTGGAAAGTGACATTGTAAAAGCGAAATTGCTAAACAAATACTTCTGCTCTTTATTTACTAAAGAAAATCCTGGAGAAGGACCACCTGTGACTCCCAAATATAAAAATGGGAATGGAGTAGATACCACACTAGTCACTGAAGATGATATGTTAGAACAACTTGCAAAACTGAAAGTGGACAAGGCCATGGGACCAGATGGAACACTTCCCAGAATACTGAAAGAGCTCAGAGAGGTTCTCGCAGGGCCGTTGAAGGATGTTTTTAACAGATCCTTGGAGACAGGAGAAACTCCTTAGGACTGGAGAAGGGCTGATGTGGTACCACTTCACAAAAATGGTAACGGAAGAAGTGACAAATTACAGGTTGGTAAGCCTTACCTTGGTGGCGGGAAAAGTAATGGAGGTGCTCCTAAAAGAGCAAATAGTGGACTTTCTCAAAACCAGCAGGTTGCATGATCCGAGGCAACATGGTTTTACCAAAGGATGATCTTGCCAAACAAATCTGATTGAGTTCATTGGCTGGTTGACCAGAGAACTAGATGAAGGGGAGACGATGGATATGATCTACCTAGTTTTCAGCAAAGCCTTTCATACTGTTACTCATAGGAGGCTGATCAATGAATTCAATAGCTTGAGGATAGGTTCCAAGGTGGTGAACTGGATCAGAAATTTGTTGACTGACAGATGACAGAAGGTGATGGTAAATGGAACTCACTAGGATGAAAGGAGGGTGATTAGTGAAGTGCCCCAGGGTTTGATGGGACCAGTACTGTTCAATGTAATTGTGAGTGATATTGCTGAAGGACTGAATGGAAAAGTCTGTCTTTCTGCAAATGACACGAAAATTTGCAACAGAGTAGACTCCCCTGAGGGAGTGGAGAACATGAGGAAGGATCTACAAAAGCTGGAAGATAGGTCTAATGCTTGGCAGTTAAGACTTCATGCAAAGAAGTGCAGTGTTATACACGTAGGAAGTAGAAATCCAAGGGAAAAGTACGCAATATGAGGCAAGAGGTTGGTGTGCATGGACCAGGAGAAGGACCTTGGTGTGAATATTTCTGAGGATCTCAAGGTAGCAAAACGTTGCAACAAGGTGGTGGCAAAAGCCAGGAGGATGCTGGGTTGCATACCAAGAGGAATTACCAGCAGAAAGGACGAGGTACTAATGTCACTGTATAAGTCACTGGTGAGGCCACACTTAGAATACTGTGTTCAGTTTTGGAGATTGTATCTCACAACGGATATAAAAAGACTGGAAATGTTCCAGAGGAAGGCGACCAAAATGATTTGGAGCCTGTGTCAAAAGACTTATGACAAGAGACTTGAAGAACTAAATATGTACACTCTGGAGGAGAGGAGGGAAAGGGGAGATATCATCCAGACCTTTAAATACTTAAAGAGTATTAATGAACAAACAAACCTCTTCCAAACGGGGAAGCTGTAAAACTAGAGGACATAACATGAAACTGCAAGGGGGTAAATTGAAAGGCAATGTCAGGAAATACTTTTCCACTGAAAGGGTGGTTGATGCTTGGAATGCCCTCCCGATGGAAGTGGTGGGGGCAAATACAGTGGCAGAATTCAAAATGGCATGGGACAGACACAGTGGATCCCTTTACAGCAACATGATAAAATCAAAATAAAGTTAACTATCTCTTATATCTCAACAAACAGGGGTGCCCTACACGGAGCAGTGGATACACCCCTAAACAAAGGCATGGGGAGGGGTGACCTGCACTGAGCGTTAGGTGCACTTACTCTTGTCGCCTTGCTGGGCAGAGTAGATGGACCATACTGGTCTATCTCCAACTGCCACACAGATTCCCTCTTCCCTTACATTCTAACATTCCATTAGCATCCTTGCTACCACTGAAGTCACTAAATAATCCCTGGGTCTCACTCAATAAAGACCTAATCTTCCTTTTTCAAACAATATTTCTATATAACTTTACTATGCGTGTCATTTAAGGATTTTATATGCTTGTTGTTTTGTTTTGTTTTTCAATTCTCCAGCAGCAGTCAGGCTTTTCTACTACTGCATCATTCAGCAGCTTCTCTCAGCTGTGCCCCGTTGCTACACAGAATTACTCCTCCCTCCCCTCCCCATCCAGATATATTTAAACAGTTTTAAACTCATTTTTCCACTTAAATATAATACTTAATATAATTAGTTTTACTATAAATTCAGCTGTTTATTTCACCAGCACATCTTTCCAAACAATTTTACAACTTTTAAAACACTTTGGGGTATGTTTACTAAACCGCGCACAGTAGCGCACGGCAATGATGCACTTAAGTGCTCTTAAGTGCCCCGCACGTGTGCGCATCACATTAACGGGTCCGCGCACGTGTGCGGTGCGCTGATGTGCGATAGAGGCGGGGAAAGGCGTACGGAGGGCAGAGGAATGCCCCCGAGGGGCGGAGAGACGGGGTCAATGGGTTGAAAGTGGGAGGGGAGAGGCTCCCCGCACAGGAGTGGGGATGAAAATAGACCCAAAAATACCGCGATGGAAAACCTCGCGTTAGAGCCGATTTAAAGGGAAGAGAAACCATTTCCGTCAGCAATGTACAACAAAACCGGGGAAACCTACAAAACGTGAGCAGTGTGATACATGTGCACAGAACAAACTCGCAAATAAAAATCAAAAATGAGCACAACAAAAATGTTAAACATTACAATTCAGCTGGGCAATAGTGATAGCAATGGGCAACAATAAAAAACACCCCCAGGAAAGCTCCAAAAAAAAGAAATGATTTTTGGAAGGGTCTACGCTCCGTAGACGCTTTCAAAAATCATTTCATTGTATTGGAGCTTTCCTGGGAGTGTTTTTTATTGTTGCCCATTGCTATCACTGTTGCCCAGCTTGGTTATGGGTGTTTGCCCCTTTTTTCGAGGTTTTTTATGAGGTTTATTTGCCCATTTGTCTCCATACAAGGTAAATGACCCCACAGTAAAATTGTGCAGAGCAGGGTTTCTGACTTGTCCGGCCAGGTTTCCTATCTCCAGGGACTGCACTGTCTCTGTGGCCACAGTGTGGTGCAGCAGACACAGCCAGTGCCTGTAGGACCAAAGGGTCACAGATTCAAATCCCAGCTGGGGCTCCTGCCAACCCAGTCCCCATAGTTTTACCCACCACTAAACAGTGATAGTAAAGACACTCCTTTATTTCAGAGAACATAAGCATGGTTCAAGCAACCATATTTTACCCTACACCGCACACAAACCATAACAATGGGCATTACCTACAGCCGAGTACCCCAAATTCAGTCCTGGAGTGTCACAACTCAATCAGGTCATATGCTTTTTCCCAGATAAGGACATGTCTGCATGTTGGCGGAAGGGTACAGGTGGTGGAGGGGGCAGTGGCTGCAAGCCACAGCAGACAGTGGCCTAGGCCTGTGCAGGCTGGCACAGTTCACCGCAACAGACAGGCTCTGTTGGATGTACAGTCATGGACTCCCCAGGGACTGCAGCATATCTGTGGCAACATGGTGGTGCAGTGCACACAGACAGTGTGTGCAAGAACAGAAGGTCACAGGTTCAAAGGCCAGCTGGGGCTACTGCAAATCCTGTCCACTTATTTTTCCCACAACTAAACCGTGATAGTAAGGACAAACGTTTAATGCTGAAAACATACGCATGGTTAATACGCCTATATTTTACCACACCATACACAGGCGCATTACCTAGAGCAGAGTCTCCCAAATGCAGTCCTGGAGGGCCCCACACCATTCAGGTTCCATGCTGCCTCTAATAAAGATGCCTGTGCTGCATATCTATGCACCACCCCCACGGTATGCAGATGTAGCTCATGCATATTTATGAGGGACAGCATGAAAACCCGAACAGTGTTTGGCACACCAGGACTGGAGTTGGGAACCTCTGCCGTAAAGCAGCAGCCAACAGGGGCAGACACACCCACACCCACAGGCCCCATTGGCTAATGCCTCCTGGAGAGGCAGGACATTGGGCCCTGCGTGCATCTCCCAATACTACCACATGCATACCCTAGCAATGCCACCCTACACCTGGGTATACGGTACACAGCTATCAGACGTTTCCTATGATAACTGGCAGATAGCAAGTCCTACGTTAAGCACATTTTGCTCATTGAGCTCCATCATAACAATCATTCTGATGTCTGCGGTGTGTGCTGCAGGTCTGGTCTCCAACAGTGTTAACCCCCCTGGGGAGTGACCCCCAACAGTATTGCGTACCATATCTATGCCTGTACTGTGCCCAGGACTGGTGTGGTGGGAATGGCTGCTGAACCCCTCTATAGTGGCACAATGCTGGCATAGGTGTGGGGGTGGCTGCAAACACCTTCCACAGTCCACACTGCCAGCACTGTTGCCAGTATTGTGCTGCCAATGTGCATAATGAGGAGCAAGGTAACATGAGTATAGGCCGGACAGGGTGGCCTGGCCAGGGTGCATCTGCACAGGGCATAGGGTACTGACTGGGACATTTTACTGCCCGGCCACCACCTACACAGACAGGGTGACCTCAGTATGTCCTGCTGAGAGCTCACTCTCACCCTGACTGTGCAGTGACCACAGCATGGCTAGGCACCCCCATAGTGTTATATAGTTTTTCTCTAATGTGATAGGTATGGGTTTTGTTTTGGGGCCCAGTGACTGATTTATCTGCTTGCTGTGTATGCTGACATCCCAGTTCTGGGTGCATGCATCTCCCCTGGGAACATGCACTATGGTCTATCTAGCAGGATGTATGCAGCTGGTGTGTGTCTTGATGGAGTGGCTTGCAGGGTGCAGTGGCTGATGCCTTGCTGCAGGAGAATATCAGATAGTGTTTGGGTGTAGCTTACCATATCCAGGCCTAATGTCTGTCTGCTATTGTGTTATGGATATGTATAGAGCTGCATTAACTGCCCTGTGGGGTGTATGTCCCTTAGCAGGACTGGGGTTGATGGTCCCCTCTACTGCCACCTTTGTGGGGGGGTGGATCTGCTGGGGGGGTGGATCTGCTGGGGGGGGGCCCGGGCCCCCGGCCCCCGCGGCCCCCCCGCCCGGCCCCGCGGACCCCCATGCCCGGCCCCACGCCCCCCCGCCCCCCGCCCCTTGCCCCCCCGCGCCCCCCCGCCCCCCCGCCCCCCCGCCCCCCGCCCCGCGCCCCCCCGCGCCCCCCCCCGCCCCCCGCTCCCTCCCCGCCCCCCGCCCCCGCCCCCCGCGCCCCCCCCGTGCGCGCCCCCCCGCGCCCCCCCGCACCCCCCCGTGCCCCCCGTGCCCCGCCCCCGCGCCCCCCCGCGCCCTGCGCCCCCCCCCCCCCCCCCCCGCTCCCCCCCCCAAGGGAGGGACCAGAACAGCCATTCAGACGTGAGTCTTTGTAACTCCACACTTGAATGGCTGATCTGGTCCCTCCCTTCTCTGATGCGGGAATACGTCAGAGGAGGGAGGGATCAGATCTGCATGCTAGCAGGAAATCAGAAAGACCCATTTTTTTTTAATGTCCATTCCACTGCTGCTGCTACCGCCATCAAATAAACATGAAAAGTGGTGGTGGGACAAGGACAGGCAGTGCGGGGACCGAGCTGGACATGGAGTTGTGGGGTAAGGCAACATGGGGAGATGCTGAGCATGGGACAAATGGAAAACCTGTGATGGGGGAGGGAGGGGGCACCCCAGATGTTCAAGGAGCACAGGACGCATTTATGGCTTGGTACAGCCCTGGCCAGCACTTAAAAAATGCCAACTGCAAAGTTAAGTAATCTGAAGCATTTATGTAAGTTATTTGCAACAATGCAAATTGGTATAATTCATCAGAAAAATTTGAATTATTCATTCATGTCATTGTAGATTCATGCAGAGTGACGGGGAACAGATGGTCCCTAGGTGGAGGTGTCTCGGAACCATAGGCTACAGTAACACAGGGCATACAGCTGCAGGAGGAGTAACATCCTCTACCCGAGTAGCCTAAAGTGTGCACTTGTAAATGCTCGCTCACTTCGCAAAAAGTGGCCAGTAATTACAGACATAATAACATCCCACAACCTGGATATCTTCATGGTCACTGAAACGTGGCTTTCCTCGGAAGACAATACCATCCTCAACCAGCTACTCCTATCTAATTTCGTTGCCTTCACCAGCCATAGGCAGAACAAAAGAGGTGGAGGAGTGCTCATCATCACCAGAATGGATCTCCAGTTCAAAATGGATGACTCCAACAGCAACAACAACCTGGAAACTGTATCAATCTCCAACAACAGATGCTCCATAAACCTGATTTATAGAGCTCCATCAGCGGATCCAGATGACCTGTCAACCATAATAAACCTGGCATCCAACACCCAGGGTCCAAATAAACCTAATTGGATTTTAGGGGATATCAACCTGCCATCATTACAGGACAATCAAGCAACTGCATTCATGGAAGCCCTAGAGATCCTTGGATACTCGCAAATGGTGCAGGAACCTACTCACGAGAAAGGTAACATCCTTGACCTCATATTCGCCCCCAGTTAATTCCTGATCTACCACAAAACATCATGCTATCAGTAACAGCGGTCCCATGGTCTGATCATAAACTCATCACTTTTCAGATGCCTACCCTCAACAATCCACCAAGACCCAAATTGGATACAAGCAAC
Organism: Ichthyophis bannanicus; assembly: GCA_033557465.1. Classification (NCBI taxonomy): domain Eukaryota; kingdom Metazoa; phylum Chordata; class Amphibia; order Gymnophiona; family Ichthyophiidae; genus Ichthyophis; species Ichthyophis bannanicus. Next base: position 168,073,148 of record CM066036.1, on the reverse strand, counting down.
AATGCAAACCCAGCTGCCAGAAGTTTCCACCCGTTTAACAGAGAACGCATCCTCACGGAAACACGCACACTTATTGATGAGACTTCCTTAAGCCTAGATGAGTTGGTCACCGCTTGGAACAATAAACTCAGCACAATCGCGATCCATCCTCCAACAAACAAGGCCCCGAAGAAAAGAGTATCAGCCCCATGGTTCACAGCCGACTTAAGGTCATCACTAACCTTGCTACGAAGGCTGGAAAAGCGCTGGAGGAAGTCACGCACCAGCAGCGACCAATCAGCATACATCCAACATCTGACAGCTCATCGCATAGCCATCACAGACAAGATGAGGCAATACCACACAGACACCCTGAGATGGTCATTGCGTAAGCCGCATGACCTGTTTAACTTAGTCAAAACGCTCACTAAAGAACCAACCCATGAGCACCATGGCGATATTCACCCGCAGGACTATGCGGTCTACATGCAATCCAAAATGTGCAAGACTGACAAAATAGTAATTCCGGACCTCCCCGACGAGCAAGAGTACCCAGCATCGCTAACATCCTTCTCAACACCTTCAAAGAAAATTATTGAAGATACTATCTTAGCCCTAAACACTACCACTGCACAAACAGATTCTTGTCCGGCATTCTGGATAAAAGACCTGCGATGTGATCTCTCTCCAATTATAGCCAAAATCATAAACCAATCTTTTAACACTGGTTCTTTCCCCCCTACTCTCAAGCAGACCTCCGTTAGACCTCTTTTAAAAAACACCAAGCTAGACCCCCAAAAGGTAGAGTCTTACAGGCCCATATCTAGTATACCTATGCTCGCAAAAATCATTGAAAAAATAATGCACAGACAATTACAGGATCATATCGACACCACTGCCCCACTAGATCCATCCCAACATGGATTCAGAGAGTCACATGGAGTGGAAACACTACTCACAGCCCTTTTAAACAATATAATTTCAGGCGTCGACAACATACGACATGGTTTCGCTCTCATCTTTTTGGATATAGCAGCAGCTTTCGACTCTGTATGCCATGAGATTCTCATCTGCCGGCTAAGAGAAAAAGGTATCAGCGGAACAGCACTCAAATGGTGCAGATTCTACCTGTCTGGAAGATGGCAGCATGTTTGAGCAGACGGGGCTACATCGGAACCATTTCAACAATGTCAAGGTGTGCCTCAAGGATCCTCCCTATCATCCTTGATGTTCAATATATACATCCAACCCATCTGCAATATCATTAGATCCTTCAATGTCAGTTACATGATATATGCTGATGATGTGCTGTTATACATACCAGTATCATTGGATGAACTAGACCTCGCCCCTCTGACCAACTGCTTCAACACCATATCGGAGTGGCTCCTGTCACAAAATCTATGAATCCAACACAAGAAGACGGAGGTACTTTTCATCTCGAGGAATCTAAACTTCATACCACCTAGCTGTGTGAAGGTAAAGGATGCCAAACTACAAGTGAAACCTGCTATACATTACCTTGGAGTGACGTTGGACCAAAATCTGGACATGAAGAAACACATAGCCAATACCGTAAAGGCGATCTACTTTAAAATCAGATCCCTCAGACACCTACGCCCGTTACTTGAACCAAATGATTTCCGCACCATTTACCAAGCCCTGATCATTCCCCTCTTCGATTTTTCAAACTCCATACTACAAGGGCTCCCCCGGTCCACCTTGAACCCCTTGCAACTTGCTATGAACAGTGCAGCGCGGGTACTCTTTGGGGCATCCAGGAGAGACCATGTGACACCCCTCCTAAAACAGTTACACTGGTTCCCCATTCAAGCCAGAATCAGTTTTAAGACCTTACTGCTAACTTTCAAAGCTGCCAAGGGGCTCTCCTCATCCTCCCTATCTGACCTCATCCAACCACTTGTACCTAATAGACCAAGAAGAACTGCAGAGTTAAACATGCTAGTAATACCAAAAGAAAAAACAAGATGCACCAAATCAACAGCTAACAGAGCCTTCCGACTCTGTGCCCTAAGTCTATGGAATGCCTCACCAGCACATATCAGAGCAATCCCCAACTTGAGCCAGTTCAGAAAGGCCCTTAAACATTTCCTCTTCATCAAATATCTCACTGACAGCTCCGAACCTCAGTCCCACTTGAATAGCGAGCACCCCAACAATGGCAGTAGTCAAACGGGCAACCCCTCGCAACAGGCATCCTCTACAATGTAAACTCCATGCAGTATCCTTCTTATTACGCTTCCTATGTACATAGTTAACCCTGTTTCTCCAAGTTCCACTTCCTGTTAAATGTAATGACCAGACATATGTAAGTTGTCGGATGTTTTCTGTTCCATGTAAACCGCGCTGATGGCAAATAGTGCGGTATATAAGAAATGTAAATAAATAAATAAACACTGTGGTGGGCAAAAACAATACCCCACATTTATTTATATAACATGGACAGGATCCCAAAACATAAACAGTCCCCCTCTATCTGGGCCCTCCTCCATGGGTGCAGGTAGCCTCATAGAAACATAGAACATGAAGGCAGATAAAGACCATATGGCCTATCCAGTCTGCCGTTACATACCAGCTACTAAGCTCTACAGACACTTCTTTTTCCTTTAGAGATCTTCTGTGCTTCTCCCATACTTTCTTGAATTTGGATATAGTCTTGTCTCTACTATCTCCACTCCTAGAGAAAGAAAAACTCTTTAAAGCAAATCATTATAAAAAATTATTAATCAAGCTTTGACAGTTCACATAGACAAGCAAATACTCAAACTTTACAATTAGGGAGAAAAGCACCTCAGGACAATGTCTCTTCTGCTATATGGCATCAATTGGCCGTAGAGGAATAGAGAGCTCAACATCATAGGCTAAACAAAAAACTCCCCATTAAATATATTCCTATAAATTTATAAAACTCACCATTTTATAAATGCTTAACAATCATTGGGTATTTAAAAGGGTCCGTAAACAATACCCATTGCTTACATAATATAAGACGAATGTTCAACATAGAATGAAACTGAACATTTCATAAGATACAATTTAGAATGGCATAATTTTGAACTCAAGCAGGAACTACCAATTGTCTGCAGAATTGATAATTCAACATCTCTAGCCCTCGAATTGAAGAACCAGTATGCAGCCCTGGAAGTGGAGGAGGTGAAAGCATCCCAAGGAAGGGAAGAACCAGCGCTCAAGCACCCCAAAGTTGCAGAAGTTGTGACCACTACGAAGCAAAAGATAGTGGTGGTTGGTGATTCTTTTGAGGGATATTGAGGCATCCATCTGCCAACCAGACTTGTTATCCGGGGAGGTATGCTGTCTGTCAGATGCAGAAATCCGAGATGTTTTGGAGAGTTTGCCGAGACTCATCAAGTCTACTGATTATTTTCTGATGTTGCACATCCATGTCGTCACAATGATACTGATAGGTATACCTCCTAGCATATCAAGAGTGACTTCATGGCTCTTTGACAGAGGGTGAAGCAGATAGGTGCACAGTTGGTGTTCTCTTCAATCCTCCCTGTCGAGAGTAAAGGCTGAGACAGAGAAGCTCGAATCCTGGAGATGAATGCATGGCTATGAGGATGGTATCATTGAGAGCATTTTGGTTTCCTGGCCCACAGGATGATTTTCCAAGGGCTTCTGAGTAGAGATGGTGTCCACCTCTCCAAGAAGGGTCAAAGTGTCTTCTGTAGTAGACTGGCTAACCTAATGAAGAGTGCTTTAAACCAGATTTCTTAGGGATGGGTGAAGAAATCCCACAGGCAAATAAAAGTCCCCAGGTAAGTAAAGGGGGCAACATCTGGAAAGTGGTGTGCATAAATGCCCATAGTATGGGAAATAAGATCCCAGATGTTGAGGCTTTAATGGAAGAGGCTGACTTGGATTTAGTGGTGATTACGGAGACATGGTTCATGGACAACCATGACTGGGATGTAATTATATATCCAAAACAAAAAGTAACCAATACACCTTTATTAGGTAAAACACTTCATTAGTATATAATCACTGAATATTAAATTAATAAAAAACTGAAACTGAGATGTTACAAAAATATATAAAAAACTATTGATTAAACCACAACAGTCATACTCAACCATACACTCACATTCTTATACACACATATGTTCACAATATCACATTTCCCCCTTTCCCACAGAGACAACAGCCTCTAAGGTGTCCAAACTCATTAGAGATTTGGAGGCTGGTTTGCAACAATTATGTCCTCAGGAGGCTTTTGAGAGTAAACTCAAAGAGATTGATGAACAGATGATGCAATTCCGGTAAGAGGTTGTCCAGCATAAACGTAAACAATTTCAGAGAGATATTGCTGATTATCATTGTGGTGAGGTGTATCCTTGGATGTATCAATGTTCTCCCCTTAAAGAATCTGGTGAGCATGTGACATTTGAAGGTACATTGGAAGACTCATCAGATGTTTCTAAGGAGTCCTTTTTAGAACAGAGCAACAGATCGTCACGAGGTCAAGTGTGCTCTTGGGAAGGAGGGGGGGAGATACCCAAGAGGCCATCGGGGATGGATGTAATTAAGGGAATTCTAGGAGGTATTAATGTCTATAAGGATCAGAAGGGTGATAGTTTTCAGAATGTTTCAAGTATGGGAGATTCCATGTTGGTGTTTAATCTCTCTATTCATGTTTTAACCCCTGTGGAGATATCAGTATTGAATCATGGGTTATACCTCGTTCCCACTACCTCTCCAGATGTTTTTGCACTTCATGTGAGTTTGCAGCAATTTTTACATAAATTACAAATGTCTTTGCTTTTGTTCTATGCAGACGGAATCAATGCCGCAGGGAGTATGTGACAAGTTTCAGATTAAATCTACGTGGGTTCCTGTGGGAGTAATCAATCCTAGTATCGTAGCTTTTAAGTGGGTTATTATGGAAGAATTAAAAACTATACCTTTTCCCAAAGTGAGACACAATTTATCTAAGGCTGAGAGGGCAGCCTTGCCGTCTTTACAACGGGACAATTCCATGTTAATTAAGCTTACGGATAAAGGTGATGGTGTTATCTTGGATAAGGTACAATATGAACGAGAGGTGTGGGCACAGTTAAGTAATGTACATTTTTATCATCTGTTACAGGTGGAGCCCAATAGTCAAAATTTTGGAGGTGTTGGAATCGGCTTTGCAAGTGGGATTAGTATCAGAATACTTGCTGAAGTTCCTTTATGTTAAGTATCCTAAGGTTCCGTCTTTCAATGTGGCCCCTAAAATCCATAAACTTTAGTTAATCTGCCTGGTTGCCCTATAGTGACAGGGATTGGGTCATGTTTAGAACCTTTGTCACAGTATATGGATTCCTTTTAAAACTCCTTGGTGAAACAGGCACAATCATATATTCGTAATTCAGGGGAATTGTTAGCTTTTTTGGACACATGGCAGCTGAAGGGGTCATCTTATTTTTTAGTGACTATGGACATTGTGGCATTGTACATGAATGTTCCCCAAGAGGAGGCAGCTTTAGAAGTGAGCATGGGTTATCTGAGAAATTTATCATATTTGGATGCCCAATTACATTTTTTTCATAGGTTGTCTGATATTAGAGTGGGAGATCATCTTGCATTCAGTGAGCACCAGATGGTGTGGTTCAGTATGGAACTAGGGTTAACAAAGTCCATTCAAAAGTGAGGATCTTAGACTTTGGGAAAACTAACTTTGCCAAGATGGGATAATACCTCAAGGAGTCATTAGCAGGATAGGAACAGCTGGAGGATGTAGAAAAGCAATGGACAAAACTGAAAGGGGATATTTTAAGGGCGACTGTGGTTCTCAAAAGAAGTAGCTGAAAAGGTGAAGAAAAGGAAGGTGGCCCTTATAAGATACAAGAGATCACAGAAAGAGGAAGATAAGCATCAATATTTGGAAAAACTTCGAGAAGCTAGGAAAGTAGTAAGAAAAGCAAGAAGGTAGTAGGGAAAGAAGAATAGCCAATGCAATAAAATTGGGGGACAAGACATTTTATCTGATATATTAGTGAGAAAAAGAAGTACAAAAGTGCTATTTTCAGAATCAAAGGTGAAGGGGAGAAATATGTAGAAGCTGATGAAGATAAAGTGGAATTACTAAACAAATATTTTTGTTCTGTGCTCATAGATGAAGGGCCAGTAACAGGACCTCAGAAAATACCCCAAAATAGGAAAGTGACTTGGATCTTGAACAAATTTTTCAGAAGACTGTGTTTGTAGGAACCAGCTAAACAAAGCAATGAGGGCAGATGGGATACATCTGAGGACATTGAAGGAAAAAGAGAATGTTCTAGCAGCAGCACTGTCTGAACTTTTCTATCTGTCTTTGGAGTCAGAAGTGGTCCCAAAGGTCTGGAGAAAGGAACGTGTAGTCCCTTTACTCAAAAGCGGATGTAAGGATGAGGCTATGAACTGCAGGATGGTTAGTCTGAATTCTGTGGTGAGTAAATTAATGGAAATATTGCTAAAACAGAGGATAGTGAGGTTTCTGGGGTCCAATGGATTGCAGGATCTGAAGGCAGTCTTGGTTTACTAGAGGTAGATCTTGTCAGACAAATCTGATTGATTTCTTTGACTGGGTGACCAGAGAGTTGGACCGAGGGAGAGCCCCAGATTTGATGTACTTAGATTTCAGTAAAGTCTTTGACACCTTTCCACGAAGGTGTCTTATAAACTTATTGGACACCCTAGGGATGGACCCTAATGTTACTGACTGGGTTAGAAATTGGTTGAGTGAGAAGAGATAAAAGATGCATGTAAATGGAGTTCACTCTGAGGAGAAGGATATTACCAGTGGTGTGCTACAGGGATCTGTCCTTGATGTGATTCTTTTTAACATTTTTGTTAGTGATATTGCAGAACAGCTGTCAGATAAGGTTTGTCTCTTTGTGGATGATACCAAAATCTGCAATAGGCTAGGCACCCAGTAAGGAGTAGATAACATGAGAAGGGATCTAGCAAAGCTTGAAGAATGGTTGAGAATTTGGCAGCTGGGATTTAATGCTAAAAAATGCAGTCATGCATTTGTGCTGCAAAAATCCAAGTGAGCGCTACAGTATAGGGGGTGAAGTACTTCTGTCCATGAAAGAAGAGCAGAACCTGAGTGCTATTGTTTCCGATGATCTTAAAATGACTAAGAGGTAAAAAAGGCAACAGTGAAAGCCAGAAGGATGCTGGGGTACATAGGGAGAGGAATGACCAGGAGAAAAAAAGGAGGTGATAGTGCCTCTGAATAAATCTTTGGTGAGATTTCATTTGGAGCATACAATTCTGGAGACCTCACCTTCAAAAGGATATAAACAGGATGGAGTCAGTGCAGAGGGTGGTTATCAAAATGGTCAGTGGTCTTCATTATAAACAATATGGGGACAGACTTAAAGATCTCAATATGAATGTTAGAGGAAAGGTGGGATAGAGGAAATATGATAAAAAATTTAAATACCCCCATGGCATAAATGCACAGGAGGAAAGCCATTTCAATTGAAAATAAGCTCCACAATGAGGAAGTATAGGATGACAGTGAAAGGGGTAGTCTCTGAGCTAATATGTGGAAATATTTCTTTACAGAAAGAACAGTAGATGCATAGAATAGTCTCCCAGTAGAGGTAGAGATGAGGACAGCATCTGAACTCAAGAAAGCATGGGACAAACCCAGACGATCTCTAAATGAAAAAAAGGGACTATAGTAGTTGACATGGAAGGGTAGACTACATAGGTTATATGGTCTTTTTTCTGCCATCATGTTTCTATGTTTCTATGAAATCTAATTACATTTAAAGCTGTCTCTTGGTCCAAATCTCGGGTTACTTAGTCAAAGATATTAATGAGATTTGTCTGACAAGACCTGCCACTGTTTCAGCAGCATTTCCATTAGTTTGCTCACCATAGAGGTCAGACTAACTGACCATATTTTCCAACCTCTTCCTTACTTCAGCTTTTGTGGAAAGAGACCACATGCTCTTGTCTCCAGTCCTCTGGGATCACTCCCGACTCTAAAGAAGCATTAAATAGGTAAGAGAGTGGAGCCACTAGAGGTTCCCTAAGTTCCTTCAATACTCTTGGATGTATTCCATCTGGCCCCATGGCACTGTCGAAAATAAAGAGAGTCCTTTATTAACAGGACCCCTACATGGCCACATTTCATAAGAACATAAGATATGCCATACTGGGTCAGACCAAAGTCTATCAAGCCCAGTTTCCTGTTTCCAACAATGGCCAATCGAGGTCACAAGTACCTAGCAGTTTCCCCAAAAGGCACAGGTTCCACAATGCATGTATTGGTGCAAGCAGTGAATTTCCTGGGTCCCCTTTAACAATGGTTTATGGACCTTTCATCCAGGAACTTGTCCAAACCTTTTTTAAACCCGGCTACACTAACAGCTTTTACTACATCCTCCGCTAAGGCATTCCAGAGTTTGATTGCACATTGAGTGAAAAACATATTTTCTCTTATTAGTCTTAAATAGGTTACACTGTAACTTCATTGCATGTCCCATAGTCTTTCTATATTTTGATGAAATAAACAATCAATCTATGTTTACCCATTCCACTCCATTCATTAATTTATAGACCTCTATTATATCTCCTCTCAACTGTCTCTTTTCCAGGTTGAAGAGCCCTAACCTTTTTAGCCTGTTGCACTGAGTTGGAAGTTTGCATAAATTTGGGGGTCAATCAGGTGTATGTCCCGTTGCACTGTGTCTTTGGTAAGCTGCTGCATGATGCTGAAAAGCTCTCTAGGTCAGTTTGCTGACTTCATGATGGTGTTGGTGTAGAATTGTTGTTCAGATTCATTAATCAAGTTGTTGTATTCCTGTTGCTTGACTCTGTCTTATTGAAGTGTGTCATGTGTCTTATTACACCTCGATTTTCTTTCACGTTTCCGTAGTGCTTTTTTAGCTTCTCTGATGTTACATAAATAATATGAACATGCATAACATAACTAAATATCTGATCATGCATTCAAAAGTAATAAATGGTAGATAATCATTAGGTTTAAAAAATGATTAAATTTACAATTTAAAATCAATGAATTAAACTGTCCCTTTTGGTCCTTTTTGTATTTTTATGATCACAGTATACCTTTATCAATTGCTCATTGATTATTTTATTTATTAACGATTATTGTTTTTTTTTTAATTCTTGTTCACTATTATTTATTAATTGTCTCTTATTTGTGATATTTATTTACATGTTTCAGTTTAATTTATTGATGTTAAATTTTATATTTAACCTTTGTTAGCACTGATGATTACCATTTATTACTTTTTAAATGCATGATCAGATATTTGGTTGTATTATTATTATGTATGTTGATATTATTTATGTATTTATTATTTTTTTGTATTGCCGTTCTCTTTTGAGGTCACCCCCTGATGAAGACTATGCCAAAAAATGGCCATGTAGGGGTCTTGTTAATAAAAGATTCTCTTTATCTTTTTGCCCTTGTGTAGTCCCTGAGTCTCAGCGAGATAGGACATGTTTTTTTTGTGCCCATGACTCTATTTTTAGTTTAGCTAGCTCCTCATGAACACAATCTTCTGAAAGTCATTCAAAATACAGCTCACCTCTGTTTCTATTTCTTGGTGTTTTCTGCTCCTGATGCTTCATTTGTGAACACAGAACAAAAATATTTATTAAGCAATTCTGCTTCATCTTCATCAGCTACTACATTTTTCCTCCCCTTCAGCCTTCAGTCTGACAATAACACTTTTGCACTTCCTCCTCTCACTAACATCTGAAAAATATGTTTTCCCTCCCATTTTACTGCATTGGCTATTTTTTTTTTAATTTATCAATTTCAAATTTACACATCCAAAGAAAAATTTCATGAATGCAAAGATATTGGATACTTTCAAAATACCAAGGAAAAAGAAATATTTAGAAAATACACATCCAAATCTTATTTAGTCCACAATAAAGGAAATAACAAAGGGGATATAAGAATAAATCATAATAGGGGCCGGGACAAAATCCCAACCTCCCCTTTCAAAAAAGCAAAAACAAAAAGACAGGTAAAGATTTACATACCAGCCATATGAGAAGGAACATCAGCCAGTGTGCATAGTTCTTCTCAAGCACTTAGAAACTCCAACAGTTGTCTGGGCTCAAAGAACACGTAAACCTTATCTTTATAGGAAACATAACATCTAACCAGAAATTTTAACTGAAAGGAATCCCCAAGGGACAAAACCCTAGACCGAAAGCCCATGAACTCCCTCCTCTGTAACTGAGAATTCCTAGACAAATCAGGAAATAACCTAACCTGAGTGACCAGAAAAGATTGATTGAAGTTTCTAAAGTAAGAGTGGATAATTAAAGCTTTATCTGACTCCAAGGTCAGGGTAACAAGCAACGTGGCTCTACCTGTGATTACTACCAAGGAGTCCTCCAAGAACCTAGTTAGATTCCCACCCCCTAGAGAAACAGAGCCAGGAACATTACCAGGGGCTCCAACCCCCTTAGACAGATATTGGGTCTGAGTTACAGGTGGAAAATGTTCCTGAAGAAGTTTCAACACCTCAGCAAAGTATTTCCTCAGCATCTCCTCTGCTGATAAAAAAGGAGATCTTGGAAAATTCAAAAACCTAATGTTACACCGCCGAGCTTGATTTTCCAAATATTCCATCTTCCTCTGAGACGCCAACCTATCCTTAATCTGGGCCTCCACTAATCCCCAGAGATGGCCCAGCTCCTGTTCCTTAAGGAGGATCTTCCCTGCTTGCTGCTCCTGCACTGAGGAAATCTCAGTATATACAGTCTTAGGGGCTTGTTTACAAAGCCGCGGTAGCGGTTTCTGCCTGATATCGGAGCCGCGGCCCTATTGAATTTAATGGGGCCGCGGCTCCGATATCGGGCGGAAGCCGCTACCGCAGCTTTGTAAACAAGCCTCTTAATGTCATTCAATCAGCACTCAATGAAACTGTAAAGGAACTAACAGAAGAGTTCACTGCTGCAATTGTTTCCCACAGCGCATCCAAACTTGCAACCACAGGTTTTACCAAGGACTTAACTCCCGAAGATGCTGAAACTCCAGCCTACACCAAAACTGCACTCTCTGCCACGGCCATCACCACACCAGAGCCATTTCCTTGTGCCCCAAAGGCCAGAGATGCTGACCCTGCCAGAGGAGAGCCCCCTTCACTCTCCTTCAATGGCATACTCGTCGGAAAGCTGGAGGGGAGCACAACTCCATCTGGACATTCACTTCTGGTTTGCGACAGGGAGGTTTGCAACTCTGGCAAGAGCTGCACACCCAAAGTGCCCGGAGACAACAGATCCTCTGCTGGCCCCGCTGAAGATGCCACTCCAGCACTGCAAGCAAAGCCACAAGATGCCAATGTCCTTTGACTGGGGGAAATCCTCGCCACAGGACCCGAGATTAGTTCCAGCTGCTTACATTTTCTGTACCCCATAATGCCAGCAACAGAAATTCCCGGTTTCAGGAGCTCACGCTCAGGCAATGCACAACAGTGCTCCTTCCTGCCGCCATCTTGATCCCCCTTTTCCTAACTAATACATTGGCTATTTTGTCTTACAGTTATATCTTTGCATTCCTGACTACTTTCCTAGTCTCTCTTAGCTCTTTTGAATATTGATATTCTTTCAGTGATCTCTTGTGTTTTCTAAAGGCCACTCTCTTTTTTTATCACCTTTTCAGTTATTTCTGGAGGCTAGAATCAGGTTGTGGTTCTTGCAGGTAGGTTGTTGACTCAAGGGGATCTTATTTTTGGTGGGGGGCTTGACATGAGGGGGCTTCATGTGTTCAGAGGGTTTTGTGTTTGAGAAGTCTTGTGTTCAGGAAGGTATTATGTTAGTAGGAGATAGTGATAGGAGTCCATTTTGGTTTAGGGGGAGGGGCGCTTGACTTGAGGGGGCAGTAGATAGATGCTGCAGTACCTGACACATGAGGTGGTATTAAATGCACCCATGATATTGGCAGTTCTCACAGTGTGCAAGGTTCCACATTAGGAACTACCACCCCAGAAAAAAATTTAGACATCATCGTGGCTAACACATTGAAAATTTCCACCCAGTGCGCAGCAGTGGCCAAGAAAGCAAATCGAATACCACAAATCATAAGGAAAGAAATGGAGAATAAAACCAAGGATATAATAATTCCTCTGTATCATTTCATGGTGTGGCAGCACCTTGAATATTGTGTGCAATTCTGGTCGCCATATCTGAAAAAGAATACAGTGGAATTAGAAAAAGTACAGAGAAGAGGCACCAAAATGGTAAAGGGGATAGAAGGGCACCCCTATGAGGCAAGGCTTAAAAGGTTAGAGCTCTTCAACTATGCAGATGATATTATGCTCTACACGCAACTGGACGTCACAGACCCCAAATATGCACAGCTAGAAAACTGCCTGAACGAGATGATGCTATGGCTACGGAAAAATAACATGACGATAAACCACAAAAAAACGGAGGTAATGTACATATCCAACAAACCCAACTTCAAGTCACCTGACTCAATCACCCTGTGCAACAACACATACAAGGCAAAAGAAGAAATCAAATATCTAGGTGTCACACTAGACTGCAACCTAAGAATGGAGAAACACCTGCGTAAAACAAACAAAGCCATTTTTTATAAACTTAGGGTGATACAACCTCTAAAGAAAATAATAGCACCTTGCGATTTCAGGTCAGTGGCACAAGCACTAGTAATGCCGCACCTTGACTACTGTAACGCGATCCTCCAAGGTCTACCCAAAAAATCAATAAGTATCCTTCAAATGGCCCAGAATGTCGCAGCTAGGATAATAATGGGAACGAGAGTGACTGACCACATCACCCCAATGTTGATCGACCTTCATTGGCTTCCAGTGGCTGCTAGGGTACAGTACAAGATGTTAGTAACAACGTTCAAGCTGATCAACGACATAGCACCCTCGTTTCTATCCTCCCTTATCAACACTCAGCCAGCAAATAGGAATAGAAGATCTAACAACTTGGGCACCCTGCAAGTCCCTAACGCAATACGAACTGTGAAAACAAGTACATGTCGCAGAGCCTTCTCTTTCGCTGCACCCACTATATGGAATCAGCTCCCTGTTGACCTGCGGCTAACTCAGGACATGAAGAGCTTCAGGAAGGAGTTAAAAACCCACCTATTTAAATGCTATTACAACCAGCCATAACTCACAAAACCCAGAAAACAACAAAGTAAACTGATAAATATACACATTATAGATCCGCCTTGTATAACCATGTAAAGCCATGTAAAATGTGATTTTTCCCCAATCTGTAATCTGTAAATATGTATTTAAATGTTAAATGTAAATGTAAATGTAAATAAGTTTACCCCCAAAACAGTAACCATGTGTGCCGTGACCTCCCATTCCTCTATGTATATACTCCCCCACTGTCCTGATCGACTTATCCCAAAAGAAGAATCAAACCGCTACTGATCGCTGGAAGCAGCGGTATATAAATGTGTTCAAATAAATAAATAAAAATAAAATAATAAATAACTTGGAAGAGATGGCTTAGGGAAGATATGATAGAGGTATATAAATTAATGAATGGAGTGGAATAGGTAAATGTAGGTCGATTGTTTACGCCATCAAAAAGTAGGAAGACTAGTGGACACACAATGAAGCTACAATAATAACTCATTTAAGACTAATAAAAGAAAATATTTTTTTTTCACTCAAAGCATTATTAAGCTCTGAAATTCATTACCAGAAGATGTGGTAAAAGCTGTCAGTGTAGCTGGGTTTAAAAAAGGTTTCAACAAGTTCCTGGAGGAAAGGTCCATAAACCATTATTAAAGAGGACCCATAAAATCCACTGCTTGCCCCGGGATAAGCATTGTGGAACCTGTGTGCCTTTTTGGGAACCTGCCAGGTACTTGTGACCTGGACTGGCCACTGTTGGAAACAGGATACAGGGCTTGATGGACCTTGTTCTGACCCAGTATGGCATTTCTTATGTTCTTTTGAGAACCATAGTGGCCTAGTTTTTCTTTTACATTTGCTTGCTTTCCTAATAACAAATGTTTATTGCCCTTAAAATATCCCGTTACAGTTTCACCCACTGCTTTTCTACATTTCACAGCTGTTCCCATCCCACTAACAATTCATTTAGGTATTGTTCCATCTTCTCTCTTGAAGCCTAGGACCCTCACTTTTGAATGAACTTTATCAGCCCTTGTTCTGTTACTGAACCATACCATCCGATGATCACTGACCGCAAGATGATCACCAACTGTAACATTAGAAACACTTTCCCCATTAAAAGTGGTCCAGTATGGCCTCCTCACATGTAAGTTCTGGTACCAGTTCCTGGAATAGTTCTCTCTGTAAAGAATCCAGGATCTCTTTACTTTTAAATGACACCACAGCAGGGCTGTCCTAATCAATATTTGGCTTATCAAAATCACCTATCAGCAGTACTTCTCCTTTCATAGCAATACTGTGAATGTCTTCAATTAAATCACTGTCCACTACTTCTGCTCGTGAAGTAGGTCTATATACAGTGCAAATTTAAATAGATTCTCCAGTCTCTCTTTCCAATTTAACCCACAGTTCCTCCCCCTTCTTTCGTAAGCCCTGAAACTCTCTAGCTTTAATATTCATTTTTACATATAGTGCTGCTCCTCCTCCTTCTTCCTATTCTGTCCCTGAATAAATTATAGCCCAGTACTATTATATCCCAGTCATGATTCTCCATGAACCATGTCTCTGTAACCATCACTAAATCTAAGTTAACTTCTTCCATTAAGGTCTCAACATCCGGAATCTTATTTCCATATTATGGGCATTAATACACACTGCTTTCTAGATGTTGCCTTTTTATCCATGTTAGAATTATTTAATATTTAATTTATCTTAGGGCTTTCACTTACCTAAGGGCTTTCTTCATCCATCCACATCAAATCTAGTTGAAAGCACTCTTTAGTAGGTTAGCCAATTTACTGCAGAAGACATTTTGACTCTTCCTGGATAGTTGGCATCATCTCTGCTCAGCAGCCCTTGGAAAATGATCCATGGTTCGGGAAACCAAAACACTTTCAATGACACCATCCACACAGCCATGCAATCATCTGTGGGCTGCATCTCAGCACAGAGATGCAGACTCACAGGTCCAGCACGGCCTGTGTCAGGGTCTACACCTCGTCCATGAGGCGCTCCAGATGGCCCACTATGAGGTCTTGGGCTCAAGGAGCAGCACAAAGCCCTATTGCACCTCATACCTGAGGGCCTGAAGGTACAGAAGGACATTGGGGTCATCAGGGCCCAGGGAGCCCTCATGGTGGAACATCTGGGGACCAGCCAAAGAGAACCACTGCTCTTCAAAAACCCTGGACAGCTGTGGAACAGCAGTACTTCCAGTGGCCTGTACCCTTGCATCCCCCTCCATCCAGCCACTCCCTACTCCTCTCCCCTTTACCCAGCCACCCAATCCTCCTCCCCTTCCTCTCAAGCAGTCCATAGCCCCTCGGTTTCATAGGCAAGAATTGCAAATCCAGAAGTGTCAGATTTCCTGTTCCTGACATAGAAGAGGCAGAGCACTCACTGTATGGTGGTGGACTCAAGAAACTCATTCTCCTCTTCCTCCTCCTCCTCCTAGGACATATCTATAACTAATTGTCTGGTGCAGGTGCTTGCTGAGTTGCTAGCCACCATCTCCTAGGTAGGGGATGTGGTGACACGAGGTCTGTGGTGGATGTCTACTGCTCTTCCTCTGCCTCTGGTTCCCAGAGCCCTTTGCTGCCTTGCCTTCACTTGGGTCTGGTGCATTGCCCTTGGGCACAGGTGCAACATCTGCCAGCACAATGTAGAAGTGGTGCACATATTACTATAAATACTAGAATTCCTCAAATTCCTCAATATGCTATCTTGATCTCCAGTCTCCATGGTTGTCACTGCTCACTGCACCCTGCCTCCCACCCTGTGTCTCTGCCATGCCATGCCACAGGCCAATGCTCCCTATGGACTTGAACAGCTGCATGTGCTTCTTGTCCTTACCTTGTCATTCATCAATCTTTTACCACAGCCTGGTCAGGAGTCATGGCTTCTTATAGCCTGATATTGAATTGGGCAGGCTGTGTGCCGCTACAGCGCATAGCCCTGCCTGCTAGTGCTTAACCCTGGATATTCAATGCTGCACTGATGGCATGAATATCTGAGGTTGCAACATATGCCCTGGAGCTGCCAAAGCTAACCGGGTAGCGGCAATATTGCACTGCTACCCAGCTAACTTCCACGGGTAAAATAGGCTAGCTTTTGCTATTCCTGGTTTAACCCACTAATTGCTAACTGGGTAGCAGTGCAATATTGCCGCTACCCAGTTAGCCATAGTTTCCACCTCCGCTCCACCCCAGAACACCCCAACATGCCCCAGTGCTAACCACACAGCATCAGGGCATGTAATGGAGTTAGAAGGGGATATTCAATGGCACTAATACTCTAAGTGCCATTGAATATCCCAATTTAAGGAATTTACATGGTTTATTGGTCTGTAAACCATGTAAATGTCTTTTGAATATCTGGCCCTTAGTCTTTGTGACTCTTAAATAGCTTTTCAGGGCTTCTGTCTCCCAGCATATTCTGTAGAGCCTGCCAATGGAAGTGGTTCCATTAGTGTGCCTAAGCCCTTTTCACTTGCTAACTGGCCCTCTCACATACTGGCCCAAGACATCTGTCCTGCCACAACCTTTTCACTACTAGAAGAGCTCTGTGCAACATTCTGTGGTGTGCTGCTTCCTCTTGCCGGCCTTTGGGTTGGACTCCCACTCGGGTTCTTTCCGCTTTGGCCATCCATGTGCCTTATGGACATGTTGGATCCTTCTGCCATCACGCATATGCCATTCTCTGCACATCTTATATATTCATCACTGTGTCACCATTCTGTGTTCCATGCAGGAATACTACTGTTCACATGCTAGCCTCTTGTACCTCAGACCTCTTTCTCCCTTCCTGTGTCCTCCCATGTTGTGGCAGGGGTGCCCACTGTGGCGCACACTATGGATTAGAGGAATAGTGTGGGCCACTATTGCAGGCTGTCTGCACCTTTCCCTCCACCCCCCCCCCCCCCCAACTGTCTCTGGTTCCACATCCTTATCTATGTTACCTGCTCATCTGTCACCCCATTTCCTCAGCTGCTTCTGCCCTCTTTCACCTGCTGCTGCCCACACCCTGTGCCCTCTGTTGCACTTACTGATGGAGTGTCTGATGGATCATACACGGAATTGCTTGGACCTCCCACTGACTGGCTCTTTGCCCAGAGGGTGCAAACAGTTGCTTTTCATTTTCCAGGACCAGGAGGCAGAGGGGTTTGATCTCTACCCAAGAGAATTTGGCCATCCTGGTCAACATCTTCCCAACTTCTCACTGAGTCCTCATGTTTGGCCCCTATGTTCCCATGTGTGATTGTGTATTGTCACTAGCACCTGGACGTCAATGGGCCTGTGTAGGTGAACAGCGCCCTAGTCATCTTCCTCACTGTATTCCACAAGGATGGATGTGTCTCTACCTTGTCTAGCCTGTGCATCCATATTTCAGCACATCCCACTTGCTATTTTGCACCCACACTGGCCATCCCTGAGCCGGTTGCAAGATTGCCTATTTGCTGCACATCCCCTTTTGGACATTCATTCGGTACCTAATATATCATTTGTAAAATTCCCCTCTGCACATTTAGTGGATGAACATTGCTGCTAAATGTATATTTTGGGCATAGGTCCCACCTCACACCTAACTCAGCCCCTTATCATCCATATAAAAGCAAGTTGTTTCATGTGTCGCGTACCACCCCTAGTGGCCAGTGGTCATAGGGGTAGGTTGGACACAAAGATATTTTTATATGAGAGGAGGTTCCTTTAAGAGCCAGGTGCAGCCTGGTCTTAGTAGTTCAGCTCCTATTAAGAAGTAAATTGTGAATGCAGAGTAGAGGGATAACATAGGCTTTTATTTCCCTTTACGCAAACAGTTCAGGTGGGTCACAACATAGAGGAAAATGTCCTTTACTTCCGGAATGAAACAAACTCATGGTAAAGAAAAACTGTTATGCTTCACAGTTGTAACAAGGATTAATTAAGGCTTCCTAGAGTAACTCAACCGCTTCAACACTCTTCTTCCTTTTAGCATACAAGTAACACTCTGGAGACAGCATATATTATTTACAAGTCTAGCAGTGATACTATACTGCTTGTAACGCATAGAGAACAGTCCATCTCCTCTTGAGACAAAAGACTAGGCTCCACAAATTCCACTTGCATCGGCTCTGAGTCGGAGTTATCCCTTTCTGTATCTGGGGTTTCTCTGGCTATTGGAACTGGCCAGTCGCTATTCTTATTCTCTGGGTGTTTGTAGAGTTCTTCTAAGGTTCGCCAGTGAGTGTAGCCTACCTTTGTGCTTTTACCATCTGGATTATACAAAGTAGGTTTACTTTCCTTTCTTGTAAAACGAGCAATGCTTTCAAAAGGGCCCTTATGAAATGAGCTTTTTCTCTTAAAAACAGAGTCAGCATACCTTGGCTTCCAACAGCATGTAGAACAGGAACTTTCTCCTTCCAGTAGTTCTCCTGGGATACAATCCTCATGCCCGTCTTTTCCCTGAAAGCTCTTGTTACCTTTCAGTCTGGTCACTGGTTCCTCCGGTAAGCGCAGGCCTCTTTCCAAGCCTAACTTCTGGCTTCTTCCTTCAGCACTGCTCTGCTTCCCAAAGTGGCTGTTCCTTTGCTCAGCATTGCTTTCCCATTCACTCCTAGGGCTTAGCTCAATGCTGCTGGTGCTTTCTTCTTCTTGGCCCTTGCTCTTGGTGCATTTCTCTCACACGGCTTTGCTCCTGGTGCTTCTCTCCGGTCCACCTCTACCTCCACACCCTTTCCAGTCTCCAGCCTCTTGCTTATAAAGCTCTCCTGTGTTTGAGCTTTCTGGGCTGCTTGTCAGGTGGTGTCGATTAGCTAGGTGTGTCCAGTCAGCCTCTGTGAGTGCACGCCTGCTCCCTCTAGCTGCTCTGTGTGGGAATTGCATCCCGTGCACATCTTTTATATTATGAAAAACAGCTTCTTTTCTTGCATCTTTGCTTCCATCAGCTCCTGCTGCATGACACATGATGTAAATGTTCTGGTTTTATCTGGATAGATTTTGAAAATGCCATTGAAAGCACATCAAGTCATGGGTGAATATTGGGCCTTATATTTCCAAAGAATATCTCCTCTGCTGTCTTTCCAATAATTCACTGCTTGAAAACCTGACTGCATAATTTTCAACCAATCAATTAATCAGGTGCTTAGATATGAATCATACTATGATAATGAGTCAAACTAAGTCTATTCTTAATTTCCCAGTATTTCTTTATGACTGGCATATAGAAAGAAAAATGCAATTGTCAATACATTGGAATATGCACTAAAACATGTGGAGCCCCATTCCAGGAGGGGGACGTCTGGGCCATCCAGTCGTCCCTGCTGAAGACAGGGCCATTGGGACCCAATTCTGGTCTGCGGAAATAAAACATTCCCACAGGAGCCAGAATCAGGTCTGAGGATAGCATACCCCTTCCGCCTGTGAGATGTCCTCCCTGCAAGCGCCCCCAGAATCCGTGGCTCCAGCCCCTCAAATCCCCACTGCCCAACTGATGGCTGGCCTCCCACAGCCTGAATCGGGCGGCGGGGACCCCCCACCCCCACCTGGCCCCGGCCCCGGGGATGGCTCCCCTGCCCGATCTGGCAAACTGTGCTGCTTGCACCATCTCTGAGGTGGTATAAGCAGTACGTCCCAGCAGGCCCGGCAGCATGTACAGGGCCATGACTTGAATTGGCCCTGTATGTGCTGCCAGGCTGGCCCGCCTCCGTTCTGTCCCAATCCTGTCCCCTCCTGCCCCCCACCAGATCTCCTCGTCCTGTTGCATAGGACGTATAGGGAGAGCCAGTAGGGGAATAGGTTACAGGCGGCTTGCAATCCACATTCAAGAATGAGGGCCACAGTTATCCTTAACAATGGATAAAGGCTCTATAATCTCTCTGAGACTCATATTTTTCAGTCACAGTTTAACTAATTTAGTAAAAATTTGTGGTACTATAGATTTTTTTTTTACTTTTGATCTGATTTTGACATTTACAAGAATGGAAGATAAAACATTCATCTAGTAGTCCTGAAACTTAGCCAGATTCATAAACACTGTTAAATGGTTGTGACATAGGTCAATATTTGACCTTTTAAATGTCATCCTGATTGATGACATTCTTTGCAAATTTCTTAAAAGGATAGAGTAAATTCAGATTAAATGAAAGGAAACAATTCTGGATTTAATCTGGAGCAATTATGTATTCTTTGCTTCTTTACTATCTCTTTAATAATGCTAGGGCCAAATTTGTGTAGGCTCCCCCCCCCTCTATGTATATTGAAATAAAGCATAGTAAATCAGACCATAATTTTCTTAATTGTTTTGATAACAAAATTTATGGTATGGGCATAGAATATGTTCATATACAGTATGTAAAATGAAATGCATTATATTTATTACAATCCAAAGTCCACTTAGCTAAAATTGTTTGATGATATGGAAAAAAGGAATTACTCTGAAGTGAGGGCTGTAAAATTAATTTATAAAGCAGAGATGAATGCAATTACTAGAATTTAATTTAGGGGATGCACACTACCATTTGCAATGAACTTAATCATAATATTTAAAAAAAATTGTCAATCTTTCATCTGTTTTAAATGTACCTTTCAAACAAGGTTAAGCGACTATCAGAACTGAATTTTCCAATTTTTAAGGAAAAGAAGCTTGATTGCAACAATATGATAGCTCTGTATTTAGTGCAAATTCCCTTTTCTACTCCTTGAAATTTAGGAAATATAGAAACCAATTAATATGATTTTGAATCTTCAAAATTAACTTCGTCAAAAATGTATTTATAGTAGTATTTTTGTGGGTTAGCAAAGAATGGGGCCAATGCTGAGTAAGTTGGTGAGTGGTAAAGTTGCTGCCATGAGGACTTGCGTCATTAGTGATATTGAGAGCTATGCAATCAGTAAATTAACTACTGGCATGGTCTTTCAGTATGGACAGGTCTCAGCTGAGGTGCCAGATTAAGACAAACCACTCATCTGGGCAGTAGAAGTATGGAACAGTTTTGACAGCAGAAGATCCTATTTCTGTGACAGTAGCAACATTGGCATTACCTGCCTGGAAAAAAGGCCTGACAATCTACTTTTATTTATTTTATTTTATTTATTTAACAGTTGCTTATATACCGCTACCTTCCACAGATCAGGTGCGGTTTACAGTGAACAAGGAATGAACAGATTAACAGGTCTGTTTTACATGAAACATTAATTAACTAGGTACAATTTTGCTAAATACATGAAACATTAATTAACTAGGTACAATTTTGCTAAATACATTAAACATGATTGGACTAAATATGGTAAATTTGTTAAATAACAATTTAACTATTTACATATTTTGAACTATTTACATATATATTTACAGGATTTACAAATAGTTATTTAATCGACTTTAATTGTAGTTAGATAGAGTAATTGGAGTTGGTGTACCCTGAGGTCGCTATTAACCATTTCCTGTTAGTGGTAAGGTATTTTCTAGTTTGCCGAAATGGGAGATGAATAAATATGTTTTTAATTTCTTGCGGAGTTCCTTTGCATCATTTAGTGCTCTTATTTCTTCAGGGAGGGAGTTCCATAGGGTGGGAGCTGCATGAGAAAACGCTTTTTTATTAGTTGTTTTTTTTAGTAGTTGTGAAATCTTTCGGGATCCTAATTTTATTCGTGTGGCCTTTCCGTAGCGCAGTTTGGGATGTGTCTTTAATGATAAGTTTTGTTAAAGAGACTGGGGCCATTGTATTTAATGTCTTAAATGTAGTGATAATCAATTTATGATTTATTCTGGATTGAATTGGGAGCCAGTGAAGGTTTGCTAGTATAGGGGTAATGTGTTCAAATGGTGGAACCTTCATTACAATTCTTGCTGCTGCATTTTGGGCAAGTTGGAGTCTTTTAATGTTTTGTTTTGTTGTTCCTAGTAGGGTGAGATTTGCGAAATCAAAGTGTGGTGTGATGATAGCCTGGATAATGCTCAGAAAATCATGTAGGAGTACAAGAGGACGTAATTGTTTTAAAATTTTAAGTTTAAAGTAGATTTTCTTAGTGATGTTTCTAATATGTGTGTCCATACTAAGGTGTGAGTCAAGGGTGACACCTAGGTATTTTACTTCATTTTTTATAGTAATGTTGTGATTTTGGAGAGTGATGTGTGTTGGAGGTATGTAGGATTGATTTTTAGTTACTATTAATATATCTGTTTTAGAATGATTGATATGGAGATTGTGGTCTTTTAGCCAGATTGTTAATTCAGAGAAGCATTCTGTTAACAGTTGTAATGGGAGTGTTGGGATTGTAAATGGTATGTACATCATCATATCGTCTGCATATATGTGATAGTGGACTTTAAATTTCTTGAAAATGTTGCAGACTGGTTGAATATATAAATTAAATAGGAGGGCAGAGAGGGCGGAGCCTTGTGGGAGACCAATTTCCTGTTTATATGTTTTAGATGTTTCTGTGTTAGTTCGGACAGTTTGGGTTCGATCAGTTAGATATGAGGTGAACCAATTATATACAGTTGAGTGTATTCCTATTTGTTTTAGTCTGTTAAGCATTACAGCATGGTGTACACTGTCAAACGCTGCAGAGATGTCTAGAAAGAGGAGAATGAAAGCTTGTTTAGGGTTATCAATACCTCGTGTTAAGGTATCGAGGAGTACTGTTAATAGAGTGTCTACACCATGATAGGGGCGAAAGCCATATTGTTGGTCATCAAGGGGGGCTGAGGTTTCTATGTGATCTTGTGTTTGAATTTGAACGACCTTTTCAATCAGTTTAGCCATAAATGGAATGCTAGAGATAGGTCTGTAGGAATTGGGTGATGTTTTGTCGAGGGTGTTATTTTTGATTATCGGTCGGATTTGTGCATGTTTGAGGGAAGGTGGTAAGTATCCTTGGCGCAGCGACAGATTGACTATAGGAAGGATAAAGGGGGATAGTGTAGAGAGGGTATGCTTGATCCAGTTTACCGGACATGGATCAAGTTGAGAGGTCGTAGTGTTCAGGTTTGAAATAGTCATCTTAAGAGTGTCTTTGGTTATAGAGTGGAAGTCAGACCATTTTCCTAAATGATGTTGGTGGGAAAGTGAAAGAGGATTTGGTGTGAATGCAAATGTTTTTGATTTATTTATATAGTGGTTTGCTAGAGTCTGGGCAGAGATATCAATAGTATTGTTGCTGGTCCCATATGAGTTATTAGTTAAGTTTTGGACGATACTGAAAAGTTCTCTTGGTCTATTAATGGATTTGGTTAGTATAGTTGTGTGGTAGTTTTTCTTTGCGCCGTCTGAAGCTTCTTTGTACTTTTTAAGGTGGCTGTGATAAGCGTCATAAG
This sequence comes from Ichthyophis bannanicus, assembly GCA_033557465.1. Classification (NCBI taxonomy): domain Eukaryota; kingdom Metazoa; phylum Chordata; class Amphibia; order Gymnophiona; family Ichthyophiidae; genus Ichthyophis; species Ichthyophis bannanicus. Next base: position 168,049,740 of record CM066036.1, on the reverse strand, counting down.
AAGAGATGGATTTGGATTTGCGCCATTTAGATTCAATATTTCTCAATTCTCTCTTCATTCGTCTTAAGGTGCTGTTGAACCAGGGGGCATCTCCTATTCTAGAGTAGCTTTTCTTCTTGATGAATTGTTTATATGCCGCTGCATTGTTAATTGTATTGTGCCAAGTTGCGACTGCTTCATCTAGGTCAGTTGGTGCAAGGGTGAGATAGGGAATAGTTAGATCAATGAATTCATTTGCGTTAAATTTTGTGAATCTAGGTGGAGGGGTAATTAGTAGGTTATTTTTGTTGTTTCTTCCAGTGTAGGCTAAGGTGAATTTGATCAGGTGGTGGTCTGACCAAGGAATGGGTATACACTCAAGCGATGACTGGTTAAAATGTTTTTGGAAAGCTTCTGGTAGAAAGACTAGGTCAAGGGTTCCACCTTTCTTATGTGTCTTTGTATTAATTATTTGGAGGAAACCCATATCTGCTAATGATTCCAGGAAAAGAGCTGAGTGTGAGGGGGGCAGGGATGGGAGGTTAAAATCTCCTAGTGATATTATAGGGTTGGAGACTGTGGATGAGCTGAGGAGTTCTATTAGGGCGTCTAAGTTTTCAGATTTTTGATCCGGTGGTCTGTATAATAAGCAAATTTTGAAATGAGCTATTTTTAAGATGAGGGTGTCAATGTTATTTGGGAGATCAGATGGATGTGGTTTAGCCTTTAGTTCTTTTTTTGTCATTATAAGGACACCACCTCCTTTTTTAGAGTTTCTGTGTGTATGGGATATGTCATAGTTGTTCGTGTTGAGTTGGTTTAGGTAAACAACATCAGAGTCGGTTAGCCAAGTTTCAGTAACACATAGGATGTCTGGCTTTTGATCTTTTAGTAAGTCAATGAAAATAGGTAGTTTATTTTTCATAGATCTTGCATTTATTAATATACAGGACAAAGTTTGAATGGTTGTCGGTTGAGTGTGTGGATGGGCGAGTGTAGTAGGTTTTATATGTATTAGCCTGTGATGATTTATTTTTGTATTGATGCCAATATGTATTTGAGATGAAGGGGGATCTGGGCGGATGATTCTTTGTATTATTGGGATTGGTTTGTAGATTTTGTTGTTTAGACTGTTGGTCAGTGTGATTAGTGTCATAGTTGTTAAACAGCTGCAAATTAGTTTTAGCCAGAAGGTATTTGAGCAAGACATTTTAGATGTAATTGTCCTGTGGTTGAGGTTCAGTGTTGTGTGGTTGAGGTTCAATGTTGTGTGTTATGTATTAGGTTAATGCAGATAACAGTGTGACCAAATCTCTAGCTATCAATGGGAGTATATGCTATGGAAATAAAGTATATATGTGGATCCTTGTCTACTGGCAACAGTATATCCTTATCTACTGGCAACAGTATATCCTTATCTACTGGCAACAGTATAACTTTTGTATACTTTTGTATAACTTTTGTATAACTTTTGTATACTTTTGTATAACTTTTGTATACTTTTGTATCTTGCCATGAAAACCCAATGGATCATCACAACAAAACCAATCACAATATATGCTGAAATATGAGCCCCTCAGATCAGAAAGGACTCAATGAGCTACTGGGGAAGGGATGAAGATTCTTTAGCGAAAATCTGGCATTTATGAACACTTCTGATTGCTGATTCAGTTGTGCTTAAAAAGAGAGACGGAAGCTGCAAAGATGTCTTATATATTCAGACATGGAATGAACTAAGGACAAGCAAATGTAGATGCCACTCTATCAATAAATAGCTGTTTGACTGAAGATCAAACACAGTTTAGGACAACTATTCACATGGTCACCATGAGTTGACATTAATTTGATGGCCCTTAACAATAACAACAGCAACAACAAAGTTACTGGATACAGTTATCTGGATAATTTTAGCCAAATACTCAGTGGGGTCAAAGGACCATTGAATGTTTTCAGATAAACTTTCCTGCTCACTAGCTTAATCAATATTGCTAAAAAGAAAAGCACAGTTACTTACCTGTAACAGGTGATCTCTGGGAACAGCAGGAATAAGTCTTCACATATGGGTACGTCGGTACCGACGGAGCCTGCGCGGGAACGCTCCCCAGTTTCCCAAAAAGGAAAGCTTTTGGGAGCATCCCACAGCTCCTGTGCGCTGCCTTCCCGCCTTTCCTAACCAGCTCTCCTCAGTTCGAGTTTAAAGCTGAGACAATAGAGAGAGAGAGAGGAAAGGAAAGACAGAAAAGAGGTACAACTCCTAGGGGAGGTGGGAGGGTTGTGAAGACTTATTCCTGCTGTTCCCAGAGATCACCTGTTACAGGTAAGTAACTGTGCTATCTCCAGGAACAAGCAGGAATGAGTCTTCACATATGCGGACTCCCTAGCTAAGATGCCTGGGAGATCCCCAAGGATATGAGACCCTGGGAAGGGTTCTACGTCCTCCTATGGATCTCAGGCATCCATCCAGGGAAGGAGGGTAGGCATTGTTTAAGAATGGAACAGGTGTTTGAGGACAGCCTGACCAAACAAGGCATCCCGGCGGGAGTCCTTGTCCAAGTAGTAATGGGCTGTGAAGGTATGAACCGAGGCCCGGGTGGCTGCTCGACAGATCTGGTCGATGGACCCAGAATTTAGATGAGCCATAGAGGTGGCCATGGCCCTCACATTATGAGCTGTGACATGGCTCTCCAGAGAAAGGTTCTTACTCTGGTAGGCAAAAGAAATACACTGAGCAATCCAATTGGACAGTGTTCTCTTAGAGACTGGAAGTCCTAAATGAGAGAGATCAAAAGCAACAAAAAGCTGGGAAGACTTTCTATGTTGCTGTGTCCTTTGTAAGTAAAAATATTTATATAGGTCAAATCGTAGAGCAATCAAACGTGATCGAAAATGCAAAAAATTACTCCATTAGCAACATATCAGTATGAAGATTCTTAAGAGAGGAGCGGACACTTTATATTTATGAACAGGCTTCGGGATGTCTCAGACCAGCGGCTTTAAAACAAAGGCACAAAAGTGTCTTGAGACGCCGTCATAGCATCAATGACTGTCCCTTGGCCAATGATTTATCTCAAGAATTTTTTGTATATGGTTAAATGGTTCCAAAGCTCCTGTCAAAAATATTTAACACAGTGCTAAAAAATAGCTTGAAAATCAGTACTTAGCTTAAAGATACCCCAACGCCAGCTAACATAGCGCCATTCAATGCGTTTCACTCAAATGAACTGAGTTTCTTCAGGGGGATTTCAAACTGAAAAACAAATATCAAATGTAGAACACTGTTATAATAATATCTTCAATAGATCAAATAAGTATCAAAAGTCCTTAAACAGCTAATAACAATACCTTAAGGGATAAACTGCTGCTGCCCATATTTCATACAAGGAGCTGAGCTAAACCAAAAGTAGTGCTCACAAAAAACGCCGCACATGCGGACTGAAAACAAAGGCTCCTTTTAAATGCGAAGCGTGACGTAATAAACAGACAATGATGATAAAAAAATGTAGCTGAATAATTCAGATGACTGTGCCCCAATCAATAGCTGCATTAAGTCCACCAGGAGATACTGATTGTAATGTGAAAATCCACCACTGTTCTCGATAGGATAAAAAGTCTTCCTGTGATTTGCCAATCGCGCCGCTAGTTATTTCTTCTATGCAAAAACATTGCAGACTATCAAACACATGACCCCATGTTTTGCAATGATGGACAATCGGCGCTGTCAATATGCCCTGTTTCAGACGGCTTTTATGTTCCTGTATACGAAGTTTTAAAGGTCGAGTCGTTTTTCCAACATATAGCAAATTGCAAGCACAACGAATGGCATAGATGGTGTTACTAGTAACACAGGAAGTAGATCCTTTTAACTGATATGTATGTCCATACTGATTGTCTGTTTATTACGTCACGCTTCGCATTTAAAAGTAGCCTTTGTTTTCAGTCCGCATGTGCGGCGTTTTTTGTGAGCACTACTTTTGGTTTAGCTCAGCTCCTTGTATGAAACGTGGGCAGCAGCAGTTTATACCTAAAGGTATTGTTATTAGCTGTTTAAGGACTTTTAATACTTATTTGATCTATTGAAGATATTATTATAACAGTGTTCTACATTTGATATTTGTTTTTCAGTTTGAAACCCCCCTGAAGAAACTCAATTCATTTGAGTGAAACGCATTGAATGGCGCTATGTTAGCTGGCGTTGGGGTATCTTTAAGCTAAGTACTGATTTTCAAGCTATTTTTTAGCACTGTGTTAAATATTTTTGACAGGAGCTTTGGAACCATTTAACCATATACAAAAAATTCTTGAGATAAATCATTGGCCAAGGGACAGTCATTGATGCTATGACGGCGTTTCAAGACACTTTTGTGCCTTTGTTTTAAAGCCGCTGGTCTGAGACATCCCGAAGCCTGTTCATAAATATAAAGTGTCCGCTCCTCTCTTAGGAATCTTCATACTGATATGTTGCTAATGGAGTAATTTTTTGCATTTTCGATCACGTTTGATTGCTCTACGATTTGACCTATATAAATATTTTTGTGTGATTACAACGATGGAAGGTCATACCATTTGGAAAGACACGTTAAGTTTTTCTCAGTCCCATATAGCTGATATATGCAAGGAAAGAACGTTGTTTGCATTGGATGGAGCCTCGGCAACAAGTTCTGATGCTCAATGGGATTTGTTGCTTAAAAAGAAGAAGCAGATAGTTCGGTCTGATCTGCATCGATTGTCTATGATAGAATATGTAAATAGACAGCATATCCCTAGAGGGTTGCGGGTTTATAAAGAACCTCGGATGTTTACAGCTGATCCTGAATTTGTGGCAAATTGGAATCGAGTACTTAACAAGTGCTCTCTCGATTTGATGATCCTGATTATCGGCGCTACACAAACAGCTTTGGGAGGCTTTCAAAAAGAAGCAGATTCCCTGCTAGCCGAATTGAAATCGAAAGAACCTGAGGATCGCTTTACATCTAAGACCCTTGAACTTCAAAGAAAAGTTGATGCTCTCCAACAAGAAGTGCACACAGTAAAGGTGAATAAATTGAAGCGTGACTATGACGATTATCATACTGGTTTTGTTTACCCATGGATGTACCTCAAGAGGAAATCTCGTCGAGCTCGTAAACAAGTTAATTTTGAATTGACATCAGATGATGCCAGTTCAGTTGAGTCAGCCAGATCTTCGCAGGAGGATTTTCTAGATGCCGAAGAGAAGAAGAAAAAGAAAAAGAAGAAGTAGGGAACAAAACGGCACCCTCAGTGAATCTAGCCATGCCATCGCCCGATATATTTAATATTATTCTTCCTAATGTGACTAAAGATCTCGTTATTAATGTTTCAGGGAAATTTTTGACATCTGCTCAAATTTTGGTGCTAAATAAGGGGTTAACCTTTGTACCAACCACTTTTTATGATCCCTTCAAATTTCGCGTGGATTTTGAAAGTTTATTGCGGAAGATTAATTTGAAGGGTTTTTTTGCTCATAAATCTTCACTTGTTGATTCTGATGAGCCTACATCTGACTCTCGTCGCACATGTTTGCCTTTTAAATCAACTTGGGTTCCTCCAGGACCTACACATCCAGCAGTAGTTGTCTTTAAAGATTTGGTCTTGAAGGATGTGATTGAATTGGAGAAGACCCACCACAGATCTTATTGTGCCTTGTCCACTGTTGAGCAGCTGGTTCTGAAAGAATTACAAGCCCACACTGACATAGTGATTCGCCGCGCCGACAAAGGAGGTGCGGTGGTAGTTCAGAGTAGAGAATATTACCTTGAGGAAGCTTTTCGACAATTGTCTGATGAAGTTACTTACCAGATTATGCCTACTGATCCTACAGGATCTCTTCGGGGCAGGATTAAGGAGCTGACAGGAAAAGCATTAGCTGCTCATGTGATTACAGCAAAGGAGCACAAGTTTTTGAATGTGTCAACTTCCACAATGTCTCGGTTCTATTTAGTTCCAAAAATCCATAAAAACCTGGAGCTGCCCCCTGGAAGGCCTATAGTTTCCACCACTGGCACTATATTAGAACCATTATCTTTGTTTGTGGATTCTTATCTGTGGCCTTTACTAAAGGACATTCCTTCTTATATTCGTGATACCTCTCATTTTTTAGAGGTTTTGTCCCGTAATTCACAGCTGGCAGTTGAATCAAATATACTTCTGGTAACCCTTGACATCACAGCTTTATATACAAGCATTCCTCAAGCACAAGCTCTATCTACAGTTAAACATGCTTTAGAGCAACGAGGAGATTTGTCAGAAGAACAACTTTCCTTTTTGTCACAATTGCCAGAACTAGTCATCTATCATAATTTTTTTAGGTTTGAGAAACAAATTTACCATCAGATCTCTGGAGTGGCTATGGGGGCCTCCTGTGCCCCTTCCATAGCCAACCTCTTTATGGGGTTTTTTGAACATCGTTGGATTGAGTCTTCCCCTTATCAGAGTCATGTAAAATTGTGGTTACGATTCATTGACGATGTCTTTTTAATTTGGGCAGGGTCTAAACCTTCCTTAGATACTTTTTTGGAGTGGCTTAATGGCCTTGATCAACATATTCAATTCACATACACATCAGATGAATCTACAATAGCATTTTTGGATGTTCAAGTGTTTCGGAGTTCAGTTGGATGGCAGACATCCTTATTTAGAAAACCAGTAGATAGAAACACTTTTTTGCATTATACTAGTGCTCATCCTCTACGATTGAAGGATGGTTTGCCCATCTCCCAGTTTCTTAGATATCGCCGTAATTGTTCGGAAGTGCATGATTACAAGACACAGGCTACTAAGTTGATTAAAGATTTTACCACACGAGGTTATCCATCAAGAGTAGTTCATCAAGCATATCAACGTGCTTTGTTCAATGATCGTACACAATTGTTACAATCTCGGGCAGAATCTGCTTCTCAACGTATAGATACTGATAACATTAATTTCATTACTGGTTACTCACCTTTGAGTTTTAAGATTCAAAAGATAGTTCGGAAACATATGAATGTGTTGAGCTCTATTCCAGCGTTAGCCACCAAAAAGATTCGCTGTGTGTGGCAGCGTGGCCACAATCTTAAAGAGCGACTGAGCCTTGCTGTTTTGCCAAATATAGAATCATCCACTGCAGTGGAGATAGTGAGAGGCCACAAGAAGTGTGGCCGTTGTAATATTTGTGCTATTACATGTGAAATTGACCACTTTACCTATCATGGCCATACATATCAGTTAAAAGGATCTACTTCCTGTGTTACTAGTAACACCATCTATGCCATTCGTTGTGCTTGCAATTTGCTATATGTTGGAAAAATGACTCGACCTTTAAAACTTCGTATACAGGAACATAAAAGCCGTCTGAAACATGGCATATTGACAGCGCCGATTGTCCATCATTGCAAAACATTGGGTCATGTGTTTGATAGTCTGCAATGTTTTTGCATAGAAGAAATAACTAGCGGCGCGATTGGAAAATCACAGGAAGACTTTTTATCCTATCGAGAACAGTGGTGGATTTTCACATTACAATCAGTATCTCCTGGTGGACTTAATGCAGCTATTGATTGGGGCACAGTCACCTGAATTATTCAGCTACATTTTTTTATCATCATTGTCAGTTTATTACGTCACGCTTCGCATTTAAAAGGAGCCTTTGTTTTCAGTCCGCATGTGCGGCGTTTTTTGTGAGCACTACTTTTGGTTTAGCTCAGCTCCTTGTATGAAACGTGGGCAGCAGCAGTTTATACCTAAAGGTATTGTTATTAGCTGTTTAAGGACTTTTAATATTTATTTGATCTATTGAAGATATTATTATAACAGTGTTCTACATATGATATTTGTTTTTCAGTTTGAAATCCCCCTGAAGAAACTCAATTCATTTGAGTGAAACGCATTGAATGGCGCTATGTTAGCTGGCTATGTTAGCTGGGGTATCTTTAAGCTAAGTACTGATTTTCAAGCTATTTTTTAGCACTGTGTTAAATATTTTTGACAGGAGCTTTGGAACCATTTAACCATATACAAAAAATTCTTGAGATAAATCATTGGCCAAGGGACAGTCATTGATGCTATGACGGCATTTCAAGACACTTTTGTGCCTTTGTTTTAAAGCCGCTGGACTGAGACATCCCGAAGCCTGTTCATAAATATAAAGTGTCCGCTCCTCTCTTAAGAATCTTCATGCTGATATGTTGCTAATGGAGTAATTTTTTGCATTTTCGATCACCTTTGTAAGTAAAAAGCAAGAGCTCTTTTACAATCCAGAGTATGAAGACTCTTCTCTGTACTGATGCATGAGGAGCTGGAAAAAAGACAGGTAGATATACCTCTTGATTAAGATGAAAAGGTGAGACCACTTTAGGCATAAAGTGTGGATTTGTCCAAAGGACTACCTTATCATGATGGAACCTTGTATAAGGTGGATTAGCCACTAAGGCCTGCAGTTCACTGATGCAGCGAGCTGAAGTGACTGCAATGAGGAAAATAACCTTCCAGGAAAGAAATTTCAAGGAGGTAGTGGCTAAGGGTTCAAAAGGTAGCTTCATAAGCTGACCAAGAACCAAATTTAAGTCCCATGCCACCGGAGGAGGCTTAATGGGAGGTTTAGTTAAAGTTAGGCCTCTCATGAATCTGACAATAAGAGGATGAGAGGAAATAGGTTGTCCATTGATGGGCTTAAGGGATGCTGCAATAGCACTCAAATGGACTCTTACTGAATTCATTTTAAGGCCTGCATTGGAAAGATGCAGGAGATAGTCTAACAGAGAATTTAAAGGTAGTGCTAGAGGGTCAAGACCCTTTTCAGCACACCAAATGGAAAACCTTTTCCATTTGAAAGCATAAGAACGCCTGGTGGAAGGTTTTCTGGAAGCATGGAGGATATCCTTTACTTGTTGAGAAAGATTCCAGTCTTGAAGGTCTAGGCCTTCAGTAACCAAGCTCTGAGGTGTAGGGACTTGGGGTTTGGGTGCCACAAAGTCCCTTCCTCCTGGGACAGAATGTCTGGAGCAGCTCCCAAGTCCAGGGAGGGGGCTTGGGAGAGATGTAGAAGTAGAGGGTACCACACTTGGCGTGGCCAGCATGGAGCTATGAGGATCATAGATCCTTGATCCCTCTGGAGTTTGAACAGAGTCTTGGGAATCAAGGGAATGGGTGGAAATGCATAGAGGAAGCCCTGACCCCAATGAAGGAAGAAGGCATCCTTGGCCTGAACTCCCTGACATGGAATTCTGGAACAGAACCGGGGAAGTCTGGCATTCCACGGACTTGCAAAGAGGTCTATGTCCGGGGTTCCCCATTCTTGGAAGATTCTGAGTACCTGATCCGTGTGCAGGGACCATTCGTGTGGAAGCCGAACTCGACTGAGTCTTTCTGCCCAAGAGTTTTGGACGCCTGGGAGGTATACTGCCAGGAGATGGATTTGATGCTCTCTGGTGAAGGCCCACAATCTTAAAGCTTCATTGCAAAGCGACAGAGAGCCAGTTCCTCCTTGCTTGTTTATGTAAAACATGGCTACTTGATTGTCCGTATGAATGAGGACTGTCTTGTAGCTGAGGAGGGTATGAAAGACCTTGAGAGCTAGAAAAACTGCTCAAAGCTCCAAGAGGTTGATATGAAGAGAGGTCTCCTGTGGAGACCAAGTGCCCTGAGTGGAGAGGTCTTGTAGATGAGCTCCCCAACCTGTTTGGGAGGCATCTGTTGTGAGGGTTGCCTGGGGCAACAACTGTTGGAAGAGGGACCCCAGAAACAGATTTTGGGTGGACATCCACCATTGGAGAGACCAAAAGAGACGTTTGGAGGTTGCTATTTGGTCTGAGAGAGCTCCTGATGCTTGAGTCCACTGGGTGGACAAAGTCCATTGAGCTGCTCTCATGTGTAGGCAAGCATAGGGTACCACATGCACTGTGGATGCCATGTGGCCTAGCAGTTGTAGCATCTCCCGGGCAGTTAAGTGGTTCTTTGACTGAATCTGGGAAGCTAACTGCACTAGACGTTGGCAACGGGCCTGAGGAAGGTAGGCCCTTGCAGTGGTAGTATCCAACCAGGCCCCTATGAACTCTAGGGACTGAGTAGGGGTGAGCTGAGACTTTGGGAGGTTTACCACAAGTCCCAGATACTGCAAAATGCGTCTTGTGCGGTCCAGGTAAATCTGGGCTCCTGACTGAGATGGAGCTCGGATGAGCCAGTCGTCCAGGTAGGGGAAGACAAATATTCCCAGAGTGCGTAGAAATGCAGCAACTATTGCCATGCATTTGGTGAACACTCTTGGAGCAGAGGCCAGACTGAAAGGAAGGACTCTGTATTGAAAATGTTTTCCTTGGAAAAGAAACCGTAGGAATTTTCTGTGAGAGGGATGGATGAGGACATGTGTGTATGCATCCTTGAGATCTAGAGAACAAAGCCAATCCTGACTTTGAAGGTATGGAAGGAGAGTGCCCAGAGAAAGCATCTTGAACTTCTCCTTGTATAGAAATTTGTTCAATTCTCTGAGATCTAAGATGGGTCTGTATCCCCCTGTCTTCTTTGGAATAAGAAAATAGGGGGAGTAGAACCCTAACTCTTGATGAGGAAGGGGAACTTCTTCTATTGCCCCTTGGGCAAGAAGGGTAGCTACCTCTTGACCTAGAAGGTCGAGAAGAGATGAGGGAGAATTGAAGTGTCTCACCATGGTGTGGGGAGGAAGGTCTGAGAAATGAAGCTTGTAGCCCTCTCTTATGATGGAGAGGGTCCACTGCTCTGATGTTATTTACTCCCATCTGGGAGCAAAATGAGCCAACCTTCCTGGAATGGCGAGAGGCTCTGGCTGCTTTAGAGCCAGAAAGGCTAAGTTCTCTAGCATCAAGTCAAAAACCCTGAGGAGGTTGGGCCTGCTGAGTTGCAGCAGCCTCTGTAGGCTTAGGCCTGGCCTGTTTAGGTTGCTGACGCTTAGTGGTAAAGCGACCTGTAGAAGATTGTTGGCCAGAAGTGGAAGGAAATCTACCCTTTTTAAAGAAAGACTTTTTAAAAGGCTTTTTCTTGGCAGGAATGGAGGTTGACTTTGAAAGTCTATCCAGAGCAGAGTTTTCTGCATCCATTTGAGTGGCTTTTATTTGCCACTCTTTGCCAAATAGGTTTTCACCTGTACAGGGAAGATTTCCTAAGCCATCTTGAACCTAGGGTTCTAAATCAGAAGCCTGGAGCCAAGCAATTCTGCGAGCAGCTATGGCAATGCCTGAGGCTCTGCTGGCACCTTCAAAGGAGTCAAAAGCTGCCCTGTTGGAAAACTTTGAAATGTCTTGAGTATGCTTAAGCCAAATGAGGAATTCCTCCCTTTTATCCTCTGGAAGAAAAGGGAGGATAGTGTGCAGTTTTTGTGCAACTTCTTTTAGAAACATACCCATGTAAAGGCTATATGAGTTGATTCTGGCAATAAGCATACTGGCTTGGAAGATTTTCCTACCAAAAGCATCCAAGGTCCTGCATTCTCTTCCTGGAGGAGCAGTCTCTTTGTACTCTTTATCCTCTTCATAGCTGACTGCACCACAATGGAATGGTGAGGAAGCTGAGTTTTCTGAAATCCAGGACAAGGAGGGACACGATACATAGTGTCCAATCTGCGAGAATGAGGAGAGAGAGTGAGAGGAGTCTCCCATAGATCAATCATGTGTTCATAAAGAATCTCATGAATTGGTAAGGTGACTGCCTCTTTAGGAGCCCTAGAATAGTCTAAAATATCCAATTTTTTAGCTCTAGGCTCTGATTCAGAAGTTACTGAAATAGAAAGTCCTTTAGCTACTTCTCTTATGAAGTCTTGAAAGGACAAGTCCTCTGGTGGAGACATTCTTCTTTTTGGAGAAGAAGGCTCTTCAGGAAGGGCTATGGATACTTCAGGAGACTCGTCTGATGTATCAGAATCATCAGAGGAATCAAAGTATCGGCTGTCAGGGTGCTCTTCCAACGCTCGATACGCGTATCGAGCAGTATCGACATCAGGCGTCCCCGGTACCAGATCGGTACCGGTAAGCAGCCCTGGACCAGGAACCGCTGCAGTCGGTATCCTGGTCGATGTCGATGCAGTTGGTACCAGTATCGGCACTGGTGCCGGTACCGGAGCCGATACCGACAACGGAGCTTGTTTCGGTACCAGCGGCATCGCAGCTTGAATGAAGGCCGTAATAGCCTGTTGCATGGACAGAACATTGTGATCCATCGACGCCATGAATGCCTGGAAGTCAGTACCGGGGGATTGTGCCGGTACCCCAGAGCATTCTAACAGGTGATCGGTCGAGGCCGTGCCATCGATGTCAACCTGTAACCCCATAGGAGGTGCTTTGGAAGCCGGAGCTTCCCGCCGGGGTTGTTTTGCTGGTGCAGGATCCTCGAGGGCAAGCCCGGAGGCATCTCGATGCTTGGAGGGAGATCTACCCTTCGAGGACCTGCTAGGTGTATGTTTGGTTACCTGAGATCCATCAGGAGAAGAAGACCTGGAAGATGTCGATGCTACCGACGCTGCATCAGCGGGAAACAGCACATGGAGCTTAGCTGCTCAGTTCTGTAAACCCCGTTTAGACATTAGAGAGCAGGACGGACAATCTGGAATGGAGTGTTCAGGACCCAAACATTTAAGGCACCATTCATGGGTATCTGTAACAGAAATAGTACCTCTACACTTAGTGCATTTTTTGAACCCGGAGGCTGTTTTTTCCATGAGGGAAATTTTCTTTTAGGCCCTGAGGCCTAGAAGCAAAATACACTAAGTGAGGAAAAAGTATAGATTTTTTTTTTTTTTAAAGAAAAGAAAGAAAAGACCGGCGGTACCGGTCCGGAGTCGGGGAAGGCAGACACACGACCAAAGAAAAAAAATAAAGTAAAGAACTTCTTCAGCGGTGACAGGGCTCGACCTGCTGGCTCCACGGCAAAGAAGAACTGAGGAGAGCTGGTTAGGAAAGGCGGGAAGGCAGCGCGCAGGCGCTGTGGGATGCTCCCAAAAGCTTTCCTTTTTGGGAAGCTGGGGAGCGTTCCCGAGCAGGCTCCGTCGGTACCGACGTACCCATATGTGAAGACTCATTCCTGCTTGTTCCTGGAGATAAATGGTTCCAATCCTGGCAGAACATCCCAATAAGTAGTGGTGGAGCATTCTTCATTGCCTGCTTTACATAAGTAATTTCCCATATCCTATTCCCCAGCTATCGAGACCTCCACGAGCTCTTAGCAAACCTTTTTCATTGCAGCGGTCCTCAGTAATTGCATCAGCAGATTGCACTGTGCAGTAAGAGGGTGATTTTAGGAACTCCCATAGAGGCAGTGTGAGTTAACACACATGTATTTAAGGCCTATTTCATAAATAGGCCTCAAATACATGATGGTCTATATTGTATATTGTATATTATAATATAGTTATGTTTTTGACTCTTTGTATATAGTTAACTGTCATTATCTGTACATAGTTGATCTGTTCCATGTAACCAATTCTGTTCTATGTAAACCGCCTTTGATCTATTAGAAAAAGTGGTATACAAATACAAATAAATAAATATATGAAGACTTTACAGAATAGGGGTACAGATGTGTGCAGACTAGATGAGAGCACTTGTGCCTTCCCTATGGCAGGTGTACATTCACACACCTAGATTTTTCAAGCACATGTAAATTATACTATAACTTTCACCTGTAAATTTGTACTCCGCCTTTTAAAAAAACAAACAAACATGCACTTATGTGCCCATTCATGCATGTAAGCCCTTAAAAATAGATGGCTTCCATGTGTAAATGCACATATTTTTATGTGGCTCTTTATAAAATCAGCCCCTAAATGACTGCCCTGTATGATATCTATAGGCAGATGCTGGACATCTCCCTAAAATTTACTCACAGGCTTTGCACTTTTCGTGCATTTGTACCTAGTTTGTAGTACAGTAAGTGAAAAAATTGACTACACTGTAAAGACACATTTTAGAAAGGTTGTTTATGTGGTGGGAGAGACATGGAAGTGAAAACATCAGCAAATCTATATCAATTTCAGAAGAAAGAGTGTCCACGTTTGAAGCCGATGTAAAAATCAATATCTTTGCTCTCAAAATGGACATGATTGTTAAAAACAGGCTGCAGCAGAAGGATGTCCAGGAAACAGCATTTCAGAAATGTACATGTGAGAAAAACTGATGGGGATAATCCAGCAACTTACACATTTAAGTGCAGCCAATCACAATATATACGTGGACGTGTCGCTGCTTGCACATGTATCTATCCATTTTGCAAACCTACAAGTGTAGGTGCCTCTAGTTAACTACAGAGTGTCCTGCGAAGGCATGACTAAAAACAGCACTTTTAAAATTCACATTCATATTAGGGAGCAAGTGCAATTCCAGACATGGACCGTGTTGGGGTCAGTTAATAAAGGACTTTTGTTTAGTTTTTCGCCTCTTTGAGTCATCTGTTTTCCGAGAGTTAGTACGTGTGTTTTGCTGTGGACGTATGTGGACTTACACATACATTTCCCATATGAAATGAGGAATATATGTGCAAATATTTCTACCACCCAGTCCATACCTCTGAAATGCGGTATGGACATCAATGTGTAAAATAAACAGTTTCTACAATGGTCATTTGCATGTAGCTGCAATTTACACACATAAGTGATCATATTTGCATATGCAAATCACATATAAGACGTCTCCAATAACCCCCTTAATAAACAGGCCCCTAAGTTTTTAATAGGCCTACTAGCTCTCCCTTAGTGAAAGATTTTGTGGGGCCTATGAAACATATATTTCTACATAAACAATTCAATATTTTGTTCTAATTTTTAAACAATTCCTGCTGCCTTTTAACATTTTTATCTCAGCTATATTGGGGAGAGGAGGAAGGCAAGAGCTGGAATTGCAAGATTCAAGAAGGCTGAGGACCGATTTGTGGAAAATGATAAAGAAGAAATAGAATTGATCAACAAATACTTCTGTTCCATGTTCACAAAATAAAATCCTGGAGAAGGACTACACATGATTGATAGCGGTATTAATGGAATAGATGCCATACTGTACCATCCACAAAACTGAAGGTGGAAAAGGCAATGGGACCAAATAAGATACATCCCAGGATACTGAAGGAGCTCGGGGGGGGGGGGGGGTATTCTTGCAGGACTTTTAAAAGATGTGTTTAATAAATCCTTGGAAATGGGTAGGTTCCAGAGGACTGGAGAAGGAATGATGTGGTCTCTCCTCACAAATGTAGTAACAGAACAGGTGACATGCTACAGGCTGGCAAGCCTTACCCCGATGGTGATAAAAGTATGGAGATGCTCCTGAAAGATAGGATAGTGGTCCTTCTAGAATCCAATGGGTTACAAAATCTAAGGCAACATGATTTTAACTAGGGATAAATTCGTAGGCAGAAAGGATGTGGAACTGTGGCTTCAGAGGAGGGCATTCTCGGTCAGGAAAAGTGGGGCTGGATTTTAAAGTACAATGACTGTTCTCTGCTCTGCATCATGCTCATCCTCGTGCTTCCTCTTCTCTACAGTACAGGCTTCCTGGAAGAAAAAGCTGGAGCAGAACACCCCTGCTGCTTTAGAATTTGAAAAGAAGCATTGGAACTGCATTCCAGGCCATTCCCCCAGAAATTAAGTCCTGGTTTTACCAAGGGAAGACCATGCCAAATGAATCTGATTTATTTCTTTGATTGGGTGACCAGTGAACTAGATTAAAGGCATATGATAGATGAGGTCTGTTTAGATTTCAGAAAACGCCTCATACAGTTCCTCAAAGGAGGCTTGTGGATAAATTGAGCAGCCTGGGGATGAGTCCCAAGATGATAAAGTGGATTAGGAATCGGTTACCTGGCAGATCACAAAGCATAATATTGTGCTTAGTTTTGGAGCCCGTCCCTCATAAAGGATATAACAAAAAACTTGAAAAGGTTCAGAGGAAGGTGACCTAAATGATATGGGGCCTGCGCCAGAAGTATATTACCTAACCACCTGAACAACTACATGATCCAAGCCACCTACTGTTGACCCATAGCCAAGGACTAGTAACCATTAAACACGATGCAATAAATTGCATATAGTTATGTCATACTCTGTACATAGTTATTCATGTTACCTCCTTTCCCCTCCCCCTTCATAATGTTCAATTGTTCTATGTATAATGTTGAGTTACAATGTAAACCGGTCTGAGTAAAGGACAAAGTGGTATAGAAAAGTGATTAAATAAATAAAAAAATAAAAAAAGAGACTTAAAGGCCTAAATATGCATACCCTAGAAGAAAAGAGAGATGGGGGGGGGGGGAATATGATAAAGACATTTAAATACTTAAAGGGTATTAATGAGCAAATATTTTTCAAAGATAGGGAAGATGTAGAACTAAAGGGCATGAAACGAGCTATGCTCTGATGAGAGGGACTATCTCTTACATGTATTTACATTTACATTCTCTTAAATACTATTCTGCATCAGTGTGGTTTATATTGAACAAACTGAAATTACATTGAACAGGGCATTATAACTTGGAGATAACTATTTTACAGGGAACATGGGCTATGGAGAGTTAAGTGGCTTGCCCAAGACCACAAGGAGCACCTATGGGACTAGAAACCCCAGTCCTTCTGGCCCAAAGTTGCTGTCCTCTAGTGGGATTTGAACCACTGACCTTAAGCACCTTGCCCCAACCACTAGGCCACTCCTCCATGAGGTGGAATAAGGAGTGCGTCCACCACTGACCCATGTATATGTATATATGCAGCGATGTGTACAACTTGTAGTGTTATAAAATTATAAGAAGGAGTAGTAGTAGCTGCAAGGAGGTAAACTCTAAAGCAATGTCAGAAAATGCCTTTTCTTGGAAAGAGGTAGTGGAGGCAACAATAGTGACATAATTCGAAAAGGCATAGGACAGATACAGAGGATCCTTATAAGAGGATGAAATGAAAACAAACTTATATAACTCCAAAACTAGAGGGGGTGGAGGTAGGGGTAACATGTATGGGGTGGCAGATGCAATTCTAAACAAAGGAATAAAGGGGAGTAACATGCATGGAGGAAAGGTACAACTCTACAACTCTGCCCATCTTACTAGGGAGTCCTGATGGACCACACTGGTCTTTATCTTCAGTCACTTAATTTCATTTACTATGGGCCCGATTCAGCAAGGCGACTTGCGGAGCTGCATGCAAGCCGTCCTGCCTGTATTCCCCCACAGATTCTCCCCGCACGGCCAGAGCAGCAGTATGGGGAGAGCCAGCAGGGGGGAGGTAGGGGGCAGAGTAAGGGCGGAGCGGGAGCGGGCCGAGGTGGCAGGACGTACAGGGCCAATTCAGGTCATGGTCCTGTACATCCTGTGGGTCAGTGGTGGACGAGCTGCTTATTCCACATCGGAGGTGGAATAAGCAGCTGGGACTGCAGCAATTGGGGTCGGAACCTTCCCCCAAGGCCGTATCAGATGGCAGATAGGTCCCCGCTGCCCAATCCAAGCCCCGGCTGCCCAGCCTACAGTCAGGCGGTGGGGTAACAGGGGTCGGCACTGCAGGAGTCTGAAGTGCTTGTGGGGAGGACATCTCCACATGTATGCAGGGGCATGCCGGGCTGTCTCAAGGTCCAATCCTGAACCCACGAGAATGTCTGGCTCCCACGGTGCAGAATCGGGTCCTAATGGGTCCGTCCTGTTCAGGGGTGTCCAAACGGCCCGGATGTGCCCCTAATGGAATCGGACTCCACAATGTTTCCAGTTTATACACTCAGTTGTCCAACCCTGACATTCTTGATAGTTTCCTGCAAATTCTTGCTAATATTTTTCTCCAGATTTCATGATATCTTGCCAAACTTCCCCTGAAGCACAAGGATCATATCTACCACGCCTTCATTTACCACTGGTTTTTAAAGGGAGATGAGAGGCTTTCATAGAAACATAGAAACATGATGGCAGAAAAAAAGATCATATGGTCTTTCTAGTCTGCCCTTCTATATCAACTACTATAGCCCCTTTTTTTCCTTTAGAGATTTTTTGTGTTTGTCCCATGCTTTCTTGAATTCAGGTACTGTCCTTGTCTCTACTACCTCCAATGGGAGACTATTCCACACATCTACCAGTTTCACACAGAGAATGTACCATCTTGGCCCCACCAGATTTTGTCTTTGTCTTTTTCAGTATTTTTTGTGGGCATTATCCTTTTTTTTACTGAAAAACATTTGCTGCTAGGGTAATTATAAATAAGGGGACACTTTGGTTTTGATGAAGGTAGGTTTTATTTACTTTTGTCAAGAGAGGGAGAGGCCCTTAGGGTGATAAAGCACATCTTTCTTTATATCACATGACCATGTTTAAACATGTTATACCAAAACTTCCTCTTTTTGAGACCTATTTTTGATCCAGTACTTTCTTCCTGCTCCAGGCTGAGATCTGGATATCATGATCCTTGCAACTACCTACTGATTTTACACATATAATTCTACAACCACACATCTACTTTGGTCAATACACTGAGACCCTCTAGGAATGGGACCATGCATAACAACATCAATCATGGGCCCTAAATTCAGCTACCATCTGTTACCCTTGAGTGATGACCATAATTTCTCCTCCAGGGGGCTGTTGACAATACCTCTACAATATTCCCAGCTCCAGCCAATTCAAGAAGTGGAAGATCTGACAGACTGAGCCCTTCCACATGCTAATGAACAGAACTGCCACTGAGTCACTTGGTCATCCATAATGCTATTTTTAAAAGTCTTACCACAAAGAACTGAAATACACAAGATATCATAATGTTTTCAAAGATGGATAAGAAGTAGAGGACATTAAATGAAACTGCAAGGAGGTAAAAAAGGCAACATCAGGAAATATTTTTTTTCATGCAAAGGGTGGTGAATGCTTGGCATGCCCTCCTGATAGAACTGGGAGGGGGAGCGTAATTCTCTCCCTCTGGCGGTTTATACCCGACAAAAGATGAAGAAAATTTTGATTGTGTGTGGATTTTTGGTATTCTAATTGGGTTACGATATTTGAGGATTGAATACTGCATTTCGGGTTCATAGTTTTTGATTTCTCCTGATAGAACTGGCAGGGGCAGAAACAGTGATGGAATTCAAAAAGGCATGGGACAAACAGAGGATTCCTTTATAGCAAGAGGATGGAATGTTGACCCTCTGGATAGTTGTCCTAACTGTGATTGGTCTTCAGTCAGGTGGCTCATTGTTGACAGACTGGCACCCATAGCTGTTGTTATTGTATCGATCCATCTCATTGCTGGCCTTTCTCTTTTGCGTTGATCTTCTACCTTGCCAAGCAAGATGTCTTTCTCTAATGATCTCTCTCTTCCAAGGTATAAAGGTCAAAGTCTTGTCATCTGAGCTTCTTAAGAAAGCTTAAGTTTGATCTCCCCTAGTACTGACTGGTTTGTTCTTCGGGCAGCCCATGGTATACAAAGTATTCGTTGCCAGCACCATAATTCAAAGGCATCAATTTTCTTCTTGTCTATCTTTTTTACTATCCAACTTTTGCATCCATATGATGTTATTGAAAACACCATGGCTTTGAAGAAGATGAATCTTTGTATGGAGAGAAACATCTCTGCTCTTGAGAATCTTGTCTAGGTTCTTCATAGCCATTCTGCCAAGAGCAATGTGTTGTCTGATTTCTTGACTGCTTGTTGCTTCTTTATTTATAGTTGTCCACTGTTTCAATTTCTTCTCCATCAATGATTAACTTATTGATTTTGCCAGTTGTCAGGATCTTTGTCTTCTTTACATTAAGGTGCAGGCCCATTTCAAGACTATGTTCCTTGATCTTATGAAGCAAATGTTTCAAAAGCATGCAAATAACTTTTACATGTCAAAAATTAGAGGGGTAACCTGCACAGAGTGCAGGTACAACCCTAAACAAAAGCATAGAAGAGAGTAAGTAAGGTTATCAGACATACCCAAGTTTTGAAGATTGTCCTCAATTTTAGGATTGTGTCCTTGACTACCACCTGTTTGGTAGCCTCTTGCCCCAATTCCAACAATAGGAATAGAGGGTATAAAAAATATTTTCAGTTTAGTAATTTGAATATGTCAGGGTTTTTAATTTACATCCATTATCTTTATATTTTGCACAGTATGGGAGAAATGCATCACTGCTTTTATTTCTCTGTTGATCTGTCTGCTTGGAAGTGATATTGTTGGTATTATGGGATAAAAGGGGGAGCAGAGTAATGACTACCTCTTCCATACCTTTTTTTCTCAAACTTGGAAATAAAGTGCCCCTTCTCTGACTCCCCTGTCCCCCCTCCCCCCACTTGGGGGGGGGGGGCAAGGAAGGAAGGGGCACAGATTTGCCTGCAAAAAAATCTGGTAATCTTAGGAAAGTAACCTGCATAGAACAGTGGGTATAACCCTAAACAAAGGTATAGACGGGAGTAACATGTATAAATGTAGAATTGAATTTTGATCCTTCTTCTCTACACTTTTGGTATACTTTCCTTCCCTTCCTTAGGATGTTGGGTTCCCTTTGGACCTTACTGAGCTTCCTGATTTCTCAAGGACTCTTCTTTGTACCTGTCACTTCAAATACTTAAATATTTTCTCACAACGTCTTGTCTCCTGTCTCCCTTTTGTGTAGTTCTCTCCTTTTCAGTCTCCACACTTCTGGATCCCTTAGGAGCCATTGCTTCACTGGATGCCAGAAACAGGAAAACATTTGAATGGTACTTTACAGGACACTACTGTAGTCACAGGAAGCAAGTTTCCTCCCTCTCCATCTTCAAAAGCAGGAGGGCTGTGGGCGGTCGCTGGCCCTGGACATAGAGGGCCGATTCTAATGTTGGCCCTGTACATCCAGGGCTAGCGACATGTGCAGAAGTTATTCCACCTCCGAGGTGGAATAACTTCCCTGGTCGTGTCTTAATTTTAATGCCAGGACGCAGATAGGGCAGTGGGGGCCAGGGGACATTCCCTGCAGCCCGACCCTGGCCATAGGAAGCCAGATCGGGGATCAGGCTGTGGGGAACAAACCCCTTTTTCAGCAGTCGGCATCGCAGTTCTTCAATGAACTGTGGTACCATGGCAACATGACGCCATAGCGCCGCATTTCCATTGAGGAGACTTGACTGAGTTATCCGGGAGAAGTCCTGCACGTGCAGGCCAGACTGAATCGCAGTCCCAGCCTGCATGTGCAGCACTGTTCGCGATTCTGATCCTGCGGGGCTAGATGTGCCCCGCAGGATCAGAATTGCAATCCCCTCTGTGCATCCAGTTCAGACCAGATGCACAGAGGGGATCTACGTGCAGGACGAAATCGGGCCTTTCGTGTTTTGTTTAGTACAAGAGGAAATTAATTGAAAGTTTTATATCTCCCGTGTTGCTGTACATTCCAAGTTTGGCTTTTGGGGTTCCCAGTTTAATTATTGTCTTCATATTTCTAAATTGTGATCCCTTGTTCTTTGTTTGCTGACAGTCTTGTTCTGCATGTGTAACCGAGCTGAGGTATTCTGTTCATGTAGTTTCTTTATGACAGTCCCACTTGTTGTCTTTCCCTAGTAGGAGATGCATTGGTATTCTCTGAGATGTATTGGTTTAATATTTTCAGTATTGCCTTTTGATAGGTAGGGTTGGTGCTTTGTAGTGCTGGTAGTGCTATTATGATACGGCGGGTTTGCTATGGATTCTAAATGAGCAGGGTTTATAGTAATTCCTGGCAGTTGGCACTGGAGTTTAGTAATGTAGAAATCTGGTCATCTTTCTTTTTCCTCACTGCCCATGCAAATGGTATTCAGACACTCATTAAGGGACATGTTTAAAAGTTAATGAAAATTCACAAATGTTAATGTACGCTAAGTGCAGGAACACCCATTTATTTCTATTGGTGCAGAGGCACTTAATGCACATTAATACTTAGTAAACATGCCCCTAGATCACTGCCAGGACAAAAGAGAGACTTCTTAGAGCCCCTTTGAAGTCCATCTAAAATTTTAGTTGGCAACATATGCATTTTAAAATAAAATAAATTAAATGTATGCAAATTAGGTCCAATGGATATGCAAATGAGGCCCACAATGAATCCCCTCACATGGCCCCACATCACCCTTGGGCCGCCCCTTAGAACAATATATAATAACCACAAGAAATCCAGATGGAGAAGATTTGCAAGTGGGGTCATGAATATATTGAAAATAACTCCATGTTTAGTCTTATGTGGGGATATGGTTCATTGGAAAGCAGTCCAATTCACAACTCCGCCTGCTAAGTGTTCTTCCTTGATTCCAGGTGCAAAAATGGTTCCACCTCATGACAGCAAAGTTTTTCAAAGGTTAAATTCCCTTCTTTATTTAGGCTGGACTGTAGTAACCCCTCCCACCCCCCAATACGTCCCAGTTCCTTAACTCTCAGTGCAGTTACTTAGTCCTTTAAATCACAGACCTATAAGCCATTGTCCTTTAAATCTTTATCTTTATCTTTATTTTATATTTGATAGACCGCTTAGGCTGAAACATTAAAGCGGTGTACAAAAAGAAATTAAAAGGTCAACACTGCAAACTACGGAAAAAGAATGCCAAAATTAACAGGAAAGAAAGAGAAAGACTCAGCCGCGAATTACCGCGGCGGCGCGCAGACGCGCACGAGCCAGCCGAGGGCTCGGCAGGGAGGGGGAGGGATGGGGGGACGGCGAAAGGGGGCGGGCAGCGGGCCGCGAATAAAGCGGCGTGCTCGGGCCTGCTCGGCCTCTTTCGCCGTCCACCCCCCCCGCTTCGCTAGCCCAAGGAGCAGCGGACAGCATCGTCGATCGTCAATTACCTCCTGAGGGGCGGGATATCACGGCCTCGCTGGTGGAGAAGCTGACAGCATCGGACAACGGAGCATCCGACAGCGCAGTAGAATCCACTCAAGAGCAAGAGAGGTCAGAGCTGCACAGAGCGGCAATGTTATGAACGTGTGGGGGGGGGGCAGATGCGAGGTGCCGCCATCACGGCGAGAGAGGGCACACGTGCGGCCTAAAAAAGCAACATGGGGGGAGATATTCCCGTACGGCCTGAGAAAGCAACGTGGGGGAAGATATTCCCTACGATTTGCGTTAAAAAGCCAGCAATGGCGGACGCATGTGGGGTCGGCGGCCTTGGAGGCACACAGACATGCGGGACTACGGCCTACAGGCCCAAGTGGGGGGTGGGGGGGGGGAAATGTAACACTGGGGAAGAAGGGGAGGACATGAACGCGAGTGTGCTCCAGAGGGTTTCTCGCGGATTTCCTGCACGCTTAACCGCTAGCGCGGGTTCCAGTCCGGACGTGCGGGGTAGGGAGAGCCGGGCAAGGCAGATCAGCACCCCAATATAGAGTTAGAATGCACTGTTATTCACGGGGTATCATAGTTTTGTGCTGCAGGAGCTCATGTTACAAAGTAAAAGGAAGATCAGCCGTAAAGCATGTTTCTTGCTTATTGTACATAGCAGCTAGGGGATAGGTGGAGCGGGGCTGCCATCTTATGGTCACAACATGCATTTAAGATTTGAAAATGTATTATTTACATAGCAGCTAAGGGATAGGGGGAGCGGGGCGGCCATCCTATGGTCACAACTAGCAGTTTAAGATGGGAGAATGTATTATTTACAGATGAAAAAAAAAAAAGGTGCTGGAGAAATAGGCGGGACTACTGAGCAGTGGCTAGTAGACTCTAAGGAAGACGGATATATCTTAAAGAAAAATGACGATGTACATGGAGGATGACATATATACTACTTGGGGAATGTTGATACAGGGGAGAGTATAAAGAGAACGGTATAGATGTTACAACAAGGATACAGACAGTAACGCAGATTTCCCATTACCCCCCCCCTCCTCCCCCCCCCCCCAACATAGCAGATCTCACCCTAGGACAGAGATGCCAAGAAAAGAGACACAGAAAGCCAACACACAGAGAGCCTCGCAAGCTGACGGCAGGGCGACCATCAGAGCGCGGGCAAGCAAGACTGTCGGCAAAAAAAGGACACAAGGGGAAACAATGGACAAAGCAAAACAACCAAGGCGCAGCAACAGGAAGAAGGCGCCGCAACAGCAGCAAATCGCAGCTCAGGCGCAAGGACAGGAGCTTGACGACCTGCTCCAGATGATACGAGAGCAGGTTACCCAGCACGGCCTCTCCTCGGTCAAACAACGACTGGGGACCACAGGTTTGATTAGTGAGACGCAGCCGCCGACAAGCACGGGCGTGTTAACGCAGGCCACAACGGATGGTAAGTCTAAGGGGAACAGGGGGGCCTCAGAGCTAGCATCGTCATCATCCGACGGCTCTAGCTCAGACAGTGATAGTGACACAACACTAGCAGATGTGATCAAATATGCATTGAGGAAAGTTAAAAGAAAAAAGACCCCAAAACAGGTGAATCCACTAAAGCAAGCATGGGCGGGGCAGACTCAAGAGGGGGAGCAGCTTGGGGGCACCCAATCAGAGAGGCTCCCTGGCCGCGGCAGTACCAAAAAAACTAAAGAAAAAAATCTGGAAGCGAGAATATATTGACATATTCTCCCTCTTGCTTAGGGACCAGGACGAGGACGCCAGCAATGCCAAAGAAAAAGATAGAAGGAACGAGAGGGACAGGAAACCTAAAATCCCCAAATCCCTCAATAATTGGGTCTCGGCGTTCCACATCTTTATGAGTGTGATTATGGAGAAGGAACCAGACTCAGGCCCATACCTGACCAGGTACCTTGATACAATCACTAGGGCATATAAACAATATGGCGGATGGGCTTGGCTGAACTATGATGTGAAGTTCAGAAGAAGCATGGCCGAAGATCCCACCCTAGCTTGGCATCACAGAAATCTGGACTTATGGTCAGAAGAAATGGTGCACAATAGGCCATGGTGTCAGGACGGGATGATGCAACCCCTCCCAGGCACCCAATGGCACCAGCCTAACCAAAGCATACAAGGGTGGCCAGTTAATAAATGGGCGGGGAGGCGGGCATGCCGGCAGTACAACGCGGGGAGTTGCACCTGGCAGCCCTGCAAATTCAGACACATATGCTCAACATGTGGAAACGGGCACCCCGCCCTCTCCTGCAGGGCACCAAGAGAGGCCAAGCCGTACAGAGCCTTGCAGCAGCGCTCGACGGATGGAGCTGGCACCCACGCCCATCAAGCTTGACAATATGCGCCCATGGCTCAGAGCCTACCCAAAGCGGGACATGGCGAACAGCTTAGAGGTGGGCTTCTCGCAAGGTTTCCGCATCCCTTCACTAATAAGTAGAAATGAAGCAATACCGAGGGTTATCAATAACCCCCATCTGTACAAAAATACAACACCATAGCACACAGTAAACTAACCAAAGAAATAAGTCTGGGGAGAGTGGCAGGTCCTTTCCAGGTACCCCCATTCAAGGACCTCGTAATCTCACCCCTGGGGGTCATCCCAAAAAAGGAACCGGGGCGCTACCGGTTAATTCATAACCTGTCATACCCAGAGGGGAGATCCGTTAATGACCATATTGACCCAGCATTATGCTCAGTCAAATATGCAACCATTGACCAGGCCATTAAGCTGATTCGCACTAAAGGACGACGCACGCAGTTGGCAAAAGCTGACATAGAGTCCGCCTTTCGGCTATTGCCGGTGCACCCAGAATCTTTTCCACTGCTGGGTTTCGGGTTCAATGGGGAATTTTACTACGATAAATGTTTACCCATGGGATGTGCGGTATCATGTGCATATTTCGAACAATTCAGTTCCTTCCTGCACTGGGTGGTGGAGGATATTGCAGGCCCGGACACAGTGGTCCACTATCTAGACGATTTCCTATTCATTGGAAAAGACCATGACGATTGCAAAAGGATCTTAAGCATCTTTGAGCAAACGGCAAGGTTGTTCGGGATCCCATTAGCAAGAGAAAAGACCGATGGCCCGACTGGAATCATTACTTTCCTAGGCTTACAGCTGGATGTGATAGCGCAGAGGTCTCGCCTCCCCATAGATAAGGTGACAAAGTTGGGGAAAGAACTGCAGTTACTTCACACTCAGCGTAAGGCGACCCTGCAACAATTTCAATCACTCCTGGGCCTGCTATGCTTTGCATGCAGGATAATGCCAATGGGGAGAGCTTTCTGCCGCCGCATGGCGTGGGCAACGAGGGGGATCAAGAAACAGCATCACCGGATCAGAATGACCAAAGAAATACGGGAAGACCTGCGGGTCTGGACGCAATTCCTCCACACCTTCAATGGCCTTGCCTTCTGGCAAGCATCCCCGGTGTCAAATGCGGAACTAGAATTTTTCACCGACGCGTCGGGGGGCAACGGTTTCGGCATCTACTATAAAGGGGCATGGTGTGCGGAAGCATGGCCCCCGGCATGGCAAGTGGAAGGGACCACCAAGGACATCACGTTCCTGGAGCTTTTCCCGATTATGGTGGCCTTAACTATCTGGGCCTCAGACCTGGCCAATAGAGCTATCACCTTCCATATCGATAACCTAGCAGTGGTATGGGCGGTGAATGGGATGAGAGCTAAGACACCACGGGTGGTAACATTACTAAGAAAAATCGTTTTGCTATGCCTAGGGCACAACATAAACATTAGAGCGGAACATATCGCTGGCAAAAGCAATAACATTGCCGACGCTCTTTCTCGTTCCAAGATCAAGCTCTTCCACCAACTGGCTCCCGAGGCGGACGCAGTCAAGACACCAGTCCCCGGGCACGTCTGGGAGTATGGCCCGCCGAGGTATGGGAGCTCATGCTGTGCTCCCTAGCAGAAAAAACCCGCAAAAAATACGTAGTAGCATGGGAGACGTACCAATCCTTTTGCAGCGAGGCTGGAAAACATCATGAAGACATATTTGAAGTGTCATCGTTTCTGAGATGGATTTTGCAGTGCAAAGCCAGGGGGTACACAAAAGGGGCGGTGCAAGCACGCCTAGCCGCTTTATCATTTTTCGCAAAAGCCATGGGCAAGAAGAGCCCGAATGCGGAGTTCGTCATTAGGAAAGTGATGAGAGGCTGGTCCTTAGGGCAGCCCAGAAGGGTTGACCAACGCCGCCCGATTACGCACCAGATGCTACAGCAACTGATGGGGGATCACTAGCCAGGTGTGCTATGACAACTACGAGGCCAAGCTATTTAGGTGTGCCTTTTCATGGGCCTTCTACGGAGCATTCCGAGTGGGTGAGATAGTCGCCCCCTCATCGGCAAAGAACGGGAGGACATATGGCGGTCTGGAGGAACGAGACGTCACTATTAGTAAAGATGCCATAGTGTTGAACTTGCGCAGATCCAAAACGGATACCGAAGGCAAAGGGACGCAAATCGTCCTGTCGGCGTTGCGTAAGGACCCTTCATGCCCGCTGAGGAATGCTCTGGCCTATCAACAACTACGGGCACGGCGGGGGGCGGAGCCTGATGTCCAGCGGGTAGGACGCTTTGCGTTGAAGCTCCCGAGAGGCCTACTTAGAATCCTGACTTAATACCTATACAAATTTACTATTTCGCTCCGAGCTGACCGGGGCACCTCGGGGGGGATGGCGGCCCATAAACCAGCGTGCTTGGACTTCGGGTCTCCTTCTTCTTCTCACGGAAAACGCTCCAAAACAGAGGTGTCCTCCCCACAGAAGATGGTCCCATTTCGTGAAAACCCCGAAATGCACCTGGAGATTTTGGAGGAAATACGCGGCGTGAAGGAATTGGTGCAGTCCAATGGAGAAGCGCTTCGAGCCATGCGAGACGACTTTGGAGTGCTCCAGGACCGACTTGAAAGTCTTTCATTACGGCAGGACAACATGGCGGGGGTCCTCGACTCGCACGAGGTGCGCTTGGGCAAACTGGACAAGGCTGAGCGCCAGATACAGAATCTTCAAAAGGAGTTAGAAGATAGCAATAATCGAGCCCGTCGCAACAATGTGAGGCTCCTCGGAATGCCGGAGGGGGTGGAAGCAGGAGATATAAGAGAATTCTTGCTCAAAACTCTTCCCTCCTTGCTGAAGATCACTTTTCACAGAGAACTGGAAATCGATCGAGCACACCGTGTTCCTGCCCACATGGCGCTCAACCGCACGACCCCCCGGCCTATTATCTTTAGCTTGCTACGATATCAACAAGTGGAACAAATTTTACATGCTGCCCGAGCGAATCATCATTTGGAATTTGAAGGTCGTAAGGTCTCCTTCTTTCCTGATTTGGCAAAGCCTACCGTTGACCGTCGGAAGAAACTCCTTGCTTTTCGCCCTCGACTTCAACAGCTACAGGCTCGCTTTGGCCTGTTGTATCCAGCGAAGCTCCGAGTGACTCTCCACAACCAAACCAGGACGTTCGAAGATCCTGATCTACTATCAACATTTTTAGACTCCAAAGAAGCAGAGCAGATGCGCTAATCCCAAATCTTGGACTCTTATCTGCCGGCTCTATCCGCCATTTTGAAGGGCCCGATGCGGCGGTCATAGCCAAGCACAGAAATAGCCTGGACTTTCTTTCTTTCTTTATATGACTTTTGTTTTTTTGGTCTCCTATCCCTTCATGATGTGTGCCTCGGTCGGATTCGGAGCACGCACAGTCCTACAGGTTATGTGTTTTTTCAATTTCGGCCTTCTCTGGGGTTTCTCCCCGCAGACACATGGTCGCCAGTAATTTTGGGGTTTTGCTTCTCCTCTACCGTACTGCGGTTTTCTTTGTTAATGTGGGGCGCTTCATTGTATTATATTAGCTTATTTTTCCTATGTCATGTGTACAGCCAGATACAGTCAGTTTGAGGGACATAGTGAAATTATGTGTGCTATCATGCTCAGAATTTTTAACTTTTCTGAATGGCCTTATGTAAAATCTTATTATTCACCGTCAAAGGCATTAATGGTCCACTCAAAGGAAAGAAAATCCTTAGCTATCTTAGCCATGAGCATGTTGATTTAGTGTTTCTTCAGGAAACGCATTTAAACTCTGCTGAAACACTGAAACTCAATGCTAAGCCTCACATGGTAGCTGCCTATTCTCCCACCGTTTCCAAATGGTACGGGATAACCATTCTGGTTAAGAAGTCTTTGCATGTTACTGTACCTGATATTAGCGCTGACAAGGAGGGTAGATGGGCCCGTGTACACCTTGAGGTTGGAGATAGTGAATTCACGTGTATTTGCATTATGCCCCGAATGTGGACAACCCTGCTTACTATGCAAGTATTGCGCAGTTGGCCTTGGCCTCTGCCAATGCTCCATTAATATTTGGTGGCGATTTTACTCAAGTGTTCCCTCAATCTTTTCTTCTCAAACAAGGTGCTCGTTGGTTGGAAGATCCAGTACCGAGTAGACCTGTGTGGCTAGATATAGAAGCGGGCCTTTGCAAACCGATTCCTCTTACCTTTCTCCCTGGTATGACTCTCCCATCAGACTCCCACTATCTACCAATGCTTTTAGACACTTTAGGTGCCTTTAATACTCTTATGCAATCTTTAGACTCCCGACTCTGGTCAGTGCAACTTCAGCATCGCCTTCGGAGCACTAGAGTACTCCCGCCATCGGCATTCCCTACATAAGGTTGATTGGAGACTTTCCGATCTCTCGGTAGTTCACCGGGTGTAGCATCCAATTTTACTAAACCTTATGTAATGCTATAACTAGAGATACCCCTATAGCGCAGAAAGTATGGGAGAGAGAATTGCATGTGACTTTGACCTCGGAGCAATGGAGTCTTATCTGGAGTAGAGGGACACGGGTTCCCGATCCGCCTCACTCACTCAGACCCTCTTCTTTCTAGCCCACCGGTGTTTTTACACTTCTCACAGATTAGACAAATGGAACACTACTCAGGGCACTGGTTGCTGGACACGTCCTGCGGCCATTGGTTCATTGCCTCATGTTATGCATGAATATCCCGCACTACAGTATTACTGGCGTCGGGTCTGGGGTCGTATTTAGTCTATCTCGCACTCTCAGGAGCCCCTTTCTTGGAGGATAGTGGGACTTCGCCCAATTGCGGGGATCCCCTCTCTCCCAAAAATGGCTTATCTCCTTTCGAACTTTATGCTTGGCATTGCTATTTCCCTAATTAAGTAATACTGGAAAATTAGCTCCCATCTGAGCCCCAATGAATGGTGGAATCATGCCTGTCTTTACAGTAAATATGAACAAATACCTCGTCTGTTCGCTTCCTTCGTTCAGACTCCTTCTCATTGGTCTCAATGGAAGCTGCTCAATGACTATGTACATTTTGCTAAATGCTCTCATCTGACTGTCTAACTTTGTATATATCTCTGTCCCACGATCATGCTGTATTGTAGATACTCTTTTGATCGTTTGATGTATAATCACTGTTAATTGGAAGCGCTCACATGCTGATATAATCGGGTAGAGAAGAAGCATCGGGGTGGGGGGTAATGGGTTTACTTTTCCTTATTGTATACCTGTTTTGTCTCTTTTGGTGTGTTGTTTCTTTTGTTTGTTGCAAAATGAAAATAAAAGTTTAAAAAAAAAAAAAAAACAACTACGGGCACACACAAACCAGCAATGGTTCGTCCATGCAAACGGCGACCCACTGTCACGTTTTCAATTCATCAGAGTACTCAAGCAGACGATAGAAAGAACAGGACGGGATGCAAGCTTGTACGGCTCGCACTCATTTCGAATTGGAGCCGCTTCAACGGCGGCCAGCATAGGGATGTCCAGAGCCCAAATTATGAGTATCGGACGATGGCGTTCGGACCGATACAAGACCTACATACGACCAACAGAATAAAAAAAACAAAAAAAAAACAAAACCCAAACATAATCACGGTAAAGAAAGGTTTAACTGGTATAGGTCGATTTATGATAACTTGTATATGTCTATTTAATGTTACATTGACTTCAGTGTTATGTTACTATGTTGATATTGCTGCCGGAAGTGTGGATGTAACCATAATTGTGATCCAATTTAGGAACAAGTCCCTGCCTATGGCCCCGTGAAGCGTGGATATGCGGCCATTCATTTGTTCACTGGGCACAAAAGCGAGCAAAAAGCCGGCCGCCGGGGTTGAATCTGGGACTCCCGGGCGCAGAAGTCTCAGTGGTATGGCTCGGCCGGCGCGGTATGTTATGGGATCAGTTAGTACCATTCCTGCTACAAAGGAAGGGGCTGTCCAGGGGCCCGGCCATGATCGTGGTACATCTGGGGGGCAACGACCTCGCGGCTATTCGCAGTGTCGAGCTCACCAAGAAGATGCAGAGCGACATGCTGATGCTGGCAAACGCATTTCCCGAGACGCAACTGGCATGGTCACATATCATACCGAGGCGGGTATGGAGGGGCGAGATATCGCACAAGGCGGTCGAGAGGACTAGACAGAAAGTGAACAAATGGATGGCCCGCTTCATGGGAATGATGGGAGGCGACAGCATCCAGCACGAACTCATAGAAGAAAGATGCCCGGGACTCTATCAGCCGGATGGTATACACTTGTCAGACATAGGGATGGACATTTTTCTGTGCACATTACAGGATGCTGTTGAGCGCCTTTGGAAAAAGAAGCTGTTGGCCACAGCGGCGTCTTGAAGTGTGGGGTCCCCGTCAACAAGCGAGGATTCGCAGTTGGCGGGGTTGGCAGGAGAAACGCACCCGGTGAGAGAGAACACAGCCTAGGATTTAAGTAAAGGGGGAGAGTTGCAGGAGAGAAACCTGGACCTGCCCCCGGAGAGATAGATCAGGTCACCAGAACACGGCGCAGAGGGCCCCCAGGCCTCGCTTTGACGGCGGGCAAATGGGGTGAACCAAGAAAGTTAAACCTGCTTGAACGGCAGGCGTAACAGCTTTGAGACTAAAAGAGATCGAGAAGAATAAGATGGGGGAAAGCTTGAACGGCTACCTCATAAGGACAGTAAGAAGGACTGTGAGATAGTGGCTGTGTCGTCTCGAGGGGCGGAAAGAAAACAAATGTTACAGTGTTTTGTTGAATGTATTGTGCATGCTGTGGCCAACAGTGTTGAGGCTGTTAATACCATTGTAAAAGAAGCAATAAATGTATATAGTTTTGTTGAAAGAAAACCGGCAAAGCGTGTGGACTTATTGGCGGGAGAGAGGGAGGGGGAGGGGACAAAGGGGAAGGGGGGGGCGAAGCACGAGGCGACAATGCTCGTTGCACGGCTGAGGATAGTGCAAAACAAAGATAGAAAAACAGTAAGCACAAACCAAGTACAGACAGACTCAACTGGACACTGACAAAACAGGGGAATAACAGGACCACAATGCAACTAGGACAAGACAACAAACAAGTATTGCATCAGGGAGGGGAGTCCAGAGGGAGGTCAAATGCTTTCCGAAATAGATAGGTTTTAAGTACGGCTTTGAATTGAGGATAAGAGGTTTCGAGACAAAGGGACGAGGGTAGGGCATTCCACAGCCATGGACCAAGAAAGAAAAAGGCAGAGTGACGGGTCTTTTCAAGATGTGCATGGGAAGGTGGAGGTAAGGACAGACGATTAGCGTGGAGAGCACGGAGCTGACGATAGGGCGTGTGCAGAGAAACCAAATCAGCCAAGTACAGAGGGTTATTAGAGTGGATAGCATGGTGAGTGAGTATGAGAAGTATGAATCACCACAGTAGTCCGAAAGAAAAAGGAAAAGAAAGAGAATGTACTGGTGCAAGATGCCATCGCTGTTCAGCATGCATGTGGCACAGAGGCGCTAAACGCGCAGAACGCCCCTTCCCCACAAGGGCACACATTCAGAGCAATGCCATGCACAGGTCCTCATGCTGTAGTGGCCATGCTCGCATACTGTGCTATCTTTCCTACCCGGGTGTTACTGTCTGGGCGTCCATGTACGCATATGCCTTCTTGCTGTGGTGTTCGGCTATGGTATCCTATGGCAGATAGCTGTCATGCAGATATTTGTCTCGGCGGTGCTCAGGATCCTACATGGGTACCAGATATGCATTTAGACAGGGCGTGGCAAGGCTGCATGTCATATCTGCGTATGTATTAAAGGGCCTGCATGGGTAGCCTAACACTGCTATAGTGCCTAAGCAGCACAATGGCAGACATAGCACAGAAAGGTCAAAGCAAACTCAGAAGGCAAACTTTACACCCTCTGAGACCTCTGTGGCCCTGGGGCTCATCCTCAAGCAACACACTGCCTTCTTTTCAGCAGAGGATGCCAGCTCACAGCTGACAGCATGGCATGACATTCTCAGGCGAGTCAATGCCATCCACCACAACAGGGATGTGGAGGATATTAAGAAGAAGTTGCAGATGGCACGGCAACTGCAAAGGAGAAAAGGGCCAGCAACAGCAAACTGCCACCAGTCTGGATGAACAGGTGCTGCAGTTTGTAAAGGAGGTCTCCATCTCAGGGGTTGCAGGCTTTGACAGCTCCACCCCAGGCACAAAGGAGAGTGCATAGGAGTTGCCCCATGGCCTGGGTGGCATCTTGATGGCCATGTATGTGTCCACACCATGGTTCTATCCACTCAGGGCCTATCTGTCTGTCTGTCAGTCCTTGGGTGTTGTGGGGGTTGGGGACAGTGCAGATTGGGGATCACCCTGCCTGTTCTGTTGTGAGCTTGGTGCTACCCCATAGGCTGACATAGCAACCTATGGCTCTACCCTCTGCCACTTTGATCTCCCACAGACCTGCCATGGACCCAACCCTCATATACTGAAACAGATGCGTCATAGGGAGCCTTACTACCTGCTGTGGCTGATGCCAGTGCACAGCCAGGATGCAGCACAGCCACAGGGCACAGGAGCATTCCGGTGTAGCTCCCAGGGCAGAGGAGTGGTCCAGTGTGGCATCCAGAGCAGAGGAGCAGTATGGTGAAGCTCCCAGGGCAGAGAAGTGATCTGGTGTGGCAACCAGGGCAGAGGAGCAGGCCAATGCAGCTCCCAGGGCAGTGGAGCAGGTCAGTGTGTCTGCCACTGGCTGTGCTACAGTTCATCATCCTTGATGACCCTGTGGTTACAGGGGGCACTGATGTAGATCAGGAGCTACTACAGGAGGGTGCATGCCTGCTGGCCTGCACCGAGGGCATACAGTCCGAGCTGCATGGTATCTGGCAGG
This sequence comes from Ichthyophis bannanicus, assembly GCA_033557465.1. NCBI lineage: Eukaryota > Metazoa > Chordata > Amphibia > Gymnophiona > Ichthyophiidae > Ichthyophis > Ichthyophis bannanicus. The sequence continues at coordinate 168,015,820 of CM066036.1, read as the reverse complement.
ACCTGCAGGCTGCAACACAGGTGAGGGAGGCAGAGTTTGAGGAGTGGTGGGGACACCGACTGCATCTGTAGTGCCACCTGGAGGGACACCTGTGTCTCATGAGGGAGATGGCGGCATACCAGGCAAAGATTGCTGGTTTTCTGTGCAGTTTGGTGGGCTTCATGCAGGCCCAGGAGGTGGGTGCTGGGGTTTCCAGCACACCAGTGCAGCCACCTGGTAGCCCAGAACCATATGCAGTGGCCTGCTTTGCTGGGGAAGGTAGTTATGCTGCCATCATATCATCAGATATCGCTCCACTGCATTGCAGTGCACATATCAGCAAGCACCCATGGCCAGCTGCGATCCTGGGGACAGGGGGCACACATGGGGGGAAATAAACACTCTGCACACATAAAATCATTTAAGGCACTTTACTGGTGAATGTTTGTAACATATCTAGGTGATGGTGTGAGGCAGTCACCTCAGAAACTTTCTCGTACCAGCTGCCTATTCACTGTCACCATCTGCTGACTCTGTGGCCTCCCACTCCTCTGCAACCTCGGGCTCTGGGTCTGACAATCCAAGCATCCATGCAAGGTTGTGGAATATGCAGCATGATGCGAATATCAAGCAAACAAACTCTGAGCTGTAGAGGTGTTCACCACTCCTGTTGAGGCACCGGAAGCAGCTCTTCAGCACCCCTATTGCTTGCTTCACAACTGCCTGGGTCTGCTGATGGGTGGCACTGTACCTCTTCTCCTGCCGGCTCCTGGGGTGGTGAACTGAGGTCAGCAGCAAGGTCCTCAGGGCATATCCACGGTCGCCTGTAGGGGCAATGTGAGATGTGCACTTAAGCATGGGACATGTGTTGGTTAAGGTCTATGGGCTGTTACGGACAACATACAACAGACCATCTATTAGCAAGGTGAGGTGCAATATCAAACAATCAGAGACACCGTGGCATTGAGAGGACACCAACATATAGCTTGTGCGGCAGTCAAGCATGTGGAACAGGGCAATGCGTGATGGTGGCAAGGGTTAGCCTGATGGAAGGGGGGTGCAGAAGCAATGCATGGAGATGTGGTTGGGGGGGTATGCTGGCTGGGATGGGGCAGACATGGAAGTGCCCTACACGGGCTGTTGCCAGGTGGCTGCGCTACATGGCGCCAGCCCGCTGCGCTACATGGTGCCAGCCCATACTCTTCCTCATGCACATGTTGGTGTGTGCTGTCTGCTCTTGGCCATGGAGGTTTCCTTGATATTTCCAAAATGTGCAACATGGCCTGCTGTGTGCATGGATCCATGAAACAGCAGCATATGTGCACACAGTAGTCGTCATGAGTTGCAATATGCACGTAACACATATATTCCCATATGTTTACATTACACATAGTATCATACAACAGCAACTGTTGGTTCTGTGCATGTACAGGGGCTCACATATGTACACACTCATCTAGCAGCCATGCATCTCCGAGCTGACATCCAGCTGCTGCCTGTCCCAGGCTAGACTGAGCAAGGATAAATGCATTGTGGCAGGACACCGGGTAGCAGGCACACACATCAGTAAAGTTCATGTTGGCATCCACAATGACCTGTATGTTCATTGATGTGTAATTATGCCTGTTCCGGTATGCCCTCTGATCCAGAAATGGTGCCCGCAGTGCAATGTGGGTACAGTCTATACTTCAAAGCACCAAAGAGAATCCAGCCACATTGTAGAAAATCTGCATGGTCTCATGCTGCTCCTGCTGTATCCGGGGGAAAGCTATGAGGTAGCACATCCTCAGAAGCAGGGCCCTGGTGAAGGCACTTATGCAGTGGCTGTCAGTAGACTGAGTAATTCTAACAGTAACCCCAATCACATGCTGGAAGATGCCAGTTGCCAGATATTCCAGGGCAATGGTCACCTTCATAGCCACTGGCAGGGCCAGACCTCTGGCGGTGAAGGGCTCCAGGTCCCCACTGAGAATGGTGCACAACTCAGTTATCGTTGTCCCATCCAATCTGTATCTTAGGTAGACCTCTTCATCTCTTTTGCACATGGGGCACAGTACCTGCACCTTTGGTGTTGGGTCACTGCCTGTTGATGGATCTCCACTGCCTCCTCCACTGTGCCCTGGCACGACAGGCACGTCTCAACCTCTGGAACACCCTGTCCATGGCCCACAGGGTTTCTCAGCTGGTCCAGCAACGATTTACCTCTGCATGATTTGTGTGCAGGTCTAAACACGCTCTCCTTGCTGTATGCCACTACACAGGTTCACCGCACACCTTACGCAGTCATATGCACCAGGAAATGGCACGTAGTCTTACGTGGTTAGTGACATCCAATGTCAGCGCACACGGCTTTTGGAAATCGGCTTTACATGGGTTTCAGGACAACACGCCCCGTTCTGCCCCTGAGCCTCAGTGCTTGATGCTGTGCGGGTAGCTGGGATTCTCCGATTCAAGCTGCCTTGTTGAAAATCTGGCTTACACTGTTATGGCGGTTTTACCCGGGCAAGGCCCACTTTTACATGTGTAGCACGCACATAGAGCTTCGAAAATCAGACCTGATATTTCTATCAAAACATTCAGCATGTTGTGCTATAGAATTGAACCTTGTCATAACTATATGAATCATTCCCAGAAATCAATCATCTTTAAGTTGTAATGCTTTAGGTGATCAAAAATAAGCTGTAAATACTGATGGGGGGTTTTTTCTTTGTTTTTTTGGCTTTGCAGGTGAGAATGTATGAACTGGTATACTTTAATTATTAACAAGACTTTTATTTTCATTTAAATGCTATTCACTATATAACCATGGTACATATAAAATAAATTATTTTTGTTTTCAGTGTAATATTTTCTTTCTGCCACTACCACCGAGAGTATTGTAATAAGAGGCAATATGAACACACACACACAAAATATATAAACACAAATAGACTTTCTCTTAGAATAATTTATGCTGTTTACCTACAAGGATATATTGTTCACTGTTAACAAGTGAATGGAATAGCAGTGGTTCCATCTGTCTATACAACAGCACAATCATGAATAAACAAAATGCCCAAGGCGTACATTGTATTTGGATAGCTTATCTGTTAGTGCTGTCAGACTTGTTCAATTATTCTCTCTGTATGTTAAGAGGAAACACTATTGGTGGCAGCCTGCTAACATTCTCTTACCAAACTATCAGGTCTCTATTATTCAGAAAGAAACGGAGAATAAAACTGAGAATATTATAGTGCTTCTGTATCAGTCCAAGGTATGACTATACCTTGAGTACTGTATGCAGTGCTAGTTGGTCCAGCTCACAAAACGTTATAGCAGAATTAGAAAAGATATAAAATAAGCTACATGCCACCGAACCTAAGGAAATATTTGGGTTGTGGCAGCATTTAATGCACAGTAATGTTTGTTAATGTGCCTTAACCTTTAGAAAGCAGGTCCCATAAAGAAGAATAACAAAATGATAAAGGGGGATGGAATACATCCTTATGAAGAAAGGTTAAACAGGTTAGGGCTTTTCATTCTGGAGAACATGTAGACCATAGGGATGTGTATAGGAAAATCAGTTAGGTTAATGTTTGGCTCAGTCATTCAGTTCATTTTTGGATGATTTATTTCATTTGTTTCCATTAGAGTCAATGAGGCAAGCAATTCTGTATTATAGCAGTGAGCTTTCCATCCTTTTTCAATGAAACATGCTTGAAACTAGAATGGAACAGAAGTCTGATATTTAGAGCAGAAGGTTATAAAGCCAGTGTTCAAATCCCACTGATGTTCAATTGCCTCAGGTGCAAATTTATAATGTAACTCACTTTGAGCTCTGAAGATGTAAACTAAATCCAAATGATCTTTTTTTTTTAATTGCTGGGGGCCAGGTCTGACAGAGGCAACAGCACTACCAGATATCATGAGTGACACAAAGACCTCACAACATAAAAAGGGGGAAAAGGGAACTAAAAGTATCATGAAGACTGTGAGAAGACACTGTGAAAAGACTAAAGCAGTGCAAAGAGTGGACTGAAGACACCAAGGTGCTGGAAGAGAGGAAAAGGAACACCAGCTTTGAAAGAAAGACCTCAAAGCACCAGACGAGCATCAATATTGGCAATGCTCTTTTCAGTTTATTTTCTATGAAACTTTTCACTGTGACATCTACATTCTAGCCACCATGAAGCCTAACTTTTCTCTGACAAACTCAGTCAATATCTAAACCCTGCAGTGAACAAATCAAAAGATACACTCCTTCCTAAACCACGCAGAATAACTAAAATCCAACCCATGTCTAATAACGATCATCATAAAAGTAAAAAATATGAATTCCTGCTATAACCTGACCTCCCCACTCTCACTAGTGAGTTGGAACAAATTACCGTACTTACAAACTGAGCCATGTCATCAAAATATACTTTTACCCTCAATATATAAAGCTGCAATCCACCCAAGCTTAACAGAATAAACGAAACATCACCCTTTTCTTATATTCCCTTACAACTAATCATTCTCACAGTCACCTAGGCTATTTAAAGTGCCTAGCCCTTGCCACTTTATTAAAACTGAGCACTGAATATTTGGGTTCACCAGACAGCAGCAATGCATTCTGGTTAGTGGTGATATTCAGCTGCTAATGATATAATGAAAAAAGTTAAAGTTAAGGCAGCTATTTAGTTGATATAACTTTAATGGGTTACGCTATCTGGTTAGCAGTGACTGGAACCATCCCTCTTCTGTCCACAGACTGTCCTGTTTTAATTGTGCATTTTTTATGCATTCTGTGGAGATATTCAGCAGCACTAATTACTTTAAATATCCCCCCCCCCCCCCCATGTACATAAATCACATGTACTCTGCCCAAACTCTTCCCCAGAGCATTTTTACGCTCCGGTTACATAAAGCGCAGCTTTCACCATGCTGATTTACACACATAACCTCTGGGGAATTTTATAAAAGCCTTTATACACATGCAAAATAGTATACTACATGCAGGAAATGTTTATAAAATTAACTCCTTTGAAGGTAATTTTAAAATAGGGCACTTCAGAGGGCAAGAACATGCCTATTTTATAAAGAAACATAGGTACTTAGTTGTCTTCATAAAATATTACTGTAAGTGGTAAGAATCATGCCTTAAACATAGGCATGGATATTTATACCTGCTCTATAGTAGCTGTAAATGAGCGCACCTCAAGTAAGCAAGCACACACATAAGACATGTCATAATTAGCATGCATCCTTGCAAACTCCACCCATGTTTCACCCAGACAGCGCTTACCGGCAAGGTACACATGTTCATTCTAACATGTGCACATTTTTGCCAGTTAGAATTTTATAAGAGGCTTTTATGTGGCCATATATGGGTTAAAACAGTTTATAAAATCACCCCCTTTGTGTATTTTTGTCATTAACATGATTTACAGATTAAGAGCCTCTTTTAATAATGGCTGCTACCTGGCAATACATGTTCTGGCTTGTGTTAAAGGCATTCTGGGATATGTGTGGCCAGGAAGCACAGGGCCATGGCAGTACAGGATGATTCCTGCGCTAATTGTGCAACCTCCCTTAGAGGCGTGAGTGAGCAGGGTAGGGGTGAAAATTGGGCAAGGTGAGTTTGGCACACTTAGCTATGTGTTTATACTGCACACTAACTGCATTAGCACAGGTTCATCTAACGTCACCTAAATAGCTGCCATTAATGCACCACACACTATGGGACAGAGCTCCACATTAACTACCAGGAAAATGCTTTCCACGCCCCTGACAGGGGTGTTGCATGTAATGTACCATGGTTGCAGCACTAATAGCTCTTCAGGTGCAACATCTTAGCTCCCTTTAGTAAAAGACCCCCTAAATGTATGAGCCTGTATTTCTTTAGCATTTAATCTTATCTACCACAATCTAGACCATTCCTTAAGTTTCACTAGGTTCCTCATGTTTTCCACACCTTCCAAAGTTTCTATCCTTTTGCAGATTTTGCTATCAGTGAACAGAGCAGAATCAATCTCTTCATGCTCCTCCCCTTCACTTTTGAGTTTCATAATGACACTGGTTCACTTCCTTCTGTCATTCAACATGTCTAAAAGAGGTCTTGCTCTCCTGTTTTACCATATTAGCTATTGTGTATTCCATTGGATCCTCATTCTTCTGAGTGCTTTTCTGGATTACCGTAGCTTTTTTTTTGGGGGGGGGGGGGGGTCATTTCTCTTCCAGCTACTTTTTTTTAGAGATCTATAAAAATCTTTTTTTTCTTCTTAATTTTATTTACAAAATGTGATCAAAAAGTATTGAGCCTTGATGTGCAGCTATATAGCAATCACGATGCTATTAAACATGCAGTGACCTAGTGATGTGCTCTGCATGTGCAGAATGTAGTGTGGCTCAGCACACCTGTACTTTTTTAATCACATGATGTTTGGAATCATGTAAAAGCAGTTTGTCAGATTTATGATGAGTGAAAAAACTGAACAGCAAACTTGCATTAAATTCTGTCAGAAACTTGGAGATTCATGCAAAGAGACTTTTGAGAAGTTACAGCAAGTGTATGGTGATGAATGCATGAGTTGAGCTCAAGTTTATCACTGGTACAAATGTTTCCAAGAGGGCTGCCAAAGTATTGACAGTGACAAACGTTCTGGAAGGACATCTACGAGCAGGAATGAAGATAAAGTTGAAGCAGTGCATGCCGCAATATGCTCAAATTGTCGATTGACTATCAGGGAGCTTGCTCAGGACATGGACATCAGGTTTGGGTTGGTACAGTCCATTCTTACTGTCGATTTGGGGATGAGACATGTGTCTGCAAAATCTGTGGTGGAACTCATGTCCTCTTACCAAAACAATTGACTGTCTGCTGCCAGGGAGTTGTTGGAATGTGTTGAAAATGACTCAGATTTCATAAAAAAATATTATTACTGGTGATGAATCATGGGCTTATGGTTATGACGCAGAAACTAAGGCTCAGTCATCACAATGGAAGACTCCAAACTCTCCCAAACCCAAGAAAGCCCATCAGGTATGGAGCAATGTCAAGGTTATGCTCACAGTTTTGTTTGATTACCAGGGTACTGTTCATCATGAGTATGCTCCAAAAGGCCAAACCATCAAGGCATACTATGCCCAAGTTCTGACTCGTTTGAGAGATGCAGTTCATAAGAAGCCAGAGTTGCACAGGAATGGTGAATTGTTACTTCATCATGATAACTCCCAGCTCACGCATCACATCTTGTCCAGCAGTTCTTCGGCAAACACCAAAGCGAGCAAGCCACTCAGCCTCCATACTCACCTGACCTCGCACCCTGTGACTTTTTCTTGTTTCCAAAATTGAAATTACCACTGAAAGGAAGGAGATTCAACGACTTGGAGACCACTAAGCAAAATTTGACACAGAAACTTCACAGCATAACGAAAGAGGCATTTCAAAATTGTTTCCAGCAGGGGCAGGAAACTGGAGAAAGAGTGTTTTATCAGAAGGAAACTACTTTGAAGGAGATTGAGTGCAACAGCTGTCAGTGTTATACTTCTTGTATTATTGTACAAGTCTCAATAGTTTTTGATTGCACCTTGTACTTTCCTAATGCAGCTCTCCCAGGAGGGATTAGAGCTACCGCCGACATCACCGCTCCCCCAGCCGACCAGCTGACACGTGCTGCCCAATCCAGGCTGCTCCGGGGTTTAAAAATCAAGCGGGACTCTGACCGAAGCCTCTTCAGCCTTCTGCAGCTCTCCCAGGAGGGATTAGAGCTACCGCCGACATCACCGCTCCCCCAGCCGACCAGCTGACACGTGCTGCCCAATCCAGGCTGCTCCGGGGTTTAAAAATCAAGCGGGACTCTGACCGAAGCCTCTTCAGCCTTCTGCAGCTCTCCCAGGAGGGATTAGAGCTACCGCCGACATCACCGCTCCCCCAGCCGACCAGCTGACACGTGCTGCCCAATCCAGGCTGCTCCGGGGTTTAAAAATCAAGCGGGACTCTGACTAAAGCCTCTTCAGCCTTCTGCAGCTCTCCCAGGAGGGATTAGAGCTACCGCCGACATCACCGCTCCCCCAGCCGACCAGCTGACACGTGCTGCCCAATCCAGGCTGCTCCGGGGTTTAAAAAATCAAGCGGGACTCTGACCGAAGCCTCTTCAGCCTTCTGCAGCTCTCCCAGGAGGGATTAGAGCTCCCGCCGACATCACCGCTCCCCCAGCCGACCAGCTGACACGTGCTGCCCAATCCAGGCTGCTCCGGGGTTTAAAAATCAAGCGGGACTCTGACCGAAGCCTCTTCAGCCTTCTGCAGCTCTCCCAGGAGGGATTAGAGCTACCGCCGACATCACCGCTCCCCCAGCCGACCAGCTGACACGTGCTGCCCAATCCAGGCTGCTCCAGGGGTTTAAAAATCAAGCGGGACTCTGACCGAAGCCTCTTCAGCCTTCTGCAGCTCTCCCAGGAGGGATTAGAGCTACCGCCGACATCACCGCTCCCCCAGCCGACCAGCTGACACGTGCTGCCCAATCCAGGCAGGCCCCGGCACTCAAAAGGAGGATCTGACTGGCGCACCCGCGCCTTGCGGTCCCGCGCCTGAGGGCCGCGCAAGAGGGCCCTTTGGCACGGCCCTTAGGCTAAGGCGCCTAAAGACTCTACAATCGGGTACAGGAACAACGAAGAAATAATCAATAACAACGCCAGCAACTACACCTACGTACAGCTGAGCTCCCCCAGGGTTGAGCTTGCGTACCTCCTCCTCAGTGCATAACCTCATCTGCAGCAAGTATACTCTCTTCAAACACTATTTAATTGGTTTTTCCTTTACTACCTATTTACTTGAAGCTCACCATACCCTATATTATCAATCTACTCAACTGTGATCATGCAGTTATGATTCAATGCTAACTATTTGCTCTGTAAGATATATTAGTTACTATTGTTAGTAACCTTCCCATAATTAATGGTATCTGTATCATACCTTTCATTTATTACCGCTGTCAGTAGCTTACACAAAACTCTTTACTGTTAGTATTAACATTCCTACATATTATTACTGTTGTCAGTAGCTGTTATTACTAGTGTCAGTAACATTCATTCAAGTTTTACTGTTGTCAGTAACTTTTACACACTTTAATACTGTTGGCAGTAGAATTCCTCAAATTATTACTGTTGACAGTAAATTTGCTCATAACCCTCAAACACCTTTGACTTACTTATAACTTCTCACTGTTTGATTTCATTGCCTTATCAGGGAACATTCTCTGACGCAAATGCCCTATCTGGAATTTTCATAGCCTGCCTAGTGATATACATTGTTACCAAAATTGAATTTATATCTAACTAATGTTGGTTCAATTGTAACAACATATATTGTTTCCAAAATTGAATAGCTTACTTGTTGATTGTGGGCTGCTCTTCTTACACTCACTATACACTTTTCAATCCTATACCTTATTCAAACTAACCACACACATAATAATGAAACAATCAACCATGATTCTCAAAATATCTTACACCTGCATATTACTAACAATCCTAATTGACCTAACACTAAGCCTCAACAGTAAAAACCACATGTCAATTCCTATAATATACACTCCTAACCGAAATAACCCCCATATTGAACACTATTACCCTCGTAATCAAGCTAAAGTCAACTACCACAGACTCATTCAAATAAAACAGACGAATTCATCACAAGCAGTCAAGATAAACAACCCCCATTATGCTACATCATTATCGTGCATCCTAATAAACGCACGTTCATTGAAGAATAAACTTCCAATAATCAACGACTTGCTATCTGACTCTAAACCAGATATATTATGTATTACAGAGACATGGCTCTCTGATACTGATACTGTCTTCCTAAATCAACTTGACAACTCAAACTATGATATTACTTACACACACAGATCCAACAAAAAAGGAGGTGGTGTACTAATTATGACAAATAGACATCTAAAAGCTAAGATGATACAATCTAACACTTCCAACAACATTGACACTCTCATAATAAAAATTGGCCCACTAAGAATCTGCTTAATATATAGACCTCCTAACCAAAATGCAGATAGTTTGCATTCCCTGATTGAACTCCTTAACACATCATCTGAACAAAACCCTCTAATCATGCTAGGAGATTTCAACCTTCCCTCACTCCCTATAACTGAATCCAACCTTTTTCTGGAAACCATATCCGACTTAGACTTCCATCAAATAATAAACATACCAACTCACACTAAAGGAGGCACTCTTGACCTTGTCCTCCTACCCTACTCACTTATCAAACTTTTCAATTCAAACTCTTTAGAATGTACCCAAATACCCTGGTCAGATCATCACCTTATCAAATTAAACATCATGTATTATACTAACTGTGCCATAAAACAAACAAGAAGTGACCAAACAATAAAATTCAAGAAATTCAATGAAACTGAATTTCTGGATTCAACAATACCTCACCTCTCTTCATCTCCAACAGACTTAGATGAAGCGGTCAAGAATTGGCATACCACCATAAACAATGCAGCCAAGATTAACCAAACCAATAAAAAACTTACTCAAAAACTAACTTTACTCCATGGTTCAATAGTACATTAAAACAAATGAAAAGAGAACTAAGAAAACTAGAGCATAAATGGCGCAAAACTAAATCCACTATCCACAAAGACTTATACTATAACCATCTAACAAAATACAAGGAAACCTTAGACTGTTCAAAGAAAAATCACTATGCAACAATCCTTTCAAACTCATTTAATAGACCAAGAGAACTATTCTCCATTGTTAGTAATCTGACTAATAACTCTCAAACATCCAGCAAGGAAATTACTGACATATCAGCACAAACCTTAGCTAATTACTACCAAAACAAAACAAAACTACCAGTTATAACTCTTGACGCTATTCATATTCCTCCTCATCTCCTGGATGAATGGTCTGAATTTCAACTTATGTCCAAAACAACACTAAAAAATATCATTCTCAACCTTAACACCACTACCTCCTACCTTGATCCTTGTCCAGTAATCTGGATAAAAAACACACTTCCAATCCTTCTATCCTTCTTACTCCCCATTGTTAATCTCTCTCTCTACTCCAAGGTTACCTCCCACCCACACTTAAACATGTTCAAATCAGACCAATTCTTAAGAACGGCACACTCGATAAAACCTCCCCAAAATCATACAGACCCATCTCTAGTATACCGTTCCTTGCAAAAGTAATAGAAAAAACGGTACAATTACAGACACAGGAATATCTAGATTCATCCTACCCTCTTGATGATCAACAATATGGATTTCGGCCCAAACATGGAGTAGAAACACTTCTTACAGTTTTAATGGATGCCCTATTAAGAGGAATTGACAACCACAAGCAGGCATTTATCCTATTATTTATTGATATCTCGGCCGCTTTTGACAGTGTTCACCATGCAATAATGCTTAACAACCTGAGTCAATTAGGTATAAATGCCACAGTTCATAAATGGTTCACCTCCTATCTAAATAACAGAACCCAAAATGTAAGAATAGGCAACCAAACCTCGGCTTCATACAAACTTGAAACAGGATTACCACAAGGATCAGCGCTATCAGCCTTACTATTTAATATATACATAAAACCAGTTTGTAATATCTTCAAAAAATTTGGTGTACTCTATCATCTATATGCAGATGATATCATGATGTACATCCCGTTCACGATCCCTAACTTACCAACGAAACTCCTGTCAGATTGCTTTGATGAGATCACATCCTGGCTAAATGCCCATAATCTACAAATAAACCACTCAAAAACTGAAGTGCTAATAGTTACTAAAAATCAATCTTACACTCCCCCAACACACATAACGCTACAAAACCAAGAAATTAAAATAAAAAATGAAGTAAGATATTTGGGAGTTATTCTAGATAGACATCTCACAATGGACACCCATATTAGAAATACTACAAAGAAAATTTATTTCAAACTTAAAATCCTTAAACAACTAAGACCTCTTGTATATATACAAGATTTTATCAATATAATTCAAGCCACCATAACCCCTCACTTTGACTTTGCTAATTTAATTTTATTAGGTACTACAAAACAAAACATTAAAAGAATTCAACTTTCACAGAATGCAGCAGCTAGAATAATAATGAAAGTACACGCACATCAACACATAACACCAATTCTAGCATCCCTTCACTGGCTGCCAATACAAAGCAGAATAGTATACAAAATATTAATAACCTCATTTAAAATTCTAAATGACATGGCCCCAGTCACACTAAGCAACCTAATAAGTAAAGAACAATCAAAATCTACTCAAAGAAAAAACCAATTAAATAAACTAAAAACTCCCAAAGACTTCATAAAAGCAAATAAACTAACAAACAATAGAGCTTTTTCACATGCAGCGCCAACAATTTGGAACTCTCTCCCAGATGAACTAAGAACATTAACCAATATCATTGAATTTCGTAAAAAATTGAAAACGCATCTATTCACTAAACATTACAATAATACAGATCATCCCTCAATAGACCTAGATAAAGGCTAACCTGTTTTCTTATGAGATATCCCATGACCTATGAAAATTCTCATAGCAGTAACGGTACTTTGCAATATGCTTAAGCCCTAAACAATGTATATCTGTATATAATGTATATAGTTTTGCACTGTTCTGTGCTAGTTAACTTTAACAATTGTTTTCAAGTTTTATTGTCTTTTGGTTATATGATGTTATATGTAAAACAAACTCTGCTTTGTTGATTGTTGTTTATTGTGAACCGCAACTGATGTATTGAAGATGCGGTATATAAGTGATTGTTAAATAAATAAAATAAATAAATAAATTACCTACAAGGGGCGTCTGCAGCGGAGTCACAAGCATCGGGGCATAAATTAAAAAATTGAGCGAGACTGAAAAGTTTAAAGGGACAGAAAGAAAATTTATTTTGGTGATCTTCACACAAGTTATATACAATTTTTTTTTTAAATCTGAGGATATAAGGGCGTTTTTCAACACTCTGGTCTATTTGCTGACACAAGAAGATGTAAGAACTCTGTTAGAAGGGATATAGAATGTTACTGATGAAGAAGGGAAAGAGATAGCTAGAGCTTGACTGAGAAGGTGAATGGCTGTGTGTCTGTGTATGTGGTGTCAGGGCTCTGGATTTGCTTGTGTGTGCATGGATTTGAAATTTGTAGTGAAAGTTTTGAATGTCTGAGTGCCTGGGAGAGTGATTGTAAATGAGAGAGAGGAAAAGCAAGTGGATTTGAGGAGTTTGTTTGGAATTGACTGGTAAAAGTAATTGCGAGTAGAGTCTAAGGTAAGAGAGGGTTGGAGAGGGAAGAGTGGAAAGGGAATGGGGTAAGAGAGTACATAAGAGAAGAAAATTATATTAACTTTGAGAATTTTTATTTGATTTTCTCAAATTCAGAAAGCTTTAGGCAAAGGTGAGTTTATAGCCAAAGGGAGGTTGTACGGAGTAGGCGGTGCCTATTATGAGGTAAAAATAACCTCTTTCCTAATAATTTAGGAAAATTAATTGACTAATTGTCCCTGAAAAATCAATGTGGAGAAGGGAAGCTCCAATAAGAAGGGATCCGAGAGTTGGAAAGAAGGGTTCAAGTAGATAGTGGAGGAGGGGAAATTGAGAGCATCTTTAATTAGAAATGTCATAAACCATCTGAAAGGTATGGTGAGTGTGTGAGTGGATGAGCCTGTTAGCAGAGGTATGATTGAGAAGAAAAAGAGAAAGAGTAAGAGAGAGCGAGAAAGGAGTTTCTGGGGGTTTTTTTTTTAGCAAGCTTGTGATAGTAATTTTTTATTTATTACTACCAAAGAGGCTAGGTATTTTTTTCTCAACCTGTGAGGCACAAAGCAATTTAGTTTCAGGGTTAGGATCATTAGAGTCAGACTTCCTCTACAGAGTCCGAAAGAAACCTGAAAAACCCTTGTGAACCTGAAGAAGACGATCTTTCCAAGCTCAGTTTTCGCAGTGGATAGGCACAAACAATTGAAGCCTCTAGGGATAAGTACTCATTTCTATGTGCACCAACATTTATGATATCTGAGCTCAAATACAGCTCACAGACTGCTAGAAGAGAACTTTGGGGGTGATACATCTTTATTTTGGAAAAGGTTCATGTGAGTAGTTAACTAAATTAGAACATTGTACACAAAGGTTTATTTCCATTTTCTTTCTTAGTTAATTTGTAATAATTTGTATACACTGTAGAACACTTACTTTGTTAAAGTACTGACCTGAGTAGAATAAACTTACCTTTATACTATCTGGGTGTCTCCTTCGCTCTTATCCTTTAGATATTTTATTTATTCTGACTGCGTTCTCGACCCATGAGGGAAGCAAGGAATATTCCAGTCAGAATTTAGTAGTTTTGTACTTCCCCATTACACCCAATGTGGGTTGGAAAGGAATACCATCTCCCTGGCTACCACGAGCACTCCTATAAAGGGGAAAATCTATAACACTATCTTACCCCGGGTGGGGGTGAGTGGGGCTTACACTAGCAAAAACACTTTGCTAGTAAAGCATCAGTATTACCCAGTGCCCTTCTATTTCTCCTGGATTTTTCCATTCAGCTAATGACTTCTTGAAATACTTCCCCATCTTGACAAAGTTCATTTTTCTGTGCTTAATTCTAAATTACACCACCCGGTGATTACTCAATCCCTGAGGATTACCCACTATGGCATTAGAGTTGATGGAGACGGAAACAGTGATAGAATTCAAAAAAGTGTGGCATATACATAGATTGTCCATAATTGGCAAGGAAATGGAACAAAGCAATGAGTTCTTCAGGTCAAACAGTAATCAAATAAATTTGTGAACTTCTAAGAAGACATGGGGCAATCTGCATGGGTTGGAAGCTACAATATTAACCAACTTACTGTGCAGACTAAATCAATCCTTTTGGTCTCTATCTGCCATCACTCATTTGTAAGTGGCAGGTTCAGAACTACCACCTCATGTGTGGGATCCGTTACAGATGCCGGAAGAGCTCTTCCTGCAGAAAATCAAGGAACTCCCTATTTCTAGATGCCATTGCAGTCAGCATGATGCAACCAACCACTACAGTTTGAAATAACTTATCAAAAACAGTTTCCCATTTAAAGATTTTCTGTAGGTTTTCTATTAAATCTCTATCGAGTTTTCTTCATGTGAAGATCTGTATTTCACACTGATATAAACAGATGTTCACTTTCCTCTTTCCAGATCACCCCCCAGTGTCTACTTCTTACTGTGAAAGTCCTGCAGTTGTATTGCTTTATTAATTTTATGCAAAGTGTCACTCCTCCCATTCTTCGTGCCCTCTCCTTCTTGAATAAATTGTGGCCCAGAATAACTATGTTCCAGTCATGATTCTCTGTGTATCCCATCTCCTTGGCTACCATTAAATCCATGTCATTCTCTTTAATGACCTTCTCTAGATTCAAGATTTATTTCCCATACTATGAGCATTAACATGCAAATCTTTCCAGGTGATTCTTTTATACTATTTCTCTACAACTACTACTAGCACTATTAATCATTTATATAGCTCTACAAGGTATGCACAGAAGAGGAGAAAGATGACTCAGATGGAGATCAGCAAAGAGGAGGATGTGATAATCTAAGCAAGAGGTGATTAAAGAGTGGATAAGTGTTTTAGTAGTGTGTTCAGAAAGGAAAGTGCACATTTTGTTAATATTATATCTGTTGGATATGTGAGGAGAAGGAGAGGGAGGAGTTGAAGATGATCCAAGGTTATGGACTGAAGAAACAGGAAGCAGAAGAGTGTTATCAACAGAAATAGAGAAAGGAGGAAGGGGGAAGAGGTTTAGGGGGAAAAAAAAGAAATTCTGTTTTTACCATGTTCAATTTCAAATGGCGGTGAGACATCCAGGCAACGATGTCAGATAGGCAGGCAGATATACGGGTCTGGCGTGTGAGAGAAATATCAGGTGCAGATAGATATATTTGAGAGTCATCAGCATACAAATGATATTGAAAAACATGGGAGGAGAAGAGAGCACCAAGGGACTGAGTGTAGAGAGATAAAAGGAGAGGGCCTAGAACAGTCCATTGGGGTATACCAATTAAGAGAGGGATAGTAGTAGAAGAGAAGCCACCAGAACAGACACTGAAAGAGCTCTGAGAGATAAGAAGAGAACCAGGACAGTACAGAGCCCCTAAAACCAAGTGAGGACAAAATATCAAGATGAAGATGGTGATCAATAGTTTCAAAAGCAGCAGAAAGGTCAAGAAGAATGAGGACTGAGTAAAGGCCTTTGGATTTAGCCTGGAACAAGTTGCTGGAGACTTTGGCAAGGGCCGTTTCAGTGGAATGTAATGGATGAAATCCAGACTTAAGTGGATCAAGGAGGGCTTGAGAGGAGAGAAATTCAAGGCAACGTCAGAGAACTACACATTCAAGAATTATGGAAATGAAGGGAAGAAAGGAGATGAGTTGATAATTAGAAGGACAAGTAGGGTCAAGTGAAAGTTTCTTGAGAAGAGGTGTGCAAAATGTTTTATTTACATTAGAGCTTTTAATTACCTGAGCCTTTGCCTACAAGGGATGAAAATTCATTTTTGAACTAATGATAAAATGCAACAAAGCCAGCCATTTTCAGTTCTTATTCCTCTAAACCAGTGGTTCTTAACCTGGGTTCGATCGAACCCTAGAGGTTCGGTGAGTCAGTCTCAGGGGTTCGGCAGCGATCAAGACACAAGACACGCACCCGACTCATATGATTCATGATGACACGCCCCACTTGGCCATCATTGGCTGCAGGTGATCATGCTACATTGCTTGGCCAATCTGTGCTGCAGGGAATTTGGTGCACTCAGTAGTCGACTTGTGACTGTCGTGATGGTCTGTCGTGTGATTTCTTTCTTAATTTTTTAATCCATACTAACTATGTCGAGCAAAAAAAGAAAGTGGTCGGACGAATATGTACAACATGGATTCGCATATATAACAGAACGTGATGGGAGTCAGCGTCCTATCTGCATGATTTGCAATGCCAAGTTAAGCAATTCTAGTCTAGTACCGGCAAAACTAAAGGAACACTTCCTTAACCTGCATGGAGATGGGGAATACAAGAACTCAACGCTTGCTGAATTCAAGGTGAAGAGAGACAGATTCGATGAAAAGGCTATTCTGCCTGTTCTCGGCTTTGTACCCATCAACAAACCGATCCTCACAGCATCGTACGAAGTTTCTTACCTGATCGCAAAGCAGGGCAAACCACACATCATTTGTGAAACACTCATAAAACCAGCTGTGTTGAAGATGGCGAATCTGATGCTGGGAAAAGTGGCTGAAGTTAAATTATCCCAAATTCCTCTTTCAAATGACACCATCAGCGACAGAATAGAGGACATGAGCAAAGACATCTTGGCTCAAGTAGTTGCAGATCTGATTTCAAGCCCGGCAAAATTCAGCCTCCAACTCGATGAGACCACAAACGTTTCTAATCTAAGTCAGCTTGCTGTATTTGTGCGCTATGTGAAAGACGACATGATAAAGGAAGATTTTTTATTTTGTAAGCCTCTTACAACAACAACTAAGGCAGCCAATGAGAAGAAACTTGTGGATGACTTCTTCAGAGGCAACAATCTTTCGTGGGATATGGTTTCTGTAGTTTGTACGGACGGAGCTCCAGTCATGTTGTGAAGAAAGTCTGGTTTTGGTGTGCTAGTGAAAGCCGATGCACCACACATCATTGTTACGCATTGTATTCTGCACAGGCATGCGTTGGCAACAAATACCTTGCCTCCAGAAATGACAGAAGTATTAAAAATTGTAGTGGAATGTTTGAACTATATGCGAAATAGTGCACTGAGGCACTTCATCTTCAGTGAGCTGTGTAAAGAAATGGGCTGTGAATTCAAGGTACTTCGGTGCTGAATCGTGTTTTTGCCATGCATGTGGAATTAGCCCTGTTTTTGCAAGAGCACCAACATCGTCATGCAGATTGCTTCAACAATTCTAAGTTCATTCTCATTTTAGCGTACATGGCTGATATATTCGCATCTCTCAATCATCTCAATCAGCAGATGTAGGGTGGTGGAGTCAACATCATCGAAGCGGAAGAAAACCTGAAGGCTTTTCAAAAAAAGCTACCGTTATGGAAACAACGAACAGAGAACGATAACTTCGCAAACTTTCTCCTGCTGGACGACTGTGTAAGTAAGATCAAAGATGTGTCTGGAATCGGAGACATTTCTGTACCCACGGAACTGAAGCAAGCAATTGCCATACACTTAGATGAGCTTGCAAAGTCTCTCGATGGATACTTCCCTACAAGAGAGTCATATCCAGCATGGGTGAGACAGCCATTCACATTTGGTGTTGAGACAGCAGATGTCAATGATGAATACCTCGACAAAATCATTGAAATTCAGCAGAGCCAGGTTCAACAGCAACTCTTCAGAACAACAACGCTCTCAACGTTTTGGTGTCGACAAATGGTAACGTATCCTGTTATTGCTAGGAAAACCCTGGAAATTTTTATACCATTCGTTACAACATATCTTTGCGAGCAATCCTTTTTGAGGATGCTGGACATAAAAATGAAGAAAAGGAACAGACTTTGCTGTGAAAATGACATGAGAGTGGCACTTGCCAAGGTGAAGCCACGCATTTCTGAACTGGTCTCTCAAAGGCAACAGCAGAAGTCACACTGATTTGCAGTAAATATTCATTATTATTGTAGCAGTGTAGCCTGATGGAAATTAGGTGATGGGTGTGTGTTAAAATGTTAAAAATAATAAATAGCATAAATACAATAAGTTCATTATTGGAATACATAAGGTTAAAAATTAAAACCATTTCAGTGTGGTAGTATTAAAAAAGGTCATGTCTTTGTGAAAAGTTATGTATGTAATTTGTTGTGAGTTCATGCATTGTATTGGTTTTGTTCTTTGAACACAGTGATGTTAATGCATGATTCATTTTGTGAACCAGTAAAACATATACCTATGTCTTGAATTTGAAAAAAATTCATATTTTATTTTTCAATAAAGAAGGGTTCGGTGAATGTGCATATGAAACTGGTGGGGTTCAGTACCTCCAACAAGGTTAAGAACCACTGCTCTAAACAAAGTGAATGGACCTAGACAAACTGAAAATTCATGTGTTTCAGTATTTATTACTGCATAATCCATGGGGTGAGGAAAGCAACACCTGTTTTTGGTGGTGAAGTGGGATACTCACAACCATGACTCTTGGGAAGTGGAAGCTAGAAACTCACAGCTGAAGCCACATGAGCTACTTAGCCCTTTGAGGAATCCATTGGACCAGCATTTGGTTCTTAATGAAGGACATACCCCATGTTGGTCCAATGGACTCCTTTGAGGGGGGGGGGGGTCTTTTTTCTGCTGCCTATTCACTGACTTCTATTATGCCACTGACGTTCCTGTGGCTTTAGCTATTAGGCTCTATCCTCTGTTCCTGAAGATTGTGGGTTCTGTCCCTGGTGATTCTCATGGTCAGAGTAGAACCAACTTGTGCTAGGAAAGGAAGAAGCAAGGGTCATGACCTATTGTGCTGAAACTTTTAGACAAGCCGATCCCAGCCTTGCTTCCAAATCCTATGATTCATGAGATCATCATGAATCTGTGATCAGCAACATTTCCTTGCCATTTCTTAGATTTCAGAGGAAGAGAAGCTTGTTAGGAGAATGTAGGCTTCAGAGGGGGAAAGGGTGAAAATGATCAGATATAGACACAGACAGAAAGCACAGAACATATATTGGACTCAGGAACAGAGGGATTAAGCAATGACTGAGTTTGCTAGTCAGACCTCATGGTGCACAGAAGATAGATTCCATAATTAAAAGCTTGATAGACAACAAACTGAAAAAAGCACTGCCAATATTGATGCCACTTTATCCCTCTTCTAGTGCCTTGAGGTCTTCCTACCAATGTTGGTGCTCCTTTTCCCCTGTCTTAATACTTGGAGTCTTCAAGCCACTGTTTGTGCTGCTATATTCTAGTTCTAGTACATAAGGTAAAATATTCCCAGTTCTTTAGTGGGCTGGGAGGATGGTCAAATTATGGCAGAGACTTTTGTTTTATTTTATGATGTTTTATTTTTATATATATATATTGTTTTGTTCTTTTTAATATCTTTGCTAGTGATATAGCGGAAGGTTGTCAGGTAAGGTTTGCCTCTTTGTGGATGATACCAAAATCTGCAATAGAGTAGACACCCAGGAAGGTGTAGATAACATGAGGAGGGATCTAGCTAAGCTTGAAGAATGGTCTAGAATTTGGCAGCTCAGATTTAATGTTAAAAAAATGCAAGGTCATGCATTTGGGCTGCAGCAATCCAAGGGAGTGATATAATATAGGGGGTGAAGTACTTTTGTACACTAAAGAAGAGCAGGACCTAGGCGTGATTGTATCTGATGATCTTAAAGTAGCTAAACAGGTAGAAAAGGTGACAGCAAAAGCTAGAAGCTTGGGTGCATAGGGAGAGGAATGGCAAGCAGAAGAAAGGAGGTGATAGTGCCTCTATATAAGTCTTTGGTGCGATCTCATTTGGAGTATTGTGTGTAATTCTGGAGACCGCACTTTCAAAAGGATATAAACTGGCTGGCGTCAGTACAGAGGGTGGCTACTAAAATGGTCAGTGGTCTTCATTATAAAACATATGAGGACAGACTTAAGGATCTTAATATGTACACCGTAGAGGAAAGGCAGGATAGAGGTGATATGATAGAGGGAGGAGTGGCCTAGTGGATAGAGGATAAAGGGAGGAGTGGCCAAGTGGTTGGGGCAGGGTACCACAGGCCAGAAGGTCAGTGGTTCAAATCCCACTAGAGGACAGCAACCTTGGGTCAGGAGGACTGGGGTTTCTAGTCCCACTGGTGCTCCTTGTGGTCTTGGACAAGCCACTTAACCCTCCATTGCCCATGTTCCCTGTAAGTATTAGTGTATGTGTCTCATATCCCCTCATGTTAAATGTATCTTCCAACCGCTTTGACCCGGTGAAAAGCAGGATATAAATGCAGTTAAATAAATAAATAAATATGATTGAGATGTTTAAATACCTCTGTGGCATAAATGTTCAGAGGGAGAGCCTCTTTCAATTGAAAGCAAGCTCTGCTAAGAGGGGACATGGGATGAGGATGAAAGAGGATAGATTCAGGAGTGATATGCGGAAATATTTCTTTACAGAAAGAGTGGTGGATCCGTGGAATAGTCTCCCAGTGGACATGGTAGAGATGAGAACAGTATCTGAATTCAAAGAAGCATGGGACCAACACAGAGGATCTCTAAAGGAAAAAAGGGGACTGTTGTAGTGGTTGATATTGAAGGACAGACTAGATAGGCCATGTGGTCTTTTTCTGTCGTCATGTTTCTATGTTGCCCTTCTTATTAATTGAGTAATATGTATTCAGAGTATAATTGACCCAATAAGGCATGAGTAAATTAACATTACATGTATACAAAGGAACATCAGACTGCATAGAATTTGAAGAATGTACCTAAAAGACTAAATTGCACAGAGTTTTGCTCAAACTAGACTCTACAGGCAGCATGTTCAGCGGTGGAGGTCAGCACTGTTAAAGCAGCTGGCCGTCATGGCCCATGATTCAATCTTAAACTTTAGAAGGATAATTGTATAATAGGGCACTATAATGGAGGAATAGCCTAGTATGGTGGTTCTCAACCCAGTTCTTGTGGCACATCCAGCTGGTCAGGTTTTCATGATATTCATAAAGAATGTGCATCAATAGACTTGTATACCAAAGTGACAGTGCATGCAAATTCATCCTGAAAAATTGACTGACTAGGTATGCTGCAAGGACTGAGCTGAGAACCACAGGTCTTGTGGTTAGGGCAGTGAGCTGAGAACCAGTGAAACTTGATTTAAATCCCACTGGCGCTCTTTGTGATATAGGGCAAATTACTTCATTGTCTCAGATACTAAGTTAGATTGTAAGCCTTTTGTGTGTGTCTGTGCTGGTCATAATTGATGCATATGCACGTATTCTATGACATATGCCTAAGTACCAATCCTGTCCCTGTTCTGGAGAGAATTATGTATCACAAACAGTTGTGATCCATGTTATTGGCACCCTGGCATTTTAGGTATGTTGTGTACATTATCTTGAGAAATAATTGGAAATATTCCAACTGTATGTCATCATACTATTTTAATAGTATGTTCAAAGGTATACAACAACAACAACAAAAAGATATCTGTGCTACTTAGACAGTAATTTCTGAGAAAAAAATGTTGTAATACCTGTTTTTTGTAAAATCAATGTATGTTTCAGCCTGCATTGTACAAATTAATGTTACTTGTAAACCACACTGATTCTAAATAGTGTGGTATAGAAAAGATTTAAATAAATAAATAAATAAAATATGACCTGGACAGGATTAATAGCACCCTTCGCTAATATTTGGTTGTACAATCATTGGCAGTGATGACAGCCTCCAAACATTTCTTGTAGCCATCTATAGGTTTCGTACATCTGTCTGCTGGTAGTTTCTCCCAATCTTCAACTGCAATTTTTTCCAGCTCATGAATGTTTCCAGGATTCCTTTTACCAATGGCGGATTTCAGCTCTTTCCAAAGGTTCTCAATTAGATTGAAATCAGGACTCATTACTGGCCTTTTTAAAACAGTCTCTTCCTTTTTAACCACTGTTTTGTACTTTTGGATGTATGTTTTGGGTCACTTTCCTGCTGGAGGACCCATGACCTTCAACCCAGACTTAGCTTTCTGACACTAGGAAGCACATTTTGCTCCAAAATTCTTTGGTAGTCCTCTGATATCATGATTCCTTTAATACATTCCAGGCCTCCAGTTTCTGAGGCAGAAAACAGCCCCACAACAATATGGAACCTCCACCATATTTAACAATAGGAAGGGTGTTTTTTTTTCCTTATAAACTTCATTTCTTTGCCAGTAAATGTATCATTGGTCTGCACTGCCGAAGAGCTCAAGTTTGGTTTCATCAGTCCACAGAACATGTTCCCAGAAGGATTGTGGTTTCTCAAGGTAGGTATGGGCAAAGATCAGACGTGCCTTTTTAAAAAAATGTTATTTATGCAATTTTCACATTCTTTATAACATGAAAGAAATTAGGAAAATACATCAGCCCACACAATTTGGGAGCAAGATATAGGAAATAATAGATACCCACAAGCAGAAAAACTTGATACAATTAGCATACATATGAGATATTACGCATCCTAGCCAGCAACATCATCCAGATTGATACCTTCCCTATATGACAAAAACTCCAACAATTGCTTAGGCTCAAAAAATAGGTAATCTTTAGCTTCAAAGGAAATAATACATTGGCAAGAAAACTTCAAAAGAAATGTAACGCCCAATGCTTGGGCCTTAGGATGTAAAGTCAAGAACTTCTGGCGCCGTAGCAGTGTTTCCCGAGAGAAGTCAGGAAAAACTTGAACTTTTGAACCTAGAAACAATTCATACATATTACAAAAATAAAGATGAAGGACTATTTTCCTGTCTGGCTCAAGTGCAAAGCTCACAAGCAGTATCAATCTTTCCGTCACCACCTCCAGGGAACTTTCAAGAAACCAGGTTAAGTCCAATGATTCTTGTGAAACCACAGATCTGCTAGATCGTTCAGACATAGATTTCAAAGACAAATATTGGGCTCGAACCAACAGAGGAAAAGACTGTGAAGGAATCTTTAAAACCTCTACCAGATATCTGTGCAGCATATCCACAGGCACTAAAACTGGAGATTTTGGAAAATTCATAAAGTGCAAATTATTGCGCCAACTCTGGTTCTCCGGCCTCTCCAGCTTCCAACCTACCATCATTTTTTCTTTAACAACAGTCGCATTAAATTCCACTTGTTCATCACACCAAACCTCAAAAAGGCCCAACCTCACCACTTGCTGGTTCTGCTCTCAGGCAAGACCCTCCATAGTCCCAGAAATAGCAACCAAGTGCCTCTTTAACTTTACCAACATTCAAAGTAAGGTAAGGGAAGAGTTCAAACAAGTGATGGCTTCCCATAATAAATCTGCAGGTCCCCCTTTGCTCCAGGAACCAAAATGTCAACAGCCTGGTCTCTGAAGGACAACTCTTTCCCCTCATAGCCTCCAGACAGTGTTCCTGCAGCTCCTGAGTCCCCTCCTTCCTTCGGGGATGAAGTGACAGTGGGGGATCTCTCAGAAAATGCCAGGAACTCTCCTCCTGAGTTAAACTAGAACTGTTCCTTACCCTCCCCACAGGTGCTTCTGGGCCTCAGCGGTGCAATGTGATCTTCAGAGCTAAGTGAAACTCCATCGATGCTCAGATCTGGCAAGTGGAAATCAGCTGGACCGGCTACAGGAATGTGAACATCTCCTCAGAGCACAAATGCATCAAGGGACTATTGAACCAACTGCTGCGGCTGAGCCAAAGGTCCTGAGGTAAGCCTCTTCGGCTTGCGTTTTCACGACTGCATGTCATGGAAACACTGCCAGCAAGGACTAAATGTAAGAACCCAGTGTGAGAGCATCAACGAGAGCGTCCTAACATGGCACCATCAAGCTTCCCCCCCCCCCAGGTGTGCCTTTTTATGTCTGTCTGTGAGCAGTGTGGTCTTCTTTAGCCTTTGCTCATGAAGTTCTTCAATGTTTAGTGCACGGTGTATGATGCGGGTTGAAACCACCACTCCAAATTGCTCCAGGTCAGCCTTAATCTCTTTGGATGTTGTACATAGTGTTTTTCCAACAGTTTGTACCTTCAAAGACTTATTGGATACATTTTCTTCTTCTCTCCCCCTTCTGGGATGTCCTTGACAGTTCCATGAGCAGAAAACTTCTTCATAACATTGCAAACTGTAGATACGGGAATCCCAAGGTCTTTGAAGATGACCTTGTAACCCTCTGAAATTGAGTTTTGGTGATAATGGCTTTGCTGATGGTCTCAGGCAGCTCTCTTGTCTTCACTATTGTTAAAATGGAACAGGGAGTGAATGTAGCCGTTTTAAACATTAGTGCCATCATTCATTGGTTGATTCAAGTCATTAAAGTACTGACAATTGCATCTACTTTTACTGAAATGGGAATGTGGTTCTTCTGTTTAAATTGATTTGAATAGCGTAAAAGGGTGCTAATAATCATGTCCTAAAAATATTCAAAAAACCTCAGACCTTGAGTTTGTATAATCACTCCACTTCAATATTACAAGCTCATTTTGTCAATCCAAACTGATTCTTGCATAAATATTTACTTCATTTATCTGTTATTACCAAGCTTTAATTTTTGTCAGATCATTTGCCTTGGGCAGTTATACCACCCTCACAGCAAACCCTCCTTTTACTGTATTATTATCTGCAAACACAATTGCCACATAAAAAATAAGAACTAAGAACCCGCACGCATCGAGTGCTCCGTACGCTTATCTGTTATCTAGCCATAGGTATAGCCTTGTCTACTTAAAAGCATAAGAGACTTGTTCCACCATCTTCCTTTCCAGGAATCACTCTCCTCTGGATTGGCATATAGCCTCATTCACTTGCTACTGCTCCGTATAACTTCACCTTTGAAAACTCCTCGCAACATGGCACCATGTTTCCAGCCACTGTGTTTTTACAGCTCTTTCTCAAGTGAAAATTGCCATCAGACTGAAGAGCTCCTCTGAATTTCATCACTCCTCATGTACTCCAAAGTTGGACAATCAGGGACGCTCCCAATCATGTCTTGGCAATGTCTCAGTTTTTATACTATTTCCTTTATTAATTGGTCTTAATTGGCTACTTTTTTAAGGAGATATTTGACATCAAAATAGGTGCTATGTTTTCTGAGCATCAACCATTATGCATATAAACTCATGAGAAATTTTATAAGCACCTACATGAGCACATAAAACTCTGCTCTACATGCTCAATTCATTTAAGGGCCCTTTTACATAAAAGCATAAGAACTGCCATACTGGGTCAGACCAAGGCCCATCAATCCCAGTATTCTGTTCCCAACAGTGGCCAATCCAGGTCACAAGTACCTATCAGGTTCCCAAAAATGTACATAATAAACAATAGATTTCCCTGGTCCTCTTTAATAATAGTTTATGGACTTTTCTTCCAGAAACTTGTCAAAATCTTTTTTAAACACATCTATACTAACATCTTTGATTTTATATTCTGGTAATGAATTCCAGATTTTGATTACGTATTGAATGAAAAAATATTTTCTATTAGTCTTAAATTGGCCACATTGTAGTTTCTTCTCTCTCCATACACCCCTTCTCATGACTCCGCTCTTCTACTGGCTTGCTTCTCTCTTTGCCCTTTTCCTTCACTGCCAACTCCAGACTTCGATCCTTTCACCTTGCTTCTTCTTATGTCTGGAGCAAACTACCTGAGTCTCTAGACTCCCTTTTCAGATCCATGCTAAAGGATCACCTCATTGATGCTGCCTTTGAATCCTGTATGTTGGTCTGTATACATTCGCTATCTTGAGGGCAACCCTGTCTGCCTTCCAACAGTCTGCTTTATGGCACTGCTCCCCTGGTCAGGCATGTGTGAGCATGGGAGAGGGCCCATGACCCCGGATGTCTACAAGACTCTGCTGATCATCTACAAAATCATGCACAACTTATCGCCAGACATCTTTCACCACATTAGAGGTTTGCAAGTCAAAGTTTAACTTGTTATCTAAAATCACCCCCAAAATCTTCACTGAGTCCCGTAGGGGAAAATCAACTCTCACCACAGAGGCAGGCTGCCTAGTCAAAGGTGAAGATTGCCTGGAAAAATTAATATAAATTTAGAAACCCCCCACAGTGTGACCACAATAATATCCCTTAAAGAAGGCACACTAAAATAATCCCTAAAGTTACCTTTATAACCTCCCGTAACTTAAAATTAATAGTCATGATCTTTATAACATTTAACTTCAGACCATTGAACAAAAGCCAGTAGGCTAGAGCTTCAAGCTAAACAGAAAAATCAGCAATTGATGTGGAGAAACACAGAGATAGTGGGACAAACACTTGTTTGTCATTGGTGTACATACAGAATACCAGACCCAATGATTCCATTAGAAATGCCAATGGAATTAGGAAAATGTTGAACAGCAATGGACTTAAGATATGCTCAGCCAGGCCTGCTGGACTACTGGAGTCACCCATATAGGTTAATCAATGTGCTCCAGAACCCACATGGGAGCTTGCAGCAGAAGGAGTTTAAGGCGAAAGTGACTCCCCTCCGCAAAGCTTGGCAAAGGTGGGCAGCACGAGGGTGGTCCAGCTGGCAGGTGACCCCTTTTCTACAGATGGGGGTAATCCTGGCTTTCTCCTACGGGTGTACACAAGTTCATTTGCACTTTGGGAGAGAGCGGGCCGGGTAGATCTTGACCAGCTTCTACGGAGGGGACGAGGGTCATTCCCCACCTTTGCGTGTTTGCAGGAAAAACATGGTTTACCAGTTTCGCAGAGCTTCCAATGCCTACAGATCCACCACTACTGGTGTCAGCTGGACATGGGGTTGCCCCGGAGCCTGGTCAGAACTGAGCAGGATGAGGACTTGCACAACCTAGCACCAAAGTGGAATACGCTATCACATTGGAATAAGATACTTAGAGATATGTTGGGGATGCCACACATGTCAGCATTGGCATGCTACTGGACAGAGGATAGAAACATAGGAACATGATGGCAGAAAAAGACCACATGGCCTATCTAGTCTGCCCTTCCATATCAACCACTGCAACAGTCCCCTTTTTTCTTTTAGAGATCCTCTGTGTTTATCTCATGCCTTTTTGAATTCAGACACTGTCCTCATCTCTACCACCTCCACTGGGAGACTATTCCGTGGATCTACCACTTTTTCCATTAAAAAATATTTCCGCATATTACAGTACTTTCAAGGCCTAACTGCTGTGACCTGCAATGCCCAATACCAAGAAATTCAATGTCAGATCCTACACCGCTGCTACCTTACCAGGGCCCCGGGAAACAAACTAGGGATGTGGAGCACAGGACAATGCAAAAAGTGCCATGCAGGGGAGGAGACCTTCTGCCACACATTCCTGGAGTGTGCTAAACTTGTCGAAATTTGGGGGCAGAGGGGGGGGGGGGCGGTGCTAGAGAGCCTGGGCAGCATCATAGGGAAGCGAGTCGAATGGTCCTATAGGCTTCTCATGTTGGGAGATGAGACACTGCTGCAATTGCAAAAGGTACCCAAGGCAGAAAACAAATTTTGTCTTGCTGGGTATTTGGGGCATAAAGAAGACAATCTTGCAGCACTGGGTAGGAGAACAGCTTCCAACCTTCCCACACTGGGTGAACAACATGCACATTCTAGCACAGGGCGAGCAATATGTTTATAAAATGGAGAAGACAACATGGTGGACCTGCTATAAATGGCTTTGGCTCAAGTTCCAGTCACGATTCCTAAGGGTGGGGGGGGGGGGTTGTGGGGGAGGGGGGAGAGGGGAGAGGAGGGTGCTGGGTAATGGTTGTTAATTCCCAATGAGAAGATCAAGGGAGTCCCCCAATAGCAGAGCAAGCCACCTAGTATTGGACTGCATGATGTAGGAAATAACCCTATGATGATTGCTATTGTTGGAATTATGATAGTTAACCTGGTATTCTCTGTATGTCTGTTCAAGAGTTGAATAAAGTTGAAAGTTAACAACAACAACAAAAAAAGATGGAACCTTAAGGCACCACTTGAGTTAGCCCTACAGAAGAAGAGACAATATCAGACCAGTGAACATAGAAGGAATAGTTGTCCACAAGAACTGAAATAATCAGAAATTTTGATTAAATAATTCACAGTAAGTAAAATACAATTGAACTTTTCTAAAGTAGAATCCAAAAAAAATCTATAAAATGTCTCCATTAACCTTGAAGCTTCATCCAAAGGCATCTGGCTGCTGTTTGCTTAGATGTTCTACAGTATAAGAAAAGACCTTGAAAGCTAGGCAACCTTTTTTGTCGTTGCTTTATTTAATCCCTGCATGACTGAATTGTGATAAGCATTGTACCTTGGTGATTTGTAAACTTCATTTCAATTTAACATACTCCTGAAATGGAAAGATTTCTCTTCACAGGGGATATTAAAACAAAACAAACTATAGATGAAAATAATGAAAAGTCACAAAGCTTAGATAATGGTATGCCGTTCCCCTGTGACTTTAGTATTTATCCTTTAAACCAAATATATTGTAGATAGGACTATTTGCAGCAACAAGCAGTGTGTGTGTGCTTTCAAATTAAGATTTTTTATGACTGCTTTAGGGCTTGATGTACTAGTGGTCTTTAGATATTCATTTTTGGGTTTAAGGGAAAAATGCTTAGTACGTAGATTTGTAATACACAAGGAACATCATTTGTATTGCATACAATAAATTTTACAGAGTTACACCAGCCACAACTACACTGAAAACAGCAGAAATAATAAAAAACAGAACCATAGAACCCTAAAATCTGTCAGATCAATATTTTTAAAAAGTTATACTTTCACTAGTGGCCAAAGAATGTATAACTTACTGTATCTATTTAGCTATTTTCAAATCGTATATGTATAGTACTGGGCTGACAATATGACCGAATGTTCTGATACTTTCGGTATAATAAAGAATTGAGTTTGGCGCAGCGTGAAGGCAGGTCAAAAATTATCCAGATAGGGGATCATTCCGATGTTGGAATAGCGGAGATGTATGTCCAGTTAGGACGTTCATCTCCCGCTATACATTTGGGGCCAATTCTGCCCCATGAGCTCCCCTAAATGTGCAGGGAGCTTTGGACGGGGGCAGGAGGGGGAAGGCTAGAGGTGGAGCATGAGCGGGGAGGAGGTGGGCCCATGACTAAACACCATATTACCTTAATTCAACCAGAAAATGGTTAAGCTCCACGATAGCTCCACATCCTCTGTTGATTCCCGCCTCCTACATAAATTACGCAGATAATATCCACTTGAGCTAACATATTTATTTAGTAAAAACATATACATATATGATGTTGACTGTACATAGTTTTCCCTGTTAATCCATGTTATATATTCCCATGTTCTATGTAAACTCAATGTTACTTGCATACATTGTTGTATATTTTGTTCAATGTACACCGCACTGATCTTAATAGCGCGGTATATAAGAAATGTTAAATAAATAAATAAATAAATAAATGACCCAGGATGTACAGGGCCAATTCCGGCTGCAGTCCTGTACACCCAGGAAGGCAGAGTTGTCCGGGGAACGTATTCCACCTTGGTGGTGGAATAAGTCTCCCCGAGGTATGGGATATGAACCGCCATGACAGGTGAATGGCAGTGGGAGGTTCCCCACGGCCTGATCCTGGCCTTGGCAGGCCCTTTTTTCTCTCCATTTCTCTTGACCAGCAATGGTGAAGGATACTGCATGTGTCCAACGGGTGGGTCATGAGCGGCAGATGTGCTGCTTTGGTAGCTTTAAAACCAATGACTACCAAATTGATGTTACATTGGCCACTCTCCAATCTTCGGGTGTTACAAATGATTTTAATGATAGTTGGCAGATTACTAAAAGTAGATCTGCAATCTCATATTTCAGTTCTTTCAACACCCTGGGATGTATGGATCTAATCTAGGTGATTTGCTCTCTTTATCAAATAACTGTATTACATTTTCCCGATTTATCAAGATTTGTTTTAATTCCTCTGATACATCACCTTCAAATATCATTTCTGGCATGGGTACGTTTCCTACGTTTTCTTCAGTAAAGACTGAAGCAAAAAATTCATTCAGTCTTTCTGCTATGGCCTTGTCTTCTCTTAGTGCACCTTTTATGCCTCCACCATCTAATGGTCCAACTGACTTTCTCACAGGTGCTTTGCTGCAAATTTACTTCAAAAATTGTTATTATGCACTTTTGCCTACCTTAGCAATGCTTTGCTTTTAACTTGCCAATACTTATGCTGCTTCCTGTGTTTGTCATTTGGCCCTTTTTTCCAGTTTCTGAAAGATTCTCTCTTAGCTATAACAGCCTATCTGAGCTTTACCTTTAAGCCATGCTGACTGTCATTTGGCCTTCCTTCCATTTTTTTTAAAGCATGGAATACATCTGGTCTGGACTTTCAAGATTTTTGAATAACATCCAAGCCTGATGTAAGATCTTAACTTTTGCAGTTGCTCCTTTCAGTTTCTTCTTAACCATCTTTTACATTTTATCAGTCTCCTGTCTGAAAGTTGTTGTTTTTTATTTTATATTTATTAAATTTTTAACAAAACAGCAAGAATACAATTGCAATCTTGCTAAGAAAAAGAGCAAGTAGGTGAAATAAACAATAATACAAACAATAATTATCAATAGTCAATCAATAATTATCAGAACAAATCAATCCTAAAAAACTCAACCGCAGCACACATATATAGAGGACGGAGAAAAGAAAACTTAACCAGAGCAGTAACACTCTGGAAGTATAATACATACAAGTTAACAAATTTTGAAACCAAGTGACCGCAAAATACCCTGGACATTATATTAATGAGAGGAAGATCCATTTATTCTGGGCATACCACAGAAGGAAGTCTGGCATTAATGAAGGTACCCAAATCAATTGGATCAGAAAAGCATATGTAACAGAATTAACAACTACCAGACAACTACAGGGGAAACGTAGAAAGAAAGCCCCCCCAATCTGTAGCACTCCCGGCTTATGAAGTAGAAATTGTTTCTGCCGCTTCTGGGTGTCTTTGGTCAAATCAGGAAACACAGATATGGTGAAACCAAAAAAAAGTCTCCACACGCTTCTTAAAGAACATCTTTAAAAGCCATTCTTTGTTGGAGATCAATAAACATTGCACAAGTAAAGATGAAGAAGTGCAAGTAACCCCACCGGTATCTTCGAGCAAGCCAGAAACATTCAGAACATCAAAGTCCACATTAGAAACTGCTACTGGAACGTCGGTACTCTTCTTTCCACGAGGAAGATAGTAAACCTTATTTAAAGGAGGGAACAATTCTTCAGGGATTTTTAAGATTTCCAGCAAATACCATTTAAACATATCAAGCGCAGTAATGCCAGACTTTTTTGGAAAGTTCAAAACTCGAAGATTAGCAGCCCTAGAGGCATTTTCCAATGCCTCTAGCTTGTATTTTCTAACACCATTATCTTTACATAGAAGATGTTACAGACACAGTTTCTACCTGGGTTCCCAGATCTTTTAGTTCCGTTTTCATCCGTTCACAAACAGACACTTCCATTTCAATTTGACCAGCATTCTTCTGAATGTTAACCATATTCTCTTGAACCCGGGAGGATAAAGCAGAGGTCTGAGACTGAATCGCCGTAGAAAGAGATGCAATGGCCTCCCATATAGATTCCAGCATGAAAACTCTTGGATGAACCAGTATAGATAGAGCAATCATAAGAGGAGTAGAAACATACTGAGGAAGCAGCTTACTCTCTGAAGATGTGTACGCCAGATCATCCGCTATCAAATCCACACCCAAAGCCCCCCCCCCCCCCCCGATATCCTCGGGAGCCAAACCACCAGCAAATTCCCCTTAAGTGATGCTAGTGGCATCCTCAGCGGGAAGCAGTGGTGTCGCAGCAGCAGGGGGTGGGTCCAGAACAGCTGGGCAGGGCGTCAAAGTCCTCTGCACAGGAGAGAGAGAGATCTCACTGTCCGTGGGAAATGCCAAAATCTCCTCTTTTGATGCTGCCAAGCCAGCTCGTATCTCCTGTCGTTGGTCCAAGGAAAGCTGTACAAAACAGTCCATCGGGCCTACAACTGGTGGTTGAGGCTCTGAGGCAAAAGCCCTCAACCTCCCTTTTTGTTTAGGCATCTAGCTCAGAGAAAGCAAATTGCGGCCATCTTGGTAAGTCTCCGCCCCCCTAACTTGAGCTCTTTAGCAATGCAGCCTCCTGTCTGAAAGTTAAATTCTAGCACAGTGAATTTCATTGCTATCCCCCCTCTATTTATTAAATCAAATGTGACCATGATATGATTATTATTGCCAAGTGGCCCCAAAACAGTTACCTCTCGCACTAGATCCTGTATTCCTCCGAGGACTAGGTCTAAAATAGCTTCCCCTTGTGTTGGCCCCTGAGCCAGCTGCTCCACAAAGCATTCATTTATTTCTTTAGACACTTTCGGCTTGATTCAGAATTGCGGGTTGCCATCCAGACTCTATTCTTCCTCCTGCTCTCCGCACATGGTTAGAGCCACAGAATGGGGAGAGCCAGTGGGGGGAGGGAGGGGGTGAAATCGGGGCAGGTCAAGCTGGCAGGACCTACAAGGCCAATTAAGGTCACAGACCTGTACGTTCTGCCAGGTCAGAGGGGACATGCTGCTTATTCCAACATGATGGTGAAATAAGCAGCGCTGACACGGCGTATGGGGCTGGGGATCCTCCCCAGGGCCAGGGCGGGGCCGGGACCAGTTGCAGGGTGGTCACCGTCGCCCGATCCAGGCCCCGACTTGCCTGCCGTGGGTCGGAAGGCAAGGAAGGGGTGGGTCTAAGCCACGGGAGTCAGGTGAGCCTGCTAGGAGGATGTCCCCACAGGCAGGAGGGGCACGCCAGGCCATCCTTCGGCCTGATTCTGTGTGCAGTGGGAATGTTTTGTTCCTGCCATACAGGATCAGGACCTAAGCGGTCCATCCTGCATGGGACTGTCTGAATGGTCCAGACATGCCCCTTTCGGAATTGGGCTCCTTATCTCCCTAGCATGCCCTGATATGACATTGACCTAGTCAATACCAGGGTAATTGAATTCTCCCATTATTACTGTATTGTAAACTTTTCTAGCTTCCCTATTTTCTGTTTGCATTTCATCATCTGTTCATTTTGGCCATACTGACAGTAATACATCCTCACTGCCATTCCCTTCCCCTTTTTACATGGAATTTCTATTTATGGAGATTCTACAGTGTATTTTGTTTTTTGCAAAAAAAGCTTCATCCTGTTTGACTCAATGCCCTCTTTAACATATAGAGCCACCCCTCCGCCAATGTGATCTACCATTGCAATATAGTTTGTAGCTTGGTTTCACAGGTTCCCATTGGTTATCTTCTTTCCACCAGGTCTCTGAGATGCCAATTATATCATATCTTTCATTCAGTGCTATATATTCTTACTCTCCTATGAATTTGCAATCAGGCATTTCAAAGTTTGTTTTTTGCTCATATTAACAGTTTGACTAATGGATGACAGGGATAATTTGGAATCTTTCAACTCAGTCTGGTTTTTACTTAAAGGTACCTGGGTTACGTTTACCTTTACTGGAACCTCTCTGTCGGGATGCCCTAACTTCTTTGTTTTGCTAGTATCCTTCAAAGATATATCAGTCCGAACCATGTGCCCTTGGGCAACGGTTAGCTTTCCCTTATTATCTAGTTTAAAAATTGCTCTATCTTTATTTTTTTCCATCTTTATTTAAAATTTTAATAACAATAAAATGATAACAGAAAACATAATATAACACCAATAGGAAAAATCTATAACTAACAATCCCCCCACCCCGGTTCCACCCCTTCCAGTACTATCAAATGAATAAATGAAAGAGTCCATATCATTGTTGCTTCACATTGGTAATAAAGTCGTCCAATGTCTGCCACTGGGGCCACCACTGGATAGACAGACTGGAGCGCAACTAATATGCATATTCATATTTATGGAATAAACATAATGTATTCCACTAATGATGAAACTCCAACACAGATGAGTCCTTCCAGTGATTGATAATTAGTTTAAGTGCAATGCTAGTCATAATATCAAAAATAAATCAATCTTTAACTTGCAAATTAGGAATTTGAGCCAACAAGCGGAGTATAAGGGTTCTATAGGTGAGGTACCCCTGTAACTTAAGGATATTTTTGATCTTTTTCCGTATGGGCTGCCAAAAGAATTTAATATTTGGACATGCAGAAAGTAGGTGGTGAAAGGTATCCGGGTAGGACTGACACGACCAGCAGCAATTGGTCTGCCTGTGCTGCCATTTCATTAAAAGGACTGGGGTGGGGGCAGAGCCTGGTGTTTGGCCAAGATGGATATGTAAGAGCTGATTTATGCAATATTTGAACAAATAATTCCTACCTACTTGGATACCATTTGATCCCGGCTATGTCAGGCTCTAAACAGAAGCGGCTGGATTTCCAAATATCTCAAAATGCTAGCGTAAAGCGAACCAAGATGGAACCTCTCTCACCTCACAAGATGGCGGTCATCTGAGAAGGTCCTGTGATCTTGCAGGAGATCATGGCTGAGATTCGGGTGGTCAAAGAACTGGTCAAAGCCAATAGAGAATCACTTTGTGCAATGCAAGAAGATATCAACGCTTTGAGATCCTCTTTGAAGTCAAATATGGCTCATTTGGAGAAGGTAGAAAAGGTGGTGGCATCATATGGGGAGAGGCTCGAGGCCATTGAGGAACAGGCCAAGTTGATACGTTCACTGCAAAGGGAGGTGGAAGTCGGTGACAATCGCTCTCGATGGAACAACTTAAGAACCTTAGGAGTTCCTGAGGGAGCAGAGGGTCATGATATGATTTCATTTCTGCAGGCCATGATTCCAGGTGTATTAAGGTTGCATTTCAATATGCCATTCAAGATCGAGCACGCTCAGAGAGTGCTACTCAGCCCGTGGTCACGGGCAAGCATCCACGCCCAATTATCTTGAAAGTGCAACATTTTCAGCAAGTATTGCAAATAATGGGAGCAGCTAAAACACTTTCAGCTTTGGAATATCAAGGGCATAAACTCCTGTTTTTCCCCGACTTTGCAAAGGCGCTGGCGGGTCAGAGAAGGAGTCTTTTGGCATTGCATCCACGTTTGGTTCAACTGAAGGCCCGTTTTGGAGTGCTATATCCTGCCCGCATGAAAGTCACGCTGCACAACCAGACCAAAACTTTTGATGATCCTGGAGATTTATGCACATTTTTGGAGGATAAGGAGTCTGCGGTGATGCAGTGAAGGTTATATCACATCTCCTACTTGCTACAGTCTGATGGTGCTTGCTATCATGGGCGTTTAACCGGCTGTGCTCATGTGAAGGAGGCGTATTTACGCAGAAGCGACATTTAAGCCTGTAATACTGACATCTGCTGGGACATTTACTCTGTCTTCTCCAAGGACATTATCTCTGTTCTTAATAAGGGAGGTGGACATGATAGGTTAGTCTAAGTGTTACAGAAATGTAGAAAAGTTAGACCAATGAGCCCTCCATGTCTGTCTTGTCCTAGCGGGCTCACCCGTTAAATTTTGTATGTTATGTAACCCCCCCCCCGGCTTTTGGGTGCTTTGGGGAATGTTTTTGTAGAATTAGGTGTATTATTATGCTGATCAAATAATGGGGCCTTTTTTTTTCTCTCTTTGGGCTATAGATACAGCCACACTTTAAAAGCACTAGGGAAATTGTTATCTGATATGAAACTAAATGCACATTCCATTCTGTGTCTGTAACATATGATTGTTAATTTGGAGCTATATTGTAAGTATGCTTTCTTTAAGATTGTGTCACAGAATGTTAAGGACATTAATCATTTTTTAATAGGACTGTCTTAACATTTAGTTTTATTGATTTTCAATGTGGAACCGTATTAGGGTGGTGTTAGGATTTAGGGCCACTATCTCCTGATTTGGGGTTGTTTTTCAATTAATAATTGGCAGTTTATCCTTATAAAGGAAATATTTGCCTGAATTAGCTCTATGTTGGGAGGGGCCCTGTGTCCATTATATCTAATTGGAAACATACAATAGATTTTGGTTGAGGCCTATGATGGTATACTTGTATCTACGTTACTCATGGGTGCAAACATCATGGTGTAGCAGTTTCTTTTATATTCTCCTCTTTCTTAAGTGAAAGGGGTTACTAGACAAATCTTTTTTTTTCTGGAGTGGAGTGTTTGTCCTTCTATAGCCCCCTGCAGGCCTTGCAGGCTTGCAGATGTTTTATGTTCCTTTCACATGGCCCCTGATGATCGCATGATAATGGGAAGGTCAGGATGGGGTGGGCTGCGTTCGGCTTTTGACTCTTATTTACCAGAGAAGGATTGTATACTTTAATTTACTGTAACTTGGTTTTTCTTTTGTTTGTATTTTGTTGGAAAATATAAATAAAGAAATAAAAAAAAAGGACTGGGGTGATTAAGGCCTTATAGGACAAAAAGTAGTGATTGTATGACGGAGGCTGACATAGAGATATGAGGAGTAAGACCCCAAAATACTTTCCTGTGGAGTGAACATGATATTGAGATCATGTTCCCAGGACTTCTCCGTACCAGTGCAGCAGGGACTAGAGCGATCTTTCAAAAGAGCATATATCTTCAATGCCACCTGGGGGCTTTCAGCTAGTTCTCTAATTTTGTTAAGTAAACCCCACTCCTATACCAGACTTGTTGGGCTATAACCTGCCTTGTCTATACAATGTTTCAATTGCATCCACTGATAATACCAGGAGATTGGTAGTTCAAATTCCTTCTGCAAGTCTTGATAAAACTTGAAAGCATTAGAGGACATGAGCTGTTCTTGGTGCCAAATCTCTTTGGATCGTACATTGCTGTATTTTGAATTTTGGATTGTTGCAAATCGCCTGGAGTCGAGACAGGTGATTGTCAGGTCAGAGGAGTGTAGCTAAGGAGTGAAAAGCCAATTGTGTGGTTGTAATGACAGTGTTCCTGCCAGTGACATTGGGAAGAGACATATCTATTAATAAATGCATTGGGGAAGGCATAGTAAGTTACCTATTGAGAGCTATCCAGGCTAGACAGGCATAGTCTGAATATGAGAAAACCTGTGGCCATAATACTCCTTGGTGCAAGAAGAATGCCTAAAGACATTTTTGAAAGTCAGGAAAATGTATGCTTCCTGCTTCCTTGGCCAGCTTAAGCTTCCAAGTGGCTATGAGAAGGGGTTTATTATGCCATAAAAAGAGATCAAGGGCCCAATTCTGAGATGCAACTTGCGGGGCTGCACGTCCTGCCAGGATGTGCAGCCCCACAAGCCATCCTGACCACATTTCCCCTCAGGCTCTCCCTGCAAGGCCAGAGCAGCAGTACAGGGAGAGCCAGCAGGGGGCGGGAGGGGGCGGAGTGTGGGTGGAGCGGAAGTGGACCGAGATGGCAAG
Source organism: Ichthyophis bannanicus (assembly GCA_033557465.1). NCBI lineage: Eukaryota > Metazoa > Chordata > Amphibia > Gymnophiona > Ichthyophiidae > Ichthyophis > Ichthyophis bannanicus. The sequence goes on along the minus strand of CM066036.1, from coordinate 167,977,836 downwards.
ACAAACAGGGCCTATTCAGGTCATGGTCCTGTACATCCTGCGGGTCAGGGTAGATGTGCTGCTTATTCCACCTCAGAGGTGAAATAAGCAGCTGGGGCAAAGATGATCGGGGTCAGAACGCTCCCCAAGGCTGGGACAAGACCCAGGCAGGACCCCCCCGCCTGACCCAGGCCCAGGCTGCCCAGCCCAAGGTCAAACTATAAATGAAAACCCCCTAGGGAATGATTACTATAAGGCATACCAATCTCATTCCCTCTATGAACCCCCTCCTTATGTAACAATTAAGCTAAATATTTTGTCGGGCGGTTAGTTTTGAGGGAGTAACCCCTCTTGTAACCAAACCTTCCTTTTATTCGTTTTATTGAGAGTACTCAAATTTACTAAAAAACTGTGAATAAATAAGGGACTTCACATACTATGAATCCCTAATGTATAAGCAATAAACTGACGCCTACTCATCTATTTCTGGCGGTCACTATATTTCCACATACGACTTTAGGAACCTCCACCGCTTTCATCATCACTTCACAATTTTCAATCAGCAACTTTGTGTTCCTATACTCCTCATATAGATCGGTGAATATCCTTTCCAATTGATTGTAGATTGGTTGGCTCCATTTAAATCCAAACCACAAAAAGGCAGCTACACAGCGCCATGTTTCAGGTCCTGTTGCTTCTCACCCTTCCTCAGGCTATAATAAAGGCTGAATGTTTCTCCCTCTCCCTTCGTCTTTCATATGGGGGAAGTCTTCATGATGTCAAATTGAAAACAATCCAATAGAAAGTCTTCTAGTAAACTTACAGCAGGCTCCACCAATCCAATTCAATATTCAAATCCTGGGGACTCACTGTTTTCAATTGAAAAATCCATTTCTGTTCCAATGTTTGCAATCCATGCCCCTTACAAATACTATGTGCCACCATCAGGGCTGTCAATGTTTGTGTCCGATGTCTGGATCTATGTTCCTGTAAACATATCTTAACCGGTCTTATTGCTCTTCCGACATATTTTAGAGAACAAGGGCAAATCAATAAACTACATATGATGTCTTGCAATCAGTAAAATAAAATGATTTATAATCGATTTTAGATGCAGTATCATGCCAATATGCACCTGAAAGTGTAGTTGTGCTGAAATCTCAAGCCCCACAAGAATAATGTCCGAGCTGTTCAGCTGGTGGTGAAATAGTCAATCGCAATGGATCATCTCGATTCATAACCCAGTTGGCTATACTCCGCCCTCGACGGTAGCATTAGTGGATTCTGAAAACATGTATGCACTTGCAGTATACGCCAATGTTTTTTCAAAGTTTTACTCACATGGTCAGATAAATGCATAAATGGGAGAATTCCCACTATAGGTTTATCTCTCTTATCTTCCATAATTTCCCTTGTATTATCCCACCATTCCAGGTGATTATAACGTGCTCATTTATATTCTCTTAAAACCACATCTGTGGAATAACCCCGGGCTTTCAAACGTTGTATCAAATCAGCCACATGTTTATCATATTCCAATAGAGTAGAACAAAGGCGTCTAATCCGAACAAATTGTTCAAATGGGAGACCTCGAAGCATAGCTACAGGATGGTAACTATGATACTTTAACAAAGTGTTGCTTTGGACCTGTTTTCGATATAAAGTGGTATACAAACTTTGTTCTAACTTATATATAGTCAAATCTAAAAAATTAATCAAAGATTAATGGAACTCCGGAATAAACTGTAAATTTGCTTTAATTGAATTCAACCAGAGAAAGAATTCATTCAATTGATCCAGCGAACCTAGCCATATCAAAAAAATGTCATCCAGGAATCTTCTCCACAACTTGATGTTTTGAAACCAGCCCAAAGGGTAAATATATGTTTCCTCAAAATGCGCTAGATATAAAGTGGCTATTGAGGGAGCCACCGTCATCCCCATCGGGATTCCAAATGCAAGTAATATTGAGAATTATAACAAAAATAACCCTGTTTTAACACTATTTCAAACAGGGACATAATAAAGTGCTTTGGTAGTCTTGTTGGTAATTTTAATTCTAAAGCTGATATTATTTCTAGCGCCTCATCCTGATTGATGTTTGTGTATAGAGAAGTTACGTCCATTGTGACTAAAAGCACTGGTTCCGTTGGCAAACTCACTTTTTGAAGCATTGAGATGAAATGATAAGAGTCCTTAATATACAATTTCACCGTAGTCAATAAAGGCTGCAAAAAGCAGTCACAGAACTGGGAAAGAGGCTCCAGAACTGTATCTTTACAGGACACTATTGGGCGTCCGGGAGGGGCTGTTATCGGTTTATGTATTTTGGGAACAATGTAAAAAATAGGAGTAGCCGGATCCTTATTATTCAAAAATTCATATTCCTTATGAGTAATCCAACTTCTTCAATATGCATTTTCAGTCAATGTTTTTATATCCCCCTTTAAATCTATTAAGGGATCTATAGCTAGTACTCTGTAATAATGACTATTATTCAAATGAACCATAACCGTCTCATGATACGAAGTAGTGTCTTGAATCACAATAGCTCCCCCTTTGTCTGCTCTATGTATCACTATCTCAGACATTGAGTGAAGTTGTTGTAGAGTTTGTCTTTGTGCATATGAAATATTAAAATGACATTTTATGGGCTTTTTTTCTAGAGTCTCTAGTTCGTGCAACACTATTCTCTGAAATGCCATTATATTAGCATATATTTCCCCAGGAGGAAGCCGTTTAGAAGGAACAGCTTTAATCAAATCATCTCTATTTATAGTGGTATTAACCTGTGAGAAGAATTTAATGATCCTCGGTTTCCTAAACAGAGCCTATAATGCCCTCCTTAACTCAAAAGGATCATAATATACCGACGGTACAAAGAGAGACCTAAATCTAACACTGATAATTGAAAATCGGTCAATTGTTTTTGAGATAAATTTATTACTGTTGTTTGGTATATGATCGAGGGGATGGTCCCCTGCAGTTGTCCACTTGAGTGAAACGGTATGGCCGGCATCCTCGAGGATGGCCCCTCTGAAAATCCTGTTTGATAGTATTATTAGAATTTGAGGACTTCCTTCTTCGATTATTACTAATGTCCTTGGAATCACTATCAGTATCTTCTAAAGAAGAATCAAATGTTACATGTCTCTTATATTTTTGCTTTTTTTTGTTCAATGGGTAATTGCTGTTGTCGCCAAGAATATACTTGATCTTTCTCGTAATCCATTGCATCTCTCGAAAATTTCCATATTTTCCAGGCAGCAGGGTAACAGGGGGTTGGCACTGTGTGAGTTATACCAGCCTACAGGGAAGATGTCCGCGCCTGTATGCAGGGGCATGCTGGGCCATCCTCAGGCCCAATTCTGTATGCCGCAGGAAGGTTTTGCTCCCACGTTACAGAATCAGGTTCTAATGGGCCTGTCCTGCTTGTGGCCATCCAGACAGCCTGGACATGCCCCTTTCTAAACCGGGCTCCATGTGCGACTCCAATTTCCTATAAAAATGTTCTGTAAATACAAAGGGCAGGATACTAAGGATATAGTTTATTTTGGGTACTGACACCATTTTAAATGTCTCCAAACGTCCTCACAAGGACTGATGTAGAGAAGACCAGTGGAGCATGAGTTCTTGTGTGGTCTGGAACATGTATAATTGTATGAAAGAGTTTCAGAAAGGGTACTATGGTACATGCCCCCAAGGTATTTTAGTAAGGAGCCCACCCATTTGAAAGGAAAATGGGCAAGATCTTCCCTTTGGGTATGTATGTTAAGAGGAAAAAGGACAGTTTTGGTGCAATTAATTTTGTATCCTGACTTAGCTGAATACTGTTCAATGATTTTAGGGATAGAGGATGGGTCTAAGAACAGCAGCAGATCATCTGCATATGCAGATATCTTAACATGTACATTCCCAACTTGTAGTCCCCTAGCCATACTACTCTGTCATTTCATGAGTGCAAGTGCTTTTAACACAATGTTGAAAAGTAATGGGGATAGAGGGCATCCCTGTACAAGGAGAAAGACTGAGAGAGGGTGGCGTTTGCCAGAATGGGGGCTGTTGGACGAGCATAAAGCATGGTGATTATAGCAATAAATCCAGTGGGTATTCCAAACCATTGAAGAGTCCAGAACAGAAAAGACCATTCTAAGCGATCAAACATTTCTTTAGCATCAAGTGAGAGTCCGACTAGAGGGGTTTTAAATTCTGAGGCAAGGGCTAGGACTTGATAGTGGAGGTGAACATTATCCAAAGTCAATTGTCCAGCAACAAATCCACGTTGATCTGGATGTATAATAGTGGGTATAACCTTTGATAACCAGTTTGCTAATAGTTTAGCTAAGATTTTATAATCTAAATTAAGTAATGATATTGACCAGTAATTACCAACCACCTGATAGTCTCTACTTGGCTTCTTGAGAACTACTATGGTAGCCTCAGCAAAGGCCTCTACATTTGGTGGCTGGGCAATCATTAAGTTATAATAAGTAAGGAAATGTGGGGCAATTTCTGACTGAAAGGCCTGATAGAATTCAGGTGAAAGGCTATCTGATCCAGGAACCTTCCCTGTAGGACTGTGTCAGGGTTGGCTGGATAAGATCTTGAAATATCACATCAGGGGAAGACATATTGGTGATTTCAGAAGTATATAAATGCTGATAGAATGTTCAGAATTGACATAAAATATCTTGACTTCATGTCAAAATTTGCCCACTGTCATCTTTAAGTGTGGCAATGTTAATAGAGTCGTTCCGTGATTTAAGTTTATTTGCTAACAACTGGCCCACTCTATTAGCCTCTACGAAATAGCAACTTTGTTGTATAAAAATCACCTGTGAAGTCTGATCTCCAAGTATTCTATTATACTCATAATGCAAGTTCTGCAGTTGTAGTAGAATGTTGGGGTCAGAAAAACGAAGAAGGGCCTGTTCCCCATGTATGAATTTGTGACTCTAGATCCTGAAGGATCCTCTTATGTTGCTGTGCAATCCCTATTGAGCAACTGGTGATGGTGGCTCTGATGGAGGCTTTAAAACCCTCCCACCAGGTCCAGCCTGAGGTTGCCATAGGAAGATTGATTACAAAATATTGTATGATTGTGTTATGAATAGTCTGCAAGAAGATCTCATCTCCAAGCAAGGCTTGTCCAGTCTCCATGGAGGAGATGTTGATGTAGATTGATTAAGTTAAAACAAAAGGAGAATAGCTGTATGATCTGATATGGTTATGGGTGTGATATCAGTGGATAATAGACAATGGAGGAGCAATTTGGACAATAAAAAGAAGTCAATTCGAGCGTGTCTACCATGGGGACATGAAAAAAATGTATATTCCATATCGGTGGGGTGCTTCAAACTACCTGAACAGCTTTAGAGGGACGTGCTATATGTGAGGACTGTCAATCTATTGGGGGTTCTAGAATCAAATTAAAATCCCTACCTACAATGATTGGGGTAGGAGAATCTTTCAGGAGTTCAGTGGCAATATCATGGAAAAATTGGGGACTATCCACATTGGGAGTATATATCATAAAAAATACAATTTTATGACCTCCTATATGGCAGATGACTTTGGCCTGATGACCCTCAACATCTGTTTTTATGGTAAGGATCACAGGGGTCAAGGACCAATGAACCAAAATAACCACAGCATGTTTTTTACGTAGGACAGGTAAGCAAACCAACATGTTATAAGAGCCAACACCCAGCTTGCTGGCTTCTGTCTGAGTCAGATGAGTTTCTTGTAACATGATAAGATTAGCATTTTGTCTTTTACAATAAAGAAGCACTTTTTTCCTCATAATAGGATTGCTTATTCCTTTAACATTTAGTGATACAACTTTTAACATGATGAACATTTAAATCAAAGCATTCAGATTATTGTCCATTTTATCTGCATTTTTACTATTAGATAAGAAGGTACACAGATCCAGTACAGCACAATTACACGCACAATATATAACTAATAAGGCAGACATGTATTTGCAGATGGGGCTAAAGTGGCCTCTCAATATTGGGACAAAACAAAAGACAATATATGATATGAGGGTGGAACTTAGAGGTGGAGCAAGAACCCATACATATAACGCATATTCAATATATGGTGAACCAGAGCATTCCAAATGCAGATGGACATCCCCGCAGTCCAATGGCTACTAACATAAAGATAACCCCCAATAAAACAATATATCTATGGGTCCTTTGTCTTAATCTTCTCCTATCTCTCCCTCCCCAGATATCTATGCACTAATGATATATAGCTCTTTATAAATCAAACCGAAAAATCAACATCAATGAAAATATCCAATTGGAGAGAATGTTTGCCCATCCATTGCCCCTTCATGGATAGGTATATCAGAAGATCAATAAGTATTTAAGTCTCAAGGAACTCAGGTTTCCAAATAGAACCCCAATTCTGAGCCACAGGGAAGCTATAAAAGGCGAACCAATCCCTTCTCAGGTACCTTACACATCTGAAGGATTCATCAGCAAGAGTAGATGCTTATAGTGAGCCCCAGTCTGTATTTCCAAGTGGGACAAATGGCGATCATCATAAAGTAATCCATTGCTGTACCATTAAGGTTTTCCAAAAAAACCCCAAAGTTGTTCCGGATCTTCAAAGGATCAGGTCTGGTTATGCACTGTAATATGCATCCAGGCTGGATAATATTGGCATGTAGCCATGCAGATTGTAATATAAGGAGCACATGCTGGTATCGAAGGGCTTTAACCACCATAGATCTAGGAAACTTGGTCTGCACTGAACGGTGTGAAGGAACATGGTGTGATGTTTCTATTTCAAAAGGTCTTTGAAATTCTATCTGGAGAAGATGAGGCAGAAGACCTTCCAGGTAATGAATTGCATCAATTCCTTCTGACCCTTCTGGTATTCCAAGGATTTGGAAGTTGCTCGGCTGTAATACTAAACCCCGACTGGCTTTAATTTAACTGAAAGCTGACTTGCTATGCTCATCCTAGCTGGCTTTAATTTAACTGAAAGCTGGCTTGTAATACTAAGCCACAATTGAGTTTAATTTAACTGAAGGCTAGCTTGTTATACTAAGCCCTAACTGGATTTAATTTAACTGAAAGCAGGCTTGTTATACTATGCCATAACTGGCTTTAACTGAAAGCTGGCTTGTAATATAATGCCCTAACTGACTTATTAAAACACTGAATTTTAAAATGTACAGATTTTATCAGCTTTAACCCAAAGAATTCCCTTTTCCCCAAGATATGGAGAATTTCTCAGCAGGTAAGTACTTACAAGTATAATTTCTTCTGGGGCACCTTTATCCTACAATATTCTACTAACAAACAAAAAGTAGAGAACAAACTGATAGCCTGAATAACTTTATCAATTAAAAGCTAACGTAAATAATAAGGCTTTCATGCTTTTCAGAAAGCAAAATAATCAGTTTCGGTAGGAAGTTGAATTAGCAGAGCATTTTATAATTTGGGACCAGCTACAGAGAACACCTCTTATGTATCTCAGCAAGCTTAGCATACTTTACCAAAGTTACTGATAATGAAGTAATACTAGCTTGGCGCCCATTGGGGCATATTTACTAAAATGTGCAAATGGGTAGCACAGGGTATAGCAAGCACCAAGTGTACCACAGTAACATTTGAAATGCACCAAAAATGCAACCATACTCTCCGCATATTGTGGGTTGAGGTAGAGACCGGGTGGTTTAGGGACAGAGCATGCACATCATGATTAGCGATGGTGTCTTTGGCACATGCTAACTGGCAATGTTACACTTAGGGGTATGTTTACTATCAGCGGTAGCGGCTTCTGTGCGATATCAGAGCCGTAGCCCCAATGGGGCTGTGGCTCCGATATCGCACAGAAGCCACTATCGCTGATTAGTAATCATACCCCTTAATGTGGGTGCATTTACTGACACCTCAATGTACTAGCTTCATGGGGACAAGTTGGGTATGCCTCCAATTTTAAGCGTGGGCCCAATGCCATCTCCATGCCAATTTTTGGGAGCTTAATGTGGTGGGCAGCCATGGTTTAGTAAAATGCCTTATTATGCATTGACTATTTTTTTGTCAACCATTGATTCACATAATAAGCATCATTGCTTCGCATAGCCCTGAATATTAACATCAAAATTTAAACTATGCCCAGACAGAAACTGGGAGCCAGTGCTAAGCTTTCAAATGTGGTGAAATATGTTCAAGCCAGGAAACTTTAGTAATGAAAATTACAGAAGTAAAGTACCACAAAGATTGTAAAAGAGCAATAGGTAAAATAAAATAGCATTAGAATAGCCTATACTAGAAAGTTTAAATGATTGCAAAATTACATGAAAACCTTTTGGAGCAAGAGATATTTTAGCCACCTCACAAGACATCGTAGAAGGCTTCTCTTGACTCTGTAAAGTTAAATTGGATTCTGATAGTATCCCTTGATATCTAGTTTCTGTGCATCGTGGCAGAGACATTAAAGAATTCCAAAAAACAGCTTTTACAGGCACAGTGAAATGGTTTCTCAAAGTAGTTCAATTTTATGAATATTCAAGGAAAGTTTATTTTAAATCATCCAAGTATGTACAGCTCGTAGAGAATCAGCAATCAAACCTGAAATGTTAGATGAAGATGGTAGATCTGACAACAGAATCTGAACATCAGCTTAAAATTCTATACCTCTGTTCAAATAACTGTAGCATTGAACCTAACTTGCAAATACATGTCTAAAAGGACAGCAGAGGGGTCAAGAGGGAGCATAACATAAAATTTGTAACCAAGGGAGAGCGGACTCGTTGCTCCTTAGCCCTTCCCCCGTAACCCATTCTCACCTTTTCCTCCCCGCCCCACATCCACACCCCAATAATCTGACACAACTCCAACGTTTGGTAAAAGAATGGTCACAGCTTTATTAACATTAACACCCGAACAATCAACTCCAAATATATAGATATACTGGCAGCATGAGGCCATCAGTAGCCATATGACTAGCAAAGTGACAGCGCCTCCGCTTGCCTCTTCTTTCCCCCCCTTAGCCCCTGACTTCGCCATGTGAGTAGCAAAAGCCAGCCAGGGGGTTGTCCCGGGATGGGGGTATCCCACCCCCGTCCCAATCTTGTCTTAAGCGTCCGGACCCCGGAAACCTCCGGGATCCTGCCTCCGGCACAGATGCCCAGCGTCAATGCGCCGCCCCCCCAGAACCAAGCTGCGACCAGTGAGAATCATGCAACGCTACCCACTCTACGGCCTGTTGCCAGTCATTCAATAATAGGTCCAACCCAACCGGGGATAAATGGACCCCATCCCTGCCGTAAAGACCTGCACAGCCCACATCCACCCAAGAATGCAATACTTGGTAACCGCCATGTGCACAAACCCACTTGCCGATTTGCCGGTTGATCTTAACTAATCCTCGAGACCAGCGCCACTGATCCCGACAAATCGGCCGCGGTATAATGTCTGACCACATGACAATCATCTCCGGGAATAACTGCGTCACTTCCCCCAAATCCCTCTGTACCGCCCTGATCAGCTGCTTGCAAGTCCAAGCTGACAAGTCGTTGCCCCCCAAATGGAGTAAAATCAACTCTGGAGAACTCCGCATGCGTGCATGGTGCCGAAACAAAGGGAGCAACTGAGTCCAACGGAGACCACGCTCACCCAGCCATGATACGGACACCACTGCTGGATCCAGACCAAGATTCACTCCCAAAGGCTGCACAGCCGCACGCTGGCCCGCCCAATGCACAAAGGAATGGCCGATCAGCCAACAGCTATGCGGGTTCGCCCCCTGGTCTGCAAAAGAAAAAAACACAATTAGCCAAATGCCTCCCGCCCCTGCACCCGCCTTCTTATAGCCAGACATAGCCCAAGAAAGCATTGGATCGCCATCTCCCTATGCGCTGTACTTCCTGCCCTGACAAACCCGTGGCTGCAGCACTAGTGGCCGCACCTATCTGAAAAGAATGTGATGCAAACTGCAACGGATCTTCACCCATCCTCCGCTGCACCATGCGTAACACTGCTGTCACTTGAAACCTAGTGACCCCTGCTGCATTGGCGTGCCGAAAGAGCACCCCCTTGACTACCGGACGGACCCGCAAATAGTCCCGGAGTGCCACCATGGCGCAAGTACTCACGCCTAACAACTCCCGCAAAACCACCCAGCGACCTCGCCCCAGCTGATTGGTCTTAGACCGAGTCAACCAGATACGTAACGTTGACTGTTCTATCCGGACATGCTGTTATAGAAGCCCTCCTGCGCTAGATCCTGCCGAATGAGCAATTAACTCCCCTATGCGAAAGGCCCCAAAAAAAGCCAGGCAAAATATCGCTCTAAACAGCACCGTCTCATAAAACGAGGATGCCACAAAAGGAAGCGTCTCGCATATCCGCACCAGCAACTCGTGTGTTATCGGCCGCCGGCTGTCCCCCCGCCACGGCTCCACCCTCCCCCAACCGTGAAGCAGTCGCCTCGTTAAAAACCCACCCACTGGTGGGGACCAACCCACCGCATTCTCAAAGAACCTATATCCCGCTAAATGAGACCGCACCGCCGCTTTAGACCTCCCTTCCGCTTTCGCCTCCACGATGTAATATGCCAGCATCCAATCGGACAATGCTTCCGGCTGCCACCCGCGAGACTCGCAGAATTCCACAATCTTACCAAATCCACGCTGATATGCAGCCCAAGTCGCTGGTGCCACTGAGCTCCTCAGCAAACTCAACATCCCTCCTGGCCAATTCTCCATAATCGCTCTGGGACCTTCGATCCTGTTGCGTCTGCTCCTGGCGCCAATCTCCGAAACCGGGCCCACTGCAAACAAGAAAGAGCATCCACTACCTCATTACTGCAACCCGGAATATGCCTTGCTTTAAGCACCACATTTAAATGTAAACACGCCAAAACTATCTCCCGCATTAGCTCCGCCACCGGCTTGCAGCGCGGCGAATAATGGTTGATAACACTAACCACCGCGGCATTATCACACCACCACAATATGCGCCTATTAGTTAGGCGCTCTGGCCAGACCTCCAAGGCCACCAACATGGGAACGAGCTCCAAAAATACCACATTACTCACCAACCGAGACTCACGCCAAGACTGTGGCCACGTTTCCGCGCACCAAGCTCCCGCAAAATAAATGCCTAAACCAATGCCACCCGCAGCATCCGAGAACAACTGTAAATCCCCCGAGGAAACCTCCTCCCCTAACATAACTGAAATCCCATTAAAGTCCTTCAAAAATGTATCCCAGATCCGTAAATCTGCCCGCATTACCTCAGTCACCCTAATACAATGGTGCGGTTTTTCACCCCCGCGGAAGCCCCGGCCAGATGCCGCAGAAACACCCTGCCCATAGGAATAGCCCGGCAAGCAAAATTCAGAACCCCAATCAAAGCCTGCAGCTCCCTCAACATCAACTTGCTCGATGCCCTTGCATTGGCCACCAAAACCCGCAACCTGACCACCTTGTCGCGTGGTAGTCGGACCACCATCTCGCTGGCATCCAACTCCACCCCTAGAAATGTCAACCGCCTCGCCGGGCCCTCCGTCTTCCCGGCCGCCAATGGCACTCCCAATTCGCATGCCAGATCGAGAAAGCCGTTCACGAGCCTCTGACAATCCCCCGAGTGTTCTGCACCGACAAACAAAAAGTCATCCAAATAATGAACAACGTTCGGATACCCGACATCCTCGATGAGCGCCCAATGAAGAAAAGTACTACATTTATCAAAGTAAGCACAAGACACGGAACAACCCATGGGCATGCACTTGTCAAAGTAAAAACCGTCTTCGAACTGAAAACCCAATAACGTAAAACTGTCAGGGTGCACCGGCAGCAGCCGAAAGGCAGACTCAATGTCAACCTTCGCCATCCAAGCCCCCTGCCCTACATGGCATACCAATTCAACCGCGCGATCGAATGAGGCATAACGCACCTCACACTTGTCCCGAGGTATCTAATCGTTCACTGAAGCTCCTTCCGGAAAGGACAAATTATGAATTAATCTAAACTTTCCCACTTCCTTTTTTGGAATAATCCCTAATGGGGAAACTACAAAGTCAGGGAATGGCTTCTGCACAAAAGGGCCTGCAATCCGCCCCAACTCCAGCTCCAAGAGCAGCTTAGATTGGACCACGCTCGCTAACCGCCGTGCAGAGGGGGCATTACGTGACACCCTACATACCACATGGCCCACCACCGGAATTAAAAAACCCTCGTGAAATCCTTTGTCCAACAGTAACCCGTCCGCCCGCCTCGGATAACTCAACAGTCTAGCCCACAAAACCCCAGCCTTTATAGGGGTGGGGGCAAAGCTGCGCAAGGTTACCTCACTTTGAGACTGGACCACTAGGCTCAAGGGCAACTTTCTTGCCACACTTTGCTGCGGAATGCCCTCCCCCACACCCTGAGCAGGCATGCCGGAATTTGCAATCTGGAAAAGGGCACGAAGCCTTATTGAACCGCCAACACACGTCATCCATGCCCGACCCTCCCCCTCTCTGCGGCAATGGCGTCCCGGACGGACGAAAGGAACGACCTGCACCCCCTGTAGCTGCGCTTCCTTGCTTAACCCCACCCAGCCCGGCCGACCCCCCTTTCACAGACATTTGCGTTAGCCAGAGGTTAATGTCCTGTGAACCCCAAGACAACGACCGGTTCGCCTCCATTTTATCCCGAAACCGCTCGTCATAATTCAACCACGACCAGCCTTCGTGAGTCTGCGCAGCCTCCAATATAGCATCTGCATAGGCTAACAACATCCCATACTGTTCGGGCTGATAATGTCCCCACACGCTCGCTAAACGCAAAAACGCCCATGTCCAGTTCACCACGTTCCGTGACACCTTCTTCAGCCACCCAGCCTTCTCATCCGCCCTTCTTTTCTTCCTGCTATCCCCCGAATGCCTCCTACCCTCCAACAAGCGGAAAATGTCAATGTAACATCGTTTCCTGATCTTACGACGCAATTTTTTAGGGACACCTTCCCACAGCTCCGCGTAAGCTGCTAAGGAAGGGGCCCCTCCTGACTGCTTACCCAACCCCCCGCTGCTCCCACCCCCTGCCCTCCCCGAGACCCCCCTGCTCGAGGACGAGGACGAGGATGAGCACGAGGACGAGCTAGACGAAGAGGAAGAGGAATCCGACCAATGCCGCCGTCGCCCTCCATGCCTCCGCTTCCGGCATGCATGTCCTTTTCCTCCCACCGCCGCCCCCCTCCCGGCTGACAGATCACCCCCACCGCCAGTAGACTCACCTGCTGCTCCCAAAGGCACGTCCACCTCTGCAGGCGCTCCCGCCGCCGCCCCTCTGTCATCCACCACCGGCTGCTGTGGCTCTCCCTGCAGCACTCCGGCCATCTCCTCTCCCCCGCTCCGATGCTCCTCGGTCAAACACGCTCCCTGGAAATTACCGCTCCCGGGCGTGGTCAAGTATGCACCCCTCGCTGGCACCTGTGAAGACATAAAAGGAAACACGGAGGGAGGGACGACTGCCGGCCACGCTGGCTGCCAAGCCCCAAGCCATTCCGCCCCCGAAGACCCTTGCCCCCCTCTCAACCAATGCTCCCAAGCCGGCAAGCTCCCAGATGGCCATGACCCCCCGCGCTCCACCCAGCTAGCGTCTGGAGGCCGCCGCCCTTGCCCGACAGCCGGATCGCCGGCCCGCCCAACATCCCCCGCAGCCAGGCTCCAACCTGCACCCAGGGGGTCGCTCCCACCTCCCGTGACCCCCCAAACCCCACCACCCCTTTCCGCTCCCACAAAGCCGCGCCCTTGCTGGACGCCCTCTACCTCCCCTTGCCCCCTTCTGTTCCCCGTCCCCCCCTTGACCTCCGTGCTGCCCCACCTCTGCGCCTGGCCCTAAGGGCTGGCCCAGCACCACTCCTGGTCACTGGTGAGGACCGCAGGCCCCGCGCTCCTCTGCTCCCTCGCACTGCCCTGGCCCCCCTACACTGATTACCCCCATCCCCCACTGGACTCCTCTGCCCAGTATTCCCAGCCACCACTGCCACAGCCCCCCTCCCTCGCCTTATAGAAAGCCTCCCCGTGTTGCTTCTGCCCCTTCCCAGCCCCCTCCCCCGTTGGCCTCTACATGCTGGCATTGCTGCTCCCCCTTTCCGAGGCACCCGAATCCCCTGTGAATATCCGCTTTAAAATTATTATTATTTTTTTTTTAATGTAATGAGGGCCGACCTTGCCACCACTTGCCTGCCTGCTGCTGTCGCACCTCACTGCCGCAGTTCTAGCCGCACCGCCGACCACGTGCTGCTTGGCTCCACACACCGCTCGGTCTGCAACAGGCTACCGCTGCCCCAGCACAGCCAGTCTCACGGACGGGCTGCCGCTCCTCACTTAATTTAATTTAAGCGTAAGCGAAGGATAAACTGCAGCCTCCCGTCGACACAGCCGGCCTCTTCACCCTCCACTCTGCTACTCCCGGGACTGCCGGGGCCGATCTGCCCTGCCCCCTTCAATCCTTTCCCATTGGCTCCCCTCCCACCTCCGGCTGTGTGAGGAGCCAATAGATTTAAAGGACGCCGTTTGGCCTGTCTCCCCCCCCCCCCACACTTCTCTGCGCGGGCCTCACCGTCGCTCCTCGCCGCTCCGCCTGGTTACGGGCGGCCGGCATGGACGGGGCCACGTGGCCTTTATCTAGCAGTGCATCTCTTTGGGGGAGAGAACAAAGTTTCCTACTCAAGTATGAGTACCTTGACTTGGTGATACCTTTGTATTTCCTCTCAGCAGCAACACTACAATTCAAGTATGGTAGAAAACAAAAAGAAAAATACATACTGGCCATGCGTCACCCAGGATAAAAAGGTGCCCGCCTGCAATCTACACACTAGGGCTAACGGTGGTGACTGCGATAGTGCAGACACTGAGGATGAAGATAACATCCCTGTCACAGATAAGGGCCATGGCGAACTTGCTCATGGACCCACTGTGGCAGAACACAAACCACAGAAGATAATGAAAATGTTAAGAGGAGTAACTACAATTAAGTAGACCCCTGCAGATAAAGAGGAGATAATGTACTGCTAATGGTATGCTACCTGTATTCTCAGCTCCTAGAGAATTGGTAATCAAACCTGAAATGTTAGATGCAGATGGTGAATCTGACAACAGGATCTGAATATCAGCATACATTTGTACTTCAGTTTAAAAGACTGCAGTTGAATTTATGCGTGGATGTGTGTACTGAGTACAAATTGCAAGGGGGCATGTTGGGTATGTGATTAAAGAATGGCTTGGGCTGGTTAAACTCTATACATGCAATCCCTATTTCATAGAGGCAGTACACATGTATGGCCAAAATTGTAGACATCAGGATTTACACCTGTTCCCTGGCATGTTTAAGTTTTATAGAAATGCTCAGATCAGTCAGCCCTTTGCAGGAAGGATCAAGGGATTTATCCTCCTTTAATCCCCTTTGCTTTCTCCACAAACATTTAATTAGATACTGTAGATATTGTAATATCTGTTGTTGACTGGTGGTATTTATGCATGTACGTGCCAGCTCTTACACATCTACATTGTGAAATCTGGCACTTATACATGTGTGGTGGCCATGTTTACCCTGCTGATTTTTCCTACATGCACCTTTGCTCGATGTGCTGTATCTTTGCTACGTTACAAACCAGAAAACTCGAGTCTGCTTCACAGTCTACCAGACAAAAATAAAAACATTCTTTGGCATCTCAATCAAATGTTTAGTCATTTCAAACAAATCATGAGATCAATAATTATGTGAGTAGTTTGCCTGGCAAACATGATATCCTTCTTTTGCATTACAGAAAACGTCCCTGTAATTACCCTTGATGGAACAAACCACCTTTTTATTTACAGACAAATGCGGTTATCTCCATTTATGTTATGCTTTCCTTATCTTTTGGTTGTCATAAATTAATTCTCTGGAAAACCCATGGAGCTTTTAATTTCCGCTCATCCGTAAGATACTTTTTTAATGATGTGACTTTATCTGAACTGGTAGTTAGAGATTGATTCCTGTGTTCAACCATGGCTGTGGTATTCATATCTGGTATCTGCATTTCTTTTAAAATGCCTCAACATCAGAAGGCCCTCTTTTATTCTTAAATTGATATTATACATCTGTTGAACTAGCTATCATTTTTCTCTAAAAATCAAAGGAAATTAAAAAATTATCAGCCCATGGAACTTGGCAGATATTAAAGATGGCAGATTTATAAGGACCCACCTCAAGTTATGAGCCATTTACACACATAAATCTTGGTACCTTAGTGAGTTACATGTGCAAATGAGCATTTATGCACAAAACGGAGGAGGTGCCTATTCTAAACAAATGAGTGTTTTGGGCTAATACCGCATACTTTCACTATGGGCATGTGCATGAGTGGAATTTGAGCAGAGCATGGGCAAAACTTGCACATATGTGCATGACTATTATTTATTCTTTTGTTTAAGTGCCATAAAGTCAGGGCTGACTCCTGATGACCACGCAGCCCCTGAGTTTTCTTGGCAAGGTGTGATTGGAAGTAGAGTGCTAGGCCTCTCTCCCACAGCAATGGAGGGTAAAGCGACTTACCGAAAGTCACAAAGAATGACAGTGGGAATTGAACGCTGCTCTCCTAGCTCCTAGGGTGTTGATCTTACCACTAGGCTACCCCTCCACTTCATAATTCATGCATGTTCTTGAAAAATCTAGGCATGGGTATTTACAATAGTTCTAGGGCTGGTGTAAGTGATCACATCTTAAATTAATGTACGTATTTTGTCACTTATGCTATCAGTCTATAAAGAAAAGTAGGCACTCTCATTTCTTTATAAAATAGTCTTGACAAAGGTGTGTGAAAATGCACAGTAACTAGGTAGCACTTTTTAAAATTATCTTCCACTTGTCTACAGAACACCACAAAACACTTGTCTAGAACATTTCCTACCTATTTGCTCTGAGCCCATAGCTGTTATAACATTCAAAATCTCATCACTTTTATGCACACGCTGTTTTCAGACAAATTAAAATATCCAATTACTAAGATATTTCGAACATTCAATTGCAGTTGTACCAGCTGTTCTGATAACAGCATGGAATTCCCAAGGAGATAGTATAACAAACATGTCACCCATCCCACACAATGCAAAACAATCTTTTCACAGACCTAGCACAAATAAACCAAAAATGACACATAAGGTAGGCTTTTCTTAAAGATTACCAAAATTACACTCCTTTACTTATTAAACCTAGACAAATGTTCAAAGGCATAACCAGGAAGATAAAGCTCATTAAAACTACCATGTCAGAATTTGTTTCATATTTCAGTGATACCAAATAAGAGGCTTTATTCAAAATCAAATCAGATCCCATTTATCAGTTTTTATTAGCATAGAATGAGCAGTTCTATAAACATTCTTTAAATGAGCATTAAGACATTTTGAGTGGGTATGTAAAAACCTTTCTCGAGAGCCACTAAGCACTGTTTTTTCTGTCTTTCTATAGGATTATAGCAACTACATTCTATTCACCTAAGACTGTTGTTAGTCTCTCACCCACAGGTTCGGTGGGACCCTCTGGTAATGATCCAGGAGAGAGATACAGAATTTTGTGGTGATATATTAGGCTTATTTTGGATAGAAAAATATAAAATATATAGACTAGTCCTAGAAAAATAAGGAAATAAGTTGTATCAGCACTATGATTATGTTGTTGAAATAACTCACTGATTATTTTATTTATTTACATTCTCTTATATACTGTGCTATTCTGCATCAGTGCGGTTTACATTGAACAAACTGAAATTACATTGAACAGGGCATTATAACTTGGAGATAACTATTTTACAGGGAACATGGGCTATGGAGGGTTAAGTGGCTTGCCCAAGACCACAAGGAGCAACCTGTGGGACTAGAAACCCCAGTCCTTCTGGCCCAAGGTTGCTGTTCTCTAGTGGGATTTGAACCCCTGACCTTCTGGACTGAAGTACCTTGCCCCAACCACTAGGCCACTCCTCCACTCCACTTCTGATTAGCAATCAGGCTCACTCTGCACTTAGGAAAAGTACAGGAAAGAACAAAACTGACTAAGGGAGGGAGTGGCCTAGTGGTTGGGGCAAATTACCTCAGACCAAAAGGTCAAGGGTTCAAATCCCACCAGTGGACAGCAACCTTGGGCCATGAAGTACCAAGATTTCTAGTCCCACAGGTATTCCTTGTGGTCTTGGGCAAGCCACTTAGCCCTCCATTGCTCATATTCCTTGTAAAATTATCTCCAAGTTATAATGTCCTCTTCAATGTAAACCACCTTGATATCATGAAAGGCAGCATATAAGAAATGGAAAATAAATAATTCCTATCCCCAGATGAAGATATAACAGTACCTTAGCTCTGCCAGGTAGATGTATCTGGGGTCCAAGGCAGTCTCCAGAACAACAGAGTCCAAAAAAATGGCAGCTAGGCAAGCTACACTGGCGCAAGCCACATGAGAGCACATAACCTTATAGGTATCTGTGGGAGTCTTAGAATGTCTCACAGGGTTTGTGCAACAGCCTTGGAGTGACACAGCATGTTTTCATGCTTGTAGAAGCAGCAAGGAAAGAAAAGACAAAGTGGCTCTGGTCCTTCTGTGCATACTGTATTAGTCCTTATCACCTTTTGGTGATTGGTTGGCACGTGATACTGTGAGATGCCTAAGCATATCAGGATGTAGCCATTATCTGGTCATCTTGTAGACAAAGAATCCATGGTGAAATATGAAATAACGAAGATAATGGTATGCAGTCTCATACATTGTTGCAAATGTCCAAGGTTAGTAGAAAAGTCTGTGGATGAGAAAAGCCTAAGAATAAGGTTCTCTTGCATGTAGGCATAACCAAGAACAATAGTCTTCTGTATGCAGACACACAAACACTTGGCAGGCAGTTCTTGGAGGTAAGCAGGTCTGAAGCTTGGTACACAGCAGAGGTTTCTGTAGCAGGAATCAATTTTATTTGGTTCAGGCTTTTGGTTTAGAGAGGGCCTCAGGGCACCAATTCTACAGATATTTTCTGTTCTGTTCAATTTTCCTCTAAAAAAAAGTTGTCTTAGCACATTTGTCAAGGCTAAAAGTCATCCTAATGTCATCAGAAAAGCGTTTCACTACACAGAGTTGCTCTGCTAATTGTTGGTCATTTACAAATAGTAAATGGGATGTTACAGCTGAATTGTTACCTTCTTTAGGATTTAGGATAAATCTGTATCCCAAAGAGTTGATAAGAGTACTCATTAGAATAATGCCATACAGGGAGAGAGATCACCTTAGTGTGGGAGCAGCCACGGTATTTTCCTGCCGCGGAGCAACGTGGTCGGCTGGAGCCGGTGCCTGTTTGAGTCAGCTGCAGGCAGAGTGTGGCCGCCCCTGGAGTGGAGGACCCCCCACGAGCCCTACAAAATGCTGCCGGTGTAAGAGCTTTGCTGGAGAGAGATCACCTTAGTGTGGGAGCAGCCGCGGTATTTTCCTGCCACAGAGCAATGTGGTCGGCTGGTGCCGGTGCCTGTTTGAGTCAGCTGCAGGCAGAGTGTGGCCGCCCCTGGAGTGGAGGACCCCCCACGAGCCCTACAAAACGCTGCCGGTGTAAGAGCTTTGCTGGAGAGAGATCACCTTAGTGTGGGAGCAGCCGCGGTATATTCCTGCCGCGGAGCAACGTGGTCGGCTGGAGCCGGTGCCTGTTTGAGTCAGCTGCAGGCAGAGTGTGGCCGCCCCTGGAGTGGAGGACCCCCCACGAGCCCTACAAAACGCTGCCGGTGTAAGAGCTTTGCTGGAGAGAGATCACCTTAGTGTGGGAGCAGCCGCGGTATTTTCCTGCCGCGGAGCAACGTGGTCGGCTGGAGCCGGTGCCTGTTTGAGTCAGCTGCAGGCAGAGTGTGGCCGCCCCTGGAGTGGAGGACCCCCCACAAGCCCTACAAAACCACAGCAAGATTACTCGCGGCTGCGTGTTCGCGGCCTGCGGGGTCGCGTTCTAAGGGGCGTGTTACAAGGGGCAAGTTTTGCTCCTTGTGTGCTCCTTTGGTGCTTTCTTGGTGGTTCCACGAGCACCAGCAGTTGTGTGTCTGTCCATGGGGAAACGGAAGGCGAAGTTAACAGCTAAATCGCCGTCAGGAGCGGGAGGTAAGGTGTCCGGTCCCATGGACAAACATGTCACTGCCCTTGCACTTGCTAGCCAGTCTCTGGACGGGGCTTCTTTGAGCCCGGGTATCCGGACACCACCTCCTTTCCCTCAGCCCTCTTGTGCATCTACTCCTTTGAAGTTACCAGCACAAGTTATTTCTCCTGTATTAGTCCCTGTGGACCTTGCTGCACCTGATAATGAATTACTTCCATCTAAAAGTGAGGTGACTCTTTCTGATATTTGGTCAATGCTTCAGAAAATTGAGACACGTTTGACTACTACAGTTACTTCTTTGTGTAGTTTCTCACATGATGTTGTCACTAAGGTTAAAGTAATTGATGAACAAATGATTGATTTTGTTGGCTCCTTGACCCTGGTGGATTCTCAACTTCAATCGTATAAAGATTCTCATCTTGGCTATCTTAAAGATATTTCTTCTGTCTCTTATCGTTTGGAGGCTCTTGAGAACCACCAGCATGCAAGGAACCTTCGTTTTCTTAACTTTCCATCTTCTCACTTGCTATCTCCTGAGATTTTACTGAAAAAGTATTTTTCTGAGGTCTTGCATTTGGTTGACTCTGTGGATATAGTGCAAATGTATTCTTTTTTTCCTAAAATTGGGACCTCGGGATTGACCAAGGGTGAATTTCCTTTGGTTGACTCGGTAGGCCCCAATCTCACAGAGTTTTTGCAGGATTCGCTCGATATCATCCCAAAGCGGTGTACTTTGGTGGTGACTTTTGGGTCCGAATCACTTAAATTGAGAATTATTTGTGCTTATTTCAAATGCAAGGATGTGTTGTTCTGTGGATATAAACTCCAGGTTTTCCCAGATGTGGGTAGGGTCACACAGGCTCGACGGAAGCAGTTTCTCGAGCTCAGAGCTAGAGTGGTGGCTCTGGGGGCTTCTTT
Source organism: Ichthyophis bannanicus (assembly GCA_033557465.1). NCBI lineage: Eukaryota > Metazoa > Chordata > Amphibia > Gymnophiona > Ichthyophiidae > Ichthyophis > Ichthyophis bannanicus. The sequence goes on along the minus strand of CM066036.1, from coordinate 167,956,837 downwards.
TTTCTTGAAGTTTCCCTGCCGTTATTTAATAACTTATGAAGGTCATGATTATGGGTATATTGATGTGGCTTCTTTGCCTTAGTTTCTTGTGGAAAAGGAGAGTGTTAGTGGGCAGGGGGATGTTTAGGTGGGTTGGCTCTTATTTTTTGGCTCCCTGTTATGAAGTTTAATAACTCCTTTTTTCTTCTTACTTTTTCCAGTCTCCTTTGGGAGTAAATGGTGTTTTCTCTCTCTTGATGTGTTCTGTATAATATGCATGGTATATTGTTCTTTGAATCTATTTGTTTGCTGATTGGTACTTTATTTGTAATTCATTTTTGTATTCAAGAAAACCTAAATAAATAATTTAAAAAAAAAAAGAATAATGCCATACAAAGCAGAAGTGGTGGCAGGGAATGTTCCTGAAATATTCTTCTCTGGATCTTGATGTTAGGAATGATGTACTAACTATTTTCATACTTCAAAAAGAGAGTGGTCTGCCACTTTGTCATGGTGAACGTAATGTACTCTATCAAACCAGAACTTAATTTACCGTATTTTTCGGACCATAAGACGCACTTTTTCTTCACCAAAAAGTGGGAGGAAAAGTGCCTGCGTCTTATGGTGCGAATAGAAGAAGTTGCAGAGCGGCAGCGGGTCCCCCGGGACCTTCCGTGTCCCTGGGGACTGCATCATCCCTCCCCCGCCCCGTGTCCAGGCTTCTCAGGGAGTGTTATTGGCAGAGCGGCAGCGGGTCCCCCCGTGTCACCTTGCCCAGGCATTAGTGGCAGAGCGGCAGCGGGTCCCCCCTCACCTTACCTTGTCCTTGGGAAGCCGATCTGTGCAGGAGGTGCGATGCTGCTGCTGTGCTGTGTCACCGCCGTATGCTATTGGAGGATAGCATGTAGTAGGCGGTGTTACAGTACACAGCAGTGCGCATGCCCCTCACTCCAGTCATCGGCTTCTGAGGTAAAATGTCACTACACACTACACTACATTTTCCCAATAAACTGTTCCCAAGAAATGTTTTCCCTCTGTCCCTTTTTTCCTTTCAATTGTCACTCTTTTTCTTTTAATTGTCACTCTTTTTCTTTCAGTTGTCCCTCTTTTCCTTTCAACTGTCACTTTTGTGATCTGAAGTACCGTACCATATACGGTACTTCAGATATACGGTACCATAAACCATACTCCCATATACGGTACCATAAACCTGTATGAAAAATACCGTATACAGTATGCAGTGACAACGCAAATGGTGATTGCGCAGTGAAAACGCAAATGGTTAGTGCTCAATAGTAATCATTGAAGAAATTATGGTTCTTAATGCCACTGTTGACTGCTGTTCAGTTTATATGGTTCAAATATTATTCTGTTATACTTTATTAAATATTTTATTACACTATTTGGTTCAGAATATTTTTTTTCCTATTTTTCTCCTCTAAAAACCAGGTGCGTCTTATGGTCGGGTGCGTCTTATGGTGCGAAAAATACGGTATACATTTCAAGGCAACTTATTATCCAGGAGTGTGGGACGCTATCAAAAGGTGGTACAGAATATGACAGCCCATTTGCTGCTGGGACTGGGTAAAAGGAATTCAGCATTAGAGGTGCTTTGCTGCCTTCACTGGTTGCTGATACAACAACGGTGTATTTTCAAGCTGTTAGCGTTGACCTTTAAGGTAGTGAGGGGCCAGGGGCCTAGTTGCCTGCAGAATGTATTAACCTGGTATCAATCAGGTAGGATGTTGTGGTCTAGTCAAGTGCAGTTGATCAAGTTTCTAGATTTTCATCAAGTGTGGTTGCAGAGATGGTGAGAATGGGCCTTAACAGTGGCTGAACCTAACTGGTGGAATAGATTACTGGATGGGTTGCGGATGGAGTCAGAGCTGATTACGTTTTGAAGGCATTAAAGACCTTCCTTTTTCCTTATTGATTTTGCAGGTTGGACTTGGGCTTGGCAGGTATTTTGTCTGGGGTAGTAGTTGAGGCTGAGAGCAATGTTCCCACTAAGCTGTGCTCGGTCTGCCGCCAACATTCCTGCTGGCGGGGGGAGGTGCAGAGCGATCAATACACTTCCCCTTCTCCCACTGGCAGAAATGCCGGTGGAGGACCCAGCGCAGATTAAAGAGAACATTGTGAGGGTGCTTCGGCATGTGTATACCCTGTGTGGACATATAGGGCCAGTTCTAATGTCGGCCCTTTACGTCCAGGGTGGCCGACTTGAACAGGGTGGGGACGACACCGAGGTGGAATAAGTTCCCGGATGCGGCAGAAACGGCAGGACCGGTGCTGGGATGGGGCAGCAGGGGACAGAGAGCATTGCCCACAGCTCGACTCTGGCCCTGGGAGGCCAGATCGGAGGTCGGGCTGTGGGGAAAGTGCTTTGGGAACTGGCAGCCAGGGATCATGGCTTCTAAATGGAGCTGCGGTGCCATGGCAACCGGAAGCCATGGCGCTGCAGCTCAATTTAAAAGCCCTGACTGAGTTAGCTGGGCAAGGCCTGTACGTGCAGGCTGGGCTGAATCGTGGTCCCAGCCTGCATGTACAGGCCTGTTCGTGATTCTGATCCTGCGGGGCTAGACCTGCCCTATGGGATCAGAATCGTGACTCCCTCTGTGCATCCGGTTCCAACATTCCAGATAGAATTGGGCCCACAGTGTCCAAATTATTTAACAAAGTTCTGCTGAGGGGACTTGGGACCCTGGAGAATTTTGCTATTGGTAGGGGTAGTTAGAGGGGACCCCCGGAGAACAGTCTGACGGGTCAGTTCCAGAAATTTAAAGGGCCAGTGTTTCATTTTTGGAGAGATGATATAGTGCAACAAAAAAATATATAATTAATTTTCATGGGTTGGAGGGAGTTTGTGAGGAGTATTAATTATGCGTTAAGGTTTGACAAGAGCCTTCGAGGATAGAGAAGTTAATTTAAAGGAGAAAATGGGTTTTGAGGCATAATTGTATATTGGGAATTTTATGCTGATAGGGAGAATGTTCAGAGAAATGGTTTAGAGAACTGGGCCCTTAGTCCAGTTTGATTTTCAGGGTATCCACAATGAATATACCTGAGATAGATCTGCATACAATGGAAGCAATGCATAAGAACATAAGAATATAAGATATGCTATACTGGGTCAGACCAAGGTCCATCAAGTCCAGTATCCTGTTCCCAACAGTGGCCAATCTAGGTCATAAGTACCTAGCAGTTTCCCCAAAAGACACAGGCTTCTCAATGCTTGTATTGGGTCAAGCAGTGATATCCTGGGTCTGTTTTAATAATGGTTTATGGACCTTTCCTCCAGGAACTTATCCAAACCTTTTTTAAACCCAGCTATGCTAACAGCTCTTATTACATCCTCCGTTAACAAATTCCAGAGTTTGATTACACGTTGAGTGAAAAAATATTTTCTCTTATTAGTCTTAAATAGGTTACCCTGTAGCTTCATTGCATGTCCCCTAGTCTATTTATATTCTGATAACGTACACAATCGATCTTCGTTTACCCGTTCCACTCCATTCATTAATTTATAGACCTCTATCATATCTCACCTCAGCCGTCTCTTTTCCAGGTTGAAGAGCCCTAACCTTTTTAGCCCTTCTTCATAGGAGTATCCTTCCATCCCCTTTACCATTTTGGTGGCTCTTCTCTGTACCTTTTCTAATAATGCTATATCCTTTTTAAGATACGGCGACCAGAAATGCACACAATATTCAAGGTGCAGTTGCACCATGGAATGATACAGAGGCATTATAATATCCTTTGTTTTATTTTCCATTCCTTTCCTTATGATACCTAGCATTCTATTTGCTCTCTTGGCTGCCGCAGCGCACTGGGCAGAGGGTTTTAACATGTTATCCATGATGACGCCTAAATCTTTTTCCTGGGTGGTGATTCCCAATGTGGAACATTGCATCGTGTAACCATAGTTTGGGTTGTTCCTTCCTAGGTGCATAACTTTGCACTTGTCCACATTCAATTTCATCTGACATTTGGATGCCCAGTCTTCCAATTTATCAAGATCCTCTTGCAAATTTCCACAATCCTCTTGGGTTTTAACAACTTTAAATAGTTTTGTGTCATCTGCAAATTTGATAACCTTACTCGTTATTCCCTTTTCCAGGTCATTTATGAATATGTCAAAAAGCAGCGGACCCAGCACAGATCCCTGGGGTACTCCACTATTCACCTTTTTCCATTGGGGAAATTGGCCATTTAGCCCTACCCTCTGCTTTCTATCTTTTAACCAGTTCCTGATCCATAATAGTACATCACCTCTTATCCCATGACTTTTTAGTTTTGCCAAATGTCTTTGATGAGGGACCTTGTCAAAGGCTTTCTGAAAGTCCAGATACACTATATGAACTGACTCACCTTTGTCTACCTGTTTATTCACACCTTCAAAAAAAAACATAACAGATTAGTAAGGAAAGATCTTCCTTGTCTAAAGCCATGTTGGCTGTCTCCCATTAAGCCATGACTATCTACATGTTGAGTAATTTTGTTCTTTTTGATGGTTTCTACCATTTTTCCCAGTACTGACATCAGGCTCACCGGTCTGTAGTTTCCCGGATCACCTATGGAACCATTTTTAAACATTGCCATTACATTGGCCATCCTCCGACCTTCAGGTATTACAGATGATTTTAATGATGGTTCACAGATTACTAATAGCAGGTCTGCAATCTCATATTTCAGTTCTTTCAACACACTTGGATGGTATACATTATTACATTTTCCCAGTGTAGCAATATTTCTTTCAATTCTTCCACAGTATCACCTTTAAATACCACATCAGTCATGGGTAACATCCCTACATCTTCCTCAGTAAAGACCGAAGCAAAGAATTCATTCAGTCTCTCTGCTATAGCCTTGTTCCCTCTTCCTGCCTCTTTTACCCTCTATAATCTAATGGTCCAACTGACTCACAGGTTTTTTGCTTTGAATGTACTTGAAAAAGTCTTTATTATGCGTTTTTGTTTCCACAGCAAGTTTCTTCTCAAATTCTCTCTTTGCCTGCCTTATCAATGCCTTATATTTAACTCAGAACATAAGATATGCCATACTGGGTCAGACCAAGTTCCATCAAGCCCAGTATTCTGTTTCCAACAGTGGCCAATCTAGGTCATACGTACCTAGCAGTTTCCCCAAGGGACACAGGTTCCACAATGCTTGTATTGGTTCAAGCATTGATATCCTGGGTCCCTTCTTAATAATGGTTATGGACCTTTCCTCCAGGAACTTGTCCAAACCTTTTTTAAACCCAGCTACACTAACAGCCTTTACTACATCCTCCGGTAACAAATTCCAGAGTTTGATTACACGTTGAGTGAAAAAATATTTTCTTTTATTAGTCTTAAATAGTTTACCCTGTAGCTTCATTGCATGTCCCCTAGTCTTTCTATATTCTGATAAGGTAAACAATCGATCTACGTTTACCCGTTCCACTCCGTTCATTAATTTATAGACTTCTATCATATCTCCCCTCAGCCGTCTCTTTTCCAGGTTAAAGAGCCCCAACCTTTTTAGCCTTTCTTCATAGGAGTATCCTTCCATCCCCTTTACCATTTTGGTGGCTCTTCTCTGAACCTTTTCTAAAATCGCTATATCCTTTTTAAGATACGGCGACCAGAATTGCACACAATATTCAAGGTGCGGCTCATCATGGAACGATATAGAGGCATTATAATATCTTTTGTTTTATTTTCCATTCCTTTCCTTATCATACCTAGCATTCTATTTGCTCTCTTGGCCACTGCTGCACACTGGGCTGAGGGTTTTAACATGGTATCCACAATGACGCCTAAATCTTTTTCCTGGGTGGTAGTTCCTAATGTGGAACCTTGCATCGTGTAACCATAGTTTGGGTTGTTCTTCCATAGGTGCATAACCTTGCACTTGTCCACATTAAATTTCATCTGCCATTTTGATGCCCAGTCTTCCAATTTATCAAGATCCTCTTGCAATTTTCCAGAATCCTCTTGGGTTTTAACAACTTTAAATAGTTTTGTGTCATCTGCAAATTTGATAACCTCACTCGTTATTCCACTTTCCAGGTCATTTATGAATATGTCAAAAAGCAGCGGACCCAGCACAGATCCCTGGGGTACACCACTATTCACCTTTCTCCATTGGGAAAATTGGCCATTTAGCCCTACCCTTTGCTTTCTATTTTTTAACCAGTTCCTGATCCACAATAGTACACTGCCTCCTATCACATGACTCTTTAGTTTTGCCAAAAGTCTCTGATGAGGGACCTTGTCAAAGGCTTTCTGAAAGTCCAGATACACAATATCAACCGACTCACCTTTGTCCACCTGATTATTTACTCCTTCAAAAAAACATAACAGATTAGTAAGACAAGATCTTCCTTGTCTAAAGCCATGTTGGCTGTCTCCCATTAGGTCATGACTATCTGTTGTTGTTAAGTGCCGTAGAGTCGGAGTCGACTCATGGCGACCCTCTGGATAGCTATCCTAAATTGTGTTCGGTCTCCAGTCAGGCGGCTCATTGTTGACAGACTGGTACCCGTAGCTGCTGTTATTGTATCGATCCATCTCATTACTGGCCTTCCTCTTTTGCGTTGACCTTCTATCTTGCCAAGCATAATGTCTTTCTCTAATGATCTCTCTCTTCGCATGATGTGTCCAAAGTATGAAAGTCGAAGTCTTGTCATCTGAGCTTCTAAAGAAAGCTTAGGTTTGATCTCCTCTAGTACCGACTGGTTTGTTCTTCGGGCAGTCCATGGTATACACAGTATTCGCCGCCAGCACCATAATTCAAAGGCATCAATTTTCTTCCTGTCTGTCTTTTTCACTGTCCATCTTTCACATCCATATGACTATCTACATGCTGAGTAATTTTATTCTTTATGATGGTTTCTACCATTTTTCCTGGTACTGATGTCAGGCTCTCTGGTCTGTAGTTTCCCGGATCACCCCTGGAACCCTTTTTAAAAATTGGTGTTACATTGGCGATCCTCCAATCTTCAGGTATTAGAGATGATTTTTATGATAGTTCACAGATTACTAATAGCAGGTCTGCAATCTCGTATTTCAGTTCTTTCAACACCCTTGGATGTATACCATCCTGCCCAGGTGATTTGCTACTCTTCAGGTAATCTAATAATTGTAATACATCTTCCCGATGTATCGATATTTCCTTCAATTCTTCCGCACCTTTAAATACCACTTCAGTCATGGGTAACATCCCTACATCTTCCTCAGTAAAGACTGAAGCAAAGAATTCATTCAATCTCTCTGCTATCGCCTTGTCGCCTCTTAGTGCTCCTTTAACCCCTTTATCATCTAATGGACCAACTGACTCTCTCACAGGTTTTTTGCTACAAATGTACTTGAAAAGGTCTTTACTTCGCGTTTTTGCTTCCGCAGCAAGCTTCTTCTCAAATTCTCCCTTTGCCTGCCTTATCAATGCCTTGCATTTGACTTGCCAGTGCTTGTGCTGTTTCCAGGTTTCGTCGTTTGGCTCTTTTTTTCATTTCCTGAAAGATGCTTTTTTGGCAACCACAGCCTCTCTGACCTCACCTTTAAACCATGCTGGCAGTTTTTTGGACTTCCTTCCCCTTTTCGTAAAGCATGGAATACAGCTGGTCTGGGCTTCCAAGATAGTATTTTTCAACAACAGCCAAGCCTGATGTACGTCTTTAACCTTTGCAACTGCTCCTTTTAGTTTTTTCTTAACTGTTTTCCTCATTTTATCATAATTTCCCTTTCGAAAGTTAAAAGGTAGTACTGTGGATTTCCTTACTATCCCTCCTCCACTAATTAAATCAAAGGCGATCATGCTATGATCACTATTGCCAAGTGGCCCCAACAACCTTATCTCTTGCACTAGATCTGGTGTTCCACTAAGGACTAGGTCTAATATGGCTTCCCTACTGGTCGGTTCATGAACCAGCTGCTCCAAGAAGCAGTCATTTATTTCATCTAGGAACTTTATCTCCCTATTATGTCCTGACGTGACACTGACCCAGTCGATACCGGGGTAGTTGGAATCACCCATTATTATTACTGCACTGTAACTTTTGTTAGCTTCCTTATTTCTTTGTGCATTTCATCATCCATTTGGTCATTCTGGCAAGGCGCTCGATAGTACACCCCCACTGCCATTGCCTTCCCCCTTTTACATGGAATGTCAATCCATATAGATTCTACAGCAGATTTTGTTTCCTGCAAAACTTTAATCCTTTCTGACTCAATGCCCTCTCTAACATAGAGCGCAACCCCTCCACCAATTTGATCAGCTCTATGATTACGATATAGTTTGTACCCAGGTATCACAGTGTCCCACTGGTTGTCCTCCTTCCACCATGTCGCTGATATTCCAATCATATCTAACCTTTCATTTAGTGCTATATATTCTAACTCTCCCATCTTATTTTTTAGACATCTAGCGTTTGCATACAAGCATTTTAGAGAATGTATTTTACTCATATTAATTTGGCTATTGTTAGACATGGGTAATTTGGGATTTTTTTTTTATTCTTTATTTATAAATTTTACCAAACAACAACAACAAATAACAACACCCCCCCCCTACCCACCACCCCCCCATCCCCCCCCACCCTCCCCCCCCCCACCCCCGGCTCTCCGAGGTCCCACTGTGGGAAAATCCAAACATGTAGATGTGGGTGGCAAGCACCAATTAAGTACATACAGGATATGGGACCAACATCTACCTGAACAGTGTCCCTCTATCTAGGAGACACACTGCCAATGCGTGACCGGTCCATATAATCATCTAGTGCCCGCCATCTACCAACATTAAGGCCAGCCTTATCCAGATGATGAAGCTTACTATACAGCTTCTCATACTTAACAGACTGGCATACAAGGTTCCACCACATTTCCAGACATAACTTATGTGAGTCTTTCCAGTTTGTAAAAATAACTTTTAAAGCTAAGGCAATCAGAAAGTTACATATAAAACGATTTTCTCTAGTCAGACCGGGTATAGCAAAGGCTGATCTGTAACAAACTATCCCCCAGGACAGAGTAACTGAAATTTGTAAAATAGCCTGTATCCTGTTCCAAACAAGCTGCCAAAACCTCTGAACGTGAGAACAATCAAACACCATATGCCTAAATGTACCAAAATCCAGCAAGCAGGACCAACATTTAGCCGTTGAGGTTTTATCCCATTTGGCTAAGCGAACCGGGGTAATGTAGGCCCTATGTAAAAAGAAAAAAAGGGACTGAGTAATTGCTGCTGACCTGGAGACCCTCGTAACAGGACCCCATGCAATTTTCCAAGCTTTATGCGAAAGTGGCCCTGACGCCTCCACCTCCCAGATTTTTGTGAGCCCAAGCAACTGAGGCGATGCACTATCTCTTAGGGCGGAATAAATTTTAGATGCTGCTCCCGCCAGGCCAGCTCCCTCCACCAGTTCTTTAATTATAAGGCAATCCAGGTGTATCGCTGTCGGATTAATGTTTGCTGCCGTCAAGCAGTGACGAAGTAGAAACCAATAAAATCGCGCGGAGTCAGGGAGAGAAAATTTGCTTTGCAGAATGCAGAAATCTTTCCAATCTGTGGGCTCCAGTAGCTGATCTACCGACCAGATACCGCACGCCTGCCATTTCTTCCAGGAAAACATCTTGCCATTGATTTTAAATTTAGGGTTCCACCATAAAGGGGACCTTTTACAAAGAGGACTATCAGGCTTCATCTGACTAACTGAAAGCAGATAGGCGTCTTGAGTGGCAGCAACCACTTTGCCTAATCTAGACTTCTCGGGATGTTTCGCGCCCAATAGCCACCTCAGCGAGCCAGGAGCGACAATCCGCCTCTCGAATTCCAACCACACCGGTCTAACCACCAAATCCTCTGCACCCACCCATAGCGCACTCTGCTTCAGGAGAAAAGCCTGATGATAGAGCCGGAAATCAGGGAAGTGAACTCCCCCTTTATCCTTGGGAGCTTTCAATTTTTTCAATGCTATCCTGGGCTGCCTCCCGCCCCATAGGAATCTCGAAAGTAACAGTTCTAATTCAACATAGATAACCGAAGCCAGTGGAATCGGGAGCATACCCAGCACATAATTAATTTTAGGCATTAGGGTCATCTTTATAGCCTCCAGTCTACCCCACCAAGTGAGATGTAAGGGAGACCACGCTAACACAGATTGCTTAACAGACCGTATAAGATCCTCCAAATTTTCTTGAACAGCCTGTTCCAAGGGAATTCCGTACTTGATCCCCAAATACTTAATATTCCCTGACTCCCACCAGAACGGGAATAACGCTAGCTGATCTGCTGTAGCCAACTCGTTCATCGGGAATACCACTGATTTGGACCAGTTTATTTTATAGCCGGACAGCCCCGAATAGCAATCGACTAATTTTAAAATCATGGGAATCGCTGAAGGTAACGTAAAAAGCAGAAGATCATCCGCATAAGCTGACACTTTGACTTGCCAATCCCCCACCTCAAAACACAGATGTCCTTGTTCTGCCGCATGGCAAGAAGCAGCGGCTCTAAAGCTAGATTGAAAAGCAAAGGGGAAAGGGGACAACCCTGCCGCGTGCCCCTGTGCAGTGAAAAGAAATCAGAGAGAGCCCCATTTGCACTAATCCGAGCCTTAGGGTTTAAATACAAAGATCGGATCATAGTAATAAATTTTGACCCCATCCCAAACCATTCCAATGTTTTAAACAAAAAAGGCCATTCCAGCCTATCAAAGGCCTTTTCGGCGTCTAGTGAAACCCCCACATAAGGGCTCTCGGAATATTTCGCCCTTTCCAGGAGATTGCACAGAAGCCTGGCATTATCGGACGTGGCTCTTTCTGAGATGAACCCACACTGATCAGGGTGAATCAACCCACCCATCACCTTAGTAAGTCTATTCGCTAACACTGTTGCATATATTTTATAGTCTATGTTAAGCAAAGAAATAGGCCTGTAATTTGTTACTTGCTGTGGGTCTCTCCCAGGTTTCTCTAAAACAACAATCGTGGCCTCACCAAAGTTGCCAATTTGCAAGGGGGAATCGCCAATTGCCTCAAGGTACATCATTAAATAAGGGAGCAGATCATTTCTAAACACTTTATAAAACTTGCCTGGAATACCATCAGGTCCCACCGCTTTTCCCGAAGGCAATCCAGCGATGGCCTTACTAATTTCCTCACTCATAAAAGGCTTGTCCAGTTCGCCCGCCGCTTGTGCTGAGAGGCAAGGATGCTCAAGCTGTTGCAAGAATCCTTCAATTGCCCCCGGTTCCACTGAGCTGTCGGATGTGTACAAACTCTGATAATATTCAGCAAAAATTTCTAAAATCTGCTCAGTGGTATATACAGTTCCACGAACCTGATCCACAAGTACCGCTACCCGCGCTTTTTCCTGCCTTCGTTTTAAAGAATTAGCCAAAAGCTTACCACTTTTATTATTTTCCCCATAGAATTGAGATTGTTGTTTCAATAAAATATGGTCAATCTCAGAGCTTAAAATCGAGTTATATTGAAATCAAAGCCTTTGTAACCGCAAAGTAATACCAGGGTCCACTTGTTTAAGTAAGAGCCTCTCCCCCGCCCTGATTTGTTCCTCTAGGATCAACAACTTGGCCCTCTTCTTTCTATATTCTTTAATGGAAAAGCTGGTAATTGTTGCTCGCAGAGAGGCCTTAAAAGCCTCCCACCAAGCCCAAATCGACGTATCCGCAACCGCATTCACTTCGAAGTATTCCTTTAGGAATGCTCTAATTTCTACCTGAAACAGAGGATCTGCTAATAGTGATCTATTGAAGGTCCAGGCTCGCGATTGACTATTGCCCTCCTCCCATGTAACCTGTAATGAAACGGCAGCGTGATCTGAGACATGTACGCCTAAGATTTCTGCACTCTGCACTCCAGGGACCAAACTTTTAGATATCAAAAAATAATCCAATCTCGACCAGGATTTGTGCGGGGGGGGGGGGGGGGAAGTGAAGTCCAGCACATGAGGATGAAGGAGCCTCCATATGTCCACCAATCCTAGAGAGCTGAGAAGAGCCTGAAGAACCCCACGCGCGCAGGCAACCTTCTCTATCCTGGCGGGGCGTTTATCCAGCAGTGGATCTAGTGAAACATTGTAATCCCCCCCAATAATCAGAGGCCGAGAAGAGTGTTCCTGTATTGCTGCTAGTAATTCTGTAAAAAACGTAGGGTCATCCGAATTAGGTCCATAGAGATTGATAAGTGCAACCTCCACTTCCCCAATGACTATCGAGACGATTACCCAGCGACCCGCTGCATCTGTTCGCGTATCAATAACCTTGCAATTGAGAGATTTCCTCCCCAATATCGCCACCCCATTTTTTTTTTGTACTGCAGGCGAGGCATCCAGTAATAAAAAGTGCCTATCTTCTAATTTCTTGGTTTCAGCTAAATCTAAATGGGTCTCTTGTAACAGAATTAAGTCAGCTTTCTGATGGTGACAGTAGGCAAGAATTTTCTTCCTTTTGATAGGATTATTGATTCCTTTCACGTTCAGGGACAATAAATGAATGTCTTTACCCATATTCAGCAAAAAATACAAACAGTGGTACTTGCCCCACCCGAATTACACACCCACATATAAAAGTTTTACTGTGCATACACTCCCCGGAGAGCCATAAACCACCCCAAACATCCCATCCCTCCCCCACCCACACATCCCAAATTGAGTAAGCCAGTTAGGACCAAACACGCTACCCTCCAACCTGAGAACCTACAAACAAGGTACATGATAGAATGCGTGCCCCAGTCCACCTATAACTAGCATATTAGGCACACAAAACAGCTCTGGATACAACAAACGCATCCACAAATGTCACAGTCTGGCCAATAGCCAAGAGTAATCCCACCCGATCTCCCTTTCTGACCAAGTAGGACCGCAAAGTAATCTCCAAGACTGTATTCCAGCAACATAGTCACTGCATCTGGAGCGCCTCCTGCTCCACAATGAATCGCTCCAGAACCTCGGGTTCTTCAAAGTTTTTGGTGACATTGTTGAGCGTGACTCAAAGTCGAGAGGGATAGAACAAGCCATAGCGCGCTTGAAGACGCTGAAGTCTTCCTCTAAACGCTAAGAACTGCTTCCGCTTTGCCACCGTAGGTTTGCTGAGGTCCGGGTATAGAAAGAGTTTGTGACCTTCAAACACAAGTTCCTTACAGGCCCTCGCAGCTTGCAATACTTGAACTGCGTGTTGATACCGCAAGACACAAAAAAATTAAAGGTCGCGGTCTATGCGATTGCTGAATAATTGTTGTAGGAATGCGGTGTGCCCTTTCAATCTCAAATGGGCGAGCCATATGTAGTTTCAACAGTTTAGGGATTACATCCTCCAGGAACGCAATCGGATCAGACCCCTCTGCACCTTCCGGGAGTCCAACAATCCGAATATTATTCCTGTGTGCTCTATTATTCATATCTTCCAGGGTCTTTTCCAAATGGTCGATTTTCCGCGACACCTTCCCACACTGCACTAGTTTTTCCTCATGAGCTGAAACTTTTAGCTCCATGTTTTCCACTCTGGCGATCAGTGATACCAACTGTTCCTTAAACTCCTTAGAGTCTGCCTGAAGTTCACAAAGACACTCACCATGGGGGCGGAGCCTGATGTCCAGCGGGATGGTCGCATAACGCTGAGGCTCCCGAGAGGCCTACTCAGAATCCTGAATTAACACCGGACATTCTTGAATTTCTGCTCTGATCTTACCGGGGCACATTGGTGAGATGGCGGGGACCAAACCTACGCACCTGGAATTTGGATCTCCAGCGGCTTCTCACGGCAAACGCTCCAAAACTGAACCCCCGTCCCCGTAGAAGGGGCTGGCTCTACGCGAGAGCCCCGAAATGCAGCAGGAGATCCTCGCAGAGATCAGAGGGGTTAAAGACCTCGTGCAGTCAAACGGGGAAGCACTCCGAGCGCTGCGGGAAGACCTTGGTGTGTTGCAAGGCAGGCTAGAGGGGCTCTCCTCGCGTCAGGACAAAATGGAGAGCATATTAGATTCCCATGTGGTCCGGCTGTCCAAACTCGACAAAGTTGAACGTCAGGTGCGGGCCGTGCAGAAAGAAGTGGAAGATGGCAATAATAGAGCGCGCCGCAACAACCTGCGACTAGTGGGCATACCGGAGGGAGCGGAATCGGGAGATATGAAGGAGTTTCTATATAAAATCCTCCCTTCTCTGCTCCAAATCACCTTTACCAAAGAATTGGAGATCGATCGCGCTCATCGTGTACCCACAAACATAACGCTCAACAGGAAGACCCCGCGGCCTATCATCTTTCGACTTTTGAGATATCAACATGTGGAGCAAATTCTCAGCGCCTCTCGGGCAAAGGGCCATATGGAGTTTGAGAGCCACAAGATCTCCTTCTATCCTGACTTGGCTAAACCCACGGTTGATCGCCGAAAGCGCTTTCTGGAATTCCGGCCGAGGCTTCAACAATTACAAGCACGCTATGGCCTGATGTACCCGGCCAAGCTCCGAGTCACGCTACACAATCAGACAAGGACATTTGAGGACCCTGATCTACTAGCGGAGTTTTTGGATGCTAAAGAAGCCGACTTGATGCGCTGACTTCCAGAGTGTTCCTACCAGTGTTCTCCTATCCGCTGTACCCGCCATCTTGGATTTGCCACGGTCCAGCGCGGAGTCTGTCGAGGGCGGTTTGTTGCCTTCTTTTGATGATGTTTGTGACCCGACTCCATCTACCCAGAGTAGCTTCGCTGAATATCAGAGACAGTGTTAATTATGGACTCTGGTGTTTCTTCTCTTTTTTTTTTCATGTCTTTATCCTCCTCTCTAGGGCCTCCTCCCGCAGACATATGGTCGCCATATTCTTTGGGGGTTTTGCTTCTTCTCTAAGTTACTTTGGTACATGCTTTTCAATATGGGGTGTATTAGCCAGCATACTCGGTGATTATGTCATTGCTGTACAGATTCTGCTTATGTTGTATGTTTTCAAGCGCCCTTACCTAAAATGTCTATTACCGATTGATGGCACCATGTAAGATTTTATCATTGAACGTAAAAGGCATCAATAATCCGATAAAACGGAAGAAAATCCTGAGCTACCTAAGTCATGAAGCTGCGGACCTGATTTTCCTCCAAGAAACGCATTTAAATTCGAAGGAAACTCTTAAACTCAATGTTAAACCTTACATGGTGGCCGCCTATTCCCCAGCTGTTTCTAAGAAATGTGGGGTTGCCATACTGGTTAGGAAATCTCTGCATGCTACTATTATTGCGACTAGCTCAGATACAGCAGGCAGATGGTCCAGGGCTCACCTCAAGATAGGTAACCTTGAAGTTACATGTATATGCCTTTATGCTCCTAATGTAGATGACCCTGCCTTCTTTGCTACCATTGCTCAGGTTGCGCAGGCCTCTGCTAATACTTCATTGATAATTGGGGGGGATTTCAATTTAGTTCTTGATCCCCTGATTGACAAACAGCCGCCTAGGACGAGTGGTCCCCCCAAGAGTCACACTACGCTTACCTCTATGATCAAAGATCTTGCTTTAGTCGATCTATGGAGGTTACTACACCCCAATGAGCTTGACTTTACCTTCTTCTCTTCCCCTCATAAATCCCAGTCTCGCATAGATTTCTTTCTAATATCAAAACTGTTAGTTCCTCAGGTAGACACTGCAAAGATTCACTCCCAACATATCTCAGATCACGCTGCTATTTCTTTTCAATTACACACCACTGCGCCCCAAGGGAATTCGGGGGCCTGGTTCTTTGATAGAGCCCTATTAACTCAACCAGAGTTCCAGTTAGAAATTCGTGCAGCCATACAGGACTACTTTCACTTTAATCTACCCCAGGACACTGCAAATTGGGCTTGGTGGGAGGGTTTTAAAGCGGCCATTCGTGCAACGATCACTAGTTATCAAATTCGCCTGCGGAAACAACGCAAACAGCAGCTCCTTATACTAGACCAACAAATCAAAGCAGGCGAACGAGTTCTAACTTCACGTACTGATCCATGCGTCTTAGTTCGCTTACAGCGTCTCCGTTTTCAATATAATGCAATCCTCTCAACTGCAGCTTCTCAGAGTATTGCACTTCAGCAAGGGACATATTACCGTGAAAGCAACCGAGCCGGTCGACTTTTAGCCAACGCCTTGAAAGGTCAAAAAGAAGCCAAACGCGTAGCGGCCCTTCGCGCCCCACAGGGAGGTGGCATACTGACTACAGACTCCGATATCGTAGAACTTTTTCGGGATTTCTATACCCGTCTATATCAATCTGAATGTGAGTTCTCATCCGAGACCTTCGAGCGCTTGTTTTCTGGTATTCAGCGGCCGACCCTTTCTGAAGCTGATAGGGATGCGCTGGATGAACCCTTCTCTACTTCAGAGATCCATTCTGCCCTAAAACGAACAGCCTCGGGTCGAGCCGCTGGGCCTGATGGTCTCCCGACAGAATTCTACAGAACGTTCAGTGCAGATTTAGTTCCCTACTTAAAACTTTACTTTACTGCCCTTGCGGTAGATACATCCTCTTTGGGATCCTTTTCTGCAGCTAATGTGGTAGTTTTTGAGAAAGAAGGCAGAGACCCGCTGCTAACCGCCAACTACCGTCCAATCTCCCTACTTAATGCCGATTATAAGATCTTCGCAACGATCTTGGCCACCCGGCTATCTGACAGGATGGCCACCTTAGTCCATCCCGACCAATGTGGTTTTATACCCGGCCGCTCCACCGCTGACAATGCTCGGACCTTGTGCCATGTACTATCCAGTGCTGCCAATTTAGACCACCCATGGGTGGGTCTTTCCCTAGATGCTGAAAAAGCCTTTGATCGCCTGGAATGGCCCTTCTTATTTGCAGTTCTCCGATGGTATGGCTTTGGGGAGGGCTTCCTCCGATACCTCCAAGTCATGTATTCTCAACCCGCTGCCAGTATTTGTGTAAATGCCATTAAGTCTCGGCCTTTTAATCTTCAAAGAGGCATGCGTCAAGGTTGCCCCCTATCACCAATGCTCTTTGATCTAGCTCTTGAACCCCTCGCCCTCCTTATTAGACAGTCCGCACGTATTCGAGGTGTCCCCTTCAGTCACAGAGAGATTAAACTCTCTGCATATGCAGATGACCTTATGCTCTTTGTATCCCTTGATTCGGTCCCGGCTGTCTTGGACCTGATTGATGGATACTCGCAATTATCGGGCTATAAAATAAACTGGACCAAATCCGTAGCATTCCCACTGAACCGCTGGGTACATGAGGCTGACATGCAGGCCTTTCCTTTCCTTTGGCAATCCCGCATGGTGAAATATCTTGGCGTCCACTACTGTTCTCCTTTAGAAGACACTATTAGTTTTAATGCCAAGGAGGTAGTCTCCAAAGTCCGTGAGCTCACAAATCGGTGGTCTCCCTTATCCCTTACATGGTGGGGCCGCCTAGAAACCGTCAAAATGATGATAGTCCCCAAAGTGAACTATATTTTAGAAATGCTGCCCTGCTTCCTCCCGCTACACACCTACAAAGACATAGAGGGCCTTCTCGTCCGTTATCTCTGGCAGGGAAAACCACCAAGAGTAGCTAAACAAAAACTACAGTCTGCGAAGGAACTAGGGGGTACCCGCTTTCCTGATTTTCTTAGATATCATCAAGCCTTCCTACTTAAACAAGGTGCCCGATGGCTAGCTGCCTCAACAGACAACAGACCAGTTTGGCTTGACATTGAAGAGGAGCTAAGTAGCACAATTCCGTTGATCCATCTCCCCGGCATGTCCCATCAAGTAGACACACGCCATCCCCCAATGATTGTCGATACTCTTGCGGCCTTTAACACTCTCATTCTGTCACTGGGTCCAAACGTATGTCCTCCGGACGGACTCCCGCTGTGGAATAACCCCAGAATTCAAGTCCTAAATAAAACGATTGCATGGAAACCCTGGTACTCTAGGGGGATCTGGACACCCCAACAACTCTTCTCTGCAGCTCGTTGGAAGACCTTTTCTGATTTACAAAAGGAATTTGCGTTACCAGCGAAACATTACTTTCAATTGATGCAGCTTCAACACTGCCTCAAAAGTGCTCAAATCCTGCCGCCCTCTGCCCCTACTGAGGACGGGCTATTAGAACTAATTCACTCTGTTAGTAGTACACATGGGGTAGCCTCTAACTTTTATAAATTATTATGTCAGGGTACTGATACTGCTACTTGTAGAGCTCAACAAGCCTGGGAACGCGAACTGCAAACCACTTTAACCCCTGTGCAATGGAGCGTTTTCTGGAGCAAAGTAGTGCGGGTTTCCCGATCTGCCTCTGTAACCCAAACTCTATTCTTTTTTGCACATAGATGCTTTTATACTCCAGAAAGAATAGCCAAATGGAACACAACTGTTAGGGACCAGTGTTGGTCTTGCCATACTGCTGTGGGAACCCTTGCTCATGTTCTTTATGAATGTCCTCAACTGCAGGTTTACTGGGGGCGGGTCTCGGGTCGTATTCAATCTATCTTACACCTCCACGAGCCTCTTTCTTGGAAGATTGTGGGACTCCGCTCAGTGGCGGAGGTCCCCTCTCTTCCTAAGAAGGGTCGCTTTCTCCTTGATTTCATGCTGGGTATAGCCATATGTTTAATCACGAGGAATTGGAAGGATAGCTCTCGAATTACTGCCAATGAATGGTGGAACCTCGTCTGCTTATATAGTAAATATGAGCAGATATCTCGGAGAGCTATTCCCCATATCCAAACTCACTCTCGCTTGTCTAAATGGCAGATGCTCAATGATTATGTACACTCTGCTCATTGCTCCGGCATGTCTGTTTAATGTATACTCATCATGTTTCAGATCACCGTTAGGTCTTGTACCACAATAATGTCAGTACACGCCCGTTTTCGGGAATGATTAGTTTCTAGAGAAGAAGCAGGGGGGAGGGGGGTGGTAGGGGTTTACTTTGGTGTATGTATCACATTCTATGTATGTATTTGTCTTTTAGCTGTATGTCTTCCTTTCCTTTGTTGTTATAAAACGAAAATAAAGCATTAAAAAAAAACAAAGACACTCACCATTGGTGTCAACCCGGGCCCGAACGGCCCGCAGTTCATTGAGGATTTCCCTAAGGCCTTCTTCGTGCGCACGTTGTGACGCCATCTTAAGCGGGGAAGGTGGATCCACCTTAGAGCGTTTTACCCCGGAGGCTGAGGGGTTCGAAAACTCTAGTTTCGTTTGCTTGCAATTCGCCATCTCCGGACACAAATAGAGCGATTGGGATTATCTGGCTGCCTTGTAACAGGGGTTGAGGCAGGCCCCTGGCTGGCTCCGCCCCCTCGTAATTTGGGATCTTTAAGCTCAGTCTGCTCCATACTCGAGGGCATTTGGGCTACTTTACTCTTTTGTGGAACCTCTCTGCTTTTGGTAGTATCCTTCAAAGATACATTCTTCCGAACCATCCGCTCTTGGGCGACTGTCGGCTTTCCCCTAATATCTAGTTTAAAACTTGCCAGTGCTTGTGCTGTTTCCAGTTTTTGTCATTTGGCTCTTTTTTCCATTTCCCAAATGATGCTTTTTTGGCAACAACAGCCTCTCTGACCTCACCTTTAAACCATGCTAGCAGTTTTTTGGACTTCCTTCCACTTTTCTTAAAATATGGAATACAGCTGGTCTTGGCTTTCAAGATAGCATTTTTAAACAACACCCAAGCTTGATGTAAGTCTTTAACCTTTTCAACTGCTCCTTTTAGTTTTTTCTTTGCAGATCACACCTGTTTCATGCATACATGATTTGCTACATTGCAAGCGTTGTTTGCATCATTTTTATTTATCTCCCTATAACTTACAAGACAGAACAAGAAGGGGTTATATTCAGAAGCAAGTTTTCTGTAGTCTGTAATGATGATTTTTGGATCATTATATGTCACATACCTTGTTTCTTTTGTTTCTTTCTTTCTTTATTTATATTATTATTTTTTATATTGGTCTTTATCTGCCGTCATTTACTATGCTACTATGGGGTATGTTTACTAAACCGTCATAATGTTACTGGCACTAGTTGCAGCGTTAATGTGAAAAATGCCATCTAAGGTAGTGGGCGGTCCAGAGGTAAGGTTGCAAGGAAACAGTATCGTGCAATAGTGGGCGCCATAGCACGTTAACACGCGTTAAACCTAAGTTCATGCCAGCGCAGTGTTCAACACTATAAAGGTGTAGCCCACTGGTTATTGCAATGATTGTGGAGGCAGAAATCATGGGTTCAATCCCATAGTGGTATTATGTAAGAAGGCTGTCTGAGGCATCTCCTTTTTTAAATTTAAATCAGTGCTGTCAGAAGCATTTCCTTTCTTAGTTTAAATCAGTGCTGCCAGCAAAAACACCCTCACAGTGCCATAAACTAAGGTGTCGCATAAGGCGCCCTATAAGGCACCTTATAATGTGCCCTATAGGGTGCTTTATAGGGTGCCTTTTAGGGCGTCTTATGAGGCACCTTAGGCTATGGCACTGTGAGGGTGTTTCTGCTGGCAGCACTGATTTAAATTAAAAGGAAAACCCTCAGACAGCCATATTAAATAACACCACTATGGTATCAAACCCATGACTTCTGCTTTCGCAAACATTTAAGCAACCAGTGGGCTACATCGCTATAGCATCTAACACACCATTTGCTGGCTACAGAAAGACTGCAGGTCACTACACAAACTGTCTGCTGTGGTTACCAGGATAGGGTAAACCCACCCATACACATGATGCACTGCACAGGCAGATCAGCAGCCTACATCTGCTCACAAGATGGGGTATGCACCTCTATAGCACCCTGTCCTGGTTGGGGGAACTGACCATGTGTGTTACTAGCACAGAGTAGCTATAGACCGTGACATTGTATGGTTCCTGTGCTCACCCTGAGGGCGAGGTGGGGCGCCAAGCACCAGGTCCGTAGCACCTGGCTTTGTTTAGATAGGCTGTGCTGCAGGTCCCCATCAGTGCCAGTGTGTGCTAGATAGTCTTTGCATACACATCTGTGTCTGTCTGTATTTCCCAGTCACATCTAGCTCTTGTGAACTATGATGCACCCAGAATAGTGCATATCCTGTGTGGTTGCCATGGTCACATCTTAGAAGTGAAGGGTGGTGTTTGGAGCCAAAAGCAGATTATGTAGCACCACCCAACCCACCCTCTGTGGGTCAGGGTGAGGGGACAGGATCTCCCACCAACAGATCCACATTTTACATCTCTGCAATAGTGCCAGTAGAAGGGACTATCAACCCCCGTCCTGCTGGGAAATAGTCACCCTACAGGGCAGTCAATGCAGATCTGTATGCATCACATAGGGCACTGGCAGACAGGCAGTAGGCCTGGAGACGCTCAGCTGCACCCCCCCCCCCCCCCACCACTATCTGACATTCACCAGCAGAGAGCACAGTCAGTCTCCACCCTGCAAGTTATTCCAGCAATACACATGCTAACTGCAGAGAGTCTGCTAGCTAGTACATAGTGCATGTTCCTGGAGGAACTGCAGGGGCGGAACTCCAAGCTATAGGGAAGCCTTACATTTGCTTGATTGGTCCTACCATAGTTACACCTTGATAGCTTCTTAGATATGTTCTGGAACTTGGTAGTATCACCTAGGATATCTGCAGTTGATTGCATCAGGGACCATCAGGGAATTGGAGAAGTCAGACCTATGTCAAATAGGCTGAGGTACTAGGCCTTAAATAAACCTAAAATCATAGCCTGAAAGGTAGTAATAGGGTTGTTTTGTGCACAAGGATGGTATGAAAGTGGACTGAGTGAATAACTAAAGTGATCCATAAAATATTTGTCACCTTGAATGAGAATGAAAGGAGCTGAAAAGAAATTCAGCATGTTTATGAGCCGAAAACTCTTTTATAAAATATTAAAAGCCTTGTCTGACTGAACAACAGTTTTGTCTTGGAAAGCAACAGGTGTGATAAACCTGAATAATTTCCAGTTTGGTGTTCCTGATTCCTGAGACCCTATACTGAGGAGGAGTGATGTGAGCTTACATTAACAAGGCTAAAGTGAAATTCCTTTGTTAAGGAATACAGTGAACTGGTATCAGTTGAGAGTGAGCAAGAGATTGAGTATGTGCATGAGATAAGTAGAAAACAGCCGAACTAAGGTCTCTAAAGCTAGGGACATTTAAAATATTTTTTTTCCCTGAGTTAGGAAAGTACAGAGAAAAAACCTGACACGTTGAGAAAATTCAAGTATCCCAGAAGTATATGGTGATATTAGATGTCACAAAACAAAAACAATAGCCAAAAGCAGGAGAAGAGTAATCCAACTATAACAAAACCTGCTGAAAATCTTACAAGGTACAAAATTCACAACACACTAATACCAAATAATCTTGTGATATTTATAACCAGGCAAAAAATGACCTCAGATGTCACAACTCCACATTTAGTGATAAATCACTATATGGTGTTGGTAGATGCTTACATCACCGGTCAAAGCCTCCCTACCATCCTAAAAATTTTTTTAATTCAATTCACAATAAATATAGTACACCATAATTACCACTGGGAAACATCTCAGGAATACCAACCAAACTAGAAAATTACCTAAAAACAAACTTATACATTCACACTCAATTACCATTCAATACCACATACATACAACCACTTTCACATTGGAAACAGCGTCATGTATCATATACTTGCAAGGCTAAACGTAGCCTAATACAGTCCAAGAGCGATACCTAAAAGCAAAATGAAAATTACTGCAGAATCTAAAAGCATTACTACAAGCAATAAATGCAGATAACTTAGCTTATAATGACGAATTTTCATCCAGCAAAGTTCTAGCTCTTCAACATGCGCTGTTAACCAATTCCAACACCAACAAAAGAACCGGAGAGAGAAATACACAGCTTAAAGCTCAAAAGTTGACCAAAGCTCTACAAAAGCTTTTGTTTCGCCATAACCAGGCTTCTTCAGGAAATGTGAAAGTGGTTGTATGTATGTGGTATTGAATGGTAATTGAGTGTGAATGTATAAGTTTGTTTTTAGGTAATTTTCTAGTTTGGTTGGTATTCCTGAGATGTTTCCCAGTGGTAATTATGGTGTACTATATTTATTGTGAATTGAATTAAAAAAATGTTTAGGATGGTAGGGAGGCTTTGACCGGTGATGTAAGCGTCTACCAACACCATATAGTGATTTATCACTAAATGTGGAGTTGTGACATCTGAGGTCATTTTTTGCCTGGTTATAAATATCACAAGATTATTTGGTATTAGTGTGTTGTGAATTTTGTACCTTGTAAGGTTTTCAGCAGGTTTTGTTATAGTTTGATATTAGATGTCACCATATATCTCTGGGATAATTCCTTTT
The DNA here is from genome assembly GCA_033557465.1 of Ichthyophis bannanicus. Lineage (NCBI taxonomy): Eukaryota > Metazoa > Chordata > Amphibia > Gymnophiona > Ichthyophiidae > Ichthyophis > Ichthyophis bannanicus. The sequence goes on along the minus strand of CM066036.1, from coordinate 167,933,571 downwards.
GCCCAATTAGATAGGGCTCTGTTCCCTTTGATTTCCTTAAAGACAGGATGGTAGGTTGTATCGACGGATCAGCTCTGCTGGACAGAAGTGACAGAGCAATGAGACAGCTGAGCCAGAACTAGAAGGAGCAATAGTGCACCAACGTTTGCAGCCCTGGCGTCAGTGGTATGAACTATGTTGACTGCATATGCATACAGAATTTGAGTCATAGAAAAAGAAAACTGATTTGAGGAAATAAGGTTGAGTTTTATACTTCTCTGTTTCAGGAGGAAAATGTGATAATGGAACATTTCTGTTAGAAAAGAAAAGAAACACAAAGAATCAATTCTTTGCATTGGATAACATAAAAATTTCAGAGCTACTGAATAATATATGTAAATTAATATAGTTGACACATCTGATTCTTTTGATTGTTAGATCCAGATGTGTTAAACTGTAAAACAAACAATTGTACCATTTATTTACCACATTCATGTTAAACACAATAAGAATTTTAATTTAATAATATCAATATAACCATTTATTCATGAAAAACTTTACCTGAGCATGTCATCTTAACAGACCCTAACCTGGACCTTAACCACAAGATCATGGCTCTAAGTATTTGCAGGGAAGGCTCTGGCTCGGGGGGGGGGGGGGGGTGATCCACAGTCCCATCAACTTTCCTCAGGAGTGGAAGGAACAATCCATTTGCTCATCCTAGTTTAACTCTGTGCATGTTTCATTATTGCCCATTGCCCTCAGAAGGCCCAGGATAATTGTGTATTTTCATGCATATAAATTCTTGGGCCTATTTATTAGTGTAAATATACACCTTTTAATATTACAGCATAGTGTAATGCTCCCCTACAAAGGCATTTATTTATATGCTTCCTAAACCAATTATGCATTGATTTAAAATTATGCCAAGCCTTGGGATCAGGAAATATAAAGTTGTTTATTATTCATAGGTTCTTGTCTTAAAGGTAGAGTGTCACTGAAAACTGGTATATATTTGGGGTCATTCCAAGCCGCGAATAGCAGGGGTGGACGTCCCGTTGGGATGTCCATTCACACTATTTGGCCCCCTGTGCATCCCCAGCTAACCTCCCTGTACAAACAAGGTGTTTGTATGGGAAGGCTAGATGGGGGCGGGACAGGGGAGGTATGGAGGTGGAGTTAAGGCAGGCAGTGGATGATCCATGGCCCCGGATGTACAGAGCTGATTCTGATGTTGGCCCTATATGTCCGGGGCTGGCAGACTGAACGGGGAACTTAATCCACCTTTGAGGTGGAATACGTTCCCCCAGATGGCAGGGGACAGTGGGCCTGGGTGGTGGAAGGGGTCGAAGGGGATGCAGGTGATTCCCTGCAGTCCAACCCTAGCTTTGAGAGGCCAGATCGGGGGTAAGGCTGCATGGAATTTAAGAACAAGTTGGCGGCCGGGGATCATGGCTTCTAAATGGAGCTGCAGTGCCATGGCAACCGGACACCATGGCGCCGTGGCTCCATTCAGGAGCCTTGATTGATTTATCCGGGTAGAGGCTTGTACGTGCAGGACAGCTGAAATCAGATCCCAGCCTGCATGTACAGGCCTAATCCCGATTCTGATCCTGCAGGGCTAGACGTGCACCGCGAGATCAGAATCGTCTCTGCCCCTGTACATCCAATTCCGATCAAGCACACAGGGACATGGACGTCCTGATCAGAATGGGGCCCATTGTGTCTAGATGCTCATTCTTGGCTATGATTAATTCTTTGTGTCACTGTCTTAGTGCAACCCTTGTCTCTGAAATGACAAAAATCCTATTGTTTTACCTTGATGTGTTCATGGGCTTATAGGTAACGTGACTGAGCGTAGTAGTAGAATATTCATTTCAGGGAACTCATAACTTTATTCACAGAGGATAAATTCATTATTATACAGCCCACATCCCTCGATGGGGCTACACCTATAAAACATTTGTGGTTACATTAATGACTTTTTTGCACCAATATTTCTGTAAATAACTGCTCCCTCAGAGACATCCCTGATGCTGATGTTTTTTTTCTTTCCCTCTCTCTCTTTCACACATACACAGAGTTAATTCCCTCTTGCTCTCTTCTAATATGATCATCTTTCTTTTTCCCTCTAATACTCTATTCTTTCACCCTCAGTATCCCTAGACAATTGTTTCTCTTGCACTCCCTCAACCACCACTGATCCCCCTCATACCCTTCCTAATTCCTCCTCCTGCTGCCCATCCTATTACCACATCCATTATATATCAGCTATGACCTCATACAGCTCCAAAGCAAAATATGGGCAATGCCATGGCTCTCACTGCCATAGTCATGCAACCAAGTCCCCAGTCCCCTGCACATCAGATATGGTCTGTCTCACCTAGTGCTCATACTGCTGTCACTGACACAGTCTTCTTCACCAGTGATGCTTCTCTCTTTGAAATTACTCACGTGTACCTTATTAACATTCTGTGATGGGGTTTATGTCTCATCATGTCAACTCTCTAAATGAACAGCAATCAACCCCAAAAAGAGCAACGCAGGGGACAGAAACAGAAGAACTTATCACAATCTAGGTTACAGGAGAAGCCTGGTTCCCAAGGTAACCAAGGAGGTTGAAGTCCAAAAGAGGCTGGGCCTGGGGGATAGAAAAGTGGAGAGAGAAGACACAGCTCAGTTTCCCTCAGGAAGCCAAAGGAGAAGGAGGTGAAAGTCTGCTCTCCAGTGATCAAGATAATGACTTTGTTTAAAATATGAAGTTATTTGGAGTGAAGGCTTCTGGAGCCAGCTAAACTGCAAGTTTTAGTGCAACCAGTGACTTGGTATTTGTTTTTCGACAAGCTTACAACAAGTCATGCTTTGATAATGGACTGAGTACTTTGTTAAATAGACAGTCTGCATGGGTGGTGATGACTTCCCTAAGTAAAGGGTTTCAGAGAATCATATGGGTGATGCAGCCTGGAGACTACAATGGCAGTGTTTTTTTATTTGTGGAGAACACTGATTGGTGATCTATGACCTAATGAGTAAATGACTTGTTTGAGGGATTTATTAGATATAAGGCTGGTGTTAAGGGATGGCAAACGTTGCAATTGCCTTGGGTCCCATGCCACAAGGGGCCCCAGGTCTGCTTCAAGCTGAAGGAGGAATAGACTGCAGATGAGCTTGGGGTCCGCTCACCAGTTTCTGCCCAGGGCCTCTGCATGTTTAACAGTGGCCCTGATTAGAGGCTGCATGACAGCACAGAAACTGAAAGAGGAACCCCAAACTCAAGGGAACTGGTGGCATTATAGCTGGGGATGAGGGAATGAATTAACTGATTGGGAGGCCTGTAACAACCAAAGCTTAACTCTTGATAATAGTTCTGATCTTTGAAGGGCCTTAATTGGCACCAGGAGCTGAAGCAACAACAAAGAGGATGGAGTGGCAGAACAAAATGCAACCTGGGGCTTCAAACATTCTTATCTCTGAAACGACCCACTTTGGTGCTACAACTTTGCAGTGAGATGCAAACCAAGGTCATTGTCTGTCACTATATGGATAGCCATAGTCCAGCTATAATTGTGAATGCATGTTCAACAGAGACAAAAACAAAAAATAGTACTCATTTTTGTTTTAAATGTAAGGAACATGAAAGACTATAGTGGCAATGGTGCAGAAGGCTGCAGTAACAGCAGTGGAAAGGATGTGTCAGAGTACATGTATTCTTACAATAGACTACCTGCATCCTAGTGAAAACTCATAAGAGGATATTTTTCCCCCAGTCCAACCCTACAGCACTCTTCTCCTACCCCTTCCGGTCACCCCAGCTCTTTTTCCCATCTTCCCATTCTACATTCTTCTTGAACAGCTTCACTCTGGGTGTCTTCTAAATTGTTGCCTCATCACCCGCTATCTCCATCTGTGAATGTGTTTTTCGATGCCCCATATTGTTTTCAAAGAGTACGTGTTAGCTTGCAGCGCCCACTGGTGGTCAGAGAGGAACCAGTGCTGACAGAAATAGAACCTGCTGCCAAGAACATTATATATATATAAAGCCCGTTGTTATTCTGTTTACCAATGTTAAACAGCATAGGTGGGAAATAAAAGCAGAAGATATAAATAAATAAAGAAATATGATAAACTGGCCCTAAAAATAGATAGAAGCATCTCCTACCACAAGGGTCTTGGAAAGGAGACCACGTATAATTATGCAGAATGATAGGAAGAAATTTCCATCTAATATGAGGATTTACTTTTTTCCCTTCGATAGGGTTTAACAGTTGTGTTAGTTGAATTTTGCGTAAGAAAACAGTGAGTCAGGCAAGAAGAGAAATGACCTTCATGCTCCCCTACAAAGGCATTTATTTATATGCTTCCTAAACCAATTACGCAGACCAGAGCAAGTGTAGTGGTGGTGATGCAGTGGAAGGAGAATACTTTACAGTATGTGATACAAATAAAAAATACTGTACATCCCCAAATCTTCTATACATGTGTATGATATTATTTGTTTTAATGTTATAGCGATGCTTCTTGAGATACCTTTGTATATAACAACATAAGAACATAAGATATGCCATACTGGGTCAGACCAAGGTCCATCAAGCCCAGTATTCTGTTTCCAGCAGTGCCAATCTAGGTCACAAGTGCCTAGCAGTTTCCCTAAAAGACACAGGTTCCGCAATGTTTGTACTGGGTCAAGCATTGATATCCTGGGTCCCTTCTTAATAATGGTTTATGGACCTTTCCTCCAGGAACTTGTCCAAACCTTTTTTAAACCCAGCTACACTAACAACCTTTACTACATCCTCCAGTAAAAAATTCCAGAGTTTGATTACACGTTGAGTGAAAAAATATTTTCTTTTATTAGCCTTAAATAGTCTACCCTGTAGCTTCATTACATGTCCCCTAGTCTTTCTATATTCGGATAACATAAACAATCGATCTATGTTTACCCGTTCCACTCCATTCATTAATTTATAGACTTCTATCATATCTCCCCTCAGCCGTCTCTTTTCCAGGTTAAAGAGCCCTAAACTTTTTAGCCTTTCTTCATAGGAGTATTCTTCCATCCTCTTTACCATTTTGGTGCCTCTTCTCTGAACCTTTTTTATTAACGCTATATCCTTTTTAAGATACGGCGACCAGAATTGCACACAATATTCAAGGTGTGGTCTCACCATGGAACGGTATAGAGGCATTATAATATCTTTTGTTTTATTTTCCATTCCCTTCCTTATGATACCTAGCATTCTATTTGCTCTCTTGGCCGCCGCTGCACACTGGGCTGACGGTTTTAATATGTTATTCACAATGACGCCTAAATCTTTTTCCTGGGTGGTAGTTCCCAATGTGGAACCTTGCATTGTGTAACCGTAGTTTGGGTTGTTCTTCCCTAGGTGCATAACTTTGCACTTGTCCACATTAAATTTCATCTGCCATTTTGATGCCCAGTCTTCCAATTTTTCAAGATCCTCTTCCAATTTTCCACAATCCTCTTGGGTTTTAACAACTTTAAATAGTTTTGTGTCATCTGCAAATTTGATAACCTTACTCGTTATTCCACTTTCCAGGTCATTTATGAATATGTCAAAAAGCAGCAGACCCAGCACAGATCCCTGGGGTACACCACTATTCACCGTTCTCCATTGGGAAAATTGGCCGTTTAGCCCAACCCTCTGCTTCCTATCTTTTAACCAGTTCCTGATCCACAGTAGTACACTGCCTCCTATCCCATGACTCTTTAGTTTTGCCAAAATTCTCTGATGAGGGACCTTGTCAAAGGCTTTCTGAAAGTCCAGGTATACTATATCAACTGACTCACCTTTGTCCACCTGTTTATTCACACTTTCAAAAAAACATAACAGATTAGTAAGACAAGATCTTCCTTGTCTAAAGCCATGTTGGCTGTCTCCCATTAGGCCATGACTATCTACATGCTGAGTAATTTTATTCTTTATGATGGTTTCTACCATTTTTCCCGGTACTGACGTGAGGCTCACCGGTCTGTAGTTTCCCGGATCACCGCTGGTACCCTTTTTAAAAATTGCTGTTACATTGGCGATCCTCCAATCTTCAGGTATTAGAGATGATTTTAATGATAGTTCACAGATTACTAATAGCAGGTCTGCAATCTCATATTTCAGTTCTTTCAACACCCTTGGATGTATACCACCCGGCCCAGGTGATTTGCTACTCTTCAGTTTATCTAATAGTTATAATACATCTTCCCGATGTATCGATATTTCCTTCAATTCTTCCGCACCTTTAAATACCACTTCAGTTATGGGTAACATCCCTACATCTTCCTCAGTAAAGACCGAAGCAAAGAATTCATTCAGTCTCTCTGCTATCGCCTTGTCGCCTCTTAGTGCCCCTTTAACTCCTCTATCATCTAATGGTCCAACCGACTCTCACAGGTTTTTTGCTACGAATGTACTTGAAAAAATCTTTATTTCGCGTTTTTGCTTCCGCAGCAAGCTTCTTCTCAAGTTCTCCCTTTGCCTTCTTTATCAATGCCTTGCATTTGACCTGCCAGTGCTTGTGCTGTTTCCAGATTTTGTCGTTTGGCTCTTTTTTCCATTTCTTGAAAGATGCTTTTTTGGCAACAACAGCCTCTCTGACCTCACCTTTAAACCATTATTAAAAGTGGGCTGCTACACAGTACACTGTCCTGTGCTGCTGAGGTAAGCTATATTCTTATTTGATTTATATTATAGCTCTTTGCTGCTGCTAGGCTCTAACTTATTATGAAATTTAAACTACAAGCTCTCTGCTGGGTTCTAAATTTAACCATAAAGCTCTCTTCTGTGTTTTAAATTTAAACTAAAAGTACTTTGCTGATGCTAGGCCCTGAGTGACTATTAAATTTAAACTACAGCTCTCTGCTGGGTTCCAAATTTAGCCAGAAAGCTCTCTTCTGTGTTTTAAATTTAAACTAAAAGTACTTTGCTGATACTAGGCCCTGAGTGACTATTAAATTAAAACTACAAGCTCTCTGCTGGGTATGAAATTTAAATTTAAACTTAAACTGCTGCTACTAGGCCCTGACTGATTTAACAAAAAATAGTGGGTTCACAGATTAAATAGTTTTAATAGAAAGAATTCCCTTCAGAAAATTCCCAGTATATACTCACAATTGAGATCTCTCTCCAGAAGTAACAGTCCCCTGTTCTAGTCCTTCAAGACTGAGGATCACAGAGCTCTGGTTGAACTATTTATGCCTGTGCTGCTGAAGTAAGCTGTGACCAACTTCCTGGATGATTAACAGTCCTTGCTTGGATAGAAGGAGTCTTTCAAAATGGCCTTTTGAACTGCCACCTGGTGTTAACACCTATTGAAAAGGTTTCACGCGTCTCTTGCCCCCTAGGTAGAAGGCCTCTTTGTAAAGGTCTCTAGAAAACTTTATTTGTTGCTCAAAGAGTACTGACCCTGTCTTGCCTTTTGTGCTAATCTATATTCTTATTTGATTTAAATTATAGCTCTTTGCTGCTGCTAGGCTCTAACTTATGAAATTTAAACTACAAGCTCTCTGCTGGGTTCTAAATTTAACCAGAAAGCTCTCTTCTGTATTTTAAATTTAAACTAAAAGTACTTTGCTGATGCTAGGCCCTGAGTGACTATTAAAGTTAAACTACAGCTTTCTGCTGGGTTCCAAATTTAACCAGAAAGCTATCTTCTGTGTTTTAAATTTAAACTAAAAGCTGATGCTAGGCCCTGAGTGACTATTAAATTAAAGCTACAAGCTCTCTGCTGGGTATGAAATGTAACCAGAAAGTTCTCTTCTGTGTTTTAAATTTAAACTTAAACTGCTGCTACTAGGCCCTGAGTGATTTAACAAAAAATAGTGGGTTCACAGATTAAATAGCTTTAATAGAAAGAATTCCCTTCAGAAAATTCCCAGAAGTATATACTCACAATTGAAGATCTCTCTCCAGAAGTAACCGTCCCCTGTTCTAGTCCTTCAAGACTGAGGATCACAGAGCTCTGGTTGAGCTATTTATGCCTGTGCTGCTGAGGTAAGCTGTGACCAACTTCCTGGATATATACTGTATGTGTGTGTGTGTGTGTGTGTTTTTATCCACCTTCTACATGTCTAGCTTATAAGAATCAGAAGAGGTAAGTCCACAGAAATAAAGACTGTAAACAATACCATTCTGCACAGAGTGAAATAAGGAAGGCAACAAAATCGTGAAAATATTGTGAATGAATTTTTGAATTAGCATTATCTATAATTTGAATTCATGGCTAATGAAGGAATACAATACTAAAAATGTATACAGAACAGGAAATATGAGGGGATGTTTAATATCTGCATCTCTTTCTCCAGTCTATGGTAGCATGGAGAGGTTTAAAATAATAAAAAGAACATTCAGAAACAGTCAGCCACTCTTTTTATAGTGAGATATCTACCTACAGAGTATGGGAACTGCCATGGGCACCAGAATGGCACCATGGTATGACAACCTTTTTAAGTCAACTTGCCATGAACACTGCTGCAAGGGTTCTACAAGGAGCATCCAGGTGTGATCACGTGACACCAATTCTCAAACATCTTCACTGGCTCCCGATACAAGGCAGGATCATATTCAAAACCCTAATTCTCACATACAAGGCCATACATGGTTTGTCTGCAAACTCTCTAACTGATCTCACACAAGTTTTACCTCCAACTAGAGCCAGAAGAAAAATAGCAACAAACACCCTAATAATGCCGAAGGCCATAACAACCTGTAGCCAAGCAACAGCGAACAGAGCCTTCATGTTTTGCGCCCCAAAACATTGGAACTCCCTACCACCCGAAATTCGTGCCATAACCGGCATAGTCCAATTCAGAAAGGCCCTCAAACATAACCTATTCATCAAATACTACCCCACATAAAGTGCCTAATATTTACCACAAACTTAACAGAATTCCCTCCTTTTCCAAACATTATTGATAATATTACATAAATACTTCTCTCATGTGATCGAATTAGCAGATCAATATTCTATGTATATAGTTCAATGTATATAGTTTTACCCCCATATTATCCATGTTTATCTTATCCAAGTTTATTTTCCTATTTTATGTAATACCGAGCAGCCTGTTGTTCTGGTCTTTGGTTCTCTGTAAACCGCGCTGATTGTAAATAGCGCGGTATATAAAAAATTGAAATAAATAAATAAATAAATAAATTCAAGGAGGCCATCTTGAATGGTTACCAACAAACCTTAACATATTACTAGTGCATAGACGATATCTTCATAATTTGGGCTGAAAGAAAAAAGAACCTTAAATATGTTGAGGCACATTCCAACATGTGAATACAGGCCCTGTGAGCGCGATCGGAATCGGGATGCACAGAGGTAGACCCAATTCCGATCCTGCAATCTGCGAATCAGAATTGGGTCTAGAGTCTGTACGTGCAGGCTAGGACCTGATTCACATCAGCCTGCACGTCCAGAGCCATGCCTGGCTAACTCAGTCAGGCTCCTGAATGGAGCCATGATGCCATGGTGTCCCGTTGCCATGGATCCGTGGCTCCACTCAGGAGCTGCGATCCCCAGCCGCCAACCACTCTTTCCTTTCCCCGCAGCCCAACCTCCGATCTGGCCTTCCATAGCCAGGGTTGAGCTGTGGGGAACCCCCTTGACGCTTCACCTTCCTTGCGCTGCCCCAGACTGACGTTCCCCAATATCCTGGGGGACCTATTCCATCTCTAAGGTGGAATAGGTCCCACATCCATTCTGTTGACCCCAGACGTACAGGGCTGACTTCAGAATCGGCCCTGTACATCCGGGGTTGCCGACTGCCCACTGCCTGCCCTTAGCTCTGCTTCTGCAATGCCCCCTCCCGCCCCCATCTAAGCCTCCCCATACAAATACCTTGTTCGTACAGGGAGGCTTTTGACAGAGCCGGAAGGGGTGAATAGCGGGGATCGTCCAGGTCCGCTATTCACGGGACTGAATAGACCCCATCTTAAACTGTATCTGAGCTATGCAAAAATCTCAAAACATACCTGTTCATTGAATCCTTTGGGTTGGATGATAATGAATAACCTCTCATCCATCAAACGCAGAACAGTTGTATAATTCCACCTGTTCATATCTCCTCTTTGTTCCCCAAGTTATTGACCCCTCCCCTGTTACTTGTTCACTATGTAATTGTTATGGTTCAATGTTAAATGTAAACTGCTTTGACTGCTATAACTCCTTCAAGCCCCCTCTTCTGTTCCTTTTACCTATGCTCCCCCAATCTGATTTCTAGCCCTATATGCCTCAGTGTGGGGCCTCCTCCCCACCCTTAGACAATATACTAGAATATATTTACCATATGATATCCCCCTATATAAACATCCAAGTTTATTTACCCTGTTCATTGTACATTTCCTGGTTTGTATTACAATGTAAACTGCTTGGAATACACGATAAGACAGCATTAAAAACTTGTTAAATAAACAAAGAAATAAATAAAAATAAATAAATAAAAAGGACTACTCCATAGAATGTATTAACTTTTTTAGATATCACAGTCTCACTGTAATAATTGCTTACAAACCTCAGTATACCAATCTCTGTATATTAAAAAATTCATTATACATAGCCAAGTCAGAAGATACTGCATTTGCTCTGAACCACAAGGCTGGAATAAATATCATAAAGCTACCATTTTGAAAATGCCTGTAGCTGGGGCAGGAGTCAAGGGAGACCGCTCCTACCCAAAGACAACAGGACTACTAGGGATTCTGAGGTTAAGACCTGTGGGAAGTGAGGTGAAGGTTAGGTTAGGCCTGAGGGAGGGATCTGTTTAGGGAGTTGGGGGGTTGCTTTAAAGGTTGCAATTTGCTTTCCAGAAGGGATGCTGAAGGGGAGAATGCTCAAGGGGGAATTAATGTTGGAGGCATTCCATTTGGAGGAGCTGGTTTGCCATGGGAATGATCAGAGTTCGGAAGGGGTCTGTGCTGTGTTGGGAGTGGCTGAGCCCTGCTGTGGTCACTGGATCTTTTGCTGCTATAGATGGGTAGCGGCCATGCTACTAGATTGCTGGGAGCTCAGCTGCATTTAATGCTACCTCTTGTGATGGTGATAAGTGCAACCATGCTATTGGCAGTTGTGACCATTAGTAATCAGTGACATCTTGCATGCAAGCCAAATCCGCCACTATGCCCACGCTCTTCATCAAACCCATCTTGATTCCAGCCAATTCTGTGCTAAGCACTTAGTGAGTTTATTTACTGACGTGGTGTTTTTACCACACTATACCATCAGCTTGGCCCACAAACATTAATAAACAGGCCCCAAAATGAGAAGCAACACTGTTATTTTTTTCCTGTCCTCGGATTTTTCATGGTCCTTCTTGATCAAGTCGTTCTACCACTTCTCCCTCAGCACAACTGGAACGTTTTCTATAAAGTTTTAAAGCTTGGAGAAGGATTCATGCATCAAAAAGGACTGAGCACATGCTTACTATTTTAAGTACACTCACTTGTTATTTAATTGTCAGGATCCCGGTAGGCTCATGGGTACATTGTACTCAGGGATCTATAAGAACATTTTCAATGGAAAATCCTGAGCAGGTTTCACTTTGAATATCCTGCTTGTGGAAGGAACCCACATGGGATTTTGAAAATGAAATTTCCAAGTGGATATTCCCTCTTCTGACATTCTCTGCCTCTTTTTTGGATGTAACAGGTACCCACATTCTAAAGAACATTTGTTTAACATTTCTTATATACCACCTTTCATAATATCAAGGCAGTTTACATTGAACAAGGCATTATAAAAGGGAGATAATTATTTTACAGGGAATATGGGCAATGGAGGGTTAAGTAGCTTGCCCAAGACCACAAGGAACATCTATGGGACTAGAAACCCCAGTCCTTCTGGCTCAAGGTTGTTGTCTTCTTTTGGGATTTGAACCCCTGACCTTCCAACTAGAGGCAACTTGCCCCAACCACTAGGCCACTGGACATGGATAAAGTGCCCTGTACTCTGTGGTTCCAATTCTTCATGGGGCTTCTCCTATGAGTCAAAAATTGTTTATTCTAGGGTAAAACACTAAAAATTGTACTTTTCCTTGTGATGGTAAGCATGCTGCGTACATGTGTGCTAAACAATGGTAAGGGAACAAAAAAATTTGCAGGCTGCTAAAATCCATTTTTGTATGCTCACTAACGTTCAGCAGTGTATGCAAAAAATTTGCCTGTTTGAGTGTATAGGCCCCTTAATTTTCACGATACGCAAATCCTGACGAACTATATAATGCATAACATCAATTCTGATGTAGAACATTCATATTTCAAGCTGGTGCAAAACAGAAAAAGGAAAAAGAAATAAGCTTGTGTAGTTTTAGCTATGAAACTGCATGGAAAAATAAGAGCTAGCTCCACATGTCAGTAGCAGCGCTCATACAACTTCTCCTTCCTTTCCTCCATGATTCTCATGTTACATGTTAATGTCTTTCTCTTCAAGTTAATTATATTTATCAGCTGGCAAAGAACATGAATTCTTCATTAGCTTTGGATCTACTTACAAATAATCTGGAAAACTCAATTTTCAAGTTGAATTTTCAATCTGATACACATAAGAAGAACAATAACTGAATTTTTATGATCACATTATTTACAGAGATACAATCTAATAAGAATACAAAGGAAAAACTGGTGTTAAACTATACCTCTGGTGATGCTTTTTAAAGGAAAGGTAATTTTACAAAGATACAGAATAATAGTGCTAGTGTTTCAATCCTACTTGGGTAGCAAGTTAAAAAAAATTGTGGACAGATATGCAGGCATTTGTGGACATGTAAATGAGCTTCCAAGGGAAAACTCTCAGAAGGTTTTGCCTTTGAAAATTCAAGTTAGTGAAAGATTATAGGTGTAAAAGTACCTCTCTATAGGTGCAAATTTTTCCCATAGGTGTAAAGAAAACATAGGAAAGTATGCAGAGAGATTTCAAAATAAAATTCCTATACATGCCTTCCCTTCCCCATAAACCACAAAGAGGACCCATCTTTCTTCAATGTGGCCCGAAGTGTATACATTTTGAATTGAAGTGCATACTTTTAAGATATTTATTGATTGTTGCTCCATCTACTATGAGCCTAGATCTTCCTTTTTTGCAATAGGTAAATAATACTCATGAACAACTGGTGGAAAAGAGTCAGTTGGAATTTTCAAAACTTCATGTAAATATCTTTTAAATATTTCCAGAAAAAATCATAGGACGTTTAGGAAAATTTAGTAACCTAATATTGCAAGCCCGAGTAAAATTTTCTGACGACTTTATTTTCCTCCTTAACATAGTATTGACTTTAAATAATGTAGATGACACAGTCCGAAGACCTTGTACTTTCAAATAAATATCCTTGCCTTCATTTTTAGAAAGCAAATTCTCTTCCTCAAATTTAATTAGAAAAATGTTCTTGAACTTGTAGAGACAAAGATTGTTTTTGTGTCGTTAATCCCACCTCAATTGAGAAATAGCCTCCCAAATAACCTTCTAAGTAATGACTGGAGGATGAGTCAAAGTAAACCCCATCAAGTAAGAAGGAACACTCAGCAGTTCACCCACCGAGAGGGGGAGTCCCCCAATGGGTACCTGAATCAATCCTTGACTGGAAAAGCCTGGAGTGCCCCGCTTCTACTCTGGTGCTTCAAGGCTTCTTCCACCTTCCTCCTGACAACTCCGAGATAGCAACATACCTGTTGCTTCTCCTATGGATAGACCCCCTTCAGTGGGGCTGACTGTGATACACTGCTTCCTCCCAGGCCTGGTGCTTGGTGGGATGGGGGACTCTGGAGGCATGCACTACTCATGTGAAAGGGAGGGGTCCATTTACAAAGAGGAGACCACACCTACCAACTGCGGCGACACCTCAGCTGGAACCATTTCCTTCGAAGAGGTCTGACACTGCTTGCAGTCCAGGTATGCTGGGGAAGATATTGGACTGAGATGCCAAGGGTGCTTTCACAGCCTTCCCTTTCCTCTTCCCCATACAGGAAAAATGTCACAGAAAGCGAACACAAGGCTAGTGGGCTGCAGACACCATCTTGAGGTAGAATTCTTGATTCAACTCAGGCATGAAGCTCTAGCAATTCAAAGTAAACTCAAACTTGGAAAATGTTAATTTGAATTTGATATATTTTAAGATTTTTTACCAGTATATTTAGCAAAATTTTAAAGTAATTTCTAAAGTTCAAAGGAAATTGAAAAATAGCTTCAGAATTCAGAATAAAAGCCAAAGTGACACTTTAAATAATTTAATAAACCCTTTTTGCTTCATATTTTTCAAAAAGGTGTTTTGAAACAATTCAAAGGACATTCAAAATTTTAAAAGGTCCTGATTTATTCTTATGTGATAGCTTGACTCCGAGTGGTAGTCTCACAGTACTACTGCTAAGAGTCAAGAAGCACCATTTTGAGGCTAACAAATAATGAGACAGTTGGAATGACTTGGGGTCATGCCCCTCCACTAGCCACCAGAGAACTCTGAGGTAAATACCATAGGGGCATAGAAGTAGGCTTGGACTTCAGGAGGGTTTCTGGAGGGTAGAGGGATGGGTATGGACTGTTGTGGTGTCAGGGAGATAGTAAGATGGATTTGGACTGTCATAGAGGTTATCAAGGTGGTCAAGTGGCTTCCTGGGGTCATAAGGCAGCATGTTAACAGCCTGATGCTCCCGTGAATAATACAGCTTGTGAAATTAAACAAAAGCTGTTTTATCTGATTAGCATCATAATAAGGTGTCTTGCATGATTTGCATCTCATTATTATTTAGCTTACACTGTGGTAAACTAAAGTGCATTAAGGACAAGTAACTCAAAATGTTTCCTTTTAATATGCTTTACATGATAAAAATCCTGCATTATTCTCTTAATGTGCATAGCACTCTCCCTCTCTACCACAATTTGTTTCTTAGAATGACAAAAAGTGATAATATCTTTTTAAAAATCATTACTAAAAATGTATCTAGAGTAGTGAGGAGAGCAGAGGAAGTCATTTTAGAATATCAGCACATGAGGATTGGCTATTTATGGCTGAAAGTGAAGATGATCTGACACATTTGCTTCTCAAGATCAATGAACATAGTCTTAAAATGGGCCTGCACCTTAATGTAAAGAAGACAAAGATTCTGACAACTGGCAAAATCAATTAGTCCATCAATGATGAAGAAGAAATTGAAATAATGGACAACTTTAACCTACTTGGATCAACTATAATTAAAGAAACAACAAGCAGTCAAGAAATCAGACGGCATATTGCTCTTGGCAGAATGGCTATGAAGGACCTAGACAAGATTCTCAAGAACAGAGATGTCTCTCTCCATACAAAGATTCAACTTATTCAAGCCATGGTATTTTCAATAACGTCATATGGATGCGAAAGTTGGACAGTGAAAAAGATAGACAGGAAGAAAATTAATGCCTTTGATTTATGGTGCTGGTGACGAATACTGTTTACACCATGGACTAAGAACAAACTAGTAAGTACTATAGGAGATCAATCCTAAACTTTCTTTAGAAACTCAGATGACAAGATTTCAACTTTCATATTTTGGACACATCATGTGAAAAGAGAGATCATTAGAGAAAGACATACTTGGCAAGGTAAAAGGTCAACGCAAACGAGGAAGGCCAGCAAAGAGATGGATTAATACAATAACAACAGCTATGGGTGCCACTCTGTCAACAATGAGCCACCTGACTGAAGACCGAACAACAGTTTAGGACAACTATCCAGAGGATTGCCATGAGTCGACAATGACTTGACGGCACTTAACAACAACAATTTCAGAAAGATGCTATTTAAACTCTACATGACGAGAATGCAAAAATGTTTGAGTAGATTGAAAAATTCTATCTTTATTTTCTGTTTTATAATATGAATAAACATATATTCTAGTTATTTCCCTATCAGCTTTTGCACCTTCACCAAAGCAAGCACAATCTTTATAAAATTGCTTGTTTTGAATATTGCTCTAAAATGATGGACTACGAGGATTAAAGTCCTTAATCCCACATTTATTATATTTGCCTTTAAAGTTAAAAAAAAATAATCAAAAACAAAAATCTTAGGGGTCCTTTTACTAATGTGTGGTAAATGTACTTACCGCACCTTAATTGTCAAAGATAAGGAGCGATAAATGAAAATCTTATTTGGTATAGGGGACATGCCACGCATATGCCTTGCATTTAGAGCACAGGGTAAACAGTACCTGCCAAGGCAGGAAACATGGGCCTGGAGACCAAAATCAAGGGGAAGAATAAGTGACTGTGCCTGTAGCTGAAATGTTCCCTAAGTCCCTGTCCATCTCACTAACCAACCCATCCCAATCTAACCCCCCATGTACCTCCCAGTCTGCCACCCCTGCCCAGAAAGCAACCCAATGCTCTAGGCCTCCCCTATACCACCCACCATCCTGATCACCCCCTTCAAACTCAGATTCTTCCCCACACCCTGTGATTTCCCTCTGGGTCTTATGTGGGTATTTTCTGTTGGTCTTAATAGGAATGGTGCATGAGTCCCCCCCCCCCCCCCCCATTCCTGCCCTAGCTGCAGAAATCTGACAAAATTGTAACTCTGACCCTTAGGGGTAGGCCCTTTAGACTACTGATAGGGTCAAAGACACTATTTTGTCAGACACAGGCAGTCAGGACAGGAGTGAAAGGGCTCCTGCCCTATTCCCACTGAGGCTACCAGATAACTCCTGGGTAAGACCTGAGGGTTCAGAGGGGGTAGGAAAGGGTCTGGGTTTGCGCAAATTAGGGATTAGGGGTCTTGAGGAAAGGTGGAGTGTTGGGTTTCTTTCTGGCCAGGGGTGGGTACTGAACAAGGGGTTGAGTGGGGGAGTGAGATCAGTGGGAGCTTGATCGGTGTATATGTGATGGAAGCCTCAGATAAGGGTGGTTGGTCGGTGGGGCTGATTTAGACATGGGGGGGGGGGGGAGGACACCAATGTTGTGTGTCTGAATTTTTTTCTGTATGCACAGAGGCTGTGCTATTGGGCAAGTATAATGTCTGCACTCAACAACATCTCTTGAGGTTAAGTGCAGCAGCACTTCTAGCATTCACAACAGCTAGTGCGTGACAACATCCCATGTGCTAGCTGTTACCTGTTGCCATGCTTATTCTCTGCCCCGATCTCATCCCCATTCCACAGCATGCAGTTGGCATTTGAAATAGCACACACTAGCTGTCATGCCACTGTGGTAAGTTACCATGAGTGAGTGCTAACAGTATACACTAAACCCGGTGTAACCATTACCACAGTTTAATAAAAGGGCTTTGCATTGTAACTTCCCTTACTAGTTGTGTCAGCTATACATACTGTAGGTGGGCAAGAAGACACCTATTTTTAGCCTGTTTTATAAAGCACCTTTATAAAATACTAACACTAATACTAACATTCTTCAGCAATCATGCCTAGATTGAAAGTGCAGACATTACACTTGCTCAAGAGCAAGTACAAATATTAACACTTACTTTATATGCACACATGCATATTTAAAAAATGTGCAAGTAAATCATGACTCCACTTAGACTTTGCCCAAACTCTGTCCCTGAACATGGGTTCTGTACAAATACACACCAGCTTGCTCTGTGCATACTTTAAGGCTTAATCTAATTTTGCCATCCTTAGTGCCGCCTTCATTAGATGCAACAAATTTGTTTATCTGTTGTCAGTCACAACAGCTGTGGAGATAAAAAGGCACCTTCCTGTGTACTCATAGAATATAGTCAAAGCTTAAAAATAAATGAAAAGCAATCTAAAAATTAAGACAGGCAGTTCCTGTTCTCCAGAGCTGGGAATCCAGTCCCTTCAGAACATCAGCAGGGCAAACATATCCTTTCTCTCCCTAGTCCTTTGAAGAGTGTCAACAGGCAGACAGCATAACCGGGAACAATATCTGAGGCAACACACTTGAGGAGATAGTATTCCAGGGTGGAAGAAACCTGGGTGGGACATAGTGCTAAAAGACAGGCAGTCCCTGGTCCTGAGGGCTGTGAATCCATGTCCCAGAGGAACAAAAAGCAAGACAAACACATCCACCTCTCTCCAGTCCTTTGAAAAGTGTCATTAGGCCAGCAACATACTTGGGCAATGGAGGGCCCAGCCCAGGCTGGGTGGTTGATCCTTGGCACAGTGTCTGAGGCAGTGACTTGGAATGATAGTATTCCAGGGTGGTGCAGTCCTGTTGACTAGGTAGAGCACTAGAAGGTGGGAAGTCCTTGGTATCAAGAGCTAGGAAGCCAATCCTACAGGACTATTAGCAGGGCAAGCACATACTCCCCTCCCCAGTTCCTTTAAGAGTATCAGCAGGCAGGAAACATAATTGGTCAGTGCAGGGCCTGTCCTAGGCATATCATAATACTTGGGGAGGGTATGTATGGAAAATTAAATTGTTGTAGAATGAAGAAAGTTGGTAAGTTGAGAGCAGTACCGGGACAAGTGCACAAGAAAAGATGGGTCATGCCCAGGGTATGCTTATGGGCTCCCATAGTCCACCAATGATGCTAAAAATAGATGTCATTACAAGGAAAGTAGGAAGAGATCCTGCTTTCAATACAACTGTGAAAGAGATGGTATCTGGTAACATCCCTACAGAGGCAAAGGGAGGTTGATAAAGAACATGGTGAGGGGGGCACAAGAGATGCAGCAGGTTAAAACAACTAAGCCTCATAGCAGGTGTAATCTCCAGGAACAAGCAGAAATGTAGTCTTCACATATGGATGACATTGGGTACCGATGGAGCCTGTGCAGGAAGCTCCCCAGCTACCAATAAGAAAGCCTTTGGGAGCACTCAACTGTGCCTGCACCATTGCTTTCCCGCTCTTCCAACTCCATCTCTTCAGTTCTTTTTCCACGGAGCCAACGGGTCAAAATCCTGTCACCGGAGAAAAGAACTTAAACATTTTCTTCAAAGAGTACTTCTGCCTCACCGCACCGGAATCACTCGTGCCCACCGGGCCTTGCCCACCATCTTCACAATAGAAAAACCCTTGAGTAGGTCCAAAAATGCACCAAGCGCTCCAGAACCATATCAGTGTCAGATAAACATGATTGGTGACTGAAATGCCTTGGTCCTGCCCATGTACCCCAAGCCTGCTCCCTCTGCAAACAGATGATGAAGAGAGGCCTAGGGAACCAGGCCAAAATGTTTGGAGAACTATTTCCAACGGATTCAATGTCATTGGCCTCAACTTCCTCCAGAACATCCTCATGCTCTCAGGGCTCCAAGCAGTCTAAGGATTCCAAACACTCTGAGAAAAAGACTAAAAGACCTATGTCTTCTTCGAGGTCTTCCAAGGAAAAGCAAAAGCCTCGATAATCCTCAGAGAAATTGAAGGAACCAAAGGAAAGATCCAAGGAATCCTCAGGCAAGTCTCGGGAATCAAAGGAAAGATCCTGCTCTAAATACTGGGAGTCTTCCAGAAACCTCTTCTGATTCTGGCCATCGGCTCGGCATCCCCGGCAGTAGGACTTGTCCTCCAAAGCCTTGGTGGGGAATCAGAAGACACCCGGGTCTTGACCTCTGGAGACCCCCTGATGCCTTGCTCTGGTACAGTGGCAGCAAGCCCCGTTCTTGCATTGTATCAGATGCAAGCAACCTCCTTGGATCAGTGGCATGCTGTCCTTGGAAAGGATTTTGGCAGTCCTACTTGCAACTTTGGTTCCACTTGCACCGATAGCTGGGAGACTGTATACCGGGGCATCGACATCGGTGACCACATTGACATTGATCCAGGCATCGACATTGGTACCTCCTTTGGCACCAACCCAGTCTGCATCGAGAACTGAGGCCTCGGTACCAAAATCAATATCTGTATCAGCCACCGAGATCCCATGACTGAGAACCACAGTTCTAGACCCCGAAGGTATCAAGGAGCATTGACACTATTCATACGGGCATTGACATTGTCGATACTCACCGGTGTCAGACTTGGATATGTCTGATTCTGACCACCGCTCCTTCGATTCCATGGATTTCCATGATATCGCTTCTGAGCCCTCGCCTCCAACCACAACCACAAGCAATCACAACAAATCTCCACCTGAAGAGATGTTTTTTTCAGGAATTTATCCAAGATATGGTGTTGGGGCTATCGGTTCTGACTGCATCAGAACCGGAACCAAGGATGGACAAGCTGGAAATACTCCAGTACCCTACATCCCCGAATGAGGCCGCGATCCTCCCGGTGCATCGCATCCTTCACAACTTGATGCTCACAGTATTTCCAATTAGCCGTCAGCTTCACACCATGTGCAGGATACCGGAGTGTCCTGGTTTTCAGAAACCACAACTTCCACACCACTCTATGGTGGTTGAATCGGCGATGCATTGCATCAAGAGTGTCAAAAACCACTCTTCCATACCTCCAGGAATAGAATCCAGGAATCTCAATTCCTTTGCCCGCCGATCCTTTCAAGCTTCAATACTAGCCAGCAGAATCAACTCTTACTTTCTCTATATGGGAATGTTCCTCAAAGAACTTAATAAGGACTGGGAGGGTTTCCTTCCATTCTTTCCTAAGGAAAAGAGACCTGTTTTTCAAGCTGCACTTGCACACAGCCAAAATGTGTCAAAATTTGTAAACAGAGCAGCATTCAATGCTTTTGAATCCACTAGTAGAGTCTCATCTATTGCCATCAGTGCACACCGGTTAGCTTGGCTCCAAGCATCAGACCTGGAACAATGGGTCCAGGACAAGCTTGACTATATCCCCTATACAGGAGAGAACCTCTTCAGTAAGAACTGGAGGGAGAAGGCTAGAGACCTGGAAACAGATGACTCAGCGCTAAAACGGCTCTCCAGGAAGAATTCTGACCAAGCAAAGAAGAAAGCAGCAGCTAAAAGGACCTACCCCTTCTATTCTCAGCCCAAGCAAAAACAACAGGGTCCTAAGCAAGCAAAAACAAAACAAAACGGGAAAGCTAAGCCACAGCCAGCCACTCAGGTGCTGGCAGCACCCAGTTTTTGACTCCCACTGGGGAGCACACACAGTCCATTCCTACACATTGAGGAACCCACTACCATTCCAGGGAGACGCTGCCATTTTTCACATCGATGGCACTCCATCACCACAGAATAGTGGATCCTGTCCCATGTTCAGGGACAGAGTTAAATTAGCAGTTAAATTTTCAGAAACTTACCCCTCACCACTTCAGGGGGGATTTCCCAACATATCCTGCCCTCAACACCCTGCTCAAGCAGGAGGTCAACAATCACCTTTCCCAAGGAGCCATAGAAGCACTTCCTCAAAACCAACTGCTAAAAGGCTTCTACTCCCCCTACTTCCTCATTCCAAAGAAATCAGGGGGTTACAGGTCCATTCTCGACTTCAGAGAGCTAAACAAATGCTTCATCAAGGAGAAATTCAAAATGATCTCCCTGGGAATCCTCCTTCTCTACCTACAGGAATACGACTGGCTCTGTTCCCTATTCCTCAAAAAGGTCTACACTCACATTCTGATTCACCCAGACTACAGGTAGTATCTTTGCTTCACCTGTCAGAGCACCCATTATCAATATAGGATCCTTCCCTTCGGCCTTCCATCTTCACCAAGAGTCTTCACAAAGTGCATAGCCATAGTGGCAGCATATCTTCAAAACAACAAAGTCTTTGTCTTCCCTCACTTAGATGACTGGCTAATAAAGGTAGACGCTCCTGGAGAACTCTGCTCATCTCTTCAGCAAACTCTTGCACTGTTGCAGCATCTGGGATTTGTAATAAACTTCCCAAAGTCCCAGTTCACTCCTACCCAAAGATTAGAGTTCATAGGCGCTGTACTGGACACTCAACAATCCAGAGCCTTCCTTCCTATGGACCGCATGAACAGATTGGTGGACCTACTCACCCACATGCGCCAACAGCAGACTGCAATGGCTCGAGCCTTCCTGTGCCTCTTAGGCCACATGACATCCACAGTGCATGTACCTTATGCGAGACTGCACATGCGACTAACATAATGGACCTTTCAACCCAGTGCACCCAAGCCACAGGGAATCTATGAGATATCATTCAAGTAACACACCCTTTGGCCCAATCATTCCTCTGGTGGTGCACCCCAACAAATCTTCTCATAGGGTCACCTTTTCGGATGCCTCAGCCTCAACAAACCCTGATGCATCCAAGCTCGGTTGGGGAGTCCATCTAGATTCCATCAGACTGTGGACAGCCTAGGAATCAACTCAACAAATCAACCTCCTCGAGCTTTGAACAATCACGAATGCCCTACGAGCTTTTCAGCACCATCTCTCCAACAGCCAGATCCTGGTCAGGACAGACAATCAGGTGACAATGCCTTATGTAAACAAGCAAGAGGGGAAGGGTTCTCTTCCTCTCTGCCAGGAAGCTTGCCACCTATGGAACTTCGCTATTCTCCACCACATGTACCTCTGTGCAGTTTATATTCCAGGAGAGATCAATCACTTGGCAGACAAACTAAGTTAAATCTTACAGCTACATGAGTGGACCCTAGATCTGAAGACAGTGGCACAAGTTTTCCAAGCCTGGGGAACCCCAGTCATAGATCTCTTTGCCACTCCACAGAACTCTCAATTTCCACAGTTCTGCTCCAGGATACCATCCAAATTCAGTCTGGCATCAGATGCCTTCATGATTCACTATGGTCGGGGACTGCTTTATGTGTTTCCCCCCATACCCCTGATCTCAAAGACCCTCCTCAAACCCTCCTCAAAGGTCAAGCAGACAAGGGATCTATGATCCTCATAGCCCCTCGCTGGTCCCATCAGCCTTGGTTTCCCCTCCTGCTTCAGCTGACACAGATTACTCTGATTCCATTGGGATCCAAGCCAGATCTTCTCTCCCAGGACAACGGAACAATCCTACAACCCAAACTGCAGTTTCTCTGATTGACGGCAAGGATGCTGAGAGCATGATATTTCAACATCTACCACTATCAACAGCCGTCAAAGATGTCCTTCTTTCTTCCTGAAAGTCCACCACCAGGAAGATGTACTCTTAAATGGTGTAGATACACTTCATGGTGCTCTCAAAATAATCACAATCCCTTTTGCATTTGTCCTCTCTAGGACTCAAAACAAATTCAGTATGTGTGCACCTCAGTGCTATTTTGGCTTTTCATAAACCTGTCGACCCATCTCCACAATCCTGCTATTGGCATGTTTCATGAGGGGCCTCCTCCTCACCAAGCCACCTGAAGAGGGCTTTAAACTAGATTCGTTGGGGATGGGTGAAGACAGTCCACAGGTATGTGAAAGCCCCCAGGTAAGTGAAACATTAAATACCTTTATGGAAATGGGTAAAAAAGGGTAACATATGGAAAGCAGTGTGTATAAATGCCCGTAGCATGGGAAATAAGATCTCTGATGTTGAAGCTTTGGTGGGAGTGGCTGACTTGGATTTAGTGGCAGTTACAGAAACATGGTTCACAGAAAACCATGACTGGGAGGTAACTATACCAGGCTATACTTTATTCAGAAAGGACAGGGTAGGAAGAAGGGGAGGAGGAGTGGCACTATATGTAAAACATAATATTAAAGCCTTGGCATTACAGAGCTTAAAAGAGAGAGAGGAGGCACTCTGGGTTAAACTAGAAAAGGAAAGAGAAATCTATTTGCATTGGTGTGATATGCAGACCTCATTCACAAGAGGAAGGGATGGACAGAGAGTTAATTGAAGACATATGCAGTATTGCTAGGAAAGGGGAAGTGATACTAATAAGGGATTTCAATGCCAGATATTGATTGGCACATTCCTGCTGCAGTATCATTTAGAAGTAAGGAGATCCTGGATTCTCAACAGGAAGAACTATTCAGGCAATTTGTAACAGACCTCACACGTGAAGGGGACATACTGGACTTGGTGCTTACCAATGGTGAAAGTGTTTCTGATGTTATAGTGGGAGATCATTTTGCATCCAGTGACCACCAGATGGTGTGGTTCAGTATTAGGACTATGGCTGTTAGAATCCATTCAAAAGTGAGGGTCTTAGACTTTAGGAAAACTAACTTTGCCAAGATGGGCCAATACCTCGGGGAGTCGTTAGCGGGATGGGAACAGATGGGGGATGTAGAAAAACAGAGGGCAAAACTGAAAGGGGATATTTTAAGGGCAACCAACCTTTTTGTTAAAATGGTAAATAAAGGTAAAAGGAAAAGGAGACCACTATGGCTTTCGAAAGAAGTAGCTGAAAAGGTGAAGAAAAAGAGGGAGGCCTTCATGAAATACAAGAGATCACAGAGAGAGGAAGACAGGCATCTATATTTGGGAAAACTTAGAGAAGCTAGCAAAGTAGTCATGAAGGCAAATATTAAAAAAGAGGATAAAAGAGCCAATGCAATAAAGTTTATTTATTTATATTCTCCTATATACCGTGCTATTCTGCATCAGTGCGGTTTACATTGAACAAACTGAAATTACATTGAACAGGGCATTATAACTTGGAGATAACTATTTTACAGCTAACATGGGCTTAGGAGGGTTAAGTGGCTTGCCCAAGACCCCAAGGAGCACCTGTGGGACTAGAAACCCCAGTCGTTCCGGCCCAAGGTTGCTGTCCTCTAGTGGGATTTGAACCCCTGACCTGAAGTACCTTGCCCAAACCACTAGGCCACTCCTCCACTCAATGGGGGGGGGAGGGATAAGACATTTTTCAGATATGTCAGTGAGAAGAGGAAGGGAAAAAGTGGTAATGTCAGACTCAAGGGTGAAGGGGAGGAATATGCAGAAGCTGATGAGGATAAAGCGGAATTGCTTAACAAATATTTCTGTTCTGTGTTCACAGTTGAAGAACCAGGAGCAGGACCTCAGAAAACTCCCACAAACTGAAATAGAAGCGAGGGGCATCTTGAAGGATTTTGAGAAGACTGTGTTCGTGAGAAACTAGCTGAACTTAAAGTAGACAAAGCAATGGGACCAGATGGGATACACGCTAGAATACTGAGGGAAATTGGGGATGTTCTATCAGCAAAACTGACTGACCTTTTCAATGCCTGGTTGGAGTTGGGAGTGGTGCCAAAGGACTGGAGAGAGGCTCATGTGGTGTCTTTACACAAAAGCGGAAGTAAGGACGTGGTTGAAAACTACAGGCTGGTTAGTTTAACTTCAGTGGTGAGTAAATTATTGGAAATACTGCTGAAAGAGAAAATAGTGAGGTTTCTGGAGTCAAGCAGATTACAGGATCCGAGACAGCATGAATTAACCAGAGGCAGGTCTTGTCAGACAAATCTGATTGATTTCTTTGACTTGGACTGAGTGAGAGCCCTTGATGTGGTGTATTTAGATTTCAGTAAAGCCTTTGACACCATTCCTCACAGGCGACTTATAAACAAACTGAGCTCCCTAGGGATGGACCCTAAAGTTACTGCTTGGGTTAGAAATTGGTTGAGTGGGAGGCAACAAAGGGTACAGGTAAATGGAGCTCACTCTGAGGAGATGGAAGTTACCAGTGGTGTGCCCCAGGGATCTGTCCTTGGTTCGATTCTTTTTAACATCTTTCTTAGTGATATAGCGGAAGGGCTGCTGGGTAAGGTTTGCCTCTTTGCAGATGATACCAAAATCTGCAATAGAGTAGACACCCAGGAAGGTGTAGATAACATAAAGAAGAATCTAGCTCATCTTGAAGAAGGGTCTAGAATTTGGCAGCTGGAATTTTATGTTAACAAATGCAAGGTCATGCATTTGGGCTGCAGCAATCCAAGAGAGCAATATAGTATAGGGGGTGAAGTACTTTTGTCCTCTAAAGAAGAGTGGGACCTAGGCGTGGTCATGTCAGATGATCTTAAAGTAGCTAAACAGGTAGAAAAGGCGACAGCAAAAGATAGAAAGATGCTTGGGTGCATATGGAGAGGAATGGCTATCAGAAAAAAAGGAGGTGATAGTGCCTCTGTATAAATCTTTGGTAATGAATTCCAGAGTTTGATTATGTGTTGAGTGAAAAAATATTTCTCTTATTAGTCTTAAATGAGCTACACTTGTAGTTTTATTGCATGTCCCCCTGGTCTTTCTACTTTTTGATGGTGTAAACAATTGATCTACGTTTACCCGTTCCACTCCACTCATTAATTTATAGACCTCTATCATATCTCCCCTCAGCTGTCTCTTTTCCAGGTTGAAGAGCCCTAACCATTTAAACCTCTCCTAATAGGGGTATCCTTCTATCCCCTCTACCATTTTGGTGGCTCTTCTCTGTACCTTTTCTAATTCCACTATATCCTTTTTAAGATACGGCGACCAGAATCACACACAACAGTCAAGGTGCGTTCGCACCATAAAACAATAGAGAGACATTATAATATCCTTTGTTTTATTCTCTATTCCTTTCCTTATGATTCCTAGCATTCTATTGGACTTCTTGGCCACCGTTGCACATGGGGCAGAGGGTTTCAACATGTTATCCATGATGACACCTAAATATTTTTCCTGGGAGGTGGTTCTTAATGTGGAATCTTGCATCGTGTAACCATAGTTTGGGTTGTTCTTTCCTAGGTGCATAACGTTGCACTTAACATTACATTTCATCTGCCATTTGAATGTCCAGTCTTCTAATTCATCAAGGTCCTCTTGCAATTTTTCACAATCCTCTTGGGTTTCAACAACTTTGAATAATTTTGTGTCATCTGCAAATTTGATTACCTCACTTGTTATTCCCATTTCCAGGTCATTTATGAATATGTTAAAAAGCAGTGGACCCAGTATAGATTCCTGGATTACTCCACTTTTCACCTTTCTTAATTGGGAGAATTGCCTATTTAGAAGATATCCTCTATCACCTGCAAGAGAGATTTGTAAAATGGGCATTGGGGATGGGTGTTCCTGACCCATGTGCAGCACAGATCACAATGCCCTTCAGTTTGGACCTGCACGTCCATAGATGTCTGTGGCTGCTGGCAGCTATGACCCTAATACTTCCTCTCTCTCCTCCCAAATGCTGACCTGGTTTCCAATCATTCTATACCTCTTCCATCAGTTCTTTTGTCCCTCTTGACTGCAGGGGGTGGCCATAGTTTGGTATGTAGGAGTGCATTGTACCAACACGAGTGTTTTTTTCTGTTGTGGGGTTGTCTGCAATCAGCAGGGGAGGGCATTGGTATGGAGCCAGGTCAGCAACCAAAAACTGTCCACTCCATCCAACATGCTGTCCAAGTTGCCCGCATGTGCTTCAGAGTCCAAACCTGTGTACTAGGCAACTACCTATGCTTTCCTTGTCTGGACCCAGGGACTGTTCTTGGATGCTCTTTTCTCTTCTCTACTTCCATTTATCCCTGCCCTCTCACTTGAAGCCTGGTATTCATTCCAAGGGGTTCTCAAGGATTTGGCTATCTGTTCAAAGGGTGGGATTTGCACCCGACTCCCAGGTGCAGTGCCTATCATGCTCCACTACAACTTGTACATGGCATTCCCCTTTCTAAAACTTGCTGCATTCTCTGTGGTGGCGCACACTGGAGTTTCAGTGTTCTTTCCATCCGCAACACACACTGGATACCTGTGGCCCGAGTTCTGGGCCTGCTTACCTGGTGATTTCCCTGCTGATGAAGTACTTATACATGCCTGACTGTGCTAGGATGTACGAATCATGGCATGACCCTGGGAAGTGTGGAAAAAAATCTGTTATTCCTCCCTGGGCATTACAGACCACCTGCATTTTCATAGAGTGGAAAGTCTTCCTATTTCTATCGATTGGTTCCCTCCTTCTTGGGGGTCTGAGTGCCACCCATGTGCAGTGTATGATACCCAGGACAGTTGGGAATCCTGCAACTTCATGGAACTGTAGCATGGCCTACTGACTGTGCTTCACAGAGGAGGAAAAGGCTATGTAGTCAGTGGTTCTAGTGAGGAATGCTACGAGGAATTGCAAGATGCATTGAGATACTGCTGACTGGCTGAGTACTACCCTGGCAACTAGCACTCTATGGAAGCTGCCAGTGGCTAGAAATGCTAGAGCATTGGTGACCCTCAGCAGAACAGGTATGGGCTGCCCTCTCTGTATGTGGTGGAGTGGAGGATGGGCTTCGGCTCCTGACAGAGCTTATGCATATCATCCTTATCAAACCTGAACTGGGTCAGACACTATTCATCAGTGAGATCTAGATATCAAAGCCTTGGCCAGTTCCCCTCCGGTAGGGATGGATTCTTCTTTCCTTCTTGTGATCCTATGGGCCTCCTCTTGCAGGACCAGTGCAAGCCAGGCAGATGCAGCATCCATTTTCTATATGCACCACTGGCACCCTTGTCCTCCCACTACCAACATGCACTGCTTTGTGTGGGACTGACACACAGATAATTGGAGAGTCACCGACACACACACAACCATGCAGACTACCATAGCAACACACTCACACAACTCCTAACCTGCATGACACCACATACATTCACAGAGAGTGGCATGCAGGCTATGTTTTGTGGTGGTGGTGCAATGCACAGCAGAGACATAGGGGATTGACTACACAGACTTCTTGGTAGACATGAATGTCAGTCACAACAATCTCTCTCCACTACAAACTCCTCCATTCACATCTCAAACTATAGTCAGCATGGACAGCGAAGTCCCTTACCTACTTGTGCTTTATAGTGGGCGTGGAGTGGGATGCTCAGCTACCATACCCCGCATGTTCTGAGCTGCTATGCAAAATATGCTTTGGACGTAAGCTGCTTACTCGGCCTCGAGAATGCCCCCGAACATGACCTTACAAGAACATCTGCACTTGTACGTGTCTAGAACTGGGATGGGCAGCTATGGCAGAGGTCTAAAATCTCCTTCAGGGTTTCCTGGAGTTTCCGATATCCATGTCAGCATTTTAGGTTTTCCATGTTGCAAGTATCTCTTTTAAAATAGGCCTCATAGTGTATTTGAATTTGCAGAAAACATTTAACAAAGTCCATCCCTGCTATTTGTGCCTTCCCCACCATGTCTAACTTCCCCACCGGTTGTGAGGGGAAGTTAGACGGGGAGGGGAAGGGGTGGATCAGGAGTGGAGTCTGGGCGGGCAGTGGGCGGTCGCAGGCCCTGTATATACAGGGCCGATTCTAATGTCGGCCCTGTAAGTCCAGGGCTGGCGACTTGTGTGGGGAAGTTATTCCACCTCCAAGGAGGAATAATTTCCCTGGACACATTTTTTTCTTGTGCCCGGGGCATGGATGGGGCAAGGGAGCCAGAGGACATTCCCCACAGCCTGTCCCTGGCCTTAGGAGGCCAGATCGGGGGTCAGACTGCAGGGAATAACTTTTTTCCAGCGGCCAGAATCACGGCTCTTCAATGGAGCCATGGCACCACAGTTCCATTGAAGAGCCTTGACTGAGTTAGCCGGGAAAATCCTGTACGTGCAGGCTGGGCTGAATCGCAGTCCCGGCCTGCACGTACAGGACTGATAGTGATTCTGATCCCATGGGGCTAAACATGCCCCATAGGATCAGAATCGCGATCCCCTCTGTACATCTACTGCATTTACTGCAGAATAAAATATAAAATTATTTTAACCACATTTAAACTAATAAATAACTTAACACCATCTGTACTCAATACACTCATTAACATAGAATCAGATAAACGATCACAAAGGAGCAGAAACACAAACACTATAGCAGTGCCAAAAGATTACACAAAAGCAAGAAAACAAACCAACAAGGGGGCCTTTTCCCATACGGCACCTATTCTATGGAATACACTGCCTGACAACATTCGCCAACTATCAGACTTAAAAGATTTTTGAAAAAAACTAAAAACCCACTTATTCTCTCTACACTACAATACACTACCTAATCAGAATACACAAAGAGACACAGGTTAGCAACAATACTACAATACTACAAAATACACAAAATATATGTACCCATCACAATTTTGATGATATAATTTGTAAGTACCCATAATGTAAATATGTTCTAACTTTTTACCGTTCAAATGTTATATTGTTACTTGTAAATAGTTCTACCTGTTCTATGTAATACGACTAAGTATGTGCTTCCACATACCATATAATTTACTGTTCTTTGTAAACCGCACTTGATACTTGGGAAAGAGCGGTATAGAAATAAGTGTTAAATAAATAAAATAAATAAATAAATAAACATCTGGCTCAGACCGGGCGTACAGAGGGGATCAACATCCGGGACAGAATGAGCCTGTTAGGGAAGAATAACCCATACATGAAGCAAGGTTCCACATTAGGAGTCACCACCCAGAAAACATAGTAAGGAGTCACTGTGGCTGCTTCTGTGAAATTCTATGCTCAGTGTCCAGCAGCAACCAAGAGAGCTAATAAAATAAGGAAAGGAATGGAGAATTTAAAATATAAAAAGACAGGGGCAGCTCAAGGCAATCTGCTGCCATGACGCGAAGGATGAGAAGGTGCCCCCCCCCCTCCCCGTAGAGGTGGGCATGGCTTTTTCAGAGCTCCAGTCGGGGACTGAACCAAACCAAAAAGCTGATTAGATTATATGGAGGAAATGCAAGATGTTTGCACACCAAGGAACTAAAAGAGAGCGAGAACCAACAACACAGTTTATAAAACAAAATTATAACTCATTTTTATTTTGTTGTTATAAACTGCATTATGGTCCTTGCTTTTTCTTTTTCAACATATATTTTACATCTACAGTGGGTACAGAGCAGAACCAGGACATTCATCCATAGAACTCAATATCTACAAAAATAAATAAAAATCTGATTCTGCTCATCTCACTAACAACAAACATTCTCCAGTACCAGGCATATTGTGAACTAATACAAAACCCTACAACAAAGAGCACATCTACCATACCATACCATATCAAATCAGCACCAACTTCTAAAACTCACATAAGGAGTCCATGTAAAAAAAGGTCACTGTAAATACTTCAGTGGGCCCTGGAAAATCCATACACCTATTTGAAAAGTTAAACAAGTCAAATTAATACAGTACAGTATAGATCTTTATGTACAAACTCCATGTTAGCAGAACACCTGGCCTCAGTCACACACTCAGAACACAGACCCTCACCAAGTACAAAATAAGTAACCAAAATCTAAAGTAAAAATAAAACTATGTAGACAAAATTTAAACTGAAACCCCAAGAAGCCAGACTCCGCATGCAATGCAACATCAGATAAATAAGAAATGCAGTTACTCCATACTGTGTAAAATATAAAGATAGCACAAAGTCCAATCACTAAAATTAAATAAAATTATTTTTTCTACCTTTGTTGTCTGACCATTTTATTCTCTGATAATGCTGGTCTCGATCTGAGGCTTCCGCTTTCCTGTCTTCTCTTATCTCTCTTTCTGTGGTCTATGGACCATCTGCCATTTCTTATCTCTTCTTTTGTTTTCTTCACTTCCTTCCATCAGCCCATTTCCAGTTCCAGTAACCCTCCCCAGTATCGACCCCCTTTCCAGTCCTCCCCTCCAAGTACCCTCCAATGTCAACCACCTTGCATTCCCACGACTGCCACTGATGTCCATTCCCTTCCAGTCCCCCTTCTTCCCCATTGTCCAGCACCTTCTAGTCCAAATACCATCCCAGGTATCAGCTCACGTCCACTTTCATTGCCACCCCCCGAGTCAGCTCCCTTCCAGTCGCCCTACCCTCTGTCCATCCCCCTTCCAGTGCCATTTGCACATGTCAGCTCCCTTCCAGCCTCCTCCCCATTACCCAGCCACCTACCCCTCCCATCCCCAAGTTTCAGCTCCCTTCCAATCCCCCTTCAGTGCATCCCAGGTGTCAGCTCCATTCCAGCCCCCTCCTTCCCCCATCATATAAGCTCCTTTCCAGCCCCCTCCTTCCCCGTGTCAGCTTCTTTCCTGCTCCCTCCTTCTGCTGGCAGACCCTCTCAGTATGCATTCCCTTACAGTCCTATTCTACCATTCTCCCGCATCAGCCTGTTTGTAGCCCTAGCCCCTAGTTTTCTTCCAGGGCCAGCAGCACCTTTCTCCCCTCCCCCATTAGCCCATTTCCAGTCCTATACCCCTCATCAACCCACTCCAGTCCTAGCCCCCCATCAGCCCATTACCAATCCTAACCCCCCCCAATAAGTCCATTTCCAGACCTAGCCCCCAATCATCCCAGTTCCTGTCCTAGACCCATAATCAGCCTATTTTAAGGCCTAACCCCACCAATCAGCTCATTACCTGTCCTAGGCCCCCTCCTGATCAGCCTATTTCCATTCTTAACCCCCCCATCAGCCCATTTCCAGTTCTAACCCTCCCAATAGCCCATTACCAGTCCTAGCCTCCCCTCCCGATAAGCCCATTTCCAGTTCTAACTCCCCATCAGCCCATTTCCCGTTCTAACCTCCCATCAACCTATTTCCAGTCCTAACCCTCCCCCCATTAACCCATTACAGTGCTACCTCCTTCCCCCCAGCACAGCCCAGCCCAGCCCAGTCCGACCTTCAAAGGAAAATTTAAAAAAACAAAACAAAAAAATGATCGGAGCCGCTGCCACTGCCACCTCAGCAGTGGCAGAGTAAAGTGCCCCATTGTCCCCCCGCCTCCCTGACAGAGCTTTCCTGTCAGTGCCAGCGGGCTCAAATAACAGAGCCACGAAAAAGGGAAACTTTCCCTTCACGGCGCTGACAGGGGAGCTCTGCCAGGGAGGCAGGAGGACCGTAGGGCACTTTATTCTGCCGCTGCAGTGGTGGCAGAGGCAGTGGCAGCGGCTCCAATCATTTTTTTTGGTTGTTTTCATTTTTTTTGAAGGCCGAGTGAGGTGGTCTTTTTAGGGGCAATTCCTGCCGCCTCGAAAAGGTTGCCACCTGAGGCCACCACCTCACTCGGCCTCATTATAGAGCCGCCCCTGAAAAAAGATATCATAATGCCATAGTATTTTTCCATGGTATGACTGCACCTTTAGTATTTGTGCAATTCTGATAATCACATCTAAAAAATGATAAAATGGAAAAAGAAAAGGCACAGAGTAGAGCAACTCAAATGATAAAGGGACTAAAACAATACCCTTATGTGGAAGGGCTTAAAAGGTTAGGACTCTTAAGCTGAGAAGAGATGGCTGAGCGGAGATATGATAGAGGTTTATAAAATCAAGAATGGAATGGAATGAATAAATGTGAATCAATTATTTATTCCATTGTACAAAGACTAGGGGACAAGCAATAAAGCTGCTAAGTAGTACATTTAAGACTATTAGAGGAAATATTTTTTCACTCAAAATGTAATTAAGCTTTTGAATTCATTGCTGAAGAATGTAGTAGAAGTTGTTAGTGTAGCTGATTTTAAAACAGGCTTGGGCAAGTTCCTGGAGGAAAAGTCCATAAACCATTATTAAAGTGGACTGATGAAAATCCATTGCTTATACCTGGTATAAGAAGCATGGTATCTGTTTACCTTTGGGATCCTGCCAGTTACTTGTGACTAGATTGGTCACTTGGAAACAGGATACTGGGCTTGAAAGACCTTTGGTCTCAGCCAGTATAGCATATCTTATGTTCTTATGTGGCAGGCTTGGGAGGAGGTGTTGGGGAATGAGTGATAGAGTGTATGAGTGTATATGTGAGGAAGAGAGGGTGAGTGTCAGGAGGGGGGAAGATATAATTTAAGGGAAGTGGAAAGTTCTCTCCCTGCCATTAATCTGAGCTACCTACCCCTCCCCCCCCCAAATAAAGCAGGCCTATGCCTATGTTCGATAACCTACGTTTTGGTTTATTGTGAAGATATTGAATGTTGAGAACATTTGACAATTACACCAGTTTAGGAGTTTGAGATGTTAATCAATAGAGGTTCATGTTGTGTCATGCACAGAATGTGGTACTGCTGAAAATGAGATTCCTAAACAAATATTAGTGTAAAATACAGCATTTTATTTGAAAATCAAAAAGCTTATAAGGCATAGTTTATTAATGATTCATTTACATATGCGTGAGCTCCTTCATTTAATTAAATATATATATATATTTTTTTTTTTTTTTATTTAATTTTTTTTTTACTGCTTCAAACTTAAGGCATTTGACTTCACACAGATTGAATAATTGTAAGCTGATCTGCATAATTATAGCAATTGCTACTGAAACTTAGCAGTGCAATTTCCTGACATTTTAACAAATACTTCAATTCTGTAATGTACTCAGTGTGTAGTATTTTAAAATGTGTTTTTTTTTAGCCTACAGAGTGCTTTTCTGCTTCCCTATAATTTACGTAGTAAGTCAAGTTAAGGTCACACAAAGTCAAATGTGCTGTATGATACATCTACAGCATTTGAATCAGATCATTCAAAACACAAATCCTAGACACATTTCATCTACCATGCTCCTAAATAATTATCGGATACTGAGATTTAAAAAAACAAATACAAGTATATTAACCCTAGTCCAACCTTGTGTTAAAAATAATACACATGACAACAGAGGGAAAGAGAGCCACTGTAAGAGGATGCTGAGTGGCATGTTCCTGACCCCTTTGTTTATTTAACTCACTTGAATCTTGTTTGTTTGTTTGTTTGTTTGTTTTTTAAGTATTCTGATCAATATGGAGAGAAAGGGGGAGAACAAAGCTTACCCTTCGGTAACCCCTGCCAGGGTGAAGAACCTTTTCAATGAGCTGCTGTATTTTAGTGATGATCAACCAGGATCTGGATGAGGCTTGGTAAATGTCTCTTTAGTAGTATACTAAGACATGGTTTCACAGAATTTCTGATACAAAAACATGGAAAAAGTAAAATCTTTGGAGTAATTATCTACAGCAGGAGTCAATAGATTCCCAAGGCAAATATCCAGTTAGCACATAGATGTTGAAAAGTGGGGGGTCACAGGAACCCTGGCCCCACCAAAGCTTTGCTGCTGTGATCGGTGAATCCCGTATTTCAGCCAGTCTATTGCAGGCAGAAATAGGGGAAGGCCAGTGATAACAACCCGGTAAGCAGCAGGCTGCCTGCAGGCAGACGTGTGCTGCAATCACAGAACAGATCCCTCTTGTCTTCCCGCAGGAGGTCAGATCCCTGGGGGAGACAGGAAGGGAAGGCTGTTGAAGCCTCATGGAGCTCATCTGGCCCAGGTGTGGAGCTTGGCCCCCTCTATGGAACACAGCGTTTCAACTCCTCTGAGTTAGCATTTTCCATAGAGCTCCAGACCAGACAAATT
Source organism: Ichthyophis bannanicus (assembly GCA_033557465.1). Classification (NCBI taxonomy): domain Eukaryota; kingdom Metazoa; phylum Chordata; class Amphibia; order Gymnophiona; family Ichthyophiidae; genus Ichthyophis; species Ichthyophis bannanicus. The sequence continues at coordinate 167,898,571 of CM066036.1, read as the reverse complement.
TTAGGCCAAGAAGTAAACAGGAAAGAAGATCACAGCAATATAAGAGATAAGGGAAGACTGGCTAGCACCAGCATCATGGAGACCTAATGGCTCTTCTGCAAGATGTCTACCACCTAACCTGAAGGTCACTGACTGTCCTTTCTATTGCCCCTCCCCCCATACACCTTGATCTCACCCTTGCACCTCCCACTATATTTTATCCCCTCACCCTCCCCACAAACAATTCATCTGATTCCCCTTTATTCCATCCACATAATGCATCCGATCCTCCAGCTTCTCCCCCCAACACTCAATGCACCAATCCTCCTGCTTCCTTCCTTTCAGACCATCTAATGTGGTGTTAAAGAAAGTACTGTACTGGCAATAAGACTTTCACCCAACCCCTCAACCCGTCAAAGGTAGGCAGCAATATCACCCCACCAGGCTATCAGGAGTTCCTAGTACTTAGTGGGAGCAGGAGTGCTACCACTACTACTTCTTACCATTTATATAGCACTACAAGGGGTACGCAGACATGTACAGACAAGCTCTACAAGGGGTACAGAGACATGCAAGAGACAGTCCCTGCTCATAAGAGCTTACAGTCTAGTCAAGACAACCAACACAGCTGGGGACTAGGATATATCGATAGGAATGGTAAGGAAACACATATGAGGTAACAAGAGATTTGGGGGATCAGGATCCAAAAGCATTCTCAAAGAAGTGAATTTTTAGCCGGGATTTAAACAGGACCACTGATGGAGTCTGGTGCACCGACTCAGGTAGCTTGTTACAGGCATAAGAAGCAGCAAGATAGAAAGAATGAAGTCTGGCATTGACAGTGGAAGAAAATGGCACAGATAGAAGTGATCTGTTCCTGAAGAGGGGTGTAGGGAGAGAGGAGAAAGGAAATGTATTGAGGAGCAGCCGAAAGAAGACACTTATAGGTAAGTAGTAGAAGTTTGAAGGAGTTGTAGAAACGGATAGGAATCCAATGAAATGACTTGTGAAGAGGGGTGACATGAGCAAAGCAATGCTGGTAGAAGATTGGCCATGCAGCTGAGTTTTAAACAGATTGAAGTGGAGAGAGATGATTCAGAGAAAGACCAGCAAATAGGAGACTGCAATAGTCTAGACAGGAGGTGACTAGACAATGGATAAGGGTCTTAGTAGTGTATTCAAAAAGGAGGGCATACATTTTGCCAATATTGTAGAGAAAGAAACAGCAGGTTTTAACTATTTGCTGGATGTGTGTGGAGAAGAGGGAGGAGTCAAAGATGACCCCAAGGTTGCAAGCCGAGGAAACAGGGAGGAGTAGAGTATTATCTACAGAAATAGAGAAAGGAGGAAGGGGGGGGGGCTTAGGGGGAAAGATAAGGAGCTCGGTCTTAGCCATGTTCAATTTCAGATGGCAGTGAGACATCCAAGCACTAACATCCAGGCAGAGATCCAGGCCTGGATTCCCAGAGAGACTTCAGGTGCAAAGAGGTAGATCTGAGATTCACCAGCATAGAGATGGTACTGGAAACCATGAGAAGAGATGAGTGCTTCAAGGGACTCATATAGAGAGAAAAAAGAGAGGCCCCAAGACAGAACCTTGGGGTTCACTGACTGAAAGCAGGATAGCAATAGAGAAGGATCCACCAGAATATACATTAAGTGTGGTGAGAGGGATAGGAAGAAAATCAGGACAGGACAGACCCCTTAAATCCAAGTGAAGGCAGGATATTGAGGAGATGGTGGTAATCAACAATGTCAAAAGCAGCAGAAAGGTCAAGAAGATTGAGGATTGAGTAAAAGACTTTGGATTTGGTGAGGAACAAGTCATTGGAGACTTTGCCAAGTGCCATCTCAGTAGAATGTAGAGAGAGAAAGCCAGATTGCAGTGGATACAGAAGGGACTGAGAGGAAAGAAAATCAAGACAGCAGCATTGAAGGGAAAGTGGGATCAAGGGATGGATTCTTGAGGTGTAGCTAAAGCTGGCAACAGTTGAGGATATGGAGTTTAGTAGGTGGGTGGGAATGGGTTCAGAGAAGCAGGTAGTAAGTTTATAGGAGGAGAGAAGATGAGTGTTTTCTTCCTCAGTGATCTTAGAAAAGGAAGAAAGTGTGACAGAAGTTGAGGAAAGAGTTAGGGGATGAAAAGGCGGAAGGGGGATAGAGATGACTCCAAGGGGAACTCAAGAGTAATCTTGTGGACTTTGTCATGGAAGTAGTCAGCCATTCTGAGCAGAAAGGGAAGAAGGGGTCAGAGGTGAAGGCACTTCAGGAGAGAACTGAGAGTTGTAAAGAGACGGTGAGTGTCAGAGACAAGAGACTGCAAAGAGGCTAGCATGAATTTGAAATATAGTGTATTCAAAAAGGAGAGCATACATTTTGCCAATATTGTAGAGAAAGAAACAGCAGGTTTTAACTATTTGCTGGATGTGTGTGGAGAAGAAGAGGGAGGAGTCAAAGATGACCCCAAGGTTGCAAGGGTGTTAGATTTGAGCCAAAGGCACTCAGCTGAGCAGGCACAGGAATGCAGGTAGCAGGCTTTAGAGGACAGCCAGGGCTGAGGCACATTTCGCCCCACAGGACATCAAGTGGGATGAGCAAGAACATCCACAACAAAGGAGAGTACAGTATTATAGGAAGACCTAGATGACATAGTGGAGGAAAGAGATGGTGAGACAGCAGTGGAGAAAGCTGATGGGTCGATAGCACAAAGATTCCTAAAGATGTTGTAGTAGTTTGTGCAAGAGAAAGGCGAGGAGTGATGAAGAGTGAAACTTAGCAGGGAAGAACTGAGGTGCAGACATTTGAGGGCAAGCAGTTAGAAAAGAAGACAAGGTCAAGACAGTGGCCTAGCTGGGAGTAGGTACAGTAGAGCATACCTGGAGATTGAATGAGGTGAGAAGGGAAAGGCAATGTAAGGCATGAGAGTCAGAGGGGTTATCAACATGAATCTTAAAATTCCCAAGAATAAGAGAGAGGAAAGATACATTTAGAAAGAGGGAAAGTCACTATTTATTTATTTATTTATTTATTTACATTCTCTTATATACCGCACTATTCAGCATCAGCGCGGTTTACATGGAACAGAAACGCTCAGTACAGTTAACATGTATGAGTTTACAGATAACAGGGCAAGTAACTTAGATAACAGGGGTAAACTAGCCAAATTTAGTGAGAAAGGTAGACGTGAATTTATCAGAGGTCGAAAAATGACATCTATCTGGACAAGTAGTGGTGTAATAAGGCAGATGGAGTGGACTTCAAAGGAAGGAAAGGAGTGAGACTGAGGCAGAAGAAGAGGTTGAAATTGGCAGAAAGGGCAGAGTAGAAACCTAACACCACCACAATGCCTAGCAAGGCATATGTGAAAATTGGTGGCCCCCATGACAGAGGGCAGTAGCTGAAGTAGATTCTTTGGGGAAAATCCAGGTCTCAGTTAGAGTAAGAAGATGCAGAGTATTAAAGATGAAGAGGTTGTGAATGAAGGCAAGTTTACTAAAAAGGAATGTGCATTCTACAAGGTGCATGAGAAAGGGAGAGAGGACTAGGAAAGGACAGGGATAGGAATAAACTTTAATAGACTGCATGTGGATCAGCCCTGGGAGTGAAAAAGAAGTCTGGGAGGGGCAGGGTTGAGATTGATATCCCCTGATGAGAGAAGGAGAAGGAGCAGGAGAGTGTGGGAAAGAAAGGAGGGGGCATGATGGTAACGAGAGTGAGGTTCTTTCAGAAAGAGGGGGGATAGATGAATGAGAGATAGAAAACGGTGACACTGAAGAGCACAGGACAGGTAGAAGACAAGATGGCAGGAGAGATGAGGATGGAAAGAGAGGTGATAAGGAGTGTGAGCTTGAAATCGTTGGACTGAGGGGAGAACATTAAGAAGTGTCAACAATAGGAAAAAAAAGTGATGTAGAACCACTGGGATGAGATAGAGGGTGAGAGAAGAAGTTGGAGGAGAAATATGATGGATAAGCAGGAGAGAAGACCTAGAGGACTAGAGCACATCTGTGTGTAATACTGGTAATAAGTACAGGATAGGGATAAGAGTGGGAGAGATAAAGAAAGTAGAAAAGTCAGCAGAAGATGGCAGAAAGGCTAGCTAGGAAAGCAGCTAGGAAACACACTAATTAAGACTATATAAATATATATTGTGATAGTCGGCCAGGTAAAACACAAGGAGAAAATTATTTTGGGATAACGCAGGGACCTTTTCAGCCACAGAGAAAGCCTAGAGTCTGCAGGTCTGACAAAAACCTGGCAAGGCCTCCAGAAAAGAGGAAGGCTCAAACTATGACACTAGCCTGGAAGAGACAGAGCCAGTCTGCCAGGACACGGTAGGTTTTTGATAAAGCCCAGTATCCTGACTTACCAGACAATATTCCCTAAAATCAAAAGAAGGCTAGAAGGGGGAGGGGTTGCCTGTTCCTGTCTGTGAAAATGTCCCTGGGTTTCAGACTGAGGAGGAAGGAGAAGCAGACCAGGAAGAGATGATGGAAGCTGTGGAATTTGAGGAACAAGATTCTTCTGGACCTATGGATGTACTTTGCTCTTGAAGCAGTTAACGGATCAGCCCGTGGGGAGGTTCAGGTGAGTAAAGTGAAACCTGAAGGATGGGAGGGAGGGCTGCAATCACAGCAGTTGGAGCTGTTGGTGTCAGCAACACTACTGCTAATGTAAGAAAGACTGTTCATATGTTGGAGGGAAGTGGGACAAGTGCTTCCTACCTGAGGACTTCCAAGGGAGATATATAGAGGATTTTGCTTGTGTTTCTATGGAACTGCATGTGGATGCTTACTTTTGATTGTGACTTTTGAAGTAAAGGCTCAACACAACACTGTTGCTAAGGTAAGCACAGTGATCTGAGTGTTGGACTTCATTGGGAACTCCCACAATTGGAATATGCTCCTGATAGTTGCTGGGTTAAAAAGGCTGTTCTTGGGGACTCTTACAAAACCCTGGACTGGATTAGAAATCCAGAGTGGAGTGTTCGATTGGAGAGTGTATGGGGTGAAGGGTTATCTGGACTCTGGGCCAAACAGTTCCCAAGCAGACACCTTCCTCCATCCAAAAGGGGAACCACTCAGGGAGGACATATCACTTCCCAATAAAAGAAACACACAGAGAGGATTTACACTTCCCAATAAAATCTCACATTATGCAGCTAAACAGCTACAAGCCAGAATGTCTGGTCTTGTCTGCATGATTCTGTCTTACTTCCTGACTCAACAGCAAATGAGAGAATGTATGACAGGCTTTCCTGGACACAAGAGATCAGTGTAACAGACATACACAAGACAAACTAGCATGCACACAAAACTCTCAGACACAACAACATGGATACTGAGGTCATAGGGAACCAAGGGAATCCATACCCCACACAGCCTTCACTGCGCAGGAGACAAACTCATCGTGTATCTGGTCCTGTCACATTATATATCTTTGCTCAGGACCATACTTACTATTTGGGGAATTCTTCTTGAATTAGCTAATTCTTGTTCCAGCTGTCTAGGGCCCCCCTTGTGGGATTTGCCATGTTATTCTACTCATGTCTGTACCCCTCTCCGTTGACCTTCTTCTGAGGCCCATGTCTGAATTATCAGTCGTGGCCTTGTCAGATTTATACTGACCTCTTGCCCCCCTCACTCAGCTCTTTACCTGGTTCTCTTGCTTGGTTTTCTCCCACCTCTCAGTTCCTAAGAAATATATCTCTTCAACTCTCTGTGTTCTGACAACTATACTGGGGGCCATATGTTCTTCATTATGCTAAGTTGGCATGTTTATCTTGCACGATTGCCTTTCTACCCTCTCTCAAGGTCTACCATTTACTGGTGTGTTTTCACATCTTTTGCATATGATGTCACATACCTCTGAAAGCTTCACGTATACATCTCAGTACAATTCCAGAATTCAGACATTTCAATGATTTTTTTGTGCTACTATGTTAACCCCTTCTCCTCTGGCTCTCACACCCCTCCCCCCCCCCTTCAGGAGTAGAATGTGGGAGCACATTTGCCCTCCTGATTCGGAAAGGCTCATGGGAGATATTGGGTCCAACACTGTCATAAATGGGCAAAGTCTGATTGTGTCGTGGCTCATGAGGAGAGGAACATGGAACATGGTGGACTTACACTAGGAGCACAAGAGAGGTAGGCACTGAGTACAGCATATCATGAGGTGAACAATAATACAGTATTATAAGAATGAGAAAAGTTCCTGATGCCTTGGCCTAAACCAGCAAACCAGCTAAAGGCCCAAGCAAACCAGTCACCCTCCCCTTCTCATTTCATCAGCAAGCTCCTGTAAGTGTTTAATGACTTCTATAATGTTATCATGTGATGGGTCAGAAAGAATAGAGATGCAGCATGAGAGACCAAATAAAACACAAACTGTGGGAGCCAACAGACAGTCCAGAGCTAAATGATTTTGATAAGACATTAAAGAAACATTGCATATCTCTTCAGACAGCACTTGAAAGCCTGAAATGGTGAAATTTTAAACGCTCATAGGATCATACTTAACCTTCTGCATCTGTTTTAGAATTTGGTTCCTATTTAACAACATGGACACAGTAGCTGTAGTGGCAGTAGCACAGCTAAATAATCGTAAGAGATGGTATGTGACCCTTGAGGGGAAAAAACAGCTAGCAAACAGTGTTAAGTGCGAGAGTCCACAGACTCTGGAAAGTGTGACAGGCAGATAAGTATAGTATATTTAAGACAAATAGGAGAAAATATTTCTTCACTCAACGTGTAATCAAACTCTGGAATCTGTTACCGGAGGATGTAGTAAGGGCTGTTAGTATAGCTGGGTTTAAAAAAGGTTTGGACAAGTTCCTGGAGGAAAGGTCCATAAACCACTATTAAAAAGGGACCCAGGATATCAATGCTTGGCCTAGTACAAGCACTGCAGAACCTGTGTCTTTTGGGGAAACTGCTAGGTACGTATGACCTAGATTGGCCACTGTTGGAAACAGGATACTGGGCTTGATGGACCTCGGTCTGACCCAGTATGGCATTTCTTATGTTCTTATGTTCTTAAGTACATACATGAGATCCACCTAAATAATACACATCCATGAAAGGAGAGAAGAATTAGAAAAGGCAAATAACACTAACACGAGGAAGAATTACCCAGAATAACACACTATAGTATGAAATCTTTAGGTACCCCTACTCCCTAAACCCTTGTAACAATATGTAAAGTTAGCTGGAGCTCTCAGGGTGAATCGTAGCAACTCAGGTCTAACCTCACTAGTGTAATTAGCCCGATCAAATAAACAATGTGGGAATCATGGATTCAAAAGCAGCCTCAAAGAGATAAGCCTTAAGCATGGCTTAGAAAAACGAGCAGAAATAGAGCCTGATGCACCGGCTCAAGTAGTTTGTTCCAGACACAAAGAACAGCAAAGCAAAAGATCAATGCATGGAGTTGGCAGTGGAAGAAAAAGGGGAAAAAGAGAAGCTTAACACGCTGGTGGAAAATTAAACACAGAGAAAGAGATGGCTCAGCTTAAAGAAACAACAGGTTTTTAGCAATCCGCTGGATGTGAGTGGAAAGGGAAAGGAAGGAATAAACGATGACCCCAAGGTAGAGATAGGAAAAGGAAGAGAGGAGAGGAGAGCTAGAATTACTCAGGGAACCTATACATAAAGGATAAGGATTAAGTAAGTACAACAACAGTGAGACCCTGATATTCCTGGATACATGATAGCATTAGAGCATAATGCATCAGCCACCTACCACTCTCCAGAGAGGGCAGAAGGGGAGAGCACACAATACTGTTTGTACTATTCTACTATTCTTAAATTTGTACCACCACCTATTAGATTGCAACACGTTTGAACCAGTCCAAAAAGTCACACAAAATGGAGGAGACATGGGGAGAGAAGATCTTGACATTTAGAGTTGTCCTTGGAAAGTGTAAAGGTCGACGTCTACAATTATTGGAAGAGACATGGATTCCCAATATGAAATTGAGAAACCACATCTATATTGTAGCCCCACCCTCATCAGCCTCCAGGTTTTTTAGATACAGTGAGCATCAAAAGAGTGGAGGAGTAGCCTAGTGGTTAGAGCAACTGCCTAGTACCCAGAAAATCAAGGGTTCAATTCCCATTGGTACTCCTTGTGACTTTGGGCAAGTCACTTTACCCTTTATTGCCTCAGGTGAAAAGGCTGGCAATCTACTTCCAGTGATACATTGCAAGAAAACCCAGAGGTAGCTGGGTTGCTATGAGTCAACACTGACTTGATGGCACACAAAAAAAAAACCCATCCCCACATCTAAAAAGTCCCTGCTGTGAAATGGCATTGCAAATGATGCTTTTTGAACGAGGTGATGCTTTTAAAATTACACATCAAAATGTGATATTGGTGTTCTCAGTTTGATAATCTGTTCATTATCTTTTCAAGATACTTGCTATATTTAAAGGATGCCTTCTACATTTTTGTTTTTGTTAGTTGCATTGTATCTGATAAGAAAGTATTGCTTTCCTATGTAAAATAAGGGTGGCTATATATCAATCCTAATTCATATTTTAAACTTTGAAGGATCTATTGGCAAATAATTAGCTCAAAATAGAACAGGTTTATTAGTTTATCCTCATCAACATGTATACACAGAATCACAAAGAAAGTTTTAGACAAAGCCAGGCATCTGCTAATTTTTGAGAAAGATTTCATAAGTTATGGACTCACATTTTTAGATTCCAGGCTTGAGTCATCCATGGCAACATGGTAACTATGTTATTATGGACTATAGAATCCATCTGGGCATTGTTTTGCAAACTACACAGGCATATTTTAACCCATAGGAGTTGCACAATAATGAAAGCAAATCTGCATTCATATTTTTGCTTTCATTATTGCCTGAAGAAAAATTACCCTTAGAGTTTAATGCTTTCTTTCTCTGCAGGTAATTTTCCCAACATTAAAACTGTGTGCAGTTTTGTATAATTTCCACCTCCAGGACCACTTCCTCAGTCTATGAGTAAAAGTACCTACATTGCTGAACAAGACAAGTGCTTTTACCCACATATTGCTTGAGCAATAATCAAAGTCCCACATTCCATAGATAAAATGCTACTTTATCTATAAGAAGGGCTTTCATTATTGTTCTCACTGGTATACTTTTACCCCTTTGAAGAATTAACAAAGAAAAGTACAAACAAAAACTAAGGGGTATGTTTACTAAACTGCGGTAACGTAGCAGCGGCTGCGTTAACGTGCGTTAAGTAACATTAACGCGTGTTAACGTTACTTAACGCACATTAACGTCACCGGCCGCAGTAAGTCCCACAGAGGGTGGAGAGAGGGCAGAGAGAAGGGGTCAATGGGCGGGGAGTGGGCGGGGAGAGGCTCCTGCTACACTAACGTGGGTAAATGAAGGGCTGAACATTACCGGGATTGAAAACCTGTCGTTAGATGCACATTTGCAGGAGGGAGAAACCATTTCAGTGTCAGCAATGCACAGCATAGGCAGGGAGCCCAAGAAAAGTGATAGTAGTGCTCCATTTGCAGCAACAGCATAGTGCCCAAGTATGAAAGGCTACTATGGTGATAGTGCAAATGGGGCATAGGGCGCTGCAGGCGGGACATGCAGTGGGAGCAGCTGGGGCACATAGGAACATAGAAACTGGAAATCAGCAGGACAGCAGCTGACCAGGGCCAAACATGCCCAGTAGTCGTTCCACAGTGTCCCATCCAGGGGACATTACCCAGCAAGTACCCCAACGTCACACAGGTACCACTATGCCTGTAATAGGGCAATCAGTGCACATCTGGGGACCACTATAACAAGCGTCCACAGACCTTACCCAGGATGCATCCCAAACAGTTCTTAGACCCTGCTAACTGAACAATCTTTACTGTAACCCCTAGTAAGGCATTGCAGGGTGTGACCACACATTGTCGGAAACATATATATACCCAGTAGGCCCAACTGGGTACACTGTACCTGAGGTGCATGCCCTAGCCTGTCCACAGTCAGCGGTCACAACACAATCTACCTACATCTCATCAAAATCTCATCACCTGCCATTGAGAGACAATGAACAACAGAAGATGAGTGAGCACAGAAGATGCCCTGACAGATACAAAACCCTCATAATAATAAAGAACATAATGCAATACATCTAATACATGCCACAACTGTATGTGGACAAAAGATATGGGTCTACTTTATAGAGTAATACAGTAACACAAATTCTATAAAAAATTACTCCAAACTAACAGACTAATGCAGAAAAAATTGGAGGGCTCACTTCAAAACTCAATCCCAATGCTCGGAAGTCGTCTCAGACTAGTCGGCTGCCATAAACTGGATATTAAATATTCAAATAACCAGCGGCGCCTGTTGGCATCAATGACTCATTCCGGCATGTCTTTTAAAGATTCTTAACACCCTCTCCCAATAGTGTTTTTAAACAAACGTTAGTCTTTAATCTTGGTGAAATAGACGCTTAACGTCCCTCGCCGCAAAACATTTCTTTCTCTTCCTTTGTATTCTTTAAACTTATCTTAAAATAATGATTTCTTCATTTTCCCAAGTTTTTCGTGGGAAAATGAAGAAATCATTATTTTAAGATAAGTTTAAAGAATACAAAGGAAGAGAAAGAAATGTTTTGTGGCGAGGGACATTAAGCGTCTATTTCACCAAGATTAAAGACTAACGTTTGTTTAAAAACACTATTGGGAGAGGGTGTTAAGAATCTTTAAAAGACATGCCGGAATGAGTCATTGATGCCAACAGGCGCCGCTGGTTATTTGAATATTTAATATCCAGTTTATGGCAGCCGACTAGTCTGAGACGACTTCCGAGCATTGGGATTGAGTTTTGAAGTGAGCCCTCCAATTTTTTCTGCATTAGTCTGTTAGTTTGGAGTAATTTTTTATAGAATTTGTGCAACTGTATGTGGAGCATCATCGTCACCTACATCCAAAAAAGTCATTTGTGCACACACTGGATCTCCCCCATGTGTTTCTCTCAAATGTAAATAGCATGCTGTCTGTCCACCCTCTCTCCGCAGTAAAAGTAAAACACATGCCTATGCACTACCAACCAGCTGTAAGTCATTGCACATTGTCACCACTCACCCTCCCAGAGGCATTTAGCGTGGGCAAGGCAAGTGGGTAGTTGTGTTTCTTGTACTGTGAACTTTAAATGGAGGTTTTGGAAAGGCCTCCTGGGTAATGTAGTCCTACAGTAGTAAGAATGAGTCCAAGTTGTGCACGAGTGGTTCAGGTTAAATTAGGATTTATTGCCCCTCCCGGGGTTGGATGTTGATGACCATGAACAAAGAATATATTTACACAGAAACCATATTCCTGATGTGAACAAAAATAGGCAACTTAAATAATGCTTATTATTTATTTATTTAGCTGCTTATCTTCAGCTGTTATGGAATCAAAAAGAATAAAACAGTTTCCCTCCAAAATACTTCTTTTGGCTGTTTTTCTTCCTTCAGCAAAATCCAGTATTATTAACAAAGGGACTGCACATTGTCTGCCACCATATAAGAGCAGTCCATAAACACTTCGGACTCAGGGGGTTGATAAGGGTCCCACTGCATAAGATCACCTTCTTCCTTAAGGTCCCTTAGAGAGGGTTCTTCTGCCTGCCACGCAAACCTCTCCGTTCCAATTACAGGGTTCCCTTCCCCCAACCTGCTCTGTGAGTCTGGGTGTTTGGCTTCCTGTGCACACAGCCCTCTGTAATTAAAAGGATACACGTTTCCCTCTTCTGTTTGGCTACAGGGAATTCTGTGTCTGCCTTTAGAATTGCTTTCTCCCAGGAATCTCCCTTGGCTACAAAAGGGTTGGTAAAACCTTTCTCTCCCCTTTGATAAAAGCTTGGTATCAGGGAAATAAGCTTTACCTGCAGGCTGTCTGTTGTGAGCACAGCGTGGTTGTCTTTTCTGGTTCCCAGAATAAACGTCTCTGCTTTTTGGATAGTAAAAATCCCCAGTGCTTTTTGTAGTTGAGCACTGCTCCCTGGGAACTGGACTTGAATATCTTCCCCAGCTCTCTTCCTCTGAGAAGTTCCTCCGAGTGGAATTGGGATTTCTTTCCCTTTTCCCTTCTCTCAGCCACAGACCTTGGCTGCCCTCGGAGTATCTATCTTTCTCTGGTTTTCTCCTTCTTTCAGCTTTCTCCACGCTTGCTGTGCTGCCTTTTCCTTCTGTCTCCGTGTCTGAGACTATGTCCGTCTCTTTCTCCTTCCCCTTCTCTGTCCTATCTTTAACTAAAGGCTTTTTATCTAAGTTTCTTTCTCCGTTGTGCTGAGCCACACCTCCCACCAGGTGTTCCCACTTCCCTGATGAGGCAGGAGCTAGCTCAGGAGATGGGCGTTCCCTAACACTCTGTGACGTTCTTTGTTTAGGGTTTCCATGCCAACCCTCCATGCTTGTTTCAGCACTGACAGTTCTGGTTTCACTTTGCAGTGAATCCTCTGCCTCCCTTGGTTCTGAACCTTGCACTTCACGACAACATACAAAACCACCTTTGAAATCGTGCCTGGGAACATTTGCAGTTCATAAACATCTCCGTGAATCGGCTAATTTAGATTCTCTTTGGTCCAAACAGTTCACAATACAGTGCATATCAGAAACAACAGCAATGGCAAGTGATCTGTCAATGAAGCTGTGACATTGTGTTCAAATAGAAATGGAGAGACACGAGGTGCTGTGCGAAGAAGAAGACTGCCTTGGCATTTGCAAGTGTGCAGATCTCCATCATGTATGATTTAGGGTAACATGTACTGGCCATCATCGATAAGGAGTCTGTCTCTTGTGTTGGACACCTTGACAGTTCACAAAGTGCACGTGGCATACTTGTAAGACACAAAGGGCCAATTCCATTCCCAATTCCATCCCTGACTGGAACCAGACGCACAGAGGGAGTAACGATTCTGATCTTGTGGAGTATGTCTAGCACCATGGGATCAGAATCGCGTACAGGCCTGTAAGTGCAGGTCAGGATCCCGATTCCATCTGGCCTGCACATACAGGCCTTCCCCAGCTAACTCAGTCAGGGCACTTCAATGGAGCTGCAGCGCAATGGTGTCCGGTTGCCTTGGTACCGTGGCTCCATTGAAGAGCCGTGATCCCTGGCCACTGGCTCCCGAAGCTGATTCCTCGCAGCCTGACACCCGATCTGGCCCCCTAAGGTCAGGGTCAGGCTGCAGGGAATGTCCTTGGCCCCCCCTACCCCATCTATGCACTGAGCCCGCTGATCCCTGGTGACTAGGGGAACTTATTCCACCTTGGAGGTGGAATAAGTTCCCCATGCAAGTCACCGGCCAAATGTACAGGGCCGACATTAGAATTAGCCCTGTATGTCCGGGGCCGATGACCACCCACTGCCCATCCTGATGCCATTCCTGATCTTCCCCTTTCCCACCCCCATCTATCTTCTCCGTACAAGATGCGGGGAAGGCAAATGGGACCAGGAAGAGGCTATTTGTGCTTCAGAATGACTCTGATAAAGTTTGTTCAGAGCATTTGGCATGCTTTTGAGCTGCTAAAATTAGGTGGTACTAGCTCTTGCCACCATGCACAGGCACTGCAAATGGGAGGGCATAAGCCTTTGTCTGCTGTTCAATAATGCCCCCATGCCCCCTCACCACTATCAGAATAGCCTGTTCAACACTTCACAAGTGGCCAGCAGTATGGATTAAAACAGCTAGAGTTAGCATCCTTGCAGTTCAATCTCTTATTGTCCAATAGTTCCTAAAATAAGTGGCTAGAAAAATATCTTTGGACTATATATGCACACATATTTGACACCTAAAGGAATCAATTAAAACAAGACCAATTTAAAAAGGAAATAGTAGGAAATAGTATAAAAACTGTGACATCACTAGGGCATGATTATTGGCACCCTTATAAAAATTCAAATCAATTTGAACATAAGAAAAGAACGACATTCCCATTACAGTAAAATTAAACATAGTTGTGATCAATTGTCACTACTCACATGACTTGAATGAATGAATGATGGTTCTAATGTTTAAAATGGCCACATTCACTACCTGTTCCATTTTCACAATGGTGAAGACAAGAGAGCTGCCTGAGACCATCAGAAAAGCCATTATCACCAAACATCAAGCTTCAAAGGCCATCTCCAGACCATCGGATTCCTGTGTCTACAATTCACAATGTTATTAAGGTATTTTCTTCTCATGGAACTGTCAAGAACCTCCAAGGAAATGGTGGGAAGAGGAAAATTAATCCAAGAAGTCACCGAAGGTTAGTGCGAACTGTTGGAAAAACACCATGTACAATATTCAAAGAGCTTAAGGCAATCTGGAATGGTGGTTCAACCCACACAATATGCCATGCATTAAACAAAGAAGGACTTCATGAGCGAAAGCCAAGGAGGACTTCACTGCTCAAAGGCAGACATAAAAAGGCAAGCCTGATCTTTGCCCAAACCCACCCTGAGAAACCATAATCCTGGAAAAATGTTCTGTGGACAGATGAAGCTGAAATTGAGCTCTTTGGCAATGCAGACCAGCAGATGAAGAAATTAAGCTTATAAGGAAATAAATACCCTTCCTACAGTTAAATATGGTAGAGGTTCCAAAATTTTCTGGGGTTGTTTTGCTGCCTCAGGAACTGGAGACCTGGAATGTATTAAAGGAATCATGAAATCAGTGGATTACCAAAGCATTTTAGAGCGAAATGTGCTACCTAGGGGTATGTTTACTAAACTGTGGTAATGTAGCAGCAGCTACGTTAATGCGCGTTAAGTAACGATAATGCACGTTAACGTTACCTAACGCGCATTAACGTCACTGGCTGCGGTAAGTCCCGCAGAGGGTGGAGAGAGGGTGGAGAGAAGGGGGAAATGGGTGGGGAGTGGGCGGGGAGTGGATGGGGAGAGGCTCCTGCTACACTAATGCAGGGAAATGAAGGGCCGAACATTACCGGGACTGACAACCTGTCGTTAGATGCACATTTGCAGGAGGGTGAAACTATTTCAGCGTCAGCAATGTACAGCATAGGCAGGGAGCCCAAGAAAATTGATAGTAGTGCTCCATTTGCAGCAACAGCATAGTGCCCAAGTATGAAAGGCCACTATGGTGATGGTGCAAATGGGGCATAGGGGGCTGCAGGCAGGACATGTTGTTGGGTCAGCTGGGGCACAGGATGGACTAGGCCGTCACCTAGATGGCACATAGGAACATAGAAACTGGAAATCAGCAGGGCTGCGGCTTACCAGGGCCAAACATGCCCAGTAGTCTGTGTTCCACAGTGACCCATCCAGAGGACAGTACCCAGCAAGTACCCCAAAGGTCACACAGGTACCACTATGCCTGTAATAGGGCAATCAGTGCACATCTGGGGACAACTCTAACAGACCTTACCCAGGATGCGTCCCAAACAGTTTGTAGACCCAGCTAACTGAACACCTTTTACTGCAGCCCCTAGTAAGGCATTGCAGGCTGTGACCACACATTGTCGGAAACATATATACACCCAGTAGGCCAAACCAGGTACACCGTACCTGAGGTGCATGCCCTAGCCTTTCCACAGTCGGCTGTCACAACACAATCTACCTACATCTACCCGGTCCCCCCTAGCCAATAGTTGCTAGAGCACCAACCTGACATCCCCCCAGCCATCACACCCCTATAAGTATTAGTAGGCGGTGATGGGAGGGATGTGAGGATTTCCATGTATGCCTCGCCACCCCAGACCCCGCACCCTAGGCACCCGCCTACCTGCATAGTGGATGGCCTTGGACTGCGCACTACCAGCACTGACAGCATATGGTCATGTCGGCATGGCAGGGGGTGTGTGTTTGTGCTGGAGGGGGCAGTGGAACCTGCCTGCAGTGGACCTCAGCCATGCTCTGTACCAGTATGTGGTGTGCAGTACAACAGAAAAGGTCTGGCTGAGGAAAAGTAAAGGTAGCCCCAGGGATTACTGTGCTTCTGTGGCAACAGTGTGGCACAGAACACACATCCAGCATGTCCCCAAGTAGAGGCTCACAGGTTCAAGTCCCAGCTGTGTATCCTGCAGAGCATATCCCTATGTTTTACCATACAATGCAGATACAACATCAACATGTGCAAACCCCAAAGCAGTGGTGAACAGGGGTACAAACACCCACTCACACAGGCTCCACTATCCAAAGCTTCATGGAGAGACAGGCTGTTGGCCCCAGCACAGAGCTGCAGTTATCTCCAGAGCACTACTACTACCTCCTGCACAGTTTAGCAATGTCGGCACTGTGATCAGGACCAGTGTGGCGGGCAGGGTTGCCAACCACCTCTATCATTGCACAATGCTGCAATAGGAGTGTGTGTGCGTATGTCTATCCATTGTTTTGTGGCTGGCCACACCTCACTGGGCCCACAATGTCCCACTGTTACCAGCGTTAGCCTGCATTTGTGCATAATGAAGAGCAAGGTAATGTGGGTATGCCCTGGACAGGGCAGATTGGCCCGGATGCATCTGCACAGGGTGTAGGGCAATGGCTGGGACACTGTAGTGCCTGACCAACACCTGCATGGACAGGGTGGCCACAACATATCATGCTGTGAGGTCACTCTCACTCTGACCGAGCAGTGACCATGGCATGTCTATTGTGGATCAGGAAATGGTTAAAAGATAGAAAGCAGAGGGTAGGGCTAAATGGCCAATTTTCCCAATGGAGAAAGGTGAATAGTGGTGTACCCCAGGGATCTGTGCTGGGTCCGCTGCTTTTTGACATATTCATAAATGACCTGGAAAGTGGAATAATGAGTGAGGTTATCAGATTTGCAGATGACACAAAACTATTTAAAGTTGTTAAAACCCAAGAGGATTGTGAAAAATTGCAAGAGGATCTTGATAAATTGGAAGACTGGGCATCAAAATGGCAGATGAAATTTAATGTGGACAAGTGCAAGGTTATGCACCTAGGGAAGAACAACCCAAATTATGGTTACACGATGCAAGGTTCCACATTAGGAACCACCACCCAGGAAAAAGATTTAGGCGTCATTGTGGATACCATGTTAAAACCCTCGGCCCAGTGTGCAGCGGCAGCCAAGAGAGCAAATAGAATGCTAGGTATGATAAGGAAAGGAATGGAAAATAAAACAAAAGATATTATAATGCCTCTATATCGTTCCATGGTGAGACCGCACCTTGAATATTGTGTGCAATTCTGGTCGCCGTATCTTAAAAAGGATATAGCGATTTTAGAAAAGGTTCAGAGAAGAGCCACCAAAATGGTAAAGGGGATGGAAGGATACTCCTATGAAGAAAGGCTAAAAAGGTTAGGGCTCTTTAACCTGGAAAAGAGATGGCTGAGGGGAGATATGATAGAAGTCTATAAATTAATGAACAGAGTGGAACGGGTAAACGTAGATCGATTGTTTACGTTATCAGAATATAGAAAGACTAGGGGACATGCAATGAAGCTACAGGGTAAACTATTTAAGACTAATAAAAGAAAATATTTTTTCACTCAACGTGTAATCAAACTCTGGAATTTGTTACCGGAGGATGTAGTAAAGGCTGTTAGTGTAGCTGGGTTTAAAAAAGGTTTGGACAAGTTCCTGGAGGAAAGGTCCATAAACTATTATTAAGAAGTGACCGAAGATATCAATGTTTGACCCAGTACAAGCATTGTGGAACTTGTGTCTCTTGGGGAAACTGCTAGGTACATATGACCTAGATTGGCCACTGTTGGAAACAGAATACTGGGCTTGATGGACCTTGGTCTGACTCAGTATGGCATATCTTATGTTCTTATGTTCCCACATAGTGCTCTATATTGTCTGTCTCCAGTGATATCTGTGTGTTTCCAGTGCTGAGCCCCAATCACTGAGATACCTGCTTGGTGTACATAGTTTTTTTGTGAGTATGCACTATGGACTGGCTAGTGGATTGTCTGTAGTAAGTCTGTGCATGGTTGGAACACCTTGTCAGGTACTGCAGGTGCAGTCTGACTGTGCTGTCTGCTGGTGAATGGTAGACCATGGTGTGTGGCAGGTGAGGTTTTCCAGGCCTACACACAGCGTTACTGCTGCTGTGCCACTGCCCCAGTCACAGGTTTGCCAGCAGGATGGAGGTTGCTGGTCCTACAACCAGTGCTCAGGCACCTGCTCCTCCATTTCCTCACCTACAAAAAGGGGTGGTTGTGGGCCCTTTGGGGTATATAGTGTATACTACTTTGACCTGTAAAGGCACTGCTACATAAATCTCATGCAAGTCTAGACACCCCTCTGCCCTGATAACAGGTACCCATGGCAGCCAGACCCTAACACTAGGTACACACTACTCTGGGTGGTTTCTGGTCCCAGAGGGCCACATGTGACTGCAGAATACAGATGGATACTGAATTACCTTCAGATGCACTGCAAGGAACACCTGTCACACACTGGTAGTGATGGGGATGTACAGCAGGACCTATCTCTAGCACCACATGTACTGCAGACCGAGTGCTGGGTGCCCATCCAATCCCTCAGGGTGAACACAGAACCTGCACAATGACATGGTCTCTAGCTACTCTGTGCCAGTATCACGCACTGTCAGTTAATCTTTCCAAGCTGAGGTACTGGAGAGGTGCAGACCCCATTTGGTGATCAGCTGTAGACAGCTATTCAGCATGTGCATTGCATCATGGGTACTGGTGGGGTTACCCTATCCTGGCATTCAGAGCAGACAGTTTGAGAAGACAAGAGAATCTAAAAGTGTCGCTCTGGAACCTACTGTTTCAGAAGACTGATCCAACAATAAGGACAAATTCCCCAAATCCAAAGAGTCTAAAGAAACTTTGGCTTGAGGAACAGGACTCGTAGTAGTAGTACCAATAGCTACAACAGATGGTATATAATAAATCTTCTGTGTTGGAGGAAATTCAGCTTCAGGGTACCCAAAAATATCCTTTAGAAATCTATAAAATAGAATTCTAGCCGTAGAGCCAGACACTCGTGGAAAGTTCAATATCCTCAAGTTCAAAGACCAGGAAGCGTTCTCCAAATTTTCAATCTTCCGAAGAAATATCAACTTATCTTGGGAAATTATCCCTTGCTGCCCTTGTACCTGTTGAATTAATTGCTCAAGAACAATTAACTGACCCTGTTGCTCCACAATGCTCTTCTCCACACTTTCCACCTGAGTAGGAAGCGGGGTCAGTGCCGGGAAAGCTGCAGCACAAATCTGATGAACTGACTGAAAAGCAGACCAGATGGACACTAGAGTCACTTCTTGTGGTCTCAGAAGAGGAGAAAAAACCAGCTGGGAGTTAGTAAAAGAGGTGGGAAGAACAACACTCCCCTGCTCCAACACACAAACACCAGGTGTTGGAGACAACACCCCCGCTGAAGATGCCGATTCCACACCAGAATGGATATCCTCAAGCTCCGCTCTCTGCATCGCCACCACAGTACCGGCAATTTATTTGGTGGGTGGAGGAGGAGTGGAGGGACCTGCAGGGCTCAGCGAAACATCGCTGCCCAAGCAGAGGCTCACCTCCGCCGCTGCTGCTGGAACGCCCTCCGTTGCCACCGCATAGGTATCGATGGTTCGCTGCCCCACCGGTAAGCCTCCCTTGCCCTTAGCCTTCCACTTCAGCATAGGGCAGGGAGTAAGACAATGCTTCCAGGAAACAACAAAGTGAAAGGAGCAGCGAACAAGCACGTCCTGCTACACTGCCGCCATCTTGGATCCACGAATAGTCTTAGTTTTATAGGCTCTTAAAATTATTAAAGTGAAGGAGATACCCATATTTACTTTCAGGTGTGGCCGGTTATCTTCATCAGGAATGGATTAAGTAAGAACCTAAGATTAATTAATCTCGAGGTGAACAAAGTCCATTAAACATATTAGGTATATTTATATTAATATAAGTATCCCCAGTAAATGTATGTAAGTAAATAACTAAAATACCTAAATAAAGATTTAAAACTAAGATGCAGAAAGCAGTCCAGCAGCGAGATGTGGGCTTTCTAGTCTTTTGTACTAAGTGTCAGATGTATGATTTTTTTTCCCAGTTGGTGAAGGGTTTTATGTGTGCATTAGGTGCAAGGAGCTCTTTGCTCTCAGGGAACAGATCCGATCTCTAGAGGCTAGAGTAGTAGACTTGGAGGACATAAGGAAGACAGAGAGGTATATAGAGATCTATAGGGACATAGTACTGAAGCCCCACCTCCAGTCTGGAAGCCTCCATGTTGCCATGGAGGAGAGAAGTCACATGATAGGAGAACATCACCTTGGTGTGTCAGGACATGATCCTGTAAGTAGTATCTGTCCTCCAAGTGATGTAAAACCCTTTCACACCGAGGAGGTTTCTCCAGAGCCATGTGCCCATGAATTTATGGTTAGGATGGCCATTATAGTTGGTGATTTAATAATTAGATGGCTGGTGACTGGTGTACATAAGGATCGCTTGGTAACATGCCTGCATGGTGCGAAGGTTGTAGACCTCACTCAACACCTAGACAAGGTTTAAATAGCACTGGGGAGTAATCTGTTGCCTTGGTACCAATGAAATAGAAAAGTGTGGGAGGGAGGTTCTGGGGGTCAAATTTAGGCTTTAAAGTAAAAATAAGAAAGCCAGAGCTTCCAGGGTATTATTCTCAGAAATGCTTCGCGTTTCACGTGCAGGACCCAAAAGACAGGCAAAGCTCCAGTGTCTCAATGTGTGGATGAGACGATGGTATAAGGAAGAGGGTTTTGGATTTGTTAGGAACTAGGCAACATTCTGGGAAAAGGAGGGGCTTTTATGAAGGGATGGGCTCCATCTTAACTAGGATGGAACCAGGCTGTTGGCATTAACCTTTAATAAGGAGATAGAGCAGCTTTTAAACTAGATAATAGGGAAAAGTCAACAGTTGCCCAAGAGTGCATGATTTGGAACAATGTATCCTTGAAGGATACTAACAAAAGATTGAAGTTAGGGCATATTGACTAAAAGATTCCAATAAAGGCAAAAATAACCCAAATGCCCCTTAGTACAGAGCAGACAGAGCTTAACTTAGTAACATAGTAACATAGTATATGACAGCAGATAAAGACGAGTATGGTCCATCTAATCTGCCCAGAAAGGCGACAATGCCTTTGTTTATGGGTATACCCCCCACTTCATGTAGTTCACCCCTATTTGTTACATAGTAACATAGTATATAATGGCAGATGAAGACCAGCATAGTCCATCCAGTCTGCCCAGCAAGGTGGAAAGAGTAGGTGCACCTGCCACTCCGCGCAGGTCACCCCTTCCCATGTCTTTGTTTAGGGGTGTACCCACCGCTCTGTGTAGGGCACCCCTATTTGTTGAGATATAAGAGATAGTTAAGTTTATTTGTATTTTATACTGTTGCTATAAAGGGATCTACTGTGTTTGTCCCATGCCATTGTGAATTCTGTCACTATATTTTCCCCTACCACTTCCATCGGGAGGGCATTCTAAGCATCCACCACCCCTTAAGTGAAAAAGTATTTCCTGACATTGTCTTTCAGTTTGCCCCCTTGAAGCTTCATGTTATTCCCTCTAAAGATTCCAAATTACCCATTTACTGATAATACAACATCTACAATTCTTGTATGCAATTGATAGAAATCTAAAAAATAAGATGGGAGAGTTAGACTACATAGCACAAAATGAGAGGTTAGATATGATTGGTATCTCAGAGACCTGTTGGAAGGAGGGACACTGTGATACCTGGATACAAATTATATCACAATGAAAGAGTACATCAAATTGTTAGAGACTTTGCACTGTATGTTAGAAAGGGTATTGGGTCAAACAGCATATTACTTTTGCAGGAAACAAAATACACTGTAGAGTCTCTATGGAATGAAATTCCATGTAAAATGAGGAAGGTGATGAAGGTGGCGGTATTCTACTGACTGCCTAGCCAGAATGAACAAATGGATGATGAAATGCTCAAAGAAATCAGGGAAGCTAAGAAAAGTTACAAGAAAATAATGGGTGATTTTGGGCTTCCGGTGACGTCACCGAACTGCACGGACGGCTGAAAATGAGCTCCGCTGTTCATCCCCGCAAAAGTGATTAATCTCCCCCGAAATAAAGCGTTGCAAACACCCCAAGAGGAGTGGAATGGTCAGTGGGAGCGGAGGCTGGAGAAATGACGTCAGCAAGGAAAAAGACGGCAGATATAAGAGAATACACATTCACTGCGGTCAGAGGTGAGCAGAGAGAAGGAGGAAAAATGGGAGGTGAAGCATACACAGGCTGAGGCTGAAGAGCAGTTGCATTCACCAGTCAAAGCATCACAAGGCGGGCGTTAACAGCAATGCAATTGGCGGCAGAGATGAAGGAAGCAGGAGTAACATGCTTATCAGAGGTGGGAGAAGTGAGAAAACCTGTGAATGGACAGACAACAAGATGGCAGAGAGTGGAGAGCAATGAGAGAATGAGTAAACGCGTGATGCAAAATAGAAAGGATATGGGACTGAGTAAATAAGCAGAAGAAAGAGAAATGGAGAAGAATGGAAAACAACAGCAAGGTTGAAGAAGCCACAAAGCTGGACTGAGTTTGTAATGTGAGGGGGGAGAGGGGTGTAAAGTTAAATGTAAAGTTAAATGTGAAGTGATAAGAAAGGGGGGATTAAGATAATAAGAGAGTATAATGTGTAACATGAGTGGGAGGGGGAGGATGATGTCTGGGAGGAAGCGGAAGCTACTAAATGGTAGAAAGAATGAGGAGAGGGGGTAGGCAGGGAGGAAGGGAACTAAGGGAGGGGAGGAAAGGGCGGGAAGAGGGAGGGTACCAGGATCCTGTGCGTGTAAGAAGAGGAAGCACAGAGATTGGCAATTATGGGTAGTAACCAAAAACAATTGGATGAATGTAAGATTGTAACCATAAAAGTGAAAGGACTTAATTCCTGGTTTAAAAGACAGGCCCTATTGAA
The DNA here is from genome assembly GCA_033557465.1 of Ichthyophis bannanicus. NCBI lineage: Eukaryota > Metazoa > Chordata > Amphibia > Gymnophiona > Ichthyophiidae > Ichthyophis > Ichthyophis bannanicus. Next base: position 167,875,721 of record CM066036.1, on the reverse strand, counting down.
AGAGGGCAGCAGAGTAAGAGGGGATATACTGCTTATACAAGAAACACATTTAAAAAAAGTACAAGAAGGATGGTTGATGAGTAAAGAATATGATAAAGTGTATCTGGCCCAAAACCGGGAATCGCCAAAAAGGGGAGGAGTGGGAATAATATTTGCAAAAGGATTGAATGTGGAAGAAGAGCATGTGGAGAGAGACCCAGGAGGGTGCTACATTTTGTGGAAAAGGAAAATAGAAGAAACGCCCTTAGTAGTGGGGAGTATATATGTGCCAAATACACAACAAGGGCGGTTCTATGGGAAGCTGCATGAGGTGGTGGAACCCTATTTGGAAAGTCCGGTAATATTAAGAGGGGATTTTAATGAAACATGAATCCCAGAATAGACACTACAGGGGACAGCAAATGTGGGCCAAAGGGGGTAAGTAAGAAGTTGGGGAGGTTGCTGCATAAATTGGGTTCAGTGGATGTTTGGAGGCACATACATGGGAATAAGAGGGAGTATACACACTACTCTCACCCACATAAGAGATACAGCAGAATAGATATGATATTGGTGGATGGGAGGATAATAGAACAGGTCAAGAAGGTGGAGATTGGGCCTGTAAGTTGGTCAGACCATGCCCCAGTGGAGGCTTCCTTGAGGTTATGAAAGGAAGGAGGAGGTTTGCGTTTCTGGAAGTTGATTGAGTCCTTATAGATGAGTTGGAAGGGCTAAAAAGTATAAAGAGCATTATAAGGAAGTATATGTGTCATGATGAGGGGGGTGAAGTGGGGCCGGCTGGAGTATGGGATGGGTTGAAGGTGGTTATAAGGGGAAAGTGTATAGCCTTGGCAGTGAGACGGAAGAGAGGAAAAGAACAGAAAGAGCGAGAGTTGTTAAAAGAGTTGAGATCAGAAGAGTTATTGCACAAGCAGAGAGGGAGAAGAAAATGGCTACAATGAATTCGGAAAATATGAGAAGACTCAGGGGCCTTGCGCGAAGCTGAGGAGGCCTATAGGTTAAATTAACTAAAACATGAGTTCTATATACAGGGTAATAGGCCTGGTAGATATCTTGCCAGAAATTTAAGGGTGAAAAGGGTGCATCAGCAGATCATGAAAATAAAGGATGAACAGGGAAAGTGGGTTCGGGATACGGAACACATTCAGAAAGTATTTTGGAAATATTATGGTAAGCTCTATGAATCAGAGCAACAAGAAGAGGGAGTAGGTATAGAGAGGTACTTAGTGGATACTACATTGAAATAATTGGATTTAGAGCAACAGAAGTGAATGACCAGAGAGATAGAGAAGAAGCAGTTGAGGCTATAAAGAGCTTAAAGGAGGGTAAGACACCAGGACTGGATAGATTTACAGCCTGGTTTCATAAAAAATTCTGTGAGGAGATTAGTCCAATCCTGCAGGATGTTTTTAATAAAGTTTTAAAAGGGAAGACGTTACCAAGCTCTATGGAGACAGTTGGAGTGGTAGTTATACCTAAACCCGGGAAGGACCATGGGAAGTGTTAGTCTTATAGACCCATCTCACTTATAAATTTGGATGCGAAGATATTAGCTAAAATATTGGTGGCTAAATTGCAGAAATATATTCCAGGGCTAATAAAGGAGGACCAAGCAGGGTTTATTCCGGGCCGGCAATCGAGTGATAATGTGCGTAAACTGTTGAATTTAATATGGCAAGTGAGAAGTGAGCAGGCAGAATCTATAATGATTGCAGTAGATGTGGAGAAAGCCTTTGATAGAGTAGAATGGGCTTTTATGTTTGCAGTTATGAAGAAGATGGGATTGGGAGAGAACTTTCAGAAAAGGATAGAGGCACTCTATAAAGAGCCTAAGGCACATATACGCATAAATGGGGTCTATTCAGAACAATTTAAGTTAGGCAGGGGTAGAAGGCAGGGCTGCCCGATTTCTACGTTGCTCTTTGCAATGGCAATAGAACCACTGGCTGAAAGCGTTAGGCAGAATAAGGAAATACATGGAATAAAAGTGGGTGAGGAGGAATATAACATTTCATTATTTGCGGATGATGATTAGGACAAACCTGAGAAATCGATACCAGCACTAGTACAGGAGATTATGAAATATAGTGCGGTATCAGGCTATAAAATGAATATGGGAAAAACAGAAGTGCTCAAATTAAATTTGAATTCCCAGGAAGAGGGTAGGATATGGAAAACATTTCCATTTAACTGGGCTAGTAAAAGTGTGAAATATCTGGGGATCCAGATTAGTGAGGAGGGGTCTGAACTATGTAAGTTGAATTATGATCCAACTGCAAAGAATGTGCTAATGGATTTAGTAAGATGGGATAAGCCCATTTTTTTATGGATGGGAAGGATAGCCATAGTGAAGATGAATATACTGCCTAGATTACTTTTTCTGTTTATGACTTGCCTATTGTGATGAGGAGAGTATGGTTGAGTCTATGGAAATGGAAAAAATCAGACATTTACTTTTAAAGAAAGTGACGGGCAAGGAATCAGTAGCTCTCAAACTGCAGGCAGAGAAAAAAACCCATGCAGCTACTGAGGACAAGACACACCCAAGCTCTGCTAATCCAAGGGCAGGCTTGGAAATTAATGAGGGACACCTGGGTGAAGGGCAGTGCACCGTAGTTCAGAGACACTCTTATAAACCCAGGGAAATATTGGAGGAAAGGACGGACAGAGAGAACAGCCAGAGAGAGGGCAACAGGAACAGGAGTACCAGGACGAGGCAGCATACGCAGCAGCACACTGGAAAGAAAGATACAGGAAACCAGCACTCGAGAGAGCTGACCAGGGAGAAAACTGGAGAATTCAGTGAGGAGAGAAGCACCAGAGAAAGGCCCAGAGAGTTCACCGTGGAGGAGAACGGTGGAGACTTCCGAGGGAATCTCAGAGGTGAAAGCCCTAGTCAGAAGGAAAGCCAGGATTGCAGGGAAACTGCAATTGGTTTTAAAACTAGGAGAGCTGTGCCAGAGAGAAGTGCTGATAAGGGTCAGGCTGCAGTGCCAACCGTTCCTGAACCAGCTAAAGAGCTGCAACTTCCAAAAAGGTGCGTGAATAAAAGGGTAGCCAAAAGTGCCGTAAGCCAGTTAGAGGCATTGTGTCAATTGATGCAAGAAAAGAATCCTCACATTCCTGGTGGAAACCCTTTGCATAGGGAAAAGCCTCAGTGGAGAAAGGTTCTGGAACTTTTAGAGAATATTAAGCCTGAATTTTTTCATGTTGGCTTAAAGCCAGATTTACCGGACACAGGTCCTGAGGAAATGCAGATAGACTATTATGAATCTGATGAGGGGTCTGAAGATTCAGTAATGGATTGTTCTCTGTGCCAGAAGGCAGAATAAAAAGTTCTTGGATAAAAGAAGGGAAAAGCCTATAACCTGAATGTCCTAGAAGGCAGTGTGAAAACAGGGAGAAATGTGTTTAGCCAGGAATGCTAAGAACCCTGTTTGCTGAAGAGAGGATATTTCTTTTGGTTTTGAAGAAAGGAGAAAAAACATGTTTGATTGCTGAATCATTTGGAAACAGCGACCTATGTTAAAAAGCTACTAAAAGCAGTTACATTGTTTGTTTGGTATAAATGCCTATGGATTATTGTTTGGAGAGAGAATCCTGTTTGTTTTGCGTTGAGACTTAATGCTCTTTAGAAAAAGAAATAAATTCCTGTGTTTTGCCTTGTAAACCCTCGGTCTCCACACTACTTGTTTTTTTCTAAACAACACAACTACAAATCCCAGCAGCCCCGGCACTGGATGAGGAAGAAAACTCTTTAATTAAAGGACTAACAAGTGCAGCCCTAAGCCCATAGGCTGCTGCCTGGGCCAGGGGCCTCCACACTATAGAGGTTCCTACAGCTATAATAAACTTGGTGCATAGAAGAATCTTCTCCTTTATCTGGAGATGCAGGCCCCTTAGAGTGCAAAGGAAAATAATGTATAGAGTGAAAAAGGAAGGTGGTCTGGCAGTCATTGAGATTGGAAGATATTATGAGGTGGCTCAGTTGTGAGCGATAATGGGATGGAGGTTGGAGAAAGATGGGCCTCAATGGTGTAGAATAGAACAGGTGATGGTAAGACCCAACTATATTACGGATTTGTTGTGGAAGAATAGGGAGGAGAGAGAACAAGGCCTATTTAAGAACCCATATATGATAAGGTGCTAACACATATGGGAGGAAATATTAGGGCACAACGGACTACACAATGTGAGGGTTTTTGGTGGGAGAAAGTTCTGGGATATTCCAAAGATGGCAGGAGAAAGGGTTACAATTACAGTGTATGTGGGAGGTACTAACTGAGGCTGGTCAATTAAGGCCGTTTGCTGAGCTCCAGTGAGAGTTCCAAATAAAAAAGAGTTGTTGGTTGGGCTATTTTCAATTGGCACATTTTTCAGGGGGAAAAGATATAAAAGTAAGCCTGAAAAGCACAGAGATACTCTTTGAGAAGATGTTTAGGGTAGGGTGATCTCTAGGCTCTATAAGGCCTTGAGTAGCCCCATGGATCAAGGAACTCATATGCGGGCCTGGGAGGCAGACTTGGGGGGTCATTGGGATGTACAGAGATGGGAAAAAGTATATGATGGGGTTAAAATACCAGTGGTTTCGGCAGCAATCCAAGAACATTGTTATAAGATGTTGTTCCAAATGTATTTAACCCTAGCAAGTTGTGTAAGATGGGGAGAAATATAAGGATGTGATGTGTTGGAGGGGATGTGGAGAACGGGGGGGGGGGGGGAGTATATACATTGTCATGCAGCAGGGGCTGATGAAAGTAAAAATGCAGGAGAAGAAGCTGTTTTTCATGAGGAAAAAGATGTGCACAAGATGCAATATCCGCACAGAACAGCTAGAGGAAGCAGGCATGCACTCACAGAGCCTGAGTGGACACACTTAGCTAATCGAGAGCACCTGACAGTCAGCCCGGAAAGCTCAAACACAGGAGAGCTTTATAAACGGAAGACTGGAGACTGGAGAGAGCAGAGCAGTGCTTGCAGGTGTGGAGCTGGAGGTAAAGCTGAAGGTTTACGAGAAAGAAGCACCACAAGCAAGGACCAAACAGAAAGAAGCACTTGGGAAACTAGTGCTGGGCAAAGGAACAATCACCTTTGGAGGCAACGCAGAGTGAAAGAAAGAAGCCTGCTTGTACCAGAGGAACCTGGGGCTAAACTGAAAGGTAACAGAAGCTTTCAGAGAGGAGCCTGGCACAGGGATTGTGTTCCTGAAGAACTGTGGGAAGGAGAAAATCCCAGTTCTACATGCTGCTGGAAGCCAAGGTATGCTGATTCTGTTTCTATGAAGAAAGCCTTACCTTATAAAAAGCCTTTTGAAAGTAATGCTAAACCTGTGAGAAATAAAAGCAAAGCTACCTCTCATAAGCCAAGTAGCCAACGCCCGAGGGTAGGCCATGCTCATTGGCAAACACTAGAGGAACTCTTTAAACATCCAGAGAACAGGACTAGGGCCTGGCCAGAAATTATAGCCAGTGAAACCACTGATACAGACAGAGATAATTCTGAGCCTATGCAAGTGGAACTTGTAGAGCCAAGCCTTTTATCTCAGGAAGAGATGGACTGTTCTTTGTGTATTTCAGGCAGTGCAGAGTCACTGTTAAACCTGTGAATGATATATGTTATCTTCAGAATGTTATTCATTTGCTAAATGGAAGAAGAGTGCTGAAACATTTGCTTTACTTTGGAAAGCTTAACTAAGCATTGTTACAACTGTGAAGCATAACAGTTTTTCCGTTAACCTGAGTTGATTTCATTCCTGAAGTTAAGGACTTTTTCTTTAGGTTGTAACCCAGCTGAATCTTATGCGTAAAGGGAAATAAATGCCTTGTTAACCCTCTACTCTGCATTCACAATTTTTCTTAGTTAGGAGCTGAACTGCTAAGACCAGGCTACACCTGGCTCTTAAAAGACCCTCCTCTCATAATAAAATAATTTTTGTGTCCCACCTACCCTTACGACCACTGGCCACCAGGGCGGTGCACAACAACATATATGGTGGAGCTGCCCAGTCCTACAGCAAACGTGGCAATGGCTGAAGAATCTCATGCAGGAGATGGTGGGCTGGGTAGGAGCTATTACACCAGCAGGACTATTAATGAATGAATGGGGGGGGGGATCCGAAGAGCGACATGGCATATATGTTGCCGATGCTTGCAATTGGAGTGCGGATGGAAATAGCGAAGGGATGGAGGTCTGTGAGAGCACCAGCACCTGAAAGGATATTAAGTAGAATAGCATATATTTATAGGATGAGTGAGATTAATGCATATAAAATGCATAGGATTGAGAGCTTTCAAAGGAGATGGCAAAAGTACATTGAGTGGTTACAGAAGGAGGATAATGAGGTAGTGAGCTGATACTAATGAAGAGTATCAAAGGAAATCGTTAATAAGGAGGAGGAGATTACCACAGGATCCGGGGTGGGGGGGGGGGAGGAGGGGAGTAGAGGGAATATTAAAATAATAAAAATTGTACAGGTAAATTGGAGAGAAACTAGACTGTTAAGTATTGTACAGTAAGGCTAGAAAGGTAAGCAGGTGCATGCTGTGATGATGGATATAGTTGGAAGTAGGTTATACCAGTGTTTTGTAAAGCAGTTGAAAAATGCTGTGTTCCTTTGTAAATGTACTACATAAAAATCAAAATTATAAAAGAAAATAATGGGTGATTTCAATCACCCCGGTATCAGCTGGGTCAGTGTCATGGCAGGACATGCTAGGGAGATAAGGTTTGTAGATTAAATATGTGACTTCTTCTTGGAGCAGCTGGTTCATGAACTGACAAGAGGGGAAGCCATTTTGGACCTGGTCCACAGTGGAATACAAGATCTAGTGTGAGAGATAAGGATGTTGGGGCCACTTGGTAATAGTAATCATAGCATGATTGCGTTTGATTTAATAAATGGAAGAAGGACAGCAAGGAAGACTATGATAAAATGAGGAAAATAGATAAGAAAAAATGAAAATGAGCAGCTGTAAATCTTAAAGATTTACATCAAGCACGGTTGTTGTTTAAAAATACTACCTTGGAAGCCCCAAGCATCTGTAGTCCATGCTTTAAGAAAAATGGAAGGAAGTCCAAAAAACTGTCAGCATGGTTTCAAGATGAGGTCAGAGAGGCTGTTGTAGCCAAAACACATCTTTCAGTAACTGAAATAAGGAACGAAATGATAAAAACTGGAAACAACATAAGCACTGGCAAATTAGATGTAAGGCACTGATAAAGCAGTCAAAGAGAAAATTTGGAAAAAAGCTTGCTGTGGAAGCAAAAATACATAATAAAAACTTTTTCAAGTACATTTGTATCAAAAAACCTGTGAGTTAGTCAGTTTGACCATTTGATAGAGGGGCAAAAGGGGCACAAAGAGGGAACAAGGCCATAGTGGAGAGACTGAATGAATTCTTTGCTTCGGTCTTTACTGAAGAAGATATAGGGAAGTTGCCAATGCCTGAAATGGTATTTAAAGCTGATGCAGCAGAAGAACTGAAAGAAATATTGATAAACTGGGAAGATGTATTACAACTATTTGATAAACCGAAGAGTAGCAAATTACCTGGACCGGATGGTATACATCCAAGGGTGTTAAAAGAACTGAAATATGAGATTGCAGACCTGCTATTAGTAAGCTGTGAACTATTATTAAAAACATCAGTAACACCTGGAGGATGGCCACTGTAACACCAATTTTTAAAAAGGGCTCCAAGTGTGATCCTGGAAAATACAGACCAATTAGCTTGACGTCAGTACTGGGAAAAATAATAGAAACCATTATTAAGAACAAAATTTCTGAACATGTAGATAGTCACGGTTTAATGACTGACAGCCAACATGGCTTCCAAGATAGTATTTTTAAACATCTTTGCAGCTGCTCCTTTTAGTTTTTTCTTAACTGTTTTCCTCATTTTATCATAGTCTCACTTTTGAAAGTTAAAAGGTAGTACTGTAGATTTCCTTGCCATCCTTCCTCCATTTTTTAAATCAAACACAATCAGGTAAAAGATCACTATTATCAAGTGGCCCCAATACTCTTATCTCTTGCACCAGATCTTGAGTTCCACTAAGGACTAAGTCCAAAATGGCTTCCCCTCTTGTCTGTTCATGAACCAGCTGCTCCAAGAAGCAGTCATTTATTTCATCTGGAAACTTTATCTCCCTAACATGTCTTGCCATGACACTGATCCAGTCAATACTGGGGTAATTGAAATTGCCCATTAATATTACTGAGCTGTAAATATTGTTAGCTTCCATGATTTCTTTGAACATTTCATATGGCTACCGGTAGGTAGGGGTAATTTGCAATCTTTAAGTTCTGTCTGCTCTGTACTTAAGGGCATTTGGGTTACTTTTGTCTTTACTGGAACCTCCCTGTCGACATACCCTAACTTCAGTCTTTTGCTAGTATCCTTCAAGGATACATCCTTCTGAACCATGTGCTTTTGGACAAATGTCAGCTTTCCCCAATTATCTAGTTTAGAAGCTGTTCTATCTCCTTTATAAAGGTTAATTCTAGCAGCCTGCCTTCCATCCCAGTTAAGGTTGAGCAAATCTCTTTGGAAAAGCCCCTCCTTTCCCCAGAATGTTGCACAGTTCCTAACAAATCCAAAACCCTCATCCTGCACCATTGTCTCATCCACACATTGAGACTCTGGAGATCTGCCTGCCTTTTGGGTCCTGGGTGTGGAATGGTGAAACATTTTCAGAGAATGCTACGCTGGAAGTTTTGGATTTCAACGTCCTACTTAAAAGACTAAGGGGTATGTTTACTAAACCGTCTTAACATGTGCCCGGTGATAGTGTGCAGGCTGCCATAAAAGGAGTGGGCTTTGCAGTCTTAAAGTAGCAAAACGGGATTATCACGCGATAACGCGCACTGCTGCGCACATTATCGGGTGAAGCGCCGCTAAGCTCGTTAACGCGCGGTACTCTTAAGTAGGCGCCCAGAGATGCAAATACAGAAACAGAGGTGTAGCACAATGGTTAATACACTGACTGATGATACAGCGGTTATGAGTTTGATCCCCCAGTGTGCCTAATGCATAAGGCTGGCTGAGGCATCAGCCTTGACATGTAAGTATTGTTTCTTGAGGCATTTTATTTGTATTTTAATTATTGCTGCCAGCAAACACACCCTCACATGCCGTAACCTATGGTGCCGCATAAGGCATCCTAAAAGGCACTCCATAGGGCACATTATAAAGTGCACTGTCCGCCACGGCACCCTATAATGTCCCCTATAGGGCACCCTATAAGGCACTCCATAGGACACTTATAAGGCACCGTATATGGACTGTAACCATAAGGTGCCTCAGAAGGAGCTTTATAGGGCGCCCTATAAAGTGCCTTCTGAGGCACCTTATGGTTACAGTACTCTGAGGGTGTTTCTGCTGGCAGCACTAATGTACATTAAAAATAGACAATGCTTTGGACAGCCCTATCAAATAACCCCACTGTGGGTTTGAACCCATGATTTCTGGCTCCACAAGCAGTGAAATAACCAGTGGGCTACAGCTCTAGAGATGCTAACAAACACCTGGCTGGCTGCAGAAGGACTGCACGGCACCACACAAACAGTTTGCTGTGATCACCAGGATAGGGTTAACCCACCCGTACCCATGATGCACTGCACATTCAAATCATCAGTCTATGGATGATCACAAGAAGGGGTATGCACCCCTACAGCACCTCGGCCGGGTAGGGGGAACTGACCGTGTGTGTTACTGGCACAGAGTAGCTACACACCGTCACATTGTGCGGGTACTGTGCTCACGCTGAGGGTGAGGTGAGGCACCCAGCACCAGGTCCACAGCACCTTCCATAGCAGAAATAGGCTATGCTGCAGGTCCTCAGCAGTGCTAGTGTGTGAGATAGGTAGTTCCTGCAGACACACCCTGGATACATCTGTATTTCTCAGTCAGGTTTAGCCCTTATGGACCCATAGGCAGATTATGTACCACCACCCTCTGGGGCTAAGGATGGGAAACAGGGCCTCCCACCAACAGATCCACATTCTAACTCCCTGCAATGGTGGCAGTGGAGGGGACCATCAACCCCAGTCCTGCTGGGGATCAGACACCCTACAGGGCAGTCAATACAGCTCTGTACACATCCATAAAGCAATAGCAAACAGACATTAGGCCTGGAAATGCTCAGCTGCACCCCACCACTATCTGATTTTCTCCTGCAGCAAGCCTCCAGCCACTGCACCCTGCAAGGTGTTCCAGCAAGAGACATACTAGCTGCAGACAGTCTACTAGCTAGTCCATAGTGCATGTCCCTGGAGGAGATGCATGCACCCAGAACTGGGATGTCAGCATACACACTAAGCAGATAAATCAGTAATTGGGCCCCAAAAGGGAACCCAAAAATATCACAAAAGAAAAACACTATAAAGCACTATGGGGGAACCTAGCCATGCCGTGGTCACTGCTCAGTCAGGGTGAGAGTGATCTCCCAGCAGGACATTCTGTGGCCACCCTGTCTGTGCAGGTGGTGGCCGGGCACTACAATGTCCCAACCATTGCCCTATGCCCTGTGCAGATGCATCCTGGCCAGGCCACCCTGTCTGGGCTATACCCATGGTACCTTGCTCCTCATTATGCACATTGGCAGGCCAATACTGGCAACAGTGCTGGCAGTGTTGGCTGTGGAGGGTGTTTGCAGCCAGCACACACTGGATAGACAGACACACACTCCCACACCTATGCCAGCATTGTACAACTATAGAGGTGTTTGGCAGCCCTGGCCAGTGCTCCAGTCCTGGGCACAGTGCAGGCATGGATATGGTACGCAATACTGTTGGGGTCACTCCCCAGGGTGGTAAACACTGTCAGACACAAGACCTGTAGCACACTCCACAGACATCAGAAAGGTTGCCATGATGCAGCTCAATCAGAAAATTGTACTTAACTTCGGAATTGCTATCTGCCAGTAATCATAGCAACCTTTTGATAGCTGTGTACCGTATTCCCAGGTTTAGGATGGCATTACTAAGGTATGCAAGTGCTAGTATTGGGAGATGTACGCAGGACCCAATGTCCTGCCTCTACAGGAGGCATTGGATAATGGAGCTCATGGGTGCGGGTGTGTCTGCTCTTGTTGGCTGCTGCTTTATGGCAGAGGTTCCCAACTCCAGTCCTGGTGTGCCAAACACTGTTTGGGTTTTCATGCTGAGATACATCTGCATACCATGGGGGCAGCGCTTAGAAATGCAGCACAGGCATCTTTATTAGAGGCAGCATAGAACCTGAATGGTGTTTGGCCCTCCAGGACTGCATTTGGGAGACTCTGCTCTAGGTAATGCGCATGTTTATGGTGTCTGTGCTCTGTAGGGTAAAATGTAGGTGTTTTGGGCATGTTTACGTCATCTGCAATAAAAGTTCTGTTTGTATTAGCATGTTTTAGTAGTGGGTAAAACATGGGGACTGGGTTGACAGGAACCACAGCTGGGTCTTTAACCTGTGACCTTCTGCTTCTGAACACACTGGCTGTGTGCACTGCACCACTGTGTTGCCACAGAGACAGTGCGTTCCCTGGTGATGCCATGACTGTTCGTCACAACCAATTAGGTCTAGTTTTTTGAACGTGTTACTGTAGTTTATGATGAATCGTTCAATGTAGAATCTGAAGCAAGTCAGAATACCACTTTAAAGCACTTTACCGGTCTCAAAAATCAGCTTCCACTCTTGTCTTAACTTGCTGTCTTTTGAAAAATACTCTATTTAACATCAGCGACCCAGGTGCTTAGAAAATTCTTATACTTAAAAAATAACAACTTTATTAGAGGACTTTCTTAAAAATCTTCACCCCTTGTGATCATTCTAATGGAGCGGATCTCGACGCTCTCATATGGCGCCTTTGCGGCGTTTCAAAAGCACGTTTTTCTTCAGGAGATCCTTCCCTTACTCTTACAACGGATGCTGCCCACATCCATCCATTCTCTCATTCTTGATAAGACGCCGCGCATCATGACTGTTCGTCAGACAGGGCCTGTCTGTTGCAGTGCATGGCACCCACCTACACAGGGCTAGGCCACGGTCTGCTCTGGGCAGCTGCCACTGCCCCCTCCACCACCGGTATCCCTTTGCCACCATGCTGACATGCCCTTCTGCTGGTGGTGCTGGTGGAGCGCAGTCTCAGGCCATCCAGTGTGCAGGTAGGTGGCTGCCTATGGTGCGGGTTATGGGGTAGGGGTGCCTGCATAGCTGTCCACGCTTCCCCCCAGCACCGCATGCCAATGTTCCGTGCCCTTCGGGGTACCTGCTGGGTACTATCCCCTGTGACACTGTGGGAAGCACACTCATGCCCATGTTGGGCCCTCAGAGGTTGCTGTCTGGCTGCTCTACTGTTTCAGCATTCCTATGGGCCAGCTAGGCATCACCCTAGTCCGCTCTGTGGGCCAGCTGCACCGCAGCATGTGCTGCCTGCAGCCCTCTGTGTCCCCTTTTCCAGCATCTGTCCAGTTACCCATTCCGACATGCCCGCCCTGCTGTTGTGGAATATGTGCACGCCATAGGAAACCTGACTGATGGAGTCTGCAACCCTGCTCAGCGCAATTACACTGTGGGCTCATTCACCTTGTATGCGGACGGAGCATAGACCCTTCCAAAATTCATATCCTTTTTTTGGAGCTTTCTTGGGAGTGTTTTTTGATGTTTCCCATTGATATCACTATTGGCCAGCTTGGTTATTTTATTTTTACATTTTCTTCTGTACATTTTCAAGGTTTATTTGCCCTTTTGTTCCGTGCACATTATCACACATCACTTTTTGTAGGTTTCCCTGGTTTTGCTGTACATTACTAACATAAATGGTTTCTCTTCCCTTTAAATCAGCTCTAACGCCAGGGTTTCACTGGCGTTAGTTTTGAGCCTTGGATTTCACAGCATTAGTGTGCAGGGAGCCACTCACCTCCAACTCTCCACCCATTGACCCCCTCTCTCCGCCCCTGGGGAGCCTTCCTCCGCCCTCCGGGAGCCTTTCCCCACCTTCAGCGTTTGTTTGCGCTGCAGCGCGCGTTATCGCGTGATAAGGTACCTGTGCACTTTGTAAAGCACCATTATCGTGCGATAAGGTACCTTATCGCGCGATAACATTACAGAGCGCACGTTAAGACGGTTTAGTAAACATACCCCTAAATTTGGCTCCCAGAACCTCCCTATCACACTTCCCTATGTAATTGGCACCAGCATGTACCAAGACAGCAGACTCCTCCCCAGCACTAATACCTTGCCTAGGTGGCACCTGAGGACCGCTAGCTTCACACCAGGCAAGCATGTTATCAGGCGATTTTCATGTCTGCAGCCACTCAGCTATCTACATGCCTAATGATCAAATCCCCAATTATAACAGTTGTCCTAACCCTTCCCTCATGGGCACATGTCCTTGGAGAAACCTCTTCAATGCGAGAGGGTTTTACATCATCTGAAGGACAGGTCCTAGCTACAGGATCACTTACTTCCACACTAGGGTGATGCTCTCCCATTACGTGACCTTTCTCCTCCATGGCAACAGAGATGCTCGCAGACTGGAGGTGTGACTTCAGTATTATGTCCCTGTAGGTAGCATATATGTACCTCTCTGTCTTCCTTATGTCATCCAAGTCTGTTTCTCTAGCCTCCAGAGATCAGACTCGTTTCCTGAGATCAAAGAGCTCCTGGCACCTAGTGCACACGTAAGACCCCTCACCAACTGGGAGAAAATCATACATATGACACTCATTGCAAAAGACTGGATGTCCCCCATCTTGCTGTTGGACTGCTGTCTGCATCTTAGATTTAAGTTTATGTTTATGTATTTAAGTGTTTACTTATTTAGATTTGATAAGGATACTTATACTAATAAAACTATGGGGTATGTTTACTAAACTGCGGTAAACGTGAATAACGCGTGTTGTACGACGTTAACGATCGTTAGCGTGCTATAGCGTAATGCTCCGTGGCGCGGTAAAACACGGAAAAGTTGGAGAGAGGGCGGAGAGAAGGGGTCATTGGGCGGAGAGTGGGCGGGGAGAGGCTAACGCGCTGATTTCCAGAGCTGAATTCCAACGCGAATGAAAACCTACCTGTAAAAGCACTTTAAAGGGGAGAGAAACCATTTACGTGTCAGCAATGTACAGCCTAGGCAGGGAAACCAAAAAAAGGTGAGAAGTGTGATACATGTGCACAGAGCAAAAGGGCACAGAAACACCGAAAATGACCCCAACAAACTGGAAAAAAACAACAACTAAGCTGGCCAATAGTGGTAGCAATGAGAAACATCAACCCCCCCCCCCCCCGAGTAAGCTCCATAGAACAGAGATAATTCGTGGAAGGGTCCATACTCCATCCCCATACAAGGTGCATGGGCCCACAGTGAAATAGCGCTGCTCAGGGATTTCCCCACCATTGGACAGGGTACATATGGCATGCACATGTCCCGCAACATCAGGGCGGGCAACCGGGAAGATGCTGGAAAAGGGGATACAGAGGGCTGCAGGCTGCACATGCAGTGGCGCAGCTGGGACACAGTAGGGACTAGGGTGATGCTCAGTTGGCCCATAGGAATGCGTAAACAGTAGAGCCAGACAGCAGCTGATGAGGGCCCAACATGGGCACGAGTGTGTTTCGCAAAGCGTCATAGGGGAGAGTACCCAACAGCAAGCCCCAAGGGCACGGAACACTGGCAGGCGGGGCTGGGGGGGAGCGTGGACGTCTATGCAGGCACCCCTACCCCAGAACATGCACCATAGGCAGCCACCTACCTGCACACTGGATGGCCTGAGACCACGCACCACCAGCTCCACCAGCAGAAGGGCATGTCAGCATGGTGGCTGAGGGATACTGGTGGTGGAGGGGGCAGTGGCAGCTGGCCAGAGCAGACCGTGGCCTAGCCAACAGTCATGGTATCACAAGGGAATGCACCATCTCTGTGAGAACATGGTGGTGCAGTGCACAGAACCACTGTATTCAGAAGCAGAAAGTCACAGGTTCAAGTCCCAGCTGTGGTTTCTGCCAACCCAGTCCTCATATTTTACCCACTACTATAACGTGCTAATACAGGCAGAACCGTTCATGCAGATGACGTAAACATGCCCAAGACACCATCATTTTACCCTACATAGCACAGACACCATAAACATGCACATTACCTAGAGCAGAGCCTCCCAAATGCAGTCCTGGAGGGCCAAACACCATTCCAGTTCCATGCTGCCTCTGATAAAGATGCCTGTGCTGCATTTCTATGCGCCACCCCCATGGTATGCAGATGTATCTCATGCATATTCATGAGGGACAGCATGAAAACCCGAACAGTGTTTGGCACCGCAGGACTGGAGTTGGGAACCTCTGCCGTAAAGCAGCAGCCAACAGGGGCAGACACACCCACACCCACACCCACAGGCCCCATTATCCAAAGCCTCCTGGAGAGGCAGGACTTTGGGCTCTGCGTGCATCTCCCAATACTAGCACTTGCATACCTTAGTAATGCCACCCTAAACCTGGGAATATGGTACACAGCTATCAAAAGGTTGATATGAGTACTAGAAGATAGCAATTCCTAGGTTAAGTACAATGTTCGGAGTGAGCGGCATCATAGCAACCTTTCTGATGTCTGTGGTGTGTGCTTCAGGTCTGGTCTCTGACAGTGTTTACCACCCTCGGGAGTGACCCCCACCAGTATTGCGTACCATATCCATGCCTGCACTGTGCCCAGGACTGGTGTGGTGGCCAGGGCTGCTAAACACCTCTATAGTAGCACAATGCTGGCCTAGGTGTGGGAGTGTGTGTCTGTCTATCCAGTGTGTGGTGGCTGCAAACACCCTCCACAGCCCACACTGCTAGCACTGTTGCCAGTATTGGCCTGTCAATATGCATAATGAGGAGCAAGGTACTGTGGGAATAGCCTGGATAGGGTGGCCTGGCCTGGCCGCATCTGCACAGGGCATAGGGCAATGGCCGGACATTGTAGTGCCCGGTACCACCTGCACGGACAGGGTGGCCATAGCATGTCCTGCTGGGAGGTCACTCTCACCCTGACTGAGCAGTGACCATATCAAAACTCAAACCTCTATAAGTGAATCACAGATGCATCCAAAAATATAAGAAATCACTTAGTAGTTCCCGTATGAAAATCAAAGGTGATTCGGACAGTGTTTAACAAACAAAACTTTACTTTTTTGTCGGATCATCTGTCGTGAGGGCGCAGTAACACACTCAATGAACAGATCCTCCTTTTTAATCAACTTTCATTTAAAAGGTCAAGTCGACCCTAATACGCTAGAGACTAGAAATAGCCCTAAAGGACCAGTCTCAGCATAAATCAATTGCTACTATGCATGCAATAAAAATCTTCAAATGCAGATACAAATCTGAAATGAGCGATTATGTAGCATAGAAGTACTTAGCTGGGCCCAGAAGGATTCAGTGTCTGGTATCATCCAGAAAATGTAATAGCCAGCTCCCTCAACGATTGAAGTGCACAAACGCGGACATACAAAATGTCGCAAACCAAAGTTGTAATAGTGCAATGTTCCTGGGAGCTGTTCAATGAAGGCCCGCCAGTCTCTCCTCTATGAAGTAGTCGCTTGCCAGGTCGAGTTGTCATGCGACACAAGCAGTGTGTTTCAAGCCTACCATGGTACTGGCTCTTTTTCAAGCAAAAACCCGGCCCAGTTCCTGTTCCGGTCTTGCCCATAATGACTTCAGCAGTGCGCACCGGGACTCAAGATGACGTCAACAACAGACTTCCAAAAGTTCATTTAATAGACCACCATTCAATCTCAGTGTTCATACCTAAAGGGGTTATCGTATTCAAGGTGAAAATCCACCACTGTTCACGTCGATGTAAAAAGGCTCGGCGGTCCCCTCCACGTAAAAGCGGAGGTACCCTTTCCAAGATTGTCCATTGTAAATGTGAAAAGCCATGTGAATTTGACAAGCAATGCTGAACCATAGGTGCTGCCAAGGTGTTGGTATTCATTCGTGACCGATGTTCTTGTAACTGCACACGAACAGATCTCGTGGTCATGCCCACATAGAATAACTGACAGGGACAAATAATTAAATACACCACATAATCTGAGGTGCAATCCGTGATGTAACGGCGATAATATCGCAGCTGAGTGTGAGGATCTAGCCAATCCATCCCCGCCAAAGTAGTCGCACACATATCACAGGTTCCACACGCAGAATGGTAACCCCTAATTCGTTCCCTTGGCATCTGGGCATTAGTTTCATTGAGTTCTAACCCTTCTTTGGTAGTGAGGAGAGCTGACAAAGGAGGGGCGATCGTGCTACAAGATACGGTAGCCTATCATGCCGTGGTCACAGCTCATTTGGGAAACAGGAAATACTATGAGATTTTATTTTGGGACCCGGGCCCTCAACTACAATTATCTATAAAGGAATATACCACCATGGCATTACATCGGAATTGGATCACAAAAAAAGGAATATGCTTTTTTGAACCCACGCTTTCCAAAGATCCCAGTTTTGTATATGGTTCCTAAGATCCATAAGTCTCTGGAACACCCCCCAGGTCGCCCCATAGTTTCCTGCCGGGACTCCATATTAGAACCACTCTCGATCTTCTGTGATCGTTTTTTTCAGCCTCTAACTGAGAATATTAGTTCCTATATACGGGATTCTTACCATTTTTTGACAGCCGTTCGTAGTGTTACCGTTTTGCCACATTACTACTTGGTCACTTTAGATGTGGTGGCATTATATACGAACATAGACCAAAAAGAAGCTCATTCTATTCTGGGAAGCTTATCTTTGACTCTGCCTTCCCGTCTTCCAAAATGTTTTCTAATGCGGCTGCTCTCATGGGTGTTGGATGAAAATTATTTCATGTATGATCACACTTTTTACCATCAATGTTTCGGGATCGCCATGGGCGCAACTGTAGCGCCTTCCGTGGCAGCCCTTTATATGTCACATTTTGAGGAAACCCTGTTATATCCGGCAGATCGATTTCGTTCAGTCTTAATATGGAAACGTTTTTTGGATGACGTGTTTTTTATATGGACGGGTTCTATGGATGGTTTACAAGATTTCCTAGTTTGGTTAAACACCTTGCATATCCATATTCAGTTTGAGGCAAAATATCATCTCTCTCAGATTGAATTTTTGGATCTGTTATTATATAAAGATGGAGAGCAGCTTCAGTCGACTCTTTATCGTAAGCCTGTCCAGCATAATACTCTATTGCAATACACAAGTTTCCATCCCCGTTCTTTACGACGAGCTCTCCCTATGGGCCAATTTCTCCGTCTTCGGAGATTATGTTCTGCTAGAAGGGAATATAAACATCATGCTCATGACTTACGAGATCGTTTACTCATAAGGGGATATCCTACGAAATTATCGGATCAGGCATATAAAAGGGCGCTTACTAATCATCCTGAATGGTGGGATGACTCTATTTCTGGAGTGGAGCAGCAATCCCGATCTTCTGCGGATACCCACCCTTATGTGGGAGTACTCCCTTATATGCCCTGCACAGCACAAATCACACGGATTCTACGTTCTCATTGGCACATTTTATCGGAGCATGTCTGTTTTCAGAAGCCTCTACGGATGGCTTATCGTAGAGGGGTCAATATTGCCGATCGGGTAGTTCATACCGCCCAGATGCCAAGGGAACGAATTAGGGGTTACCATTCTGCGTGTGGAACCTGTGATATGTGTGCGACTACTTTGGCGGGGATGGATTGGCTAGATCCTCACACTCAGCTGCGATATTATCGCCGTTACATCACGGATTGCACCTCAGATTATGTGGTGTATTTAATTATTTGTCCCTGTCAGTTATTCTATGTGGGCATGACCACGAGATCTGTTTGTGTGCGGTTACAAGAACATCAGTCACGAATAAATACCAACACCTTGGCAGCACCTATGGTTCAGCATTGCTTGTCAAATTCACATGGCTTTTCACATTTACAATGGACAATCTTGGAAAGGGTACCTCCGCTTTTACGTGGAGGGGACCGCCGAGCCTTTTTACATCGACGTGAACAGTGGTGGATTTTCACCTTGAATACGATAACCCCTTTAGGTATGAACACTGAGATTGAATGGTGGTCTATTAAATGAACTTTTGGAAGTCTGTTGTTGACGTCATCTTGAGTCCCGGTGCGCACTGCTGAAGTCATTATGGGCAAGACCGGAACAGGAACTGGGCCGGGTTTTTGCTTGAAAAAGAGCCAGTACCATGGTAGGCTTGAAACACACTGCTTGTGTCGCATGACAACTCGACCTGGCAAGCGACTACTTCATAGAGGAGAGACTGGCGGGCCTTCATTGAACAGCTCCCAGGAACATTGCACTATTACAACTTTGGTTTGCGACATTTTGTATGTCCGCGTTTGTGCACTTCAATCGTTGAGGGAGCTGGCTATTACATTTTCTGGATGATACCAGACACTGAATCCTTCTGGGCCCAGCTAAGTACTTCTATGCTACATAATCGCTCATTTCAGATTTGTATCTGCATTTGAAGATTTTTATTGCATGCATAGTAGCAATTGATTTATGCTGAGACTGGTCCTTTAGGGCTATTTCTAGTCTCTAGCGTATTAGGGTCGACTTGACCTTTTAAATGAAAGTTGATTAAAAAGGAGGATCTGTTCATTGAGTGTGTTACTGCGCCCTCACGACAGATGATCCAACAAAAAAGTAAAGTTTTGTTTGTTAAACACTGTCCGAATCACCTTTGATTTTCATACGGGAACTACTAAGTGATTTCTTATATTTTTGAGCAGTGACCATGGCATGGCTAGGTTCCCCCATACTGCTTTTATAGTATTTCTTTAATGTGATATTTATGGGTTTTATTTTGGGGCCCAATCACTGACTTATCTGTTTGGTGTGTGTGCTGTTATCCCCGTTCTGGGTACATGCATCTCCTCCGGGACCATGCACTATGGACTAGCTGACAGACTGTCTGCAGCTAGTATGTGTCTTGCTGGAACACCGTGTAGGGTGCAGCGGCTGGAGGCTTACTGCTGGAGAATGTAAGATAATGGTGGGGGGCAGCTGCGCATTTCCAGACCTGCCTTCTGTCTGCTATTGCCTTATGGATGTGTAGTGCTCTGCTTTGCCTGCCCTGTAGGGTGTTTGATCCCATGTAGGACTGGGGTGATGGTCCCTTCTACTGCCACCATTGCAGGGGGTTGAAAGTGGATCTGTGGGCGGGAGATCCTGTCCCCCACCCTGAGCCCTAGAGGGTGCGTTGGGTGGTGGTATGTAATCTCCCTGGTAACCACAGCAGAATGTGGGTGTGGTGCCGTGCAGTCCTCCTGTAGCCAGCCATGTGTTTATTAGCAGCTCTTGCCCACTGGTTACTTCACTGCCCATGGAGCCAGAGGTCATAGGTTCACAACCCACAGTGGGGTTCATTGATAGGGCTGTCTTAAGCGTTGTCTATTTTTACTGTATATTAGTGCTGCCAGCAGAACCACCCTCAGGGTACTGTCACCATAGGGTAACTCAAAAGGCACCCTATAGGGCGCGCCTTACATGGCGCTCTATAGGGCGCACCTTATGCGGTGCCCTATAGGGCACGCCTTACACGGCGCACCTTACACGGCACCCTATAGGGTGCGCCTTACAAGTCGCCCTATACGGTGCACCTTCCACTTCGCCCTATAGGGAGCGCCTAAATATTCCTATCAAATGGTATATAATACATGACCATGTCAGAGAGAACGTCACTATTGGAACATATTGCATAAGACGGGTACAATTTTCCTGACATATGCAAACTGTAACCCGCCTGCAGACTAAAATATTATAGTCGGCTTTCAAAGGGTTACACAGGATGCCTCAGCCAGCCTTTTTCATTAGGCATACTGGGGAATCAAACTCATGACTCTTGTACCATCAGTCTGTGTAGTAACCATTGTGCTACAGCTCTGTTTCTGTCTTTGGGTATCTGTACGCTGTCTTAGGCGTGCGCGCAGTGGCGTGCGCTGTAGCGATCGTTGCTGCGCGGCATGTAATAACGTGCGCAACTGTGCGTTATCGGTTACGATGTCCCGCCCATGTCCTTTTTTGGCTTTCCTTCCACTAACGCGGCTCCTAACACGAATTGCACTAACGCAGTTTAGTAAACATACCCCTATATCTAATACGTTTAATGGACTTTGTTCACCTCAAGATTAATTAATCTCAGGTCCTTAATGTATGCTTGATGAGGATAACCAGCTGCACCTGAGAGTGAATATGGGCACCTCCTTCCCTTTAAGACGTTTAAGAGCCTATATAGCTACAATTATCCCAGGGGTGGGTGGGAGTGGTAAAGGAGGGAGGGGGGGAATGAAGACCTATTACAAGTTGGCTTGCTTCTAAGGTAAAGGCTTACCAATTTCCTGGGTTTGATAGAAGGGACCCTTAAAAGTACAACTTTGATCTGTCACTTGCCTTTAACACCTATTCAAGACAACTTCACAGATCTTTTGCGTCCTAACTGGAAGGCCTCTTTTTCAAATTTCCTTCTACATAGGACTATTCTGTCTGTATGCTAAGCTATGCTCTGATTTGATTTAGATAAAAAGCTCTCTAGAAACAACTTTATTTCAATAACTATTTACTCTTACTTTCTATGTTTAAGTTATACTCTGATTTGATTAAAATGAAAAGGTCTCTAGAAACAAATTTCAGAAATATTGATAAACTAGGAAGACGTATTACAGCTATTTGATAAACTAAAGAGTAGCAAAATACCTAGATCAGATGGTGTACATCTGAGGGTGTTGAAAGAACTGAAATATGAGATTGAAGACCTACTATTAGTAATCCGTGCTATTAATCACTTATATAGCGCTATAAGGCAGAACTGTACAGATACATTCAGAGGATTGTCTCTGCTCGTCAGAGTTTACAGTCTTATCAAGATAGACAATGCAATAGTTGAGAATAACGGTACAAATAGGGAAAGGTAATGAGACACAAGGAAATCAAGGGATCAGGATCCAAAAAAGAGGTGATCCTTTAGCATGGGTTTGAAAAGGGGTAGAGATGAAGCCTGACATACAGACTCAAGTAGTTTGTTCCAAGCATAAGTAGCAGCAAGGTGAAAGGGTCAATGTCTGGAGTTGGCAGTGGAAGAAAAGGGCATAGAGCGAAGCAAACAGTAAACATTTGAAAAGAATTTTGAAGTGAGCTGAAGGTTGATCAACAGTGGTAGGATGGCATTGTTTCCCCACTGCTCTGAGTTCAGTTTCTTCCAGTCTTGGTTTATTAGAAACTGCATGTAAAAGTGGATAAACAGAACACCCATAGAGGCATATAATAACAAGCTAAAGCTACCCACAAAGATGCAAAACAGGAGGATGCTGAGGAAAAGTAGCCCATAAAAAGCCAAATCTACTGATATCAGAGCGATGCAGCCAGAGGTGGGGAATGAAGCATCCAAATCAGCAGAGGAGGGGTAAAAGGAAGCAGCGAGGCAAGTCAAGACAGCAGTGCTAACACAATTTCTCAGGCAGTAGCAGTAGGGAGAGGTAAGGGGAAAGTAGGTCCCACTGGAAACATGCTATCAGATTGCAGAATGGCT
Organism: Ichthyophis bannanicus; assembly: GCA_033557465.1. NCBI lineage: Eukaryota > Metazoa > Chordata > Amphibia > Gymnophiona > Ichthyophiidae > Ichthyophis > Ichthyophis bannanicus. Next base: position 167,853,188 of record CM066036.1, on the reverse strand, counting down.
GTGGGATTTGTGACCACTGTGCTATTGTTTTTGTGGTTATTATCTCAGGATTAGGACTGATGGGCATCAAAGGGGCAGGTTGTGGCAGAAATGACGGGATAGTGAGACTTACAGATGAAGATTTTTTTTCCTTTTTTTTTTTTTGTTTTTTCCTTTCTATTTGTTTTGGTCTTTGTTTAATGGGTTTGTTTTTTAATTTCTTGCTTTTTTTCTTTAATATTTTGCCATGGGAAACTGAAAGGGAGCCACTAGAAATGAGCAAAAACGCAGCTAGCAGGCACACTGAAGACAAAGCGTGGGCAACGACCTCTCAGTATAGCTCTGCACTCTTTCCTCCTCCCAGTTGCATGGAAATGAAGGGAAACCAAGCAAGGGAAGATTTGTATTCAGAAACACTAACTTTTCCACCAACTGCAGTGCTAAATATGAATGAAAGGGAGTGGGCACATTGGTAGGAGGGCAAAACAGAAAATGCTGTGCAACTTTAGCCAGGTCTAGCTAGACTGTCAACATGTGTGGCCAATATGCCAAGGGATCTGTGTGTATGGCCTCAATGGGATCTTCAAGTTTGCATGTCACTGAAATCTTTGGAGAAGTCCAACTTGTGGTAGGCTGATTTCTGAAGCATAGGATTGTAGCTAGGGCTTTAGTCACCAAAGATTGTCCCTGGATGGGGCTCATGGGCCATGGGCAAGTAAAGCTGAGGAGGAGGGGATTGGTAGGTGACAGGGTGATACTCATGCTAGGAATACTGCTTGCTAGCATGCCTGTTATTTCCCCTATAGCATCACCACCTCTACCATTCCCCTCTTCTGGTGCTACATTTCCTTCACCTCAGTGACCAACTTTTCTTTCCTTTCCAGTACATCAGAATCCTAGAAAGAGGGAATGGGAAATCCATTTGCACTGGTGTGATATACAGATCTTCTTTATAGGGAGAAGAAGTGGATGGATAGTTAACAGAAGACATATGCAGTATTGCCATGAAAGAAGTGCTACTGATAGGTGGTTTCAATATGTCGGATGTTGATTACCACATCCCTGCTGTGGTGTCATCTAGAAGTAAGTCGATCCTGGATTCTCTGCAGGGAAAACTATTCAGGCAATTGGTAAGAGAATCCAAGAGCAAATTGTTTCTGATGTCATAGTGGGAGATCATCTTACCTCCAGTGATTCCCAGATGGTGTGGTTCCTATTAGGACTAGAGCTGATAAGTTCATTCAAAAGTGAGGGTCTTAGACTTTAGGAAAGCTAACTTTGCCAAGATGGGACAATACCTCAGGAAATTGTTAGCAAGATGGGAACAGTTGGGGGATATAGGAAAGCAATGGGCAAAACTGAAAGTGGATATTTTAAGGGCAACAAACCTTTTTTGTTAAAAATGCAAATAAAAAGAAAAGGGAAAGGAGTCCGCTATGGTTCTCAGAAGAATAGTTGAAAAGGTGAAGAAAGAAAGGGTGGCTTTCATAAAAACTAAGAGATCACAGAGAGAGGACGACAAGCATCAATATCTGGGAAAAACATAGAAAAGCTAGGAAAGTAGTCAGGAAAGCAAAGATACAAAAAGAAGAAGAGAGAGGGGATATGACAATTTTCAGATATGTTAGCGAGAGGAGGAAAGGCAAAAGTACTATTGTCAGACTCAAAGGGGAAGTGGAAGAATATGGAGAAGCTGATGAGGATAAGGTGGTATTTCTTATCAAATATTTTTGTTCTGTGTTCACAGATGAAGGGCCAAGAGCAGGACCTCTGAAAACACCCACAAATAGGAGTAGAAGTGAATAGGATCTTGAATAAATTTCAGAAGGAACTAGCTAAATTAAAAGTAGACAAAGTGATGGGGCCAGGTGGGATACATCCGAGAATATTGAAGGAACTTAGGGATGTTCTACCATCTCCAGAGGACTAGAGAAATGCACATGTGGTCCCTTTACACAAAGTTGGAAGCAAGGATGAGGTTGAGAACTATAGGCTAGTTAGACTGACCTCTGTGGTGAGTAAATTAATGAAAACACTGCGAAAAAAGAGGAAATTGAGGTTTCTGGAGACCAATGCATTGCAGTATCCAAAGCAGCATGGGTTTACCAGAGGTAAGTCTTGTCAGATAAATCTGATTGATTTCTTTGATTAGGTGATCAGAGAGTTGGACCGAGGAAGATCCCTAGATGTTGTGTACTTAGATTTCAATTAAGCCTTTGACACTGTTCCACACAGGGGACTTATAAACAAACTGAGCACCCTAGAGATGGACCCTAAAGTGACTGACTGGGTTAGAAATTGGTTAAGTGGGAGGTGATAAAGTTTACAAGTAAATGGAGCTCAATCTGAGGGCAAGGATGTTACCAGTGATGTGCCGCAGGGATCTGTCTTTGGTCTGATTTTCTTTTAAGCATTTTTGTTAGTGATATTGTGGAGTAGAGCAGACACCCAGGAAGGAGTAGATAACATGAGGAGGCATCTAGCAAAGCTTGAAGAATGGTCAAGAATTGGGCAGCAGAGATTTAGGGGTATGTTTACTAAACGGCGCACAAGTGCGCGGCGCACAATAGCGTGCGCTAAGGTACCTTAGCGCATGCTAATGATGCATTTTTGTGCCCCGCACACATGCGCGCCGCACTAAAGTGCCCGCTCATGTGCGTGGCACGCTGATGTGCGATAGAGGCGTGGAAAGGCTCCCGGAGGGCGGAGGAAGGCTCCCCAGGGGCGGAGAGACGGGGTCAATGGGTGGAGAGTGGGAGGTGAGAGGCTCCACGCACAGGAGCGTGGCTGAAATTCGAGTAAAAAAATACTGCGAGTGAAAACCTCGCGGTAGAGCCGATTTAAAGGGAAGAGAAACCATTTCTGTCAGCAATGTTCAGCAAAACCAGGGAAACCTACAAAAAGTGAGCAGTGTGATACATGTGCACGGAACAAAAGGGCAAATAAACATTAAAAATGACCCCAACAAAATATAATAAAATTATAAGCAAGCTGGGCAATAGTGATAGTAATGGGAAACATAAAAAAACACTCCCAAGAAAGCCCCAAAAATAAATATGAATTTTAGAAGGGTCTACACTCCGTCCCTATACAAGGTGAATGATCCCACAATGAAATAGCACTGATCAGGGTTTCCCTCTCCATTGGACAGGTTACCTATGGCATGCACATTTCCACAACAGCAGGGCGGGCAGGTCGGAATGGGCAATTGGACAGATGCTGGGAAAGGGGATACAGAGGGATGTAGGCGGCACATGCTGTGGTGCAGCTGGGGCACAGTGCGGACTAGGCAGATGCCTAGATGGCACCTAGGAATGCTGAAACTGAACAGCAGCCAGACATCAACTGATGAGGGCCCAACATGGGCATGAGAGTGTTTATCACAGTGTCACAGGGGATAGTACCCAGCAGGTACCCCCAAGGGCACGGAACATTGGCAGGCGGTGATTGGGGGACGTGTGGACAGATATGCAGGCACTCCTACCCCAGAACCTGCACCATAGGCAGCCGCCTACCCGCACACAGGATGCCCTGAGACTGCGTACCACCAGCACCACCAGCAGAAGGGCATGTCAGCATGGTGGCACAGGGGTACTGGAGGTGGAGGGGGCAGTGGCAACTGCCCAGAGCAGACCATGGCCTAGCCCTGTGTAGGTGGGTGCAATGCACTGCAACAGACAGGCCCTGCTGGACAAACAGTCATGGTATCATCAGGGAATGCACTGTCTCTGTGGCAACATGGTGGTGCAGTGCACACAACCAGTGTGTTTGGAGACAGAAGGTCACAGGTCCAAGCCCCAGCTGGGGCTCCTGCCAATCCAGTCCCCATATTTTACCCACAAATAACTAGTGATAGTAAAGACGAGCCTTTATTGCAGAGAACATAAGCATGGCTCAAACACCTCTATTTTACCCTACAGAGCACAGACACCAGAAACATGCACATTACCTAGAGCAGATTACCCCAAATGCAGTCCTGGAGGGCCACAAATCCTTCAGGGTTTATGCTGTCTCCAATCTAAGGATGGAGCGGTACTGGTGGTGGAGGTGGAAGCAGCTGGTGGCCACAGCAGACCATGGCCTAGCCCTGTCCAGGTAGGTGCCGTGCACTGCAACAAACAGGCCCTGTCGGATGTACAGTCATGGACTCCCCAGGGAATGCAGCATACCTGTGGCAACACGGTGGTGCAGTGCACACAGACAGTGTTTGCAAGAACAGAAGGTCACAGGTTCAAAGCACAGCTGGGGCTACTGCCAATCCAGTCCACATATTTTTCCCACAACTAAACCGTGATAGTAAGGACAAACCTTTATTGCTGAGAACATACGCATGGTTAATACGCCTATATTTTACCCCACCGAGCACAGACACCATAAACAGGCGCATTACCTAGAGCAAAGTCTCCCAAATGCAGTCCTGGAGGGCCCCACACCATTCAGGTTCCATGCTGCCTCTAATAAAGATGCCTGTGCTACATATCTATGCACCACCCCCATGGTATGCAGATGTATCTCATGCATATTCATGAGGGACAGCATGAAAACCCGAACAGTGTTTGGCACACCAGGACTGGAGTTGGGAACCTCTGCCGTAAAGCAGCAGCCAACAGGGGCAGACACACCCACACCCACAGGCCCCATTGGCCAATGCCTCATGGAGAGGCAGGACATTGGGCCCTGCGTGCATCTCCCAATACTAGCACTTGCATACCTTAGCAATGCCAGCCTACACCTGGGTATACGGTACACAGCTATCAAATGTTTCCTATGATTACTGGCAGATAGCAAGTCCTACGTTAAGCACAGTTTGCTCATTGAGCTCCATCATAACAATCTTTCTGATGTCTGCGGTGTGTGCTTCAGGTCTGGTCTCTGACAGTGTTTACCACCCTGGGGAGTGACCCCCAACAGTATTGTGTACCATATCCATGCCTGTACTGTGCCCAGGACTGGTGTGGTGGGCAGGGCTGCTAAACTCCTCTATAGTAGCACAATGCTGGCATAGGTGTGGGAGTGTGTGTCTGTCTATACAGTGTGTGGTGGCTGCAAACACCTTCCACAGCCCACACTGCCAGCACTGTTGCCAGTATTGGCCTGCCAATGTGCATAATGAGGAGCAAGGTATCACTATTGGCCAGCTGGATTATAATTTATTTGAATTTTGTTGTGGTCATTTTCCATTTTTTATTTGCTATTTTGTTCTGTGCACATGTATCACACTGCTCACGTTTTGTAGGTTTCCCCGGTTTGCTGTACATTGCTGACGTAAATGGTTTCTCTTCCCTTTAAATCGGCTCTAACGCGAGGTTTTCACTCGCGGTATTTTTTAGCTTGAATTTCAGCCCCGCTCCTGTGCGGGGAGCCTCTCCCCTCCAACTCTCCACCCATTGACCCCGTCCCTCCGCCCCTCGGGAGCCTTCCTCCGCCCTCGGAATGCCTTTCCACGCCTCTATCGCACTTCAGCACGCCGCGCACTTGTGTGGACCCGTTAGTGTAGCGCGCACGTGTGCAGGGCACAAAAACGCACTATTAGCGTGCGCTAAGGTACCTTAGCGCACGCTCGAGTGTGCCCTGCACAATTGCGTGGTTTAGTAAACATACCCCTAAGTAAAAAAGGGGACTATAGTAGTTGATATGGAAGGGCAGACTAGATAGGCTATATAGTCTTTTTCTGCTGTCATGTTTCTATGTGTCATTGTTTCTATGATATTCCTATTTTCAGATGCACAAGATATAGGCATATGTTTGTATGATTATAGTAATTGATTAGCATGTCATGGAGGAATATTTGGTGAGAGGGTTTTCTGTTCAGATGTTCTGATAATCCTTAGCATGTGTGGAAAGAAGTTAGTTGGCATTTGTTTTAAAGAGGAAAGTAGGCCGCATCTAGTCTACTATGCACTAGTAATAAATCACAAGATCTATTCTAGATTAACACCATTTATGTTACAAGCTTAAAAAAAAGCAGTGTTAAACTATGAAATTCGAAAGGAGAGAATTGCCCTCAGTATAATGACCATTGCATCTTTCATACTTTGCTATACATGATAGACTGTTGAGTCCAAACGTTATTACTTCTTGTCTATTCTCTGGCACAATGACTTATTTATATTTGCCAAGAGCTTATTGTTTTAGCATACTGTATATAATAAGATAATTTTGGTACTCACTGAAATAAGATGAGAGGTGTTTTGAGAAAAAAAGATTTTTGAAATGTTAAATATGCCCCAATTTTATAAAAATGTTCACTAATTCCCAAATCAAATTGACATCCAATTGATATGCATAAACACTCCTATGTGGGTCAATTGACTTAAACCATGCAATTAAAAAAAATGATACAGTACACTAAACAAATTAAAAAAGACATAGGGTGAATGGATAAGCACTGTGTAAGCAAACTACCAGCTAAATATACAGTCAAGATCTAGAAAATTTATAATTCATTAAACAAAATGCTCGTTAAATGGAAAATCAATTTTAGTATAGTAGCAGAGGACTTGAACTTGAAGTAAAAAAAAACACTCTAAGGGGTATGTTTACTAAACTGCGGTAATGTCATTCGCGTTAGGTTCCGCGGTAAAGGTAGAGATGCCCATATAAAGGCATGGGCATTGCATCGTTACAGCAAGCCGTATCAGCTAACGCATGTTACAAGGCGCCTTTGACTAACGCGCGTTACAAGGCGTGTTAGTAGGCACCCTTTAAGGTACCTTACAAGGCACATTACAAGGCAGTGTGTAAGGTGCCCTGTAAGGTGCCTTGTGAGCTGCCTTATAAGTAAGGTGCCTTATAATGTGCCTTGTTAGATGCCTTATAAGGTGCCTTGTTAGGTGCCTTATAAGGTGCCACATAAGGTGCCTTGTTAGGTGCCCTATAAAGTGCCATATAAGGTGCCTTGTAAGGTGCCTCATAAGGCACTTTTTAAGGTGCCTTATACAGTAGGGCTCCGTAGGCTAAGCGCTGTATCAGGCACCCCTGGACAAGGCACCTTAGAAGGCACCCTGGGTTATGGAACCATAGGTTAAGGTGGCCTAACAAGGTTATGGCGCCCTAGGTTAGTGTGCCCTAAGGGCTGCAAGGTGCTTCAGGATGACATGCATGACCTGTGAGGAACAGAGACAGATGTAGCCCTAACACTAGATAGAGCACTCAGGAAAGGCAATGAACAGGTGAATGAAGGAGAGAGAGCTGGGAGCCACTGGACCCGCCATATCTGCGGGCATCCCATGTGGCTGCCAGTACCATTGCTAAACATGTTGGTGGCAGCTGTACCATGGCACAGGATGCTGGCAATGTAGTACTGGAAATATATTAGGTGGCAGATGATGGGAATACGCATCCCCTAGTGTAGGCAGAGGTGGCAGGATAGATATGATGATGGGTGGACAGAGGAATGGCGGTGCTCTGCAGAGCAGGCACAGGTGGGGTAAGCACAAAGAGGCATAATGCAGGAAAGGATACACAGTGCAGGAGATGGGGTGGCAGCCTGCACAGGAAGACAGCACACCACACAGCTGCCAGACGCAGATAGATGGACTGATGGATGGCTGGTGACTGTGATGAGGGTGAAATGTGCTGCCAGCACAGATCCGCAGAAATATGATTGTCACAGGAATGACAAGCACCTGTGTAGGAAAGGCATAAAAGAAGGAGAACAAAGAGAAAGCGAACCCATGACCTCTGGCATGAAAACACAGCCCACAAACCTCTAGGCCACAGCAATGGCTGTATACAAGTGCACTGCAAGGCACCACACAAAACCCCTGCTGTGTGCCAGGATAGGACAACCCCAACATTCACCATGATGCAATGCACATGCACAACAGGTGGCACCAGCCCATATCACATGCAAGTGGGACGAGAGGCACATGTAAGTGGGACGAGAGGCACATAGACAGACATGCACACTCACCATGAGACGTCATGCAGTGTAAACAGCATGCAAAAGAGCATGGGTGCAAAATAGAAAGGGCGTCAGGGGCCGGATGAGGGGAAAGCTGTGTGGAAAGCCTGTGGATCATGGCAACATGGGGAATGGAATGAAAAAGGAGCATGTGGGAATCAAACCAGCACACTGATGTGGACCAGACCAGACAACAACAGCAGTACCAATCCCCCAAGACGACTGCTCAGATGGACACCACAAAGATATAGCCATATGTAACACCCAACATGTGACAGATAGGCTGCAGAGAGGGCACACTGTGGTGCACAGTGCAGAGATGGAAGGGTGTCTGGAGAGGTGACGAGGCTGCATCAATTGCATAGGCAGGTTAGCAGAACAATGAAAAGGAAAAGGAATGGAACATGTGGGAATCAAACCAGCAACCTAAGGACACCCAACAGATGTGTGTGACTACTATCCCAAACAACACAATAGAAACAAGTCACCACAAAAGGCACACTGTGGGTCACATTGCTGAGATGGAAAGCCCCCCTGCCCCACTGCTAACTGCAGGCATTGCGTCCCTCACCATGCTGCAATCTACACCTGGAATAAACTATTGGGGTTCATGTGGCATGCACCCTTGCAAACCCACAGCCAATCTAGGCTGAAAGCTCACCAACCCGCTGCTGCCTGTGGAACATAAACACCCTGATCTCCCTCACCCGGCCCTCTGTGTCACACCTGCGTGCACATTCCCACAGCTGTCATAATTAGAATGTAAGCTCGGTTGAGCAGGGTTTGTCACCTACATGTCTGTGCAGCACTGTGTACGAGGGTCAGTGCCAGATTTATGTACTGATCTATTGATGTAAGAAACTGGTTTTCTATACCGCATCATCCCTCAACTAAAGTGGTGGGCAATGGAGGGGCAAGCGGCATGTCCAAGGCCACAAGGAATGTCCAAAAGACTAGAAACCTCAGTGCCCCAGACATGAGACTGCTGTCCCAGGAGGGTTCTGAAACCCCAGCCCTCCAGACAGAGGTATGTTGTTATAACCAATAAGCCATACCTCCCACTGCACAGGTGCAGTAGGTGTGAGGAAATCAAGTCAGTGAGATAAGTATTTGGTGCTGTAACATTACCCATACATGCCAAGCAGGATATCAGTGAGTTTGGCATCGCAGAAATTGAGATCATGACCAGGGGTTACCATGTCACCTACACTCCCCCGGTGCCCTACCTGTCTGGATGGCTGTGGAGCTCTGTTGCCAAGGACACCCTCACGCAGCATGCATAGCCCATCAGCTATCCTGATAATGGCACATAGCACCTGCTCCAGGGCGTGGGTCCGTGGCCGTGGCTCATGGTACACAGCACACCTTGCCACGTCTAGGCGGTGCACACACATGCCACCACACAGACACACCATACCTGCTGCCTGTGTGGTGGCATTGACAGAGAGTCTGTCTGTGTCGATGTGTGTCAGGCCCCTGTCTGGCCATGAGTTACCCCTAGCATTGTGGGGCAGGTGGAAGGGGCCCCAGTGGTCTGTGAGGGCCTGTGCTGGCCAGGACTGGCCACCCCCTACCCGCCAGTGTCCCAACCACCTACCCCAACCACCACATCCACATCACCCCACACCACCTCTCCTCCACATCATGATCACCCACCCCCCAGTCTGGGCCTGCGGCTGACCCCCTTACTCCATCATGGTACCGGTGTCGATGGCCACCACCTCCACCGCCATGTCCTGCACACCTGGGGCTGGCTGCCGTGGGCCACTCTGAATGGAGCATCAGTGTAAGTCCCCACACCAGCATCTGCAGCCACTGTAGAGTGAGAATAGAACATGAGCATCATGGCCATGTGTTTGCCACATTGTAGAGACATAGTAGGTGGCACCACAGGATGCAGGTCAACCCGATCATGCTGTCTTGCAACACACAGGCTGCCTCACTCACCATGTCTTGTCATGATTGCACCATGCTGTAGCTACTGCAGCAGCAGTGGCCAGTGCATCTGCAGCCACTGCACCATTCTGCACATTCATGCCACCTGGGGGCACAGCACTGGATACGGACTGTTATTGGACAGACATCTCTGGCCAATGGCTGATGCACATCACACATGGCTATGGGCAGCAGGGTGTTGTAGCTGCTGTAAACTGTTGGTCCAATATCAGGTGGTGTCTATGCTACCTGCATGTGTGCATGTGCAGCTGAACATGTGTGTGCTTCCCCCCTGGGTACTGTGTGCAACCATCCAGCCAGTATGTGGTCACCTGTGGCCAGCTCCCGTGTGAAATGGTTGGCCCATGTCAATCCTGTCTGTGTCAGACTGCATAACAGGTGCATCGTACCAGCAGTGTGTCATGTTGCCAGTTGCTGTGTGATGGATCACCCTGTCTGCTACACCTGACGATGTGCCCGAGACATGTGGTGAGTGTATGCCGTGACTGGGCATACCTGTGCCACAGGTGTCCATGGCAGAAGTGCTGCATATGTGGCTAGCCAGTGTGTCATTCATACAGCAGCAGACTCACCTATGAAGCCCCAAGGGATGTAGCACAGACCCTGCTGTAGAGACCAGGGGCCACCTGGGGTAAGTGCCGCCCTGCACACATCAACTGACACACCTACCAGAGCACCAGGGGTAAATACAGGCCTCTGTATTGTGGTCTTAGGCCACCTGGGGTCCGAGTGGACCTGCACACATCACCTGGTGCCCCTGCATTGCTCCTGTTACAGTTTCACAGGGCTGACCCAGCACCAGGATGCCCCAGGCCCCATCACAGAGCCCTGTTAATCACCCTGGTTGTATGGTATTTGCTCCTGTTATAGTCTCGCAGGGCTGGCCCAGGCCCAGGATGCCCCAGGCCCCATCATAGAGAGCTGTTAATCATCCCGGTTGTGTGCTATTTGCTCCTATCATTGTTTCACAGGGCTGGCCCAGCCCAAGGATGCCCCAGGGCAGAATACAGAGCCAAGTTAGTCATCCTAGTGCCAAGGTACCTGCCCCTGGTTTAGTCTCACAGGGCTGGCCCAGCCCCAGGATGGCCCAGGCCTCATCACAGAGCCCTGTTATTCATCCAGGTGCTAAGGTACCTGCCCCTGGTTGAATTTCACAGGGCTGGCCCAGCACAAGGATGCCCCAGTCCACATCAGAGTGGTCTGTCGGTCACCCTGGCGCAATGATAGGTGCACTGGTTGGTGGGTGTGTGACCGGCCCACCCCGATCTTGCCCCAGGACCCCGGGGAGCATGTGTTGGCCCACACCTTGGCCCCACCTGGCCATGGATGCTGCTGTGCCCAAGGCCCAATGGTGCCACACATGATCAGCCCCCCATGTGCACAGTGGCACATGACACGCAGCCTGTGCATATGTTGCACATGCATTGTAGCCAAGCTGATGGGTATAGCCAACATGCTGAAATAGTGCATATGTGTGGGAGGCGGGGCAAACCCCTCCCTTCACCATGTATGGATGATGGCACCATGCAGGCCCACCGTCATGCCACACGTGACACACAGCATGGCAGTGGCACATATGATACAGTGTTGCAGGACCATGAGCTGCTAGGCCGATGGACTGGAAAGATGTGGCAGGTGCCCGGGTGACCCACTGAACTGTCACTCACTATCTTCAACATGCATAACATGTGTGTTGACAGCTGCCCACAGTTTCGCAGGTCCAGGTGTGTGTGGCCTGCCCCCATGCACCTAGCCCATGTGGGTGCGTGGTGGCTCGATTGTAGCGCCTGGTGAGCTGTATCCAGGCTCCCACCTCCCCCAGAGGAAGTGAAGGACTGAGGATCCTGGGAGGATGCTCCCCTGCTTGCAACTGTTGCGCAGCCCCAGCAGCATCGTGTGGCGTCCACTGGCTGAAACTGCAAACACATCTGCTGTATTACAGTCCAGTATCACAGGATATAGTGGATACGTGGTGCCAGAATGTGCAGCGTTCCTATGTGCTTTATGCAGATGTGTCACAGGTTGCAACATCTGTTGATAGGATGGGCAAGAGAAGAAAAGGAGGAGGAGGGAAGTGAACTGGGATCTGGAAGAGCCAACACACAGCTTACGGACAACAATGACAAAACAATGAGCCAAAAGCCAACAAAGAAAGCAGAAGGACAGCCACCATATCCAATACAAAGCACGTGTAGGATATGCTGCACAGAGGGGACAACACACAGAGACGAGAAGATGTGTGTGCATAATGGTGATGAGGCTGGAGCCTGTGTATGGTAAGATGAGCAGAACACAATGAAAGAAAAGGCAGGAAATGTAAATGAATGTGTGCAAATATAACACTCAACCTATGGTGGCACAATGCAAGCCCGTAAACATCATCCTAAAAAGCCATAGAAAGCACAGTGAACATATGTTTCAAACAAGGGAATGTGTCCATGGAAGCCTGGAGCACTCCATGCAGCTGCATGTAGCAATTACCAGTGTCACAGATGCATGCATGTAGAATGGTGCCGGATGGCATCCCAACACACATCAGCCCTGATCAGTCACCCACAAAAGCACTGTCACGCCAATACATGGCACATCAACCGACAAAAGCATACCCAGAAATAGCTCATTAAGTGTACACACATATATAAGGAACAACTGTCTGATATGACTCCATGTTGTCAATCAAAGCGGTGTACATGGCAACATCATCCTGGTAATGTACAGCAGGGAGGGACAAATATCACCTGGAGCCTGTCAGAGAAATGCTTGTTATGTGATCTCACAACGCCCATGGTGGGAATCCAACCCTTGCCCCTAGGTCCCCAAGACCAGTGGGCAAAACATCATACCACCCCACCACAGCATAACATGAATATATCTGCAGCCGATGATGTGTAGACCAGGAGGCAGCAGCACATCTTGTGTTTCCACTGCCACAATGTCTGCACCGGCACCAACAAGCACAAAATGGCAGCTAGCTCCAAAAAAACCTCCCAGGTGGGGATGTAGGCCCACAAGCCTGAGCGTACATGTGGCCAATTAGTAGAGACACACACCCAAACATAGCATCACTGGCTCAGCTGAGCTGACATGCAGCTGTCCAGGCACATGGGAGCCATGAACGTAGCTGTGCCTAAATGGAACACCTATGTGGACATCAGTGAAATGATCTGTGGGCAGGAATGCAGCAGCACAAGGTCGGATATACCACTCACCACCTGTGTATGTCACAAAACACACAGAGGTCAATGATATGAAAGCTGGACTGTGGTCACAGTGCCGTGAGTGAGCCTGATGGCTGCGATGAACACTGTCCCGAGCTCCCCCCATGCCCTCTCAGATCCCTCACAGTCTGGCTGTCATCCAGTACACACCACTGAAACGGCTACTGCCATCGTCCACAGCAAATAAGTCCTGTCGATATCCAAGGACCCATAATATGTGGACATCCCTCGTGACCTTGACACCAGTGACTAGAGCCATCCCCACGATACCCCACCCCTGCAGAGGGTCCATGTACCATCCCATTCCCCTTCCCAATACCCACTCCACCCCCTGTGTGTGTGGTCTAGTGGCTCCTTGGCCCCTAGCCATTCTGCTCCCATCCGGTGTACCCCAAGGATCTGCCCTTGCTCCCCAACACCCATTTCATACACAGTCTCCTTGTGCATGTAGCACATCCCATGGTGTCCCATATCATCAAGACTGTGATGGGTGACAGAACCACCTCCACACACCAGAACACCCACAGGCTAACCAAGCCAGAATACATGTCTGGCGATGCGACATTGCAGCCTGGATCTTCCTATGTGTCCTGAATGTGAACCTGGCCACAACCCTAACCTCCTCCCCTCACCCCAACACCTCCCTGGCCCCCTACCATCACTGGTATCCATTGATAACTCTGTGCCCCATCCTGTGTCTGCAGGGTGCACTCTGAGGCCATCAATGACACCCCCCTCCTCTCCCCAAACACAGGTATCTGACAGCTAACACCTGCCTTCCCTGTCAGACAAACATCAGTCAAACACGCACCAGTTCCCACAAACACACCACTAAAAGGCCTCCCCACCCCTTCACAACATACCGTCAGGACCACTGTAAGATGCCCCTTGCAGGTCACCCGTGGAATCATCTCCCTCTCCGTCAATGTGTGCAATACTCATCTGTGTGTCTAATCCTGCATGAGGCCAGCCATGCGCACCCTACCCATCCTGACAGCCCTTGTCATTGGCTCCCTTACCCTCATCGCATGCATCAAAAACATCACCTGCTGAGCCCTAAATGCAGTCACACTGTGGCTCCCCATCACCCCCTATCACACATCCCCCTGTACAGTCTCCCTTGGGAACATGGCCCCACCACAAACACCTCCACCTGTGGTGCACCCCCTACTGCTTACTCCAGACCACACCCCATCACCATGATGCTATGTATGCATGAAATCAACTACCGCTGTGTGTACACCAGTCACCGTCTCCAGACCCTACACCAATGCAGGACCCAATCACACATATACATTCCGGCACATGACACATGTTTCCCCAGCTCTCAACCCCCCTGTCCCCTGCTGTATCCCTGAACACACCATCTGTGCCTGCCCTGACTAGATTGTAAGGTCAAATGAGTAGAGCATGCCCCCACCCATCTGTACAGTGCTGCCTACACCATGTATGGCTGTACAAATGCTCTGTAGTAGGAGTAGTAGTTGTCTGCACCATCAAGGCTATAGCACCTGAAGACACAGCTGACAGGAGGCATGGTACAGACAGACACACCAAGCTGACAACACACAACTAAGCCAATAAGGTCTGAAGGGAAGATAGAGATGTAATGTCAGGCAGCCACACAGTGAAATGGAACTACATTGCACAGGCAAATGGCCAAACATGCCAATGATGGGGCCATTGATGGCATGTTCCAATGGCCAAGCACCACACCTAATGTGTGGCTAACTGCGGGTCAGACAGCAGTGTAGATGGCCAGACAATAGCATCTGACATGTTGAGAATGAGCAGACATCAGGCAGTCATGGAAATATACATATTTAATGCACAAATAGCAGCAAATATGGTGACACACTGAGATATGAGGACATGTTCCCAAACAACTGCAAAAGCAGAGCCCCACTAACAAACAGGGGTAGCACTATGTGGGAGGCCCACTGCAATGGGTGCCGTGTCCACAGGAGATTCACCTATATGCCAATGTACAGGGAATGGCAAAATGAAGGCAGGCAATGGACACAGAAGGTGATGGTGCAATGAGTGGCACACTGTCATGTGCTAATGAGGACTGTGCACACATGCAAAAATGATCCTGCACATCAATGTACATTGGCACAGCTGTCCGGCAATCACACACAACAACCTGTATGTAGAGGTACAAAGAGAGGTCCATAATGGTGCAGGAACACACACAATTCGACCACTGGCACATGCACCAGTGTAATAAATGATTCATGCACATGCACATGCACCATGGAAGTTGACACATGACAGAGAGTGATACCCCAGATCTACTGTAACACAGCCTGTGATGTGCACAAAGCAACCACAGCTGGTGGCATGCATCACAGTGGAATGGTGGCAAATTGTGTATCATGTACATGTGTAAGGTCCACAGACAGATAAGCAGGATCTACAGAATGAATCTCCTGTGCCACAAATGTGGCTGGATGTGCCTGTTCATCCAAACATGTTCGTAGATACAGTGATACAAGTCCCACACATGCACCCCACCCCTCAACACAGTGTCCGATGGATGTAAACATGTAGTGCACATGTGTGCCTCTGCTGTACAGGTACGGAGCAGTCTCCAAAGTGCAGATGATGCCTGTGACCCCCACAAGTCCTGCCATGAATATTCCTGAGAACATGGCCATGCAAAGTCATGTGTGATGTCTCAATGTCCCACAGTAATGCAAAGGTGCTGTGTGCCTGCTGTGATAAATGCAACACACAGCCAAAGCACGGCACCAACGGTGTGTCTGTCATCCCTGTGATGCACAAAGTACCCAGTCATCACAGATGTCCATCAAAGGCATGTGTCTGACTCTCATAGGTCCAATCCCACATTGACACCATCTTCCAGGGAGCATCGCATGTGGCTGCCCTGTCCATTGTCCCCTGTCACATGTGTCACAGGGGAGTTGAAGTCATAGGGGCCGACTGACACACCACAGGTGCCACTGCTCGACGTGAGATAGGTGCCCCAACCCCAGTGACAAAGGAGATGTATGTGCATGTCAAATACCCACCCAGCAGGACACAGTCCTCGTATTCTCCGGCCTCAAATTGGCCAAACAGTGCTGAGTACTGCAGGATATAGGAGTCATGGGCGGACCCTGCAAACCTGGGAACCACATTCAGAATACGCATATTTGCATCACAAACAACCTGCACATTCAGGGAATGGTAGTAGTTGCGGTTGCGATACACCACCTTCCTGTCATGGGGCAGGACCAGGGCAACATGTGTGCAATCAATAGCTCCCATCACATGTGGTATCCCTGCAATCCACTGGAATGCCTGGCCCACGGCCCCCCAATGTTGCCTATTGTTAGGGATCGCAATGTAATCCCTAACCCAGCTGACCATGGTCCGCAGTACCTGGTGGAGACAGCGTGAGAAGGTGGGCCTCCTCATACCACCCACTGCGGCCACAGAGGATTGGAAACAGCCAGAGGCAAAGAAGTATAGGGCACCCAGGAGCTTGGCAAATCCCAGTATGGCATGGGACCGGGCAATCCTGGGCTCAAGGTCAGGTCTCAGAACCTCTTAGAGCTCCCTAATAGCCCCTGTGCTCAGACAGTAGAGGGTGATGACCTGGTCCTCACGTATGTCCTAGAGCATGGGCCTGGGCCTGTAGAGGCATGGCAGGTGAGGGTGCGCCTTGCCATGCTGACGGCACTGCGCTGATACCTCCCCCACCTGTGGAGCCTCCACAGCTGCAGGTCTGAGTTGCAGTGGGACTGCACCCATACCCAGTGCCACAGCCCCATGGACACCATCACCCTTATCAGGCAACCGCAGTTCAGGAAGCCCCAGGAATGCCACAACAGCAACACCAGCACCATCCACATGAGCCATGATAGACATCAGATGGAGCAGTAGCAAATGCTATATATGACGTGGGGAGTGGCAGGTAATTAGAGCAACACACCTGCATATGCAGCAGCAAATGCCAGCAGCAGATGAGCGAATCGGGAAACACATCCGCAGGCGTAATGACATAGTGCACGTTGTTACACGCGTTCCTAGGCAGCCGCGGCACATACACATGTAGGAGCACCTGGTGTATCTCCACGCCCTGCCAGATGTCAGAGATATGCAACGCCGCATGTACCCCACCTACGCATGCCGTAACGTGCCGTATGCAACAGAGATCTCACACAGCAATAGTGCACACTGCAAACAGCGCGTGCCAGCACTGGATACATACAGGGATAGACCTCTGATACAGCAGCATACACCACTAGTAGCAATGATGAGAGTTGTGAAGCTACGGATGTGGGCACGTGACACAATTCCTGCATAAGGTATGTACATGCATGTGATGAGGCATAGCAGCCACGCTGTCGCCCCACACGCGTATGGGGCACATAACGTATGTCTGGAGTGTGGATAGCACATGCACACATGTGTTGCATAACAGGCATGCTCACAAGTGTTGCAGAACATGCATGCACACGTGCGCAGGTGTTGCAGAATGTGCACACATGCACGCGCTGCACCTGTGGAACATGTGCTATGCCTGCAAAATGTGAGCTGAGCACACCCAATATATGTTACATGGCCACACATGCACATACTGTTCATGTATGTTGGACACGAGGCAGAGCCTGCAGGAGGAGGGACAGCCTGACAACATGGATGCAGGACACAGCAGCACAGGGAGAGCCCAACCCAGCCCTCACCAACAGGCAGACGCCACCACCACTGAGCCTGATGGGGAGGTGGCCGGCACATCCAGGGTCAGCCAGCACTCACAGGACCAAGCTGGAGGTGCAACAGGGACCAAGTGCCACCGGAAGCCAGTGCCCGATGTGGCGAGGAAGAGGGCAGTCCGATTCTCCCAGGAAGAGAACGACCTCCTCATGGGCAGTATCCTGGACCACTATGAGGTCCTATTTGGCTGGAAAAGCAGCAGCACCACCAGTGCATAGCACAACACAGCGTGGGAAGAGGTACAGACAGTGGTGGTGGCGGCAGGGGCCCATGGCATGACGTGGAGAGCCTGAGGAAGTGCTATTGTGATATCAAGCACAGTATCTGGAATCAGCTGACCCAGGAGAGGCACCATGCACATGGCACAGGTGGGGGTGAACAGCGGAGGGCCACCCTGAGCATGCTGGAGCAGCGCCTCTCAGACCGGCTGGGGCCAATCTCCATGCATGGCCTGCCCCATGCACTCGATACAACGGACCCACATGCAGGTAGGTCGGAGATATGTGTCAATGGCTGACAGAGCTATGAAGATATTTGGTTAGTGCCCCCCCCCCAGGGATCAGGGGCAGATGTCACATAGCCCAATGGGGAGAATAATAGCAGAAGCACACCATCCTCAGGTACCATGTACATGTCAGAACAGTCACCAGCCTAAATGGCCTAAACCTGTACAACCCTGGGACGGACAGGGAACATGTGAACCCGGAATGGCCCAACTGAACCGTTGTTTCACGACCACATAAAGTACACAATGTACAGAGGTCAATGGGTGTGTGCCAGGGATGGGCCACAGCCAAGCACCTGCAAGGCCCAACACAGGGGGGTGTGGGGGACACCACAGGGACACATGTATATGCATGTCTCCAGCCACCCCATAGAGACATATGCTGGGTCTGACAGGCCTGCTGCTGCACTCACACACTGCCCCCAGCCCCCAGCCCACTTGTCAGCCATGCACAGTGTAATCTGACATACGCAGTCCCGCAAACATATGGACAACACCAGGCCAAATGTAGGGACACCATCACACCCACACAGCAGCGCCAGCATGCCATGCTCCCTGCCCCATATACTGTGTGCGTAACACAGCACCGGTCATGGTGCACAGGGGTGCCCCAGGGCGGACCATAGCCTGAGGCGTCATATGGGGTTGTGCAACCCAAACCACAGTCAGTGATGGAACGGAACCCAAAGGCAATTGACATGTATTGGGGGACATGCAGGATGGATGCACAACAGGGAACCCAATGAAGTTGTGGGAACCACAGCACACCGTACAAAGCTACACTGAATGCAGGTTGCACCACTGTATGCTGTGCTAAGGCCCCCCACCCCCATGGGAACAGCTATCCTTCACCCACAGACACCCCTTCAACAACAGCATGTGCTGTGCATGCATGGAACACCCACCCACAGAACCCATGGTCCCGCAAACCGAGGGCATCAGAGGCCGGTCACCTCACAGATATCCCCAATACATGGAATAGTGGGAGATGATACAACACCCTGCATGGGGCACCAGGGACCTACCATGCCATATCACTCATACCACAGCCAGCAGACACCCCCTAACCCCACCCCCCCAGGGGATGCAGCACCACCAACAATGCTGCAAGCCTCAGAATAGCTGACACCCAGCTGACAGGCTGCACATAGCAAAGTGCCACAGTACAGATCCCTGCGTACATACCCCATGTAAGCAGCTCACACAGCCATGGTAATACACCAGGCACACAGATGCCCCCCAGGGACAGAGGACAGGCTCACAAATGGAGCTACTAATGAGGGAGAGATAGCTGGTTCACAATGGGCCCACATGGGGCCCGACCCTGCACACAGTGCAACACCAGATGGGTGACGCAGTACACCCCACAGTGTCAGCAGGAGGAACAGCACAACATCAGAACAGTGGGTCAGGATGCAACCCTGTGTACCATGTATGTCACCAGCCCATTAGTTCCCCCTGTCATGCTGGCCCTCATCTGCACCCTCTGTCTGCCAGGTGTCCCCCGGTCCCCTAGCTGCCATATCCCACATAGGGGCATGTCCACCCCACCCCTGACCCACAGCCCAGGCCCAGCCCCATTGACCATCCCCACACACCAGATCCCACCAAGCCCAGTGCCCCCCCACATGCCCCCCATCTCTCAGTCACCTACCTGTCCCAGGCCCAGATTATAGCCCCTTACAGGCCCACCCACAGGTGCAGGTCCCCCTGACCCTCTCCCATCCCAACATCCAGCCAACCAGCACTGGTCACACCCAACCAACCCTCCCCCCACTCACGGTTCCATGTCAGCCATCCTCATCACCACTGACAAGGCCCCACACAGCCCCCCAACCCCCACCAGACACCACTCCCTGCTCACAGGCCACGCCAGCCACCCCCCCACCCACCCACCCCTGTACAGCTCATTACCTGCCACCCCCATCCCCCTACGTGCAGCCTGTATACCTCCCCTGCAGCCTGTGCTGCTCCCCCCCACTCCCACCCCCGTTGTCGGCTGCTCCCCATCATGGCAGGCAGGAGACCAGCATGGAGCCCCCTGTCACACAGGGCCCCTGCTGGTGTGTCCCACCCTTGCGGCAGCCCTGTCCCACACAGCGGTGGCCCACTGGCCCCAACCCCACCAAGACAGTCACACCCGTTGATGTGGGAGGGACACAGATGCATGCACAGGCAGGCACCATTGGGACACTGCTCCCACCCAGGACATGGACATGTCGGGTGCCATGCCTACCCATGTACCATTATGGGCCCTGACCACAGGCGCCCATCCAGGGTGAGAACATGGCACCCCATGGGCCCCGTAGCCCACGCAGTATGTTGTCATGGAACGTGACAGTTATACGCATGGGGATGGCCAGCCACCCACCTTCAGAGCTGTGTACCCTTTCTCCCCACAGGTGACATATATGTCATGGAGGTCAAGGGGGCGGCGGAGCCCATACCAGTGGGACCAGCAGTGGAGACACCTGTGAGCCCGGCTGCAGTGGTGGAGGAGGAGGGGGGATGTCAGGGCACCAGGATGATGGCGGTGAGCCATGTGTTGAGTGGGGCAGTGGCAGCCCGCCTATGTTTATGTTTATTATGTTTATGTTTATTTGAATTTGATATACCGCTCAGGCCGAAGCATTAGAGCGGTTTACAATAATATATCATTTGTGGAAATATGAAAGGAACGCCATTTGTAAGATAGGAAAGAGTAGAGGACAGAAACAGTCAAAAGGATAGGCAAAAAAAAGAAAGGGAACAGCAGGTTACCATAATATAAGCCTACAGCTAATGCGGCTGGTGATGCCCCATGGCCACCAGTGCCAGCCCATGCACCACCGATGGCACATGCCACCATTGGTGAGGTCCTTGCCAAGATGAGGTTGCACCCATTGTCACCTACGCACATGCAGCTTATGTGCCACCCATGTCTCATGTCACACACTATGTCGCCTCCACAGGCATGCAGCTTGCACTTGGTGAGGTGGTGCGGGAGCAGCGACGGATGCAGAACAGGGCTGAATTCCTGCAGACAGTGATGGAGGGGATCCTCGTTGAGATGCGGGGCCAGAGTGTGGTGGCACAGGCCATAGCCATAGGGATTTCATGACTGGCGGATGCCTTGGAGGCCCGTGCAGGACAGGAAGGATAGCCAGCAACAGCAGCTGCCACGGTGGCTGTTGAACACGCTACATGGCATGGGAGGGAGCTTGGCCAGTGGGGCCAGGGTTGGCGACAATAAAGGCCGCTCATGTGGCATTGCCTGTCAATATGTGTCCAGTGTGTGTCTGTCACCCCCATGATCCACGTGTCATGCCCAGCCGCACCCTGGCCACATACCCCATGCCGGCCCACAGTTTACCTACCACTCACTCATCCATGCTGTTCACCCCCTGCACCACCCCGCCCCTGTGACCCCTGCCACCACCCTGCCCCACCCTGCCAGTACCTGCCGCACAACCCATGCCCCTGTCCCACACCCCACTGACCGCTCCCCCATGCCTGCAGCCCCCACCTGCCACGTGTGTCTGTTGCCAGAGCATCACCACTCAGCACACAACTACCCCCACCCCAGCTGCAATGCTACCCCCAGGGCCGCCCCAACCCCGATGCCAGGCGGGTACCTGTTTCATGGCACATGCCCCATGCCATAGCCGACCCACCCATCCTCAGCCACATCTGTCCCCCCCAACACATACACCGGGGTATTTATCTTTATCTTTATTTTCACATTTAATATACCGCTCTTTACCGATGGCACCAGAGCGCTGTACAATAATAAAATATATAGGCTGCTGAAAAGGAAAAGGAATGCCAAAAAATGTAAGAGACAGGATAGGGTGGGTCCCCCATATCACACATGGTGCTGCACCCACTGCAGGTGCACCTGCAGGGCTGAGCAACTGTGGCAGCAGCGCCCCAGTCCCCCCATCTGGGCCATCTTTGCTTGTAGCCCCGCCACCACTATCCCATTGGGCACACAGCTGGGTAGGCCCTGGCAAGCTGTCCTGTTGCCTATGCCGCTATGCCGTCCCACAGTGTACACCCGGTTCCCCATTCCCTCACTGTACTACCCATGGCCACGCCCACCCATCCCCACCTCTAAACCTGTACCTGTTCCCCTGCCAGCCCCATTCCTGTCTGGGCCCTCTCATACCACCACCCCTGACCCCCTTCACTCACCCCTGCGCCCAGCCCTTACTGACACCTGCCCCCATCAGGGGGAGCCATTGCCTGTACCATCCTTGTGCTGCTGATGTACATAGACTGGCCCCCACCGTGCGCTGGCCTTGCGCCTCCCCCCCCCCCCACTGGGCCCGTGCTGGTCCCGAGTGTATGCATGGCATGGGCCTATGTCACGTGGCTGTTCCCAGGGCGCATCCACCTGGTATCCCTCTGCACCCCACAGCGGGGGTACATCCCTGCTCCTCAGATGTAATCCCCGGACCACCCACAGGGGGCATGCTTACCATCCCCCCTGCCCACCTGGCAGCCACCCACGCCTCAGTGTACCACATCCCTGCTCTTGCCTCTGTGACCCATCCCCCATCCTGCAATGTGGGGTCCACCTTTCCCCCCATGGCCAGCCTGGAGGACTGGCACATCCGCTCCCCATTTAGACTCCCATAACCATATCCACCCCATCCCCTGCACACTGTGTGGGTCCACC
Organism: Ichthyophis bannanicus; assembly: GCA_033557465.1. Classification (NCBI taxonomy): domain Eukaryota; kingdom Metazoa; phylum Chordata; class Amphibia; order Gymnophiona; family Ichthyophiidae; genus Ichthyophis; species Ichthyophis bannanicus. Next base: position 167,830,239 of record CM066036.1, on the reverse strand, counting down.
ACTCCTACTGCTCGGCATCTCCGCCCTGCTTGCCCCCTTGCTCCCCTGCCCCCATTCCTATTTGCATTGTCGCAACCACTCTGTTGTGTCCCACCACGTACCAGTGTCAGTACCCCTGCCACCAATATCACACCTGACCTTGCTCCATGGCAGCCCCCGCCCCCAGCATCTGCAGACCCCCATACTGCCATATGCTACCACCCATCCAGATGCTACATGCTTTGTCCAGTGCATGTGGGAATGGATGTACACAGCCAGGCACATGGCCATGGCACACGGACTCTTTGGTATGCCGTGCCCCCTCCATGCCACACATAGCAGGGGGTCGTGTGCTCTGTCCGTGTCACATCAGGTACATAGCTGTGCTGTGTGGCACCCATGCCATGTGCCATGCCATGTGTGCAACATTAGCATATGCCTGCCACCATAGGTCTGGCCATGGTGGCCCAATGCTACCCCCCTGTGCCTGTGGTGATGCATCTCTCAGCACCCATAGACATACACCACCCTTGCCATGGGGTGTCTACCATGTTTGGGTACGGTGACATGCACTCACGCACACATGGGCATGCATACGACTGACATTCACACCTCTCTGCCATGTGGCTAGATGGGACATTGGACCAGCATGCGTTTGTTAAACATATGTACATTATTTATTTACAGGTTGATCATTGCATTGTTGTGCATTGCATCTCTTGCTACTGGCTGCAGTGGCAGTCCCAGGGCACAGGCTGTCACAGAGTGTGTGTCATGTGTGTGGCTGCTCCTCATACCCCCTGGGGGCCTCCTGGGCTAGGTGGATGGCCGACTGCACTTGCCTCACCCCTCACCCACAGCATGTGCAGCCGGTCATCCACCATGGACAGGGCCACCAGCACCTGCCCCAGGATGTGCATGTGCTCCTGCTGGGTATAGGCCTGGGCACGCACCACCGCAGCCAGGCATAGGCCGCACATGCAGCCACACAGACACATGTCTCCCCTTGTCTGTGTGCCTGCATGTACAGCATGTCTGCCTGTGGCGCTGGGTGGCAGGCCCTCGCCCAGTCAGGGGACAGCACTGGCACCATGGGGCAGGTTGCCAGGGCTCCCAGTGCCCTATGGAAGCCTGTGCCACTCGGGACTGCCCATCCCCTGCCACCCCCTCCACCTCTACCCCCTCCCCCTCCTCCCCTTCTCCCCCTCCTCCCCCTCATGGGGCTCTCACAGACCCTCACTCACCCCCTCGCTCCCCTCCACTTCCCCCACCTCCTCCTCCTCCTCCCCCAACACCTATCCCTCCCCCTCCATGCTTCCAAAACCCCCTCCTCTTCGGCCTCCATGTCAGATGCTGCCTCTGGCCCCCCTCTGGCTGTTCGGCCAGTGCTGGCTGGCCTGGTCCAGCATCTAGCCCTGCTGGGCCCTCGTCTGCTTCTGCGGGCACTGTGGGGGAAAGACATGCATTACCGCCACTGTCACAAAGCATACACATCACAGGTACATGACCTGCAGCCTCACAGGCTGCTGGCCCACATGGACATGCCATGGAGCATGGCACGGTTGGCATCACTCATCATCGCACTGGTCCTGCAGCTCAGCGTGTACCCCAGCCAGGAACATTGGGTACCTGGCCCTCAGCTCCCAACCCTTCTTACGTAGGTCCTCCACCTGTGGACACAGCAAGATATGGGACCATTAGGGGGCCAGTCATCAAGGCCCATCCTGGGCTGCACAACACACATAGCTGGGGGCAGCAGGTGGCTACCTCTGATGCATGCTGTGTGTTCAATGCTCACTGTTGGCCATGACACACACATGTGTGCACATGTCTGGGTTTCCCCCTACGTATGCTACATTTGGGCTGCCTGCAACACCTTTCCAGCCCATCGGCCTGGCCGCGCATGGCCCTACCCCATCATGTCATATGTGCCACTGCCATGCTGCGTGTCACGTGCGCCATTGGCGGTGGACATGCATGGCGCCATCATCCATACACAGTGTACCCGAGAGGGGGCAGGGCTTGCACTGCACCCTACACATATGCACTGTGTCAGCATGTCAGCTACACCCATCTGCCTGGCTAAAACACATGTCCAACATATGGACAGGCTGCGTGGAATGTGCCGCTGTGCGCATGGGGGGGGCTGATCATGTGTGCCACCAGTGGGCCTTGGGCACAGCTCCAGCCATGCCCAGGTTGGGCCAGGGTGTGGGCCACCACATGCTCTCCGGTGTCCTGGGGCATCCTGGGGCTAAGGCAGTCCTGTGAAACTAAACCAGGGGCAGGTACCTCAGCACCAGGATGGATAACAGGGCTTTGCAATGAGGCCTGGGGCATCCTGGGGCTAAGGCGGCCCTATGAACCTAGACCAGGGGCTGGTAGCTCAGCACCAATAAGGGTGACGGGGCTCTGCAAGGAGGCCTGGGGCATCCTGGGGCTAAGTCAGCCCTGTGAAATTGTAACAGGTGCATCCACCATACAACCAGGGTGATTGACAGGGCTCTGTGATGAAGCCTGGGGCATCCTGGGGCTAAGGCAGCCCTGTGAAACTAAACCAGGGGCAGGTACCTCAGCACCAGGATGGATAACAGGGCTCTTCATTGAGGCCTGCGGCATCCTGGGGCTAAGGCAGCCCTGTGAAACTAAACCAGGAGCAGGTACCTCAGCACCAGGATGGATAACAGGGCTCTGCAATGAGGCCTGGGGCATCCTGGGGCTATGGCAGCCCTGTGAGACTAAACCAGGGGCAGGTAGCTCAGCACCAGGATGGATAACAGGGCTCTGCAAGGCGGCCTGGGGCATCCTGGGGCTAAGGGAGACCTGTGAAACTAAACCAGGAGCGGGTACCTCAGCACCAGGATGGATAACAGGACTCTTTAAGGTGGCCTGGGGCATCCTGGGGCTAAGGCAGCCCTGTGAAACTAAACCAGGAGCAGGTACCTCAGCACCAGGATGTATAACAGGGCTATGCAGTGAGGCCTGGGGCATCTTGGGGCTACGGCGGCCCTCTGAGACTAAACCAGGGGCAGGTAGCTCAGCACCAAGATGGATAACAGGGCTCTGAAATGCTGCCTGGGGCATCCTGGGGCTAAGGCAGCCCTCTGAATCAAGACCAGGGGCAGGTACCTCAGCACCAGGAAGGGTGACAGGGCTCTGCATGGAGGCCTGGGGCATCTTCGGGCTAAGGCAGCCCCGTGAAACTGTAACAAGTGCAACCACCATACAACCAGGGTGATTGACAGGGCTCTGTGATGAAGCCTGGGGCATCCTGGGGCTAAGGCAGCCCTGTGAAACTAAACCAGGAGCAGGTACCTCAGCACCAGGATGGATAACAGAGCTCTGCAATGAGGCTTGGGGCATCCTGGGGCTAAGGCAGCCCTGTGGAACTAAACCAGGAGCAAGTACCTCAGCACCAGGATGGATAACATGACTCTGCAAGGCGGCCTGGGGCATCCTGGGGCTAAGGCAGCCCTGTGAAACTAAACCAGGAGCAGGTACCTCCACACCAGGATGGATAACATGGCTCTGCAAGGTGGCCTGGGGCATCCTGGGGCTACGGCAGCCCTGTGAGACTAAGCCAGGGGCAGGTAGCTCAGAACCAAGATGGTTAACAAGGCTCTGCAATGATGCATGGGGCATCCTGGGGCTAAGGCATCCCTGTGAAACTAAACCAGAGGCAGGTACCTCAGCACCAGGATGGGTAATATGTCTCTGTAATGTGGCCCTAGGCATCCTGGTGATGGGGTATATCTGTGGGCCTGCAGAAGGGACAAGTACCTCAGCACCTGGGTGACCTTTCCTGGCCAGTCTCACATCTCTTGGGAGACAATATTCTGATGAGATATTCCTATCATGTGGTATATCATACGTTATCAGAGCAGGCGGCAGATCACTGTTAGCTGCTATTGCATATGGTGGGTATAGTTTCCTGATATATACCACATCATAGTCCAGATGCGGGATGTGGTTTAATTACTTTGAGTAAGCCTTCAAAGAGCTGACAGACCTCTGTGATGCTGGCTGTTGCATCCTGCAGATGGGGCAGACCTGCATGTCAGCATACATTTCATGCAGCTATGGACTCTGTTTAATTCAGTCTAAACTTTGACCCCTGGGTGACGTCAGTCTCTAGGACCTGGCTGCAGCCCCTCTTTGCTAAATCAAGAATAGCAGACCTTAAAGGGAGTGGCCAAAGACAATAGCAGACCTCAAGGGGAACTGTTGGAGAGGCACTATAAAGGACAGACACACTTCCTGTCTCTCTCTCTCTCCCACCATCCATCGGACATGAAGGACAGGAGGCTCTGAATACTCAATTCCCTTCACCCCTCCCCCTCTCTCTCTCTCTACCCACATGTTCTGGCCTACCATGCGGCTCTGACCCACATGTTGTGGCCTCTATCTCTCTCACACTTCACACATGCACACACAGATTCATTGATGCACACTGAAACAGCTCTGTAAGAATCACTATATCCCTCTGTTCAGTACCTATGTATTAAGCCTATTTTTACATAAAAACCTTTCTCCAAGCCACACCTGTTTGCTTGTCTTATTACAAACCCTCCTGCATCTGTGAAGTGAAATGAACCCAGGACCTACAGAAGAGTAACTGGACTCACATCTTACACTTTATGGAGGCTCGTCTTCTCGGATTTCACAGCAGATCTCCAGTTGGGTAAGTAATAATTTTGTATAATACATTAAGTAGATTTCAGACAGAGTGAGACAGGAAAATCAATAGCCCTTGTGACCATTTACAATTTTGTTTTGTAGGTTAGACAAGGTGGATTTTTATTGTCAAAAGGCTCTGTAAGAATCTAGAATTTTAAGGACATTACACAGAGTGGCTTGCAATTGTCTTATTTTTATGTATAGGCTTGCTACAGATTTTATATAGTATTTGAACTGCTAAGAAAATACAGAGTTACACAGTTAAATATTCCCTCATTGAATACAATATACATCTTTCCTGATAAAGCTATCACCTCCTGTCCCTTTTAACTTCTATTTCTCTGTCTCCTGTCAGTAACTATCTTAGTGAGAGCAGGCTTAAAGCTGGCTGCAACTGATACAATTCTGTTAATCTGTTCCACCCGGTTGAATAGGTGTGAAATACTTTTTAAGTTAGCATTCCTCCTTCTAAGGTTACACAGTTGAGATAGTCCAACTACAGCCTTTCTGCAGTATCAAATATGGAAGCATTTGATTTTAAAGAACTTAAAGAAAGTTTAATTTCATATTGAAAGAGGAAAGGGGGTCCATTTGAAGGGGAGTTCCCTGAGTCATCATGGTATAATATTCAAAAACAGATGTTAAACCATGATCAAGAATTCAAAAAGAAAACAAATAAAAGGAAATGCCTCTTCATCCAAGGCATGGCCAGGGGCCTCATTAGCATGAGACAAGAAAACTCTGAACTGACTTCTCAGTGTAGCCAATTGACCAAAGAACTTGAGGAGGCACAAATTTGCATTTCTATTAAGAGAACTCAAGTGATACAAGCCACAAATTCTTTTATAACTGTTAGTGAACAATTAGAAGCACTTAAACTTGAATTGAGGCACGTTAAAGATCAATTGGCCTCTGCAAGAAAGCAAACACCCACCCCTCCCTCAGCCCCCTATGCCTATGACACACCCTATCAGCCATGCATACCAGCTAGTGAGAAACAAAAGAACAAAGATACACCCATTCCCTATGCCTATGACACACCTTATCAGCAACAAAAGAATACTAAAGTATGCATATTTGAACTTAGGAATGGAAAGAATACAGCTGAATCAGAGCAACAAAATTCTGATAGTTTATCTCAGCCAGATCCCAGCAATAATCAGGATCTCTGTCTGGAGCATAATTCAGATGACTTAGACATTGCACCCAGTACTGAACTCAAAGCACCAGTTAAAGTAATGTTGCATGAAATTTTAAAAGATAGAGATATAGAAAAAATAGTTGAGAAAATTGGCACTATGCCTCTTAATGTAAATCAGTGGGTTAAATGGGCGATTGATATTCTGATTCTCTGGGGTCTAAGGAAATACAGAAGAAAACAATCAGACTTTGATAGACTTATGCATTTGGCTCTGGGGCCACATTATTATAAAGTTGGCTCTCTCACTCACCCATACCAGTTGGTTAAAAGGGGTACTGAGAAACTATTTCACTGTTCCCCAATGCAAGTATTTAAAATTATTTCACCTTTACCAGATGATACACTGGAACAGTTTGCATATAGAGCCTGGATTTTAAAAGCAGTTCTTAATGAGCAGGAGTCCTGGCCCAAGGCAGAAGATTATGGGGAGAGCACGCATAAGGAATTTTTATTAGAATTGCTATCCCCTGAGATTACAAAACACCTTCTGTTATTTTCTGAAGACCCTGAAGCAACCCCTTTTGATACTTTAATGCTCAGAATTGGGTCTGTTTGGAAGACCCAGCCCTCGCAGGTCATTACAGTATCAGAAGCACGGAAGTGGCAGGCCAATGAATCCTCTCAGTACATAAGAAACACAGACAGAGGACACACACCTAAGTGGCAAGCCGAGGGACCCTCCCAGTACACAAGAAACACAGACAGAGGACACACACCTTGGAGAGCACATGGCAGAGGTACTTTTAGAAACTCCTCAGGTTACAGAGAGATGGGCTAGAAAAGGAAAAAACTAAATGGGAACAAGATAAACATATACTGCAGATAGAAATAGATAAATTAAAACAGGATTTACAAGCAGCTCAGGACAAACACAAGGCTACTGCATAGGGATGTCCTGACCTCTTGAGTTCAGATATCAAAATGTATCAAGCCTTCATAGCCCAGCCTGCCTCCTTTATCTCAGCAGAGGACTCAATTCCAGAGCCTCTGGATGATGAAATGGATACAGGCCCAGGACACAATTTAAGGCTTGTAACACCCTTGATACTGGACTCTTGTGCATGCCCCAATGTTACCAGTAGAGTAGGGGGTCAGGATAAATTAGCTTTGATTGACACAGGGGCTGGAATTAGTTTTACTAACAGAGCTTCTCCCACGGCAGATCAGAAAAATATGGAAATTTATGAAATTCAAGGAATTAATGACACAGCTTCCAAATGTGTGGCTATCCCAGTTAAATGGGGTATCCCTGTGCACAGTGAACAAAATAAGGAAATGTTGGAAACCACTGCCTCCACTATAGTGAACACACCAAAAGAAATAATTGGAATTGATGTTCTCAACCAGTTAAATTTGGTGGTGGATATGGCTAATCTTAAATTGTGGCAGTATTCAGGAACTTCAAGTGCTTCTAAAACTTTAGTGCATGAAGTCATTCCTATGCAGTTAGCAACTCAGTGCACTAAGGCAGCTCAGCAGTATGATCTGTGTGTAATTCCCTCAGAAGTGGCTGATATTCCAGTCGGGGCTCAAGACAAGTTAGATTGTGGGAAAATGCACACAGAAATACTGTTGGAAGGTGAGGATCCTCCACCACAGAAGCAATGCCCAGTACCTCATCAGGCTATAGAATCAGTGACTAAAATTGTGAAGATACTGGAGGAGAGGGGTCTGATTAGACCTATTTCTTCCACATGCAATTTACCAGCCTGGCCGAAACAGTGTGCCTGGACTGTGCTCCCACAGGGATATAAGGATTCCCCATCAATATTTCATGAATACATGAAGGAAGCCCTGTCACTAGTGTCTTGCAGAGATGAGACCTAGACCAAACCTCCCCTTTGTAACTGCACAGTGGGAGGGACCATACTTAGTTACTGATACTTTAGGCCCAAGCCTATCCTAATGCCTGACAACCAGCAGTACTGGAAACACATCACCCAGTTAAAACCATATGGGTAATATGTGTCTTATCAGTCTTTGTTTTCAGCTACCACCTGAAAACAGCATGGACAGCTCCTTTATGAAGACAGCACGGACAGCTGCTTTCTGAACAAAAGTCGCTTGAGGACGGTAACTATGTGCTTCTGCTGTATAGTTGACATATGTTTAATAGTTATGTAAATAAGTAGTAAAATTATTATTATTATTTTTCGTTTGTTTTGTTGTTACATAGTATAAGTGGGGAGCATTAGATTACTCCCTAGTAGAGTGAAACAAGTTTGCTTTTATTATGTCTCGGTTTCCTGTTGTTCTTGTATCTGCTCTCTTCTACTCAAGTCTCATTACAGGAACTATCATCCGAATATGCACGATTGGCTGGGCTAACTCCACAGGTGGGGTATATCGTTATCAAGAAATACCCCCACCGTTCCCGGAAGGAAAGGATCTGGTCATCCTGAGTTTCTGTTCGGTACAGGACAAGCCAGTGTTCTATTCATTAAACATCACTCAAGTACAGTGGGAGCCACCAGTTTCCACTTCTCTAGAAAGGACACAAGAATTGAGGGCACGCCCAGAACGCTACTTTCTAGGTCCTCCTGCTTTGATTTTGTACAATATTTCCTGTCAGGACAGAGGTACCTGGAAAATAACTTATACATGGGTTGTGAGTGATCAACAGCACATCACTGAGACTTCATTCCTTTTGGATGTATCTTGTTTACCTACTACCCCTCATCCCACCCCTCCCACCACTTCTGCTCCTCCTGTACTCTACCTTTCTGATATCCACCCATTTCAGGAAGGACATCCCTTTCAGATTAAATATGATGCACCACACGATGTTTTATATGATGTGGAATACCATTTTCTTACTTGGCATCTATTTCCCAAATTGTTTCTAGTTACTCACAAATATCCAAATTGCTCTCAGTTTGTGGCCAACCACATACAAATGCTCAATACTTGGTTTGATATGCAGTCAGTAACACCCAGAGCTAAGCAATTTCGACACAAGCGTGAATTAATTGATACAATTTTAGGTGGCACAGGGACTGCACTGGGTGCCCTTAATGTAATTGATATAGAGGTGCTCCGTAATAAAATGGGATCCACTGCTCAGCATACTGCTGATGGTTTTACCTCACAACATATTATTAATGAAGATTCCTCTAAACTGTCCAATGTAGTTGTAGATACCTTTGCTCTTATATCTCCCATTATGGAACAAAAAATTGTTACCTTAGCACATGCAGAATATAGATTGGGAAAGAATATTTCCTGGGCTCTTGCCTGTGATCAAGTACAGATCGAGCTTATTACTATACTAAAGGAAATTCTGATCACTGCTAAGTTAGGACACTGGCCACCATCTCTCATCCATATGGCTAGTACCAAAATACCTGAATTTGCTATAGCTCACCTTGATTGGTGGACAGTTAGTGTTCCCATTTGTTCACCACAAGGCTGCTCTATCTGTACTTTGATCCCATGGTCAGGACAACACACAGTTATTTATCCTGTTGTTAATATTGGGGTGCAGTTTGATAATATGCTTATGTATCCTGTGGACCATCTCACATGGGTACAGCCACTGGACGACACCTGGACTTCATTCAAGCCGATGGACCCCAGTTTGTGCGAGCAGACTACATTTCAGTTCAAGTGTCAACCTCACCAGTTTAAAGAGGCTGACACCTCCTGCTGGAACAATTCTTCCTCTTGCTCCCTGACTGTTAAGCTCTCATATTCCCTGACTACCTCACACAGTTTGTATTACCTTGGAGCTGGACACTTTTGTTTTCATCTGTTCTTTCCCCAGAATGTTTCTTTTTCGATTGCTCCCAGAATGCATGACATTCGCCTTCCCAAGAACACTTTGTTGTACACTTCAAACTATTTACTAAACAATACCTGGTGCAGTCATACACCACTGGTCTCCATCACCATTAATGGGACAACTTATTCCACACCGCTGGTTACCAATGACTCTATGGACATTCCAGACTTTATCTCATATGCTGTGCATCCATTACCACTTGGCATGGGAGAAGAACTTTACAGAACTCCATGCCTATATTGATCACCTTAAAACAACATCCACTGAAGTGAATCACACCATCGCTTATGAGAATGGACACATTCAACAAATTGTTGGACACTTGTTACAAGATGCTCATGTGTCTGTGTGGGAATTGTTATTTGGTTACTCACCTACTGCTGATCATGTCTTTAATGTTTTTATTCACCCTATTATTATTTTAACTGCTGTACAAATATTGCTATGCATTATCGTAATTTTCTTGTGCTGTAAGATGAAAAAAATGTACATTTCCTTGCAGCGCATGTCATACAGAACAACAACATTTTAAGGTAGTTACACTGAACTTCTCCAGCATCCACCCCTACATCCAGGCTAATTTGGCTAATTCGGCATTTCCTATTACACTGAATACCAGAGTCAGCTAAATGTAAATGTACATTTCCTTGCAGCGCATGTCATACAGAACAACATTTTAAGGTAGTTATACTGAACCTCTCCAGCATCCACCCCTACATCCAGGCTAATTTGGCCTGCTAATTTGGCTAATTTGGTATTTCCTATTACACTGAATACCAGAGTCAGCTGCAGTCTAGTATTGCTTCCTATCCCCACTCATAGCATCCTGGTACCGTTTGGTTTTAGCCTCCTTAAAAATTCCTGCAGACCTTATGCACTGTTCACTCTCTCTAAGACGGGTATGTAAGTGGCATATTGGGTTCCCCCCCCAGTAGTGGCTGCTCAACCTAAGACACGAGGTTTGGACTCATAAGGAGACTTGTTTATCTCTAGAACACTAGAGACAGTACTAGAGACAGTACTGTGCAGGACAGGGGACCTGCTAGACATAGCAAGGTATTTAATACAGGAGGTATTCGACAAGCTGCCTACTATCAGGTAATGGCAGCTGGGACAGGTACCACAGGTTTGATTCCAGCATTTCCAGGCACAAATAATAAAGAAAAATAAAAAAGGTGTGGGAGATGTCAGCATACATTTCATGCAGCTATGGACTCTGTTTAATTCAGTCTAAACTCTGACCCCTGGGTGACGTCAGTCTCTAGGACCTGGCTGCAGCCCCTCTTTGCTAAATCAAGAATAGCAGACCTTAAAGGGAGTGGCCAAAGACAATAGCAGACCTCAAGGGGAACTGTTGGAGAGGCACTATAAAGGACAGACACACTTCCTGTCTCTCTCTCTCTCCCACCATCCATCGGACATGAAGGACAGGAGGCTCTGAATACTCAATTCCCTTCACCCCTCCCCCTCTCTCTCTCTCTACCCACATGTTCTGGCCTACCATGCGGCTCTGACCCACATGTTGTGGCCTCTATCTCTCTCACACTTCACACATGCACACACAGATTCATTGATGCACACTGAAACAGCTCTGTAAGAATCACTATATCCCTCTGTTCATTACCTATGTATTAAGCCTATTTTTACATAAAAACCTTTCTCCAAGCCACACCTGTTTGCTTGTCTTATTACAAACCCTCCTGTGTCTGTGAAGTGAAATGAACCCAGGACCTACAGAAGAGTAACTGGACTCACATCTTACACTGCACACATCAGCCGTGAGGCCTACCATGATCCCTGGTTGCCCCTCATACAGATCCTATTCCATTGCTGTGCATGTCTGATATGTCTGTTGGTTGCTGGATATTGGTTTGCATTGCTAGGTTTGTGTGCCTGTCCCCATGCACTTACCTCACGTGGGTAGTCCGCAGCGCGATTGTAGCACCTGGTGAGGTGCACCCATGACCTCCTCACCCTGTTGAGGTTTTGTTTGCGTGATGAGCCAGGGAACAGACGCTCCTGGCGCAGACAGATAAGTTCAGCCATCAGGTGCAGGTCTGCATCGGAGAACGCACGCTTCCTTGACCTGGCAGCCATCTCGTCTGCTGTGTGCTCAATACTCCGATGATGCAGTGACGGCGCAGTTGCGCATTGCATGCATGCGTGCCCCCGTGCATACCCCCGCGTGTACTGCTGTGCGTGCCTGCACGCGTACCTCCTCAAAATGTTTGAGACATTTTTGGTATTTGTTGATGTTTCAGGCATTATGTAATGTATCTCGTCACGGCTGTTATTTGTGGGTGGGGCGTGCCAGATTCCCATCCTTTTGGCATTGTTGTATCCTCTTCCATAGTTTGAGGTAGACATTACACCTTTTCCAGACATATTGCAAAACCCCGGCCGCATTATGGCACTGTAGCATACTTCTTTGACAACAGGTGTTGGGGGGGGGGCTTGACAATGCAGGACTTGCCAGGGTGTTTTATATATTGTCGTGATGCGCAGGCGGCACAGCCCTTTAAAAGTTAAAAAAAGAGGGTTTTTTTCATAAATGGGGGATGGGCTCACCAAAGCATAGCTCCCAGAGAGAAAGTGAAACTAACACACACACTAGCAGAGCTAGCCTGAAGCCACACCCAGTCTCCAGAGCAGCTGCAGGGAGAGAGAGGGTGGGGCCAGAGAAGGAAACAGGCTACAGAGCATTTAAACTGCGTCATTCAGCAAGTGAGGCAGTGCAGGAAAGAGAGACGAACAAAGGAAGTGGAAAGCAGGAAGGAAGCCATGAGGAAAGGCGGAGAGTCCAGAGAGACCAGGAGAGGAGACAGCACTGCAGGGCTGGGAGACCTGGTGATTCTAAAGGGACCAGCCATAACTGCCAAGGCAAGTGTCAGGGCCGTGGGAAAGAGAGGAGCTGGGAAAAGATTCAGAACTACATTTCTGACTCTGAAGACAGCAGCTCAAGTCCTGAGCCCATAACCAGACAATACAGAAAGCCTTATAAAAGAAGGGTTTCTGCAAGACAAGCAAATCAAACCTTTCCTGAAATTGAGTCAGTAAGGGAAAGAAGGGCAAGAGGTTCTGACCCAGTTCCAAAGGGGAGGAGGAATCTTAAGTGGGAAAAGCTTTTTAAACTTTTAAAGAAAGTGCAGCTGAACATTCCAGAACGTGCCCCAAGCCCTGAGCCTTACAGCACAGAGGAGGAGATGGAAGTTGGGTCTTATCCAGATAGTCCAATGTCCTCAGAAGAATCAATGGAATGTGGGTTTTGTATAAGCAATGTTTAGAGCTTTTATTGAAGGCTGTGTGAGACAGTGTGAGAAGATAAGAAGTGCTGGTGCCAATTAATGCCAAGGAGAAAGGCAGACAAAAAGGTAGAAAGCCTCATGTTTTAAAAGCAGCCCACAACTACACTAAAAGGGCCTCAGTTACTACGTTGAAGCATTAAAAGAAGTGTGATGACCGGCGCACCCTTGCCAGGGAAGGACGGCGCCGCCACAGGTGGCATAGTTAGCAGGATTTTTTTTTCATGGGAGTCAAGTTTGGCACACCAGAAAGGTGATCCTGACCTTGGAAGGAGGAGAGAATCCCCAGGAGCAGCTGTGTCAGCACGCCCGGTCTGCGGAGCAGAGAGAAAATCCGGAGTGCAAGTGGAGCTGGATTCCGGATCCACGGGGTTGACAAAGTGAGACTCTGCACCAGAGCCAGGTAACCCGTAGGCTGGAGGGTTATTTCTGGATGCTGCTGGTGTAAGAGAGTGGCTGTAGGGAAGTGATCACCAAGACAGGGGGAAATATAAGAGGTTCCGCACTTGGTGTTTGTTCTCTTCTGTTTTTCTCCACAGTGAAACCGGAGCCATGGAGAATCGCGACATCCTGGACTGGGCTGCTAGCCAGTTTGCCAAGCAGCAGGAGATGTCAGCGCAGAGCCTAGAACAGGCAAAGGCATTGTTCCAATCTCAACAAGCACCACTCATCGAGATGATGTCCAGCTGGCTTGCAGCACAAGGGAAAAAGGAAGAAGCTGCAAGGACTGTACCAGGTTCAGGGGCAGGTTTCCAGGGGTGGGACTGTCCAGGTACTGGGACTTTCTCGGGTGGATGCCTCATGAAAGACGATGATGTTGACTATATCGAGGCATTTGAGAGAATAGCTCTCCTGGCCAGGTGGCCAAAGGAACAGTGGGCGCTAAGATTCGCTGCTTCTCTCATGGGCTCAGCAGGAGGCAATGTCCAAATTGCTAGGTGGGTTCTCGGATGTCCTTACTCCTTTACCAGGGGAGACAAAACTGGTTGCACACAAGATAGTCACCCCGTATGGCGAAATAGTCCGCCAACGTCCCTACAGACTCCCTGAGGCAAAGCACGCGGAGGTCATAAGGCAGGTCCAGGAAATGTTGAAGATGGGGATAATTGAGGAGTCTAAAAGCCCCTGGAACAATCCCATAGTTTTAGTGCCAAAACCTGATAGGTCATTACGTTTTTGTATTGATTTTCACAAGGTGAATGACATCTCCAGGTTTGACACCTACCCTATGCCTCGAATAGAGGAACTTTTGGATTGTTTGGGCTGGGCCACTTATTTAACCACTTTAGACATGACCAAAGGGTATTGGCAGATTCCCCTCACCAGGGAATCTCGCCAAAAGACCGCGTTTAGTTCTCCAATTGGACTATTCCAATTTCGCCGGATGCCCTTTGGTCTTCACGTGGCCGCAGCGACGTGTCAACGGTTGATTGACATGGTCCTCTGCCCACACCAGTCTTATGCGACAGCGTATATGGATGACATTGTCATCCATAGCTTGCGGTGGGATGAACATTTGGTTCGGGTCAAGGCTGTGTTGGAGGCGATGAGGCAAGCAGGTCTCACGCTAAACCCAGCTAAGTGCATGTTTGGCGTGACTGAGGTAAAATATTTGGGTCACTTAGTCGGCCATGGCATAGTAAAACCGCTCCTGGATAAAGTAGAGAGCGTTAAGACATTCCCGAAGCCACAGACGAAGAAGCAACTTCGGAGCTTTTTGGGTCTAATCGGCTATTACCGCCGTTTTATCCCGCATTTCGCGACTGAGAGTGCAGCTCTAACCAAGATGCTTAAAAAGAATGCCCCTACACAGTTGCAGTGGTCTGGGATCGCGGAACAAGCCTTTAAAGTGTTAAAGGAAAAGTTGTGTGAAGCACCGGTTTTGCGCGGAGTGGATTTTAACCAACCTTTTATCGTCCAAACCGATGCTTTGGAAACGGGCCTTGGAGCGGTGATGTCGCAGAAACATGAGGGGACAGAACATCTCGTGATGTTTTTTAGCCGTAAGCTTACCCCTCCGGAGAGGAAATATTCGACGATCGAACGCGAATGCCTTGCAATAAGGTGGGCTGTAATGGTGTTACGCTTTTATTTAACCGGACGGAGGTTTCTGTTGGTAACGGATCATGCCCCATTGCAGTGGTTAAACAAAATGAAGGACAGTAATGCACGTTTGACGCGCTGGTATATGGCCCTCCAGGAATTTGATTTTTGAATACAGCATAGGGCCGGGAAGCTTCATACCAACGCAGATGCCCTATCTAGGATTACAAGCTGTGCGCGGGTTGTGGCGCCAGCCTGTAATAGCTTAAGGGGGGGGGGATATGTGGTGATGCGCAGGCAGCACAGCCCTTTAAAAGTGAAAAAAAAGAGGGTTTTTTCATAAATGGGGGATGGGCTCACCAAAGCATAGCTCCCAGAGAGAAAGTGAAACTAACACACACACTAGCAGAGCTAGCCTGAAGCCACACCCAGTCTCCAGAGCAGCTGCAGGGAGAGAGAGGGTGGGGCCAGAGAAGGAAACAGGCTACAGAGCATTTAAACTGCGTCATTCAGCAAGTGAGGCAGTGCAGGAAAGAGAGACGAACAAAGGAAGTGGAAAGCAGGAAGGAAGCCACGAGGAGAGGCGGAGAGTCCAGAGAGACCAGGAGAGGAGACAGCACTGCAGGGCTGGGAGACCTGGTGATTCTAAAGGGACCAGCCATAACTGCCAAGGCAAGTGTCAGGGCCGTGGGAAAGAGAGGAGCTGGGAAAAGATTCAGAACTACATTTCTGACTCTGAAGACAGCAGCTCAAGTCCTGAGCCCATAACCAGACAATACAGAAAGCCTTATAAAAGAAGGGTTTCTGCAAGACAAGCAAATCAAACCTTTCCTGAAATTGAGTCAGTAAGGGAAAGAAGGGCAAGAGGTTCTGACCCAGTTCCAAAGGGGAGGAGGAATCTTAAGTGGGAAAAGCTTTTTAAACTTTTAAAGAAAGTGCAGCTGAACATTCCAAAACGTGCCCCAAGCCCTGAGCCTTACAGCACAGAGGAAGAGATGGAAGTTGGGTCTTATCCAGATAGTCCAATGTCCTCAGAAGAATCAATGGAATGTAGGTTTTGTATAAGCAATGTTTAGAGCTTTTATTGAAGGCTGTGTGAGACAGTGTGAGAAGATAAGAAGTGCTGGTGCCAATTAATGCCAAGGAGAAAGGCAGACAAAAAGGTAGAAAGCCTCATGTTTTAAAAGCAGCCATTTTTACCAATGCTGGAGCCACGTTAAGAATGCTGTTTGTTTTAAACTAAGAGGCAGCACATGATTATACACTGGTCTGTAGCAGCTGAGAATAGCGGAGAAGATTGTTGGACTGTGCATGTAACAAAGTTCAAAACTGTCTTGCTGAAGTTTAAGTTTTGCTGGACTGTGCATGTAACAGGGTTCAACTGTTTGTCAAAGTGAAGAAGAATTTAAAGTAAACCAAAGAGTGAAGAAACTGCTTTGAAAGTGTTTTGCTGAGAAAGTTTTGTCGGAGAAATCATCCTACTTTCAGTTGGCTATTTTGAAACCTTTATCAAGGTCATTGGCCAAGTTGACACTGCAAAGAAAAATAAAACAAATTTATTTAACAAATTTTCCTGTGTAAGCCTCATCCACTCGGACTGCTTTAATAACAAGCCCACAACTACACTAAAAGGGCCTCAGCTACTACGTTGAAGCATTAAAAGAAGTGTGATGACCGGCGCACCCTTGCTAGGCAGCCGCCTGGGAAGGACGGCGCCGCCACAATATATATATATATATATATATATATATTTATGTATCTCATATATCTTATATGCTGCCGCCTCTCATGATACCAGTGTGGTTTACATTTCACAAACTTTTATTACATTGCACAGGGCATTGTGACTCGGGGAAAACTATTTTTACAGGGAACATAGGCAATGTTGGGTTAGGTGGCTTGCACATGACCACGGGGAGCACCTGTGCGACTAGGGACCCCAGGCCTTCCAGCACAGGGTTGTTGTCCTCTGGTGGGATTTGACCCCGCAACCTTCCGGCTTGGGTGTAACTTGCCCCAACCACTAGGCCATCTCTCCAATGACACATACTCATGAAACATTGGGCTGAAGATGGCGCGGATCCATGTCCCCCAGTGCTGGGTCGATAGCACAGGGGTGGTACCATGCACATTGGTCACAGGCAAGGCACGCACACAGATGAGCAATGTGGGACAGGGTACCAGTGCAGGACATTGGATGATACTCTGCACAGCCAGACAGGACTCTACACAGCTTCCAGATGCAGATACATGGACAGGGGGGAGTTTGGCATCTGGCGTGTGGTTATTATGGCCTGGCAGCACGGCTCTGCATGGATACGCCTGTTGCAGCATGCAAAACATCAGAGTTGGGCAGCCATGAGGGGGTAAACAATGTGGAGTCACCACATAGTCACTGTTTGCAACGTCAGTGTACTAAAGAGTGGTCTATACCTCTATTGCCTGTTGTACAGCAGTGGCTGGTTACTGAGTGAGTGCAGGTCACTGCAGAAACTATCTGCTCTGTGCTCCAGGATAGGTTTACAGCACCAGCACTCATGATGCATTGCACATGTGGAACAGCGGTCTACAGCTGTTCACCAATTGGGGTCTGTGCCTCTCCATTACCACAGCTTGTTTGGATGGCCTGCCATGCGTGATACTGACACGGACTGGCTACAGACCCCGCCATTGTGCAGGTTCTGTGTTCACCTTGAGGGTAATGATGTGCACACAGAACTAGGTCCACAGTATATGTGATGCAAAGGATAGCTCCTGCTGCACATCACTGTCATTGGCAGTGTGTGGCAGGTGTTCATCACAGTGTAACTGATGGTACCTTTGTGGCCATCTGGATTCCACAGTTACATGTGGCTCTCTGGAACCAGACACTGCCCAGATATGTGCATACCCAGTGTTAAGGTCAGGCTGCCATGGACACCTGTTAGTAGGGCAGGGAGGTGTCTGGACATGCATGTGGGTTTATGTCACACTGACCCCCTACTGCTCAGGGTGGTATACACTATATGCCCCCACTCAGGGGGGGAAGCAGGGGAGCTTGTGCCTGGGCACGGGGGACTGCCTATCGGTGCAGAAAACCCAGATATGATGGGGGAGGATAACCCTCCCGGGCAGGTACATATGACTCATACCTGTGACTGGGCCATTGGCAGATGGGCAATACTGTGTCTCTTTGCCTGTATGTCCTCATTTGCCACATACTACAGCCTGCCATGCACCTGCAGTAGCATACAGTATGTTGTGACCATGCACTGACTACCTCCAGACAGTTCACTGGCCATGCCCTGGGGACAGACGGATTGACAGATACACACACACATGATTAGGCCCCAGAACAGGGATCACACAGGTTTCACTGATAAGAGCTAGCATAGAGTACTATGGGGTACCCTGGATATGCCATGGTCACTGCTGGGTCAGGGTGAAATTGACCTTCCAGCATGACATGCTGTGGTCACCTGTACATGCAGGTGGTGTTCACACACTGTTGTGTCCCAGCCATTGTCCTACTCCATGTGCAGACACAGCCTGGCCACCTCGCCCTCTCTGGGACATACCCACAATACCTTGCTCCTCATTATTCACATTTGCAGGGTAATGCTTTCAACAGTTGGACAATGTGGGCCCAGAGCGTTGTGGGCAGCCACATAGACCAATGGTTCAACATACACAAACACACACTCCTACTGCAGCACTGTGCAGTTTTCATGGTGTTTGGCAGGCCTGCCCACCACACCACAGACATATTTGAACTGTGCAGGGGGTGGTGGTACTGCGGTGATGGTACCTGCAACTCCGGCCTGGACCCAACAGCCTTACTCTACCTGCAGTTTTGGATGGTGGTGCCTGTGTGAGTGGGTTTTGTACCAGTGTTGTCTGCTGCTGTGGGGATTGCACTGTTGGATGTTGTATCTACCTCGTAGGGTAAAATGTGGTGATGTGCTCTGCATCTGTGACCTGACTCTGTGTCCATGGGGCTACCTTTACTTCTCCTCAGCCAGACCTTTGCTGTTTTTATGTTGTATGTCCATGTTTGGATAAAATGTGGTGATGTGCTCTGTGGGGTCCGCAGCTGGGACAGGACCCGTGACCTTCTGCTCTGGGTTACATTGGCTGTGTGTGCTGCACCACAGTGTTGCCACAAGGGGCACAGAGGTCCATAGGCTACCTTTACTTTTCCTCCCTCTGACCTTTGCTGTTTTTCTGTTCTGTGTACATAGTCTGGTAAAATAGTGGGCTGTGCTCTGTCAGGTCCACTGCTGGGAACTGAACTTTTGACCTTCTGCCCCTGGTTACATTGGCTGTGTGTACTGCACCACAGTGTTGCCACAGGGGCACAGAGGTCCATAGGCTACCTTGTACATTTCCTAACCAAGACCCTTGCTATTTTTCTGTTCTGTGTACATAGTCGGGTAAAATAGTGGTCTGTGCTCTGTCAGGTCCACAGCTGGGGAACTTAATCTGTGACCTTCTGCTCCAGGTTATATTGGCTGTGTGTACTGCACCACAGTGTTGCCACAGGGACACAGAGGTCCATAGGCTACCTTTACCTTTCCTCTGTCAGACCTTTGCTGCTTTTCTGTTGTATGTCCAATCCATGGTTGGATAAAACATTGGGATGTGCTCTGCAGAGTCTGCAGCTCAGACATGGACCTGTAACCTTCTGCTCTTGGTTACATTGGCTGTGTGTACTGCACCACAGTGTTGCCATGGAGACACAGAGGTCCATAGGCTACCTTTACTTTTCCTCAGTCAGACCTTTGCTGTTTTTCTGTTGTATGTACATAGTCGGGTAAAATAGTGGGATGTGCTCTGTAGGATCCGCAACTCAGACATGAACCTGTGACCTTCTGCTCGGCGTTACTCTTGCTGTGTGTACTGCACCACTGTGTTGTCACAGAGACACAGCAGTCTCTGGGCCTACTTTCACATCTCCTCAGCCAGGCCTTTTCTGTTGCACTGCGCACCACGTACTGGTACAAGGCATAGCCTGGGTCCACTGCAGGTGGGTGGCACTGCTTCCTCCAGCACAGACACCCCCACCCTGGCCTGCTGCCATGCCCATATGCTGTTGGTGCCGGTTGTGCACTGTCCCAGGCCATCCAGGGTGCCGGTAGGTGGCTGCTTCTGGTGTGGGTTCTGGGGTGGGATGGCTACATCGACATCCGCGCCTCCCCCGGGCACTGCCTGTCAATGTTATGTGCCCTGTGGGGTACCTGATGGGTAATGTCCCCTGGATGGAGCACTGTGGGACACAGACACATGGGCATGTCGGACCTTGGTCAAGTTGCTGTCTTGCTGATTTCAATTTTATGCATTCAGATGTGCCACCTAGGCGACAGCCTAGTCCGCCCTGTGCCCCAGATGATCCCACTGCATGTCCCGCCTGTGTCCCCCTATGCCCCAGTTGCACCCTTGCCATAGTGGCCTTTCATACCTGAGCACTATGCTATTGCTGCACATGTGGCACTACCATCACCTTTAAATGGTCTCTCTGCCTTTGCTACAAATTGCTGACCTAAATGGTTTCTCTCTCCTGCAAATGGGCCTCTAACGGCAGGCTTTCATTCACAGTAGGATTCAGCCCTTCAGTTCAGCGCGTTAGTGTGACAGGAGCCTCTCCCCACCCACTCCCCACCCATTGACCCCTTCTCTCCGCCCTCTCTCCACCTTCTGCGGTGTTTAACGCGGCCGGGGACATTAACGATCGTTAATTAACGTTAACGTGCGTTAATGTTACATACCGCGCGTTAATATTACCTAACGATCGTTAACGTTACATAACGTGCGGTATGTAACGTTACTGCAGTTTAGTAAACATGCCCCTAAGATTATTAGGTTATTAGTAAATAAGAATATAGACATAACGGCAGATTTTAGTACATAGAGTTGGGAATTCATATATTCAGGTCAGGACAAGGATAATTCCCATAGTATTTTACAAGAGGTTCTGCTAAATGTAGATCCTCTTGTAAAATAGGGGCAGGAATGCATGTGTATGTGTCTCCATATACAGCAGGAATGGCAATTTTTACAAAGCTACATAGGGGAAAAACAAATATTCTCCACTTATGCATGGAAGCAGCTTTTTAAAACTGCTGTTCAAGCAGCCTTACCAGTTCCATCCCCCAAGCATTCCCATGACCTTAGTCTTCCCAATTACACTTCTGAATTTGATCTCCCCCAAATAACCATAAGACCCACAATCCCATAGCCGTTGTCCCCCATGTCATCTGACTTGACCCACTCCCAAGACATCTGATTCCCCCATCCCCAAAGCATCAGGACCTCATATCCCAACCCCCTAGCATCAACCCCCCACCCCCTCCACCCCCTCCCCAGCAGACCCACCTATCCCCACCTCCAGAACCCCCTTTTCCAACCTTATTGAAATCTTTGTAGTGGGAGAAAGAGCAATGTCCACTTTTTCCTGTTCTTTTGCCTCTGGGTTTCAAAATGGCAGTCATGACCTCTTGCAACAATCTCGGAGTATGCCATAGTATGGCTATGGAAAGGGGAGAGGAGGGAAAGCAGAGATTCTGGGCCTGTGTAAAGGAGGGAAAAAGAAGGAGAGATACTATAGCCCAACCCCATAATAGGTTTTGAACAGTACAATGGAATATGAGCCTTGAATGGTAAACAGGCTGCTGATTTTTCAAGGGAAGTTTATGCCTCATT
The DNA here is from genome assembly GCA_033557465.1 of Ichthyophis bannanicus. Lineage (NCBI taxonomy): Eukaryota > Metazoa > Chordata > Amphibia > Gymnophiona > Ichthyophiidae > Ichthyophis > Ichthyophis bannanicus. The sequence continues at coordinate 167,808,578 of CM066036.1, read as the reverse complement.
TTCTTCCCTTGGCTCCTGCCCTTCTATATTGGTGAATAGTAACAATGATCATTAATTCTATTTTTCTGTCTTATGACACACTATTATTTTAAAAACATGTGCTGGTAATCCTTTTCATAAAAAAAAAAACACACCCCAAAAAATCCCTTTTCACTTGACACCAATTCTGCTCCAGGTATTTTGCAAAGCATTTTTCTGATGTGTGTGCTGAAAATACTTTCACTAGAACTGGCTTTAATTGGAAGCTTTGGAATCAGAGATAATTGAGACATGAATCAAGCAAAGAACATACTGTGGCAGTGGGAAATCGGAAGACTACAGGCAAAGAGCCACATTTCACAATGGGATATCTAAGTGCAATCTTGGACATCAAAGTCAGAATATCTGAAAAAAAAAGCAGCACATGTAAGTTCAGGCACAATTTTGGAAATGTGGATATGTCCAATATGCATATATATCAAACATTTATATAGACATCCCCAGGATAGCATTTTAGAACCAAGATGTCTAATATCATGGAGGCTTATTCTCTCCTGGATGTCCAGCCACTTGTGGAGCCTGGCAGAATTGGGGCGTACAGCAGAAGTCCCAATTCTGATCCCACAGGGGCATCTAGCCCCTGTGGAATTAGTATTGGGTCTACCAGCCTGGATGTGCAGGTTGACCCCAATTCTGATCGGTCGCACGCCCAGCTGCATATCTGATTAACTCAGCCTGGCTCCCCTAATGGAGCTGCAGTGCATTTCATTGCCATGGCACCGTGGCTCCATTATGGCCAAGGTCTGGCTGCAGGGAATCCCATGCATACCTCCCTGCTTTGTCCCCACTGGCCAATGCTGCTACCCTGCATCCAGGGGAACTTATTCCACCTCTGAAACCTCCAACTAACCAGCATACCCTGGATGTACAGGGCGGACCACAGAATCGGTACTGTATATCCAGGGTGATGGCCTGCCCACGCACCACTCTCGTTCTGCCTTCTGCCTGCCCCCTCCTGCCCCCATTTAAGGCTCTCCATACACCTCTGTTGTTCATACAGGGAGCCTTGCATGTAGATGGCAAGGGGGATGATTAGCGGGGATGTATGTCCAGGCAAGGGGTACATCCCCACTATTCATGGCTCAGAATGACCCCCATAATGGCTAGAGTAGTGGTTTGAGCAGTGTGGCCAATGTTCATATCCCAGTATGGGCCTTTGTGATCTAAGGCTAATCACTTAATTCTCCATTTTCTCTACACTCTATGGTGGTTTTAAGGTGAAAACAAGCAGTTGCCTGATGCCTATTCATGCCTGAAGCAGTATAAACATGAATGTGCCTGCAGATGTCTCTCAATATTTGTGAAAACAAATGAGGACATGTAAGTCCATTGCTCTTCCCTGGACATGCCTATGCCACACCCTTGTACCTACTTGGACATCACTGCACAGGAGACGTCTGTGAATGTCATTTGTGATTTTGACACCCATGTGCACCTCTTTAGAGGACTAAATCTTTTAAAATGATCCTCAAAGTCACCTACCATGAGGTCAGGGAAATATTTAAAATCAACTATGTCAAGATGTCATGAACTCTTCTGTAATAGAGATGAAATGGCAGAGAAAATAAGTTTAGAAAGGCCTAGCCATGTGTTTAAATGCAGGGGAGGTTTACCCCAAATTTGTGCTGTAGGGAGGCAGGGAAAGTATGCTTTCTGGCTTCCCAGGTATGCCACAGCATCAAGATGGTGCTGGGGGGGTCAAATAAAAATTTAAAAAGAGGTTGAAAATGAAAATAAAAAAAATAGACTAACAGCCACATTAAAAGTAAATGAAAAGGGTTAATAAAGTTTCACATAAGGAACAACATATTTAAAATGAAAGGCTGGCTAGTTCATATGAAGTATCAAATAAGAAAATATGCCAAATAAATACATATTTTCTGATTCTGAAGGAATATGTGTGTGCATGTGTGTGTGAATGTATGGGGAGTCAGACTGCAGTTTCAATACATTGTTGAAGGAGTTAATGAACATAGCAGAGCTGATGCAGGAAGCAGCTGAGCTTGTGGCAAGCAGCAGATAACAAAATGTATGACATAGTTAAATAAATAATACAGACCCTAAGCAAACTTTAAAGAAAAAGGCATTTAAAATTATTTTAACCCTGGAATTACTGAGATTTTTTGCACACACTGAATACCGTTTGGGTCATAAATGACCCCACGACAAATTTTATTGTTAACCATGAAAAATGTAAACTAAACAGACAAAATATTATTCTGAATTAATTATTTATTATATGAAGGTTAAATGTTTTGAAATTTAATGCTTTATCATAAAATTACACGAAGAAGAGTTGCCATGAAAGCAGTTTTTGCATGCACTTGATGAACACAGTAAAGTACTACAGTCATTTGCATGAGATGCAGACAATTTCTGAATGTTCTTTGCAAACATTGCGCTTGCAGGAGGTGCAAACTATGTTGCTTTTCTTGTCTTTTTCTCTGGAACAGCAGTGACACCTTGCCCTTTTCTTTGGGATCCCGACATTGCAAACAGCATCAGTGGCTTCTTCAATGCTGGAATAAGTCTCGCTGCAATTACTCTGAAGCAGCTGCTTTCCTAATTCCAAGAGGAATAGACGACGTCTGTGCTTTGACTTGGACTGCCATTCTGGATTTAGTGACATCCAAACAATGAAGGTGTTCAAAGCACTGATGTCCAACATGTTGTAGAAGATTGTCACTGGCCAGCGTCTTGTCATTCGTATTGTGGTATATGTGCGGAACATTTGATCTGCTGTATCTACTCCACCTTTATTAGAATTATAGTCCAAGATCATGCGTGTTTTTTTGTCTGGACGTGTGTTATCTACTTCTTCTTGATCATGCAAACTGCTCAGAAGAACAACCACTTTTCCTTTCTTTGGGCAATAGGAAACCAGAGTGGTGTCATCGCAAAAGGCAAACAGTGAAGTGAATACCTCTCGGCCTTTTGCAGTTACAAATTCAGGAGTTAATTATTTTCTGTTCCTTCGAATTGTCCCCAAAAGTGTCATTTGTTTTTCTAGCAATTTCCATGACAGGGATAAACTGCAGAATAAATTGTCAACAGTAACATTTCTGCCAGATCGCATCAATCCTTCAGTGAGTTGCAGCAAAACCCTTTCACCCTGATTCTGTTCTCTGTTTTGTCCGAGTTCCCTTCCTGTATATACTTGAAGACGCAGAACATATGATGTTGCACTGTCACACAACATCCATAGCTTTATGCCATATTTCCCAGGTTTGCTGGGAATATATTGTCTGAACGGAACACGGCCATGAAATGTAAGCAGTTGCTCATCCACGGTAACATTTTCACCAGGAACAAAGGCGTCACTTAGAGTTGCTTCCCAGTTATCAAAAATGTATCTGATTGGAGCAAGCTTATCCACACCTCATTGTTCATGTCTGTTGGTTGCGTCATCAAATCTGAGAGCACACGAAATTTGCTGAAAATGGTTACAGGCCATATTTTTGCCGAAAACAGAATGACCATCTTCAAGGTTCCACAACTGAACTATGGATTCATTTTGTGACTTGTACACGCCTGTGAGGATCAGAAGTCCAAGAAAACGTTGAAATTCTCTGTCAAATCTTTCCAAGTGTCGTCATAAATGTGTCTTCCTTGTTTGCTCGTCCATATCATGATTTCATTCAATAAGTTCTTCTTCATGAACAAGTGGAATGCTGTGAGAGGGCTATCAGAATTTCGTACAGCATACCTTGTAGGTTCTTGTTGTATGGGCATGACATTAGCTCTGGCGTATCTTCCAGCAGCTTGCTTTATAGGTTTCCTGTTCCATGATGTGGCATCCTGTCATGAGGTAGACAGCACAAAACCTGGAATATTAAAGGGTAGTGCAGAGGAAGAGCTTACTTGTCAGGAGCACTGTTCCCTCTAAGCTGTGCGCGTGTGCGCGCGCATACACCTCGCCGAGCGAGCGCACATACTTTACAACAGAGCACACAAAAATTACAGCTCTGATTCTGATAGAAAACAACACAGACGTCTTAAAATTTAAAAGTTATGACTGTAATTACTAGAAATTTCCCGCTTCATTTAGTAATCTATTTTCATTTAATTTGATTAAAATCAATGTGGTGTACATACTGTATTCTGATGTGTAGTCAAATTTTAAAGTATATAACTCCGAGTGTCGTTATATGGCGCACAAAAATTTAACCTTCCTTCAAAAGCTGCACACAGCTGATATTTTATGCGCACACAGCCTACAGAAAATTAGAGGGAACATTGGTCAGGAGCTAGACAGCACTAGGCCTGAAACATTAAAGAACAATGCAAAGGAAGAGCTTACTTGTCAGGAGCTAGACAGCACTAAGCCTGAAACATTAAAGGACAATGTGGAGGAAGGGCTTACCTGTCAGGAGTTAGAAAACACAGACCCTGAAATATTAAGAAATGAAAAGGAAGAAGAGCTTACCTTGCAGCCTTAAGGGCAGTTGCAGCATTCACAGTACAGAGAGGCAGGGAGAAGGAAAACAAACTTTCCACATGGGTGTAGTGACGCAGTAAGAATTGAGAGTGCCAATCAGGCTCACCTGGACTCAGACTCACGTTCCACGTTAGAGGAGCTGAGAGATAAAAGCAGGTGGGGAATCTCACAGAGACAGAGTTGGAGTGGGAAGCAGATTGGAAAGGAGAAAGAGAATTGGAAGCAGCAGAATGAGCATTGGCAAAGTAAGCTCGAGCCTGGATTAGGGCTGGAGCCAGAGCTTGAATGCCAGGAGGAAGGCAGAGACCAAAGGAACTCTGACTGCTGTTTCAGGCAGGCTTGGAGAGAAGCTGAGAGTAGAAATCCCAAGCAATTGCAGGAAGACACGTTACCTTGGAGAACCAGGGCTGGAGAAAGGCAGGCTGGCAAACCCAGGTGGGATAAGCAAAACTGCAGCAAGGTCTTCCCAGCTAGAGGGGTCCTCACACCAAGGCAAACTGTCCAGTTAACAGAAGGAAGAGGTCACGTCCAAAGAAGCACACAGGAAGCAGGAAGTGAGTTTCCCTCAGCCAGACATCGTAACCAGGATTCCCACAGAAGAGCAGGCTGCAGGGCAGAAAGAAAGCCTTGGCTGGAGACAGAGGAGTTGGAGACCATCTTCTCCAAAGGAAAAGATAAGTACCCTGTTTCTGCTAAGGGGAGAAAAGGGAGTCTCCGGGATAGAAGCCAGGCTTATAACCGGCAAGGGAACTCTTATTGGCCCAAGCCATGGGAAGAAATCCCCAGCACAGCTCCTGATATCTGGGACTTACAAAAGCAGCTCCAACTGGTGGCAACTGAGGTTTCCCCAGGGCTAGATACAGAGAGCAGCTTCATAGGGGCTCAGTGTCCTTATACAGGGGCAGGTCCTAGCCCTATGCAATGGGAGAGCAATAGCTCAGAAAATATCCCTGAACCGATGGAATGTGCTGTATGTGTGACTGATGATATAGAGAGCCTTTGTTAAAGGAAAAGAGCAAGAAAGAAACTGTATTTTTGCACATTAAAAAGTGTTGGACTTTATTGCTGGAAAGAAGCATGATTATTTTTGGTTAAACATCCTTTACCCTGGTGAAAACAACCGTTCTTTATGTTGTCCCTTATTCTACGACATCCTCAAGGGAAGGGGAATAAAACCCAACTTTAATTTCATTCGGATCACGACTACAGTGTCCTTTATTTACCACAGCTCCAGGCTATCCCGGGTCTAGGCAGCCGCCTAGGACCGGCATGGTCTCACAATCCTTAGATACATAGGCTTCAATGGCAACATTTGTGCTTATAGTTGATGACCTCTTAACTCCTCTACGACCACAACTAAGATTTCTCACAGATGATACTGACACTGAGGACTCCTACCTTCTTCCCCGTCCAGCACAGCTACGACCTTTGCCTCGACCTGTAACTTGACTCTTTGCTGCAGGCGATGTTACCAGCTCAACATCAGTCTCACATTCACTTGGTGACCAACTGCTGTTGCCATCTGAATCATGACTGTCATCATCAGATTTATTGCCCGAACTTGGCTGATATGCTTCTTCACTTGCTGAACATGCTGCATCATCAGCATGTCACTGTCAGCATCTCGTTGCAATATTTCTCTTACTTGGGCAGCTGAATACTTTTGTTTTGAAATCATAAACAATAACCTAAAATAAATAAACAAAGATAAAGTTGAACAAAATGCAAAGCAGTTTTACTATAGGTGTACAATAATTGTGATGAATGAGTTGAAAACCTTTAGATTTCATTGGAAATAATGAGAGAACGTATGATATCAATTACAGAAAATGTGTAATTTTCATAAAATAAGAGTACAAAAAATAAATGATACATAATTAATGATAAATACCTTTGTCAGATCAAAAAATTCACAAAACTGCAAATTGTATCACGATCCAAACCAGACGTAAGCAACTGGGGTAAAAAAATGACCCCATTGGTACTCTGTGCTGCTAGCGTCACCTAGCGGATGAAAATTATTCCTCTCATGGTGCAATATAAAGAGAATATTGACATATGAAAAGTCATAAAAAGATTGCATTCTTAAACAACTAGTTTCCGAAATACGCATTGTGAAACTTGCAATGGGGTCACTTTTGACCCCATCGGTACTCCCAGGGTTAAGGTGTACACAAATATGCTAGGGGCTTTAGAACTACGAAAATGTGCTGTGTGTGTTGGAATGAAGTTAGTAAGGAAGTATTTCCAGATGGAGCTGGTTGTAAGAACACTTTTACTCAGAGAATAGAATCCTCTTGCAAGAACTTCAGTACCTATAGAGGAAGGAAATTCTAATGGAATAAGAGATGCCAGAATGAATGTGTGAAATACTGATATAGTTTGTTTGATACCAGAATTGTAAATAATCATTAATTTTTAAAAAAATGTGTGAGACTTGCTTACAAGAACACTGAAGTCCTTCAAACACTGAAGGATTGTAAGGCTGAAGGTATAAAACTCCCAGTGTAGTGTGAAAAAAAACTTGAAAGTGAGCAGTTTTAAAACAGAGCACTGATCAAGGATGTATTTAATCCTGAAACATATTAAATTTATTGGCAATTGGTATAGTTTTTCCTGCACTGATTGGCAGTTGTAAAAGATTTACTGGTATATACATAAAGAAAAAAATTATTTGGGCACAGAGAGTTCTGTGGGAGAAAAAGATATGGAATTTAATTATCTTTTATTTTGTGGGGAATAGCAAGCCACGCCAGTAAGAGAAACCAAAAACAAAGAAAATGACAGGAACACTTTTCTAGATTGTACACATAGCTAGGGAGGTAGTTTATTTTATTATTTTTTAAAGATAGGTAGTAAGTATCTTGACTCCAGATGGACATCACTGGATCAGAGGGGATCCTAAGGCACCCAACATCAAAGAAAGCTTCAAGACCTAGAAAGAAGAATAAGATAAATGACTGACACACCACAGTGACTATTTTTTTAAACATACTTGTGCACTAATATATATTTTTTGAAACAAAAGGTTTCTTTACCTGGATAGTAATTCCCATTCACCTATAGGGGTACCTGTAAAACACAATGTTAATCTTTTTTTCTATTAAGGAGTAAAGAAACTTCAAGTTTTTAACAGATTGATAAATACTTGCCTGTTGTTGAAAGGGTCCATACTGTACCACTGTTGAGTAATAGTGAAGGAAACCCCATGATCTGGCCACAATTCCATTGTTCTTTCGGTCTCTGGTCCCTCAAGCAGTGAGAAATAAGCAGAGAGTAACACAGAACACAATCACACACAAAGTGCTACTTTCTTTGAGCTCAGACGGAAAACAACAGACAGTCTATGGACTCAGAACAGTTCCACGTCTGTTGGATTCAAATTCTTCCTCCTGAAAAGCTCTTTTTATTAAAGAAAAAGGGGAAGTAACACAGTCATTAATCATAACACAAGGTGTCGCTAGAGTTCTTTTTACAGAGTAAGAGCTGATTACATTGTATTAAATAAAATTTACTTGATTATGATAGAATTATTTATAATTGCAGAGTTGCAGAAATTATGTTGTGCCAGCAGGGACCTATAGTTGACTGTACATTGAACTATGGTTGCGCAGTTCATAGCCTATGTTTACTCTTTATGCTTGCGTTAACAATGTTTCCAAACTATTAAAAAAAAACAGTTACACAGAACTCATGATCATGATATCCTATTCTATTTAAGAGGAAGTAGGTGAAAGGACAAACTTCTGAGCACATTTTAGAGATCTGCATCAAGAAATTCATCTATCTTTAATTACATATTGGGATTCTGGTATCCCCTTTATCTGTCCATTTCTACAGTCCTCCCTGTGATTCCATAAAGAATCATTACAAAAGAGTGGTAGCTGAAACATGTCCAAATCCAGAATAAATATTCTACAGTAGGCTTCATTTTGCAGATGTTCCTTCAGAGTCCTAGGCACATCTGGTCCATAGGTAAGCACCATCTTGTTCATTGGAGGAAGTTGTTATACAAAATCATGTGACATTGTTTGCCTTTGCTTAGCCTCAATAAGAATGTGTACAGAGAGCAAGAATGTGTACAGAGAGCAATTATTCTTGTAAGCACTACCTCTTCTAGCAGTGGCCAACTGCTTCTCATAGATCTATCAATAATTCAGAGATTAGTCCCTCATATCATGACACCAGTCATCACTCCAGATTCTTCAGCAGCATCTTTTCGCACCATGGGCTGTGCCATGCATATCTTAGATAAAGCTTTTTCAATGACCATCCACCCAGGCTTCACTGCTGTGCATACATGAGCAGTTCCACTGGAATCGCTGATCTTTATCAGGAGTCTCCATATTCAGTAGCATTATCATTCACAGTAGTTTTCTTCTTCGGCCCATAGGATTCAGTGCATACAATATATAATTTGTAAAAACCCAACTCTCCACTACAACATCTCTCTTGATTTCATACAATTGCAAACAAGCACAATTTTTCACCCCTAATGACAGTCTTAAATTGTTGAGCAGAATTATCTTATCTACTGTTAATTACAATACATCTATTGCTAGCACTAACTTATTACATAGCTAGCCTGTAACATACTTCTATTTTTTTCATCTACATTCCTAAACTTATTCTGTCTACTTGCCAAATCAAATGTTAGCATGTGGCCTGATAGACACATATATTTTTCCTGTCAGGAACACAATTGTACATATTCATATCACTAATTATATTTGTGATGTACTCTCTAGCTATATCAATATACAAGATATAGTCAATCTGGTTATTCAAGGGGTAACAGACATTAAAACATAACTAGCAGTTTATGACAAATAAATTAAACTCATTTCAATTGTTTGTCAACAATTATTAGGAAGGCTGTCTTATCTTAGGTGATGGTTCAACTCACATTACTTTAAACATTATCAGTGATATACCCTTTTCCTTTTTATGTTTTTTTTTAATACCACTTTCCCCACTAGTCACAGCAGTTCACATTGCAACTAAAACTTGATACAGCACATTAAACAGGAACATTGATAACTTGGAATTTTTTTTCTTTGTAAGGCAATGAGGGGTTAAGTGACTTGTCCAAGGTCACAAGGAGTGCTAGTACTCTAGTCATTAGACTACTTCTCTATTTCATTCTAATTTGCATAGACATCTAAGCTCGCAAAGGAAGAAACATTTACATAAGGGTGCATACATTCATAAACTATAAAACTTTTTTAACACCAAATTTGAACCAATTAGAAAGTCAATTACCACTTCTTAATGGCTTAACAGTTCTATCTTTGTTACACTGTTTTTCAGAACAAAATATCATAGTAGTAAAGGATCAGCACATAGAGCTCCCCATGCAAGAAGCGTGAGACAAAGTCAGTATTGATGATCAAGTGAGCAGATAACTCAAGAGCTCTAGAAAGAGCGAACACTCCAGCTAGTTGAGCACTAGCAAATAGCAAAGCAACCGACTCTCACAGAATCAACTCTTACAATTGCATCAATTTGTCCTTATTCATTGCGCAAAGCAGAACCATCAGTACATAGTGAGGTCAAACAGTAACAATCTGGAAGAAAACTGGAGGGTTTTTTTTTTATTATTCCCAGTGTAGAAGACACAAAAACTGAATGAGAGGCATGTTGTAGTACTAGAAAATCAGCAATTTGGATTGCAAAGACTACTGCTGCCAGAGACTGAAAGCATGGAGGCAATCCTGCTACAACAGAGTAACAAAAAGTCTGAAAAAAAAATAACCCAATGGCTTAAATCCAGTGAGAAATTTCTGAGCAAGAACACAAACAGCAGCAATAGAAGAGGTAGGCATATTGACTCTACCTCAGTGATACTAATTTAAAACTATTCCACTAGCAACAAGGCATTCGCTTCAAACTTGCAATTAATAACATCAGTTCTGCAGAGGTCTTTCCATAATAACTAAAACATACATGACATGAGAATTTAAGATCACTCCTCCAATCGACTCTTGCAGATTAGTTTAAAAGAGACTGGGAGAAATATCAGCATTTTTTTTTCTGCAGACATTGTTGCTCATACACTATCATAGTTGTTATTTTCAGCTAGTCTACTATCACAAAGGAAAAATAAAATATTATACATATATTTACCATATTGTATTAATTAGCAGAGTGGTTGGGGCAAGGTACTTCAGACCAGAAGGTCAGGGGTTCAAATCCCACTAGAGGACAGCAACCTTGGGCCAGAAGGACTGGGGCTTCCAGTCCCACAGGTGCTCCTTGTGGTCTTGGGCAAGCCACTTAACTCTCCATAGCCCATGTTCCCTGTAAAATAGTTATCTCCAAGTTATAATGCCCTGTTCAATGTAATTTCAGTTTGTTCAATGTAAACCACCTTGATATCATGAAAGGCTGTATATAAGAAATGATAAATAATTACTTAATTCACTTGTTTGAATGTAGTTGTATCATTCACTTTTTCCTTTTAATTAAACAAACTTGCTTGACTTAACTTGACAAGCAATTCAAATTTTTTTTTTCCAGTTAAGTTACTAACTTCTGTCTTTCCTTTAAACCAGTGGTTCTCAACCTTTTTTGTACCGTGACCCCTTTTACCATTGGTCAACTTGTGGTGACCCCCAATGATAAAATCAAATGTGTCTCTCTTCCTTTACCATTAACGCATTGTCGCTGTAATCATTTGTTGAATTATTAATATATTATAGGCCTTTGCAATATGTTTTATTTATAAAATGTACTTATTTAAACCACAATAAATAATCACAATAACAAGTAACAATATTTGATTTCAAAATTATTATGATTTTGTAGTCAAATCACTAATATGAAATAAAATTATTTTTCTACCTTTGTTGACTGACCAATTTATTCTCTGATCATGCTGGTCCTGATCTGAGGCTTCTGCTTTCCTGTCTTCTCTTAGCTCTCTTCCTGTGGTCTATGGTCCATCTGCCATTTCTTATCTCTTCTTTCATTTTCTTCACTTCTTTCCATCAGCCTATTTCCAGTCCCAGTAACCCTCCCCAGTATCAGCCCCTTTCCAGTCCTCACTCCCAGTACCTTCCAATGTCAACTTGCAATCCCATGACTGCCACTGGTGTCCATTCCCTTCCAGTCCACCTCCTTCCCCAGTGACCAGTCCCTTCTAGTACAAATACCATGGCAGCCCCTCTAAGATCCACTCCCTTCCAGTTCCATTCTCCCATCCCCTCGTATCAGCCCATTTGTAGCCTTAGCCCCCAGTTTTCTTCCAGGGCCAGCAGCTTTATCCTCCCCTCCACACAATCAGCCCATTCCCAGTCAAAGCCCCCCAATCAGCTCACTTCTAGTGCTAATCCCCCCTCAACACCATTACCAGTGCTAGCCTCCCCTAATCAACCCAATACCAGTCCTAACCCCCATCAGCTCATTACCAGTCCTAGTCTCCACTAATCAGCTCATTTCCAGTCATAGCCCCCCCCCCGATCAGCTCATTTCCAATGCTAGCCACCATCAGTCCATTACCAGTCCTACCCTGCCCCATCAGCCCATTACCAGTCCTAGCCTCCCCTAATTAGCTCATTTCCAGTGCTAGCCCCCCCTCAACCCCATTACCAGTGCTAGGCTCCCCTAATCAGCCCATTACCAGTCCTACCCCCCTATCAGCCCATTACCAGTCCCAACCCCCCCTTGATCAGTCCATTCCCAGTCCTAGCCTTCCCTAATCAACCCATTACCAGTCCTAGCCCCACCCATCTGCCCATTACCAGTGCTAGCTCCCCCATCAGCCCATTATAATCCTAACCCGCACTGTCTCTCGCCTCTGTCCAGCATTTCTCCCGTCTGTCCAGTATGTCCCCTTGTCTCTCCCCTTTGTCCATGCCAGACCCCCTCCCTCCATCCATCCATATCAGCCCCCTCCCTCCATCCCTCTGTCCATGTCAGCCCCCCTCCATCCATCCATCCCTCCATGTCAGCCCCCCTCCCTCCATCCATCCATATCAGCCCCCTCCCTCCCTCTGTCCATGTCAGCCCCCCTCTCTCCAACCATCCATATCAGCTCCCTCTCTCCATGTCAGCCCCCCTCCATCCATGTCAGCCCCTCCTCCCTCCTCCCTCCATCAGCCTCCCTCTGTCCATGTCAGCCCCCTCCCTCCATCCATATCAGCTCCATCCCTCCTTGTCAGCCCCCTCCATCCATGTCAGCCACTCCTCCCTCCCTCTGTCCATGTCAGCCCCATCTCCCTCCATCCCTCCATGTCAGCCCCCCCCCATCCATGTCAGCCCCCTCCCTCCATCCATCCATATCAGTCCCCCCCCTGTCGATGTCAGCCCCCCCTGTTGATGTCAGCCGTGTTGCAGGTTCCCTGCTCCCTCATCACTTCTCCCCATGTCTGCCTCCCTTCTAATGCAGCCGCAGCTCCCTGCCTCTTAGGGAACCATGGCTGTGCCGGTAAAATCATTGCGGAGCCTCACTGTCTCTCAACGGGCTCCGTGCAGCATTGTCCCGCCTCCAAAGGAAGTTCTTTACCACTTCCTTTGGAGGCGGGACAATGCTGGATGGAGCCCGTTGAGAGACAGGGAGACTCTGCAACGATTTTACAGGCACAGCCATGGTTCCCTAAGAGGCAGGGAGCCACGGCTGCATCAGAAGGAAGGGGGTGAGTTTGCCGCTGCCGAGAAGCAGACTCGGCAGCGGCAGCAACTTGTGCACATTTTAATTTTTTTTTTAACTTGGCGGAGACGAGGCGACCCCCACTAAATCCTGTGGCAACCTCCGTGGGGGTCGCGACCCACAGGTTGAGAACTGCTGCTTTAAACACTTAGGGGTATGTTTACTAAAACCCCGCTAATATTCGGGCCGCGCTAGTGTGCGGGTGCCATATAAGGAGTGGGCGTTTCTTTCTGAAAAAGAAAAACCGTGATTTAAATATGCGCTAAGGTGCGCAGTGCCCATGTGCGCCCCGCACATTAGCGCATGAGAAAGCTGCGCGGGAGGCATAAGTGGTGCGCTGATGTGCAAGGAGAAGAGCAGAGCCACAGCACAATGGTTAAGACACTTACCAATGGTGCCTGGACCAGGCGTTCAATCCCCCACAATGCCCAATAAAGACAGCTAGCTGAGGCATTACTTTAGGAGCCAGTTTAATATTGGGTAGCATAAGGCGGCACGCTGATGGGCATAAGGCGGTGCACTATTGCTTTAGGAGGCATTTTAATATTGGGCGGCATAAGGTGGCGCGCTGATGTACAAGCACAGGACCAGAACCACAGCACAATGGTTAAGACACTGACCAATGGTGCAGAGATCAGGGGTTCAATCCCCCACAGTGCCCAATGAACAAGGCTGGCTGAGGCATTACATATTATGGGGAAGATTGCTTTATGAGGTATTTTATTTTTATTTTAATTATCACTACTAGCAAACGCACTCTCAAAGCGTGTTAACATAAGGCGCCCCATAAGGCACATTTTAAAGTGCACTGTCCGCCAAGGCACCCTAGAATGTTGCTTATAGGGTGCTTTATAGGGTGCCGTATGAGGTACCGCAAGGTCAGAGTACTGTTTTTGATGGCAGCACTGTGCAGTTTAAGGAATGAAAAGCATAAGTAGGTGTGCTGACATGCAAGGAGGAGCAGCAGTGGAGCACAATGGTTAAGGCACTGACTGCTGATACAGGGGTCATGAGTTTGCTCCCCAGTGTGTCTAATACGTAGGGCTGGCTGAGGCATCAGCTTTGGAATGTACATTTTGTTTCCTGCAGCACATCATTTTTATTTTATTAATTGCTGCCAGCAAACACGCCCTCACGTGCCGTAATTGAAGGTGCCGCATAAGGCACCCTATAAGGCACTCCATAGGGCACATTATAAAGTGCACTGTCCGCCACAGCACCCTAAAATGTCCCCTAAAGGGCACCCTATAAGTTGTGTCACAGGATAATGTATAGTGCACCTTACATGGACGGGAACCATAAGGTGCCCGATAGGGTGCCCTATAAAGCGCCCTCAGAGGCACCTTATGGGTACAGTATGCTAAGGGTGTTTTTGCTGGCAGCAAAAATGTACATTAAAAAGAGATAATGCTTTGGGCAGTCCTATCAGATAACCCCACTGTGGGTTTGAACCAATGACCTCTGGTTTCACAGGCAGTGAAATAACCATTGGACTACAGCTCTATAACTACTGGAAAGCCCCAGGCTGGCTGCAGAGAGCCTGCATGTCACCACACAGACAGTCTGTTGTGGTCACCAGGATAGGGTTAGCCAACCCGTACCCATGATGCACTGCACATGCAAATCAGCTGTCCACAGATAAACACAAGATGGGGAATGCACCCCCATAGCACCTCGGCCTGGTAGGGGGTACTGACCATGTGTTTTACTGGCACAGAGTACCTACACACCGTCACATTGTGCAGGTACTGTGCTCACCCTGAGGGTGCGGTGAGGCGTCCAGCACCAGGTCCACAGCACCTTCCATGGCTGAAAGAGGCCATGTTGGAGGTCCAAAGCAGTGTTAATGTGTGAGATAGGTAGTTTCTTCAGAAACACCTTGGATATTCCTGTCTGTCTCAGTCAGGCTTAGCCCCCATGGACCCCCCCCCCCGGGGCCAAGGGTGGCAAACAGGGTCTCCCATCAACAGATCCACATTCTACCTCCCTGCAATGGTGGCAGTAGAGGGGACCATCAACCCCAGTCCTACTGGGGAGAAGACACCCCACAGAGCAGTCAATGCAGTTCTATACACATCCATAACACAATAGCAGACAGACATTAGGCCTGGATATGCTAAGCTGCACCCCACCACTATCTGATATTCTCCTGCAGCAAGCCTTCAGCCACTCCACCCTGCAAGCCACTCCATCAAGACACATACCAGCTGCAAACAGTCTGCTAGCTAGTCCATAGTGCACATTCCCAGTGGAAATGCATACACCCAGAACTGGGATATCAGCATACACAACAAGCAGATAAAGCAGTGACTGGGCACAAAAGGAAACCCATAAACATCACATGAAAGAAATACTATATAGCACTATGGGGGTGCCTAGCCATGCTGTCATCACTGCACAGTCAGGGTGAGAGTGATCCCCCAGCAGGACATACTGAGGTCACCCTGTCTGTGTAGATGGTGGCCAGACACTACAATGTCCCAGCCAGTGCCCTATGCCCTGTGCAGATGCATCCTGGCCAGGTCACCCTGTCTGGGCTATACCCATGGTACCTTGCTCCTCATTATGCACATTGGCAGTCCAATACTGGCAACATTGCTGGCAGTGTGGGCTGTGGAAGGTGTTTGCAGCAACCACACACTGTATAGACAGACACACACTCCGACACCTATGCCAGCATTGTGCAACTATAGAGGAGTTCAGCAGCCATGCCCACCACACCAGTCCTGGGCACAGTACAGGCATGGATATGCTATGCAATACTGTTGGGGGTCACTCCCCAGGGTGGTAAACACTGTCAGAGACCAGACCTGAAGCACATACCGCAGACATCAGAATGATTGTTATGATGGAGCTCAATCAGCAAACTGTGCTTAACGTAGGAATTTCTATCTGCCAGTACTCATAGCAAACGTTTGAGAGCTGTGTACCGTATACCCAGGTGTAGGGTGGCATTGCTAAGGTATGCAAGTGCTAGTATTGGGAGATGTACGCAGGGCCCAATGTCCTGCCTCTCCAGGAGGCATTAGCCAATGGGGCCTGTGGGTGTGGGTGTGTCTGGCCCTGTTGGCTGCTGCTTTACGGCAGAGGTTCCCAACTCCAGTCCTGGTAGGCCAAACACTGTTCGGGTTTTCATGCTGTCCCTCATGAATATGCATGGGATACATCTGCATACCATGGGGGTGGTGCATAGATATGCAGCACAGGCATCTTTATTAGAGGCAGCATGGAACCTGAATGGTGTTTGGCCCTCCAGGACTGCATTTGGGGGATTCTGCCGTAGGTAATGCACATTTCTATGGTGTTTTTGCTGTGTAGGGTAAAATAGAGGTTTCTGACCCATGCTAATGGTCTCAGCAATAATGGTTCAGTCTTTACTACCATGTTTTCTTCATGGGTAAAATAAGGGGACTGGGTTGGCAGGAGCCCCAACAGGGATTTGAACCTTTGACCTGCTGGTCCTAAAGGCATTGGCTGTGTCTGCTGCACCACTGTCTTAGCACATGGACAGTGCATTCCCTGGGGAGTCCATGGCTGTTTGTCAGACAGGGCCTGTCTGTTGGAGTGCACTGCACCCACGTGAAGGGGGCTAGGTCACCGTCTGCTGTGGGCAGCAGCCACTGCCCCCTCCGCCACCGGTACCCCTCTGCCACCATGTTGACATGGCCTTATATTGGTGACAGCATCACACCTAAATGATATGTGGCCCTCCAGGACTGCATTGCAGGGACTGTGGTCTAGGTAATGCGCATGTTTCTGGTGTCTGTGCTCTGTGGGGTAAAATATAGGTGTTTGGACCATGCTTATGTTATCTGCATAAAAAGGTTGGTCTTTACTATCATGGTTTAGTGGTGGGTAAAATATGGGGATTGGGTTTGCAGGAGCCCCAGCTGGGACTTGAACAGGTGACCTTTGGCTCTTGAACACACTGTCTGTGTTCACTGCACCACACTGTGGCCACAGAGACAGTGCAGTCCCTGGAGATAGGAAACCTGCCCAAAGGAGACATAAACCCTGCTTCTCACAATTTCACTGTGGGATCATTCACCTTGTATGGGGACGGAGCGTAAAAATAATAATAATTATTTTTTATGCTCCGTCCCCATACAAGGTGAATGATGCCACAGTGAAATTGTGCAGAGCAGACCCTGCTCTGCACAATTTCACTGTGGGATCATTCACCTTGTATGGGGACGGAGCGCAGGCCCTTCTAAAATTCATATTTCTTTTTTGGGGCTTTCTTGGAAGTGATTTTTGATGTTTTACATGACTATCACTGTTGCCCAGCTGGATTATATTTTTTTAGAATTTTGTTGTGGTCATTTTCAATTTTTATTTGCTATTTTGTTCTGTGCATATGTATCACACTGCTCACGTTTTGTAGGTTTCCCTGGTTTTGCTGTACATTGCTGACAGAAATGGTTTCTCTTCCCTTTAAATCGGCTCTAACGCGAGGTTTTCACTCGCGGTATTTTTTTCATCAAATTTCAGCCCCGCTCCTGTGCGTGGAGCCTCTCCCCTCCCACTCTCCACCCATTGACCCCGTCCCTCCGCCCCTCGGGAGCCTTCCTCCGCCCTCGGAATGCCTTTCCACGCCTCTATCGCACATCAGCGTGCCGCACAATTGCGCGGTTTAGTAAACATACCCCTTAATTTTTCTTAATCTTTGTCACATCACACAAATCCACACAATTTATCAAATATCTAAATACATCAAAGCATGGAAGATCTTCCCATTCATTTGCATCAATTATAACTAAAGATACAATTTGGAGAATATCATCAATAACTTTTCTTCCCAGAGTATCCGAAGATATAAAAAGCACCAAGGAGTACTGTTTCTAATAATACTTTTCAGCATTTGCATTATTACACATAGAATGGAATCAGTAGATAAATTCTCATAACCAAAATAAGTTCAGATACATGACCTAGAAAACAAAACTTATTTACTATATATACACAAGTAAAAGAATGGTTAATCACATTTGGAGGTTTTTTTTTAACTTCCCCAATAAGGCTTATGGTTAGTCTAACACACACAAAAAAAAAAAAAAATCTTATCACGGTTGCTCAAGACTTTCTTCCTGCTAAAAATATACAGTCATGCCGAGCCGTTATCTGTGCCAGAAACCTCCAAATTGTTACTGCAGTGTACTGTACAGCACATTTCTCTTCCTTAACCACTAAATTAGAGAAAACAAAACTTCATACTACAGTTATGACATGAAAATTAGTCCTTCAAAACTTTACTTGATTAATTCTATTTTCTCATAGAACAATGATTTAAGTTTTTCCCTATACGTTTTAGTTTCTTTTATATTTACATGATCCTTCCAACCACTCAAACTAATTACTGATCAAAATCTTCAATTTCCACCTTCAGCCTTAGCTGATATTGTGCACAGGTTTCCATTTGCTTCACCTCAGTCTCCAGCCTTTCACCTAAAAATATATCTGATAAATTTGGATGTGACGGTGACCATTCCCCCTCAGAGACACTCCTCTCCAGTGAAGTGACTCTATTTGGAATCATCCGTCTTTAATCTTTCTGCCTAGGAGTGCTTCCCTTCCTGGAAACAGCTCCTTTTCCTAAATTTGTACAGTGGAAGTACAAAGCTCTCGATGTAATGCTAAGCCAGCATCACTACTAGCAGCAGGGCTCACTAAGGATGCCACTAAAGCATTGAAATCCTCTTCATGGGCTGGAGGAGCAAAAGGACATTACAGGATTTACAGTTCTTTAGAGGAGGATTACTAGCATTAATTTCAGTTTCTGTCCTTTTTGCTAAAACACATATCCATCCTAAACACTTGATTTTTAAATTTTCCAAACACAGAGTCAGTGGCTTGCTGCACTTTTTCAGCAGCCTTAAACTGCCACCAACCATACATGACCCATTTGTGACTGGTATGAGGTTGCCCCAAGTCATAAAGGGCCATCTCATACTGTAACCAGCACAGTTTGTCTTCCTGAAAAGTTCCACCAAGCGGGAACTGCAAACTGGGGTTAGAGGCAGTCATCGAATGCCAACGGCCAACATAATCAAGGGCGCTATCACCAAACCTGTGCCTCATTTCATAATTCGGGTTTCCCTTTTTCTGCCCTCTATTACGAGCTTTTTCTGCCCTATATTATGAGCTTTTTCGCCCCATTCATATGACAGAGTACTCTGTTTAGTTTTACTGGCATTATTACCAATTTTAAATACACACAACAGAAACCTGCCTCTTAACACTCACGATAGAAAACTGTCACACGTATCCTGGAGACTTGTCTGCTGTTTCCAACTGCTGAAGAACACAGTGATCCGATAACAGCACCAACTGAAGAAAACCCTGTGATCTGGCCACAATAACACAGCTTTTTCGGTCTCTGGTCCCTCAAGCAGTGAGAAATAAGCAGAGAGTAACACAGAACACACAAAGTGCTACTTTCTTTGAGCTCAGAGGGAAAACAACAGACGGTCTATGGACTCAGCACAGTTCCACATCTGTTGGATTCAAATTCTTCCTCCTGAAAAGCTCTTTTTATTAAAGAAAAAGGGGAAGTAACACAGTCATTAATCATAACACAAGGTGTTGCTAGAGTTCTTTTTACAGAGTAAGAGCTGATTACATTGTATTAAATAAAATTTACTTGATTATGACAGAATTATTTATAATTGCAGAGTTGTAGAAATTATGCTGTGCCAGCAGGGACCTATAGTTGACTGTACAATGAACTATGGTTGTGCAGTTCATAGCCTATGTTTACTCTTTATGCTTGCATTAACAATGTTCCCAAACTATTTAAAAAAAACAGTTACCCAGAACTCATGATCATGATATCCTTTTCTATTTAAGAGGAAGTAGGTGAAAGAACAAACTTCTGAGCACATTTTAGAGATCTGCATCAAGAAATTCATCCATCTTTAATTACATATTGGGATTCTGTTATCCCCTTTATCTGTCCATTTCTACAAATAGAAGCATTTAAAAAATGTTCATAGATTATAGTTGATTATATTATATTATAGTGAAATGTACTAATGTATTGTTAAAGTGTTGTAAAAACTGAATATACTGAAAGATTTATAAAGATTGTTACTGTTTGTTTATAAAAATGCAATTTATACTTTTTTCACATTAAAATTAGAAAATTTTGTAAAAGTTACTTGTTCAAGTGGCTCATTGTGAGAGAGTCCTCATCCCTTGGTAAGTCCTGATTTGAAATTTGATGTTCCTGAAACACTAAAGTATGTTGTAGAAAAAATAAAAAAATGTTCTCTGTAAATTGGAAGCTTTCCATTGGTGGCTTACCTGAGGAGACTCAGCCACTTGTGACATACATAACATCAAGGTAAGGTAGTGTAATGCGCCCGTGGAGCCTCTGGTTTACAGAGGGGAATTGTCAGCTTTAGTACTTCATGTTGTAATGTTCTGTGCAAAACAAGAGATTCTACTATGAGGCCACAGAAAGACCAATGAAGGGCTAAATAAAGAAAAACAATTGTAAATGTTTAAACTCCTAAGCAAATGTGACAGTGATCTACAAAGTTGCCTTTAAAAAATTCCCTAAGAAGGCAAATCTACAAATGGCCCAAAATACAGCTGCTAGAATGATTTTTGGTACATCACATCATGATCAAATCACCCCAATTCTCATGAACCCATATTGGCTACCTATAGCCTCAAGAATGAAATATAAAATCATCATAACAGTCTTCAAGATACTGCAAAACCTATCAACCACCAGTCTCAAATCATTAATAAATAGTGTCCGAATCCAAAGCACGAAGATCCTGCAACCAAAACTTACTCATGATCCCAGCACTCAGCCATGCAACAGGGCCTTTACCCTTTTTGTCCCATTGATTTGGAACTCGCTGTCCAAACCTCTATGATCAATTGAAACACTTCAAGGTTTTAGAAAAAAAAATGTATTCACTGAGTATGACACCAATAACTAAACACAGAAATGTATCCTGCTAGTCTAAAGGCAACACCAGGTCTTCCCCAACTCTCTACCCACCCCAAACATCCTCCCTATCATACCCTCTCAAGCTTTGTAATGGTCTAATCCTGAGATTCACCTTGTTCTTTAATGAGAGTCCATCTTATTGTTACACCTGGCAGACACAAGGTAGAGCTCAACATTGGGTTCTGTGAGAAGTTCTGATGCTTTTTGATGTTGTACTTGAAGTTCTGGCTGAACTTTCAGAATATGCTGTATAGATAAAACTAGATTCCCAATTTCTTCTACAACTACAGATAGAAATTCTTACCTCCAGTAGCTACATTTTGGATATTATTTGAACTCAGTGATTTTGCTACTAAAGGACTACAGAGTACCACTTTGTTTTTGATTGTTTTAGACATTCTATCAGATTAATGCAAAGTTTTGTTCAGTTTAGGAACAGTACATTGAATAGTTTTAACAAAATACTCAGATTAACAAAGAAACTCATGCAAAAGTATGGTATTGAAAATTGGCACGTGTCTTCAAAAAGGTTTGCAAAGTTTGGTTAACATATGTTTTCTCTACTTTGGGAAAATTCCCCCATGTGCAAAGTAATGAAGACCTTAGACATCTGTAGAATGAGATTATTGATTGTCAGATATCTTAATAGAATAATCACATTCAGGATGATACCTATGGCCTGTTGAGACTCTCACTGCCTGTATGCCAACATCCGAGGCCTTTGGCCAAAGGGAAAGTCTACCGCCTCTGTTCACTTTATACAGCATCAGCATAGAAGAGACCAAATTTACAGTGTTTCTTCAGCAGCTAAAACACAAAGTAAGAAGATAAAATGTATTCATCTTTAGTTGAAGTGCTGAACAAATGCAGTGTGGATATTTTCTCTAATATCAATACCATTTTAAGAGTGCTGATCATTCTATCAATTATAGCTTGTATTATAGAAAGACTCTTTTCTACCACAAACCAAACCAAAACCAAAACAAAAGCCCTCAGTGCTCGCCAGATGCTTTAATAACACAGGTACACTACCAAAAAACTGCCTCCAGTTTTGCAACTGATTCCTATAGATTTTGGGGTGCTGAATCCAGGAAAAATAGCCAAAATGTTCCATCACGTCACGTTTTCTTGCAAAATTAGATTTCTTACCCATATAAGGAATGCTCACATAATTTCTTTTTAGCCGACTGCAGTTTATTTTCTTGGCCCAAAATAGAGGTTGTAATGGTTAACTAACTAGAAACACTCCCTCATGATATTTTAGAGTGTTTTGTATTCATTTTATACATTAACAGGACAATTGGGAGGCGGGGGGCTAAATCCAGTACTCGCGCTGGCGCATGTTCTTTCCTGTTCGCCTCGCCTCGTTCGCTCGCTCAAACACGGTGGTTGCGACATGAACGTTCCTGTCACATTTCGGTTTCTTGCAAGTTCATTATTACCTTTTGTTTGCTCAGTCGTAATCCAGCTTTATTCCGAAGTGGTTCACTACAGTTGTAGTTTGCAGTGCTGTGTATTTGTGATGGCTCACAGAGCCAGAGGTTGCGTCAACTCTCCGGACAGTTTTTGTTTTATTTGTGGGGAATATACCGTGAAAAAGCGGCAGAGGAACATTTCTGCATTTATTAAAAAAGTATATTTCGCCTATTTCGGTTTGAAGTTAGGCAATGAAGACAAACCATGGGCTCCTCACAAAGTGTGCAAGACATGTGAGGAAGATCTACGCTTATGGATGAAAGGTAAAAAACAAGCATTTCGTTTCGGAATACCTATGATGTGGCGTGAACAAAGAGACCACAGCAGTGACTGCTATTTTTGCTCTTGCATTGTGAAGGGATACAACTTAAAAAATAAGAACGTAATAAGTTACCCCAACCTTCTCTCAGCAATTAGGCCTATGCCTCATAGCAACGAAGTACCTGTGCCTGAACCACCAAAATCTTTGGATCATATTTGTGTGGACGGTTCTGATCATGATGAGACTCATCAGATGGCTTTTCCCGATGAGTCCAGTACTTCCGAGTTTGAAACTGAACCAGATCCGAAACCTGAACTTTTCTCTCAAGCTGAATTGAATGATTTAGTCCGGGATTTAGGACTCCCAAAAGATGCTGCCCAACTGCTAGGTTCTCGGCTTAAACAGAAAAATCTATTGTCACCAGGAACAACTTTTTATTGGTACCGCAACCGCGAGACACAATTTTTGAAGTATTTCAGCAAAGAGGAAGATTTGGTATTTTGCAACGATATATACGGAGTGATGGAAAAGTTTAAACTCAAGTATGATCCTACTGAATGGCGGCTGTTCATTGATTCGTCAAAAGACAGCATAAAAGGTGTTCTTCTTCATAATGGCAACACATTCGCTTCAGTTCCTATTGCTCACTCTGTTATTCTCCAAGAAAAATACGAGAATTTGGCCCTGATTCTTCAGAAGATTCGTTATGATGAGCATAAGTGGATGATTTGTGGAGACTTTAAAATTCTATCCATGCTATTAGGGCAGCAATCCGGTTTCACCAAATATCCCTGCTTCCTTTGCTTGTGGGATAGCCGGGCCCGCGACCTACACTGGGGGAAAAAAGACTGGCCAATCCGGGAGTATTTGAGACACGGTGAGAAAAATGTTCTTCATGAGAGCTTGGTACCTCGTGATAAAATTCTATTATCACCTCTCCACATTAAGTTGGGTCTCATTAAGCAATTCATCGAGTCCCTTCCAAAAGATGGTGAGTGCTTTCGGTACCTTTGCTCAAAGTTCCCCCGACTTTCTGAAGCAAAGCTAAAGGAAGGAGTGTTTGTTGGCCCTGATATAAGGAAACTCATTTCAGATGGAGCATTCACTGAAACGATGTCTGAGAAGGAAAAAGAAGCCTGGGATTCCTTCAAGGATGTTGTTCTCAAATTCTTGGGGAACAGGCGGGATGAGAACTATAAGGATATTGTTGCCAGGATGCTCAATGCCTTCAAAGAACAAGGCTGTAACATGAGCCTGAAAGTCCATTTCTTGCACTCCCATGTGAACTACTTTCCCGAAAACTTGGGGGCGTACAGTGAAGAACAAGGTGAAAGGTTTCACCAGGACATCAAGGACGCAGAGAGAAGGTACCAAGGAAGATGGAACACCACTATGATGGCTGATTTCTGCTGGTTGCTGCTGCGGGAAACCCCAGATGAAAAATATGCCAAGCAGCGCACCAAGAGAAGCATTCGGGGGAAGAAGAAACGGGCCCACCAGGAGATTGATTGACCCAAGAATGACTTTAAAATCTAAACTGTGTTGACAAATATCGTGTTTTTACTAAACTTTGAAATAAAAATTTGCTAGTTATTACCCCAGTGTCGGATCTCATTTATTAGAATTTTATTTTCACACCATCGGGTCTTTGTCTTCATGTATTGCAATGGTGCGGTTTGCGTTTTCTATTCTTACATACATACCTGTACAACATTTTTTGCACATTTCTTTGCTTTGCTTTGTGTCTAACCTCGCTCTTATATGCTCAATGTTTGTGCACATGTATGTGGCTGTTTTAAGTGCAGACAATTTTGCTACCATCACAGTGTGTTTTGTTGACATTACTCTATTCTTATGTGCTGCCTTGTTACAATTTTCTTTATTCTTATTTGAATAACTACTAAACAATTAGTATAAAGAATTCATCCAAGAAACTTTTATCTCGATCGCACTCAATCTGAAATGTTCACCTCAAACTGCTAACCCAATGTAGCAAAAAATCTGTACGTGATGGAGCAAATTGGTTACCAGATTTGGATTCAGCGCACCAAAAAACGTAAAAATCAATCGAAACATTAGAGGCAGTTAAAAAAAAATTTTTTTTAGTGTACCTGTGTAATCTGTCACTTTCATCATTTGAGAGGCAGTTGTGTGATTCACCGGACTTTGGCTCAGTAATTGTTATGGTCCCTCATTCTTTAATAGACATAGTAAATGATGACCAAAACAGCCATTACAGCCCACCCTTCAGAGCGTATGGAAAAGTGTTTTAACAGTATGAAATAAGATATAAGCTATCAATCAGCTTGCCTCATGCTTTTCTACAACATATATACCATATATATGCTTTTGTACAGCTTCGGACTTGTAAGCTAGCCCCATAAAGATCTTGAATTGGATGTAAGAAAAAGGGAACTCTTCCATGCCCACCAGCTTATTTTATAAGAACCATTGTATGCTGGGAGCATATCAAGATGGAGCCATGTGTGGATGTGTGCTGCAAGAGCTCCATGTTCTGGCCCTGAGTTTCTTTGGAATGAAAAATTGGAAGAATTAGGAGAAGGAATCAAAGAACCCAAAGGTTGCTGTGAAATGACCAGTGGATGTACATATAATGGCAGGGGCATCCAATGCAAAGAGAGATTCATCCTCACAAAGGGAATTAGATTCTGCACTGAGTCCGGGTGGCCCATCCCCACCTTCTCACTCAATATGTGCAGAGGGTGGTGTTTTGCCTGGAATGCTGAATGGGGGACACTTTCCAGAGACCCTGGAAAAAAGCAGATCCTGAGGTTGAAGATCAGTCCCCACATACTACCTTGCAATGTAGTTTGGAGGAAGTACAGGCTAAAGTCAGGAGTGAAGACACCCCAGGTCAGTCTGCAGGTGATTTGTCTGCTTTTGCCTGACTCCTTCATGCTTCTGTTATGGCCCTGAAAGCCTCTATGTGGGGACCT
The DNA here is from genome assembly GCA_033557465.1 of Ichthyophis bannanicus. Classification (NCBI taxonomy): domain Eukaryota; kingdom Metazoa; phylum Chordata; class Amphibia; order Gymnophiona; family Ichthyophiidae; genus Ichthyophis; species Ichthyophis bannanicus. Next base: position 167,782,793 of record CM066036.1, on the reverse strand, counting down.
TTCTGTTTCTAGGCGTCTGGTTTGAGGGATGATTTCCTCTGCAGCAAAAGTAACTTTGGATGATGTGTGGGCAGTTGTTAATCAAATGGAGAAAACGCTGGTTGACTTTGTTGTGCAAAATATAGAGTTTTCTTTATGAACTCTTGTTAAATTGGAAGAGCATGAGAGAAGGCTGGATAAGCTTGAATATCTGAATACATATCCTGACTTAGAAGTGAGGTTCATGACTGTCATGGTATGTGCAAAACTAACTCATTTGGATAAACTGTCACCAGCAGGTCACGTTTTGGAAAGATGTTCTGAAAATTATTGTGAAATTCAGTGCCAGTGGCTGGCACCTGTAAAGCACCAAACCATCATAGCTGAATTCTAACCCTGAGGTCATATCCGACCACTGGCATTAAATATCTGGATCACTGCAGAACCCGGAAGCTGATCAGGCAGCAGAAATATTGAGCTGCTGCCTGGTTAGAATCCATGGGTAAAGTTAGGCAAGCCTTTGTCACCTGACTTTACCCACCTGTTGCTAACCAGGCAGTGGCTCAATATTGCTGCTGTCCGGTTAGCACCAGGTATCATCTCTGCTCAGCCCCAGAATATCTCTGACACGTCCCGATGCTGACCGTATAGCATCTAGATGTATAGCAGTGGCACCCATGGATATTCAGTGACACCAACCATGTTAGTGCTGCTGAACATCCAGCCCAGTGACATTTACACGGTTTGCAAGTCTGCAAACCATGTAAATGCCTTTGAATACCCTCCCCAAGTCTATTGGTGTCTGGAAGATATATGCTTACCTTTGTGATGTTTTGTTAAGTATTAGATATAGGAAGAAGAGGGATAATGGGATTGAAATTGGATAATTATGGTGGTGTGCATTGTTTTGTTTTTCTTTTGGGGTTTTTTTGTATTGCTATTTATTTATTTATTTATTTGTGTGTTTTATATACCGCTATATTGGGTAATCATAGTGGTTTGCAATTAAAACAATCGATACATTAAACATTGTAACGATAAATGGTGCAATAACAGGCAATCAAGAATGTTCATGATTCAAGATAGTTTTAACTTATATACAGCATATTTACAGTCCTGTTGATAGATAATATCCGTCAGTACAGGATGGGGTTAAGGGATTTATTTATTTATTTATTTATTTATTTAAACAGATTTGTATTCCGCCTTTTCCTTCAATCAAAACAAAACAATACAAGTATAAACATAGGAGACTATAACATGTACAACATATACCACTTTTCATACAATCAAAGCAGTAGTAAAACACAGGGAGTACATTACATTACATGCATAGGATAAATACATAGAACAAACACAGGATAGGTTACATTCCATTACATACGATCTAGAAGGGATAGGTGATTTAGTGACCAGTTTGATTGGTCGGATAGCCTAGTGGCTGGGGGGGGGGGGGGGGGCAGGGAATTATGTTGGGTCAGTGAGAGTTGTAGTTTCATTTTGACCAAAATGTTCTGTGAAGAGATGGGTTTTGAGTTTTGAGTGGAACAAAGCTAAGTCTGTAATGTTTCGGAGACTGGGTGGTAGGGAGTTCTGGAGCACTGGGGATATAAACTCAAATGCTCTGCTGCTGGTGCACTGTTTAGACTTATGGAAAGCTGATGAGGTAGCGAGAGTGTTGGCCATTTGTTCTCTTCTTAGTCAATTAATGGGGGCCACTTATAATTAATTGGGAAAGAGTTTGGGGAGATATATTTCTGATGATTTTGAAAGTGGTCATTAATATCTTTATGATGACATGTCCCCCTTCCTCATCATAATAAGGACTAGAGTACTGAAATGGCAATTCTTTTTTGTTTGTGGTTATTTCTTTTATGGGATCGTGAAGATTTTCTATACTTTTCTTACAATTTACCTTAAACTTGTAAAATTGGCATAAACAACAACAGCAAAAAAGAAAACCAACAACCCTGTGTGTTGCAATTCTATATCACAAAAACTGAAGGTAGCATGGGGCTTAAAGAGATTGGGGTAAATATCAGAGCATGGTGGTCAGCACTGACTGCTGCAGCCAAAAATGAAAAAAAATATTCAGTGCCAGAACTTATCTAGTATCTAGTTTAGGGGCAATATTCAGCCATTAACCAGATAGCAAGATCCACATAAAGTTAAGATAGCCATTGATCTGTCCTAACTTTATGCAGTTTGCCTATCTGACATTTGTTGTTAATCGTTTGGTCGCCTGGATTGCCCCAGCAACACTCATGGAACGCCCGACCCGGTGCTCTGTGGGGAAATTTAGCAGCACTAATCAGTATTGCTGGATATCATACTGAGTGTTGCTAGCTGGTTAGCAGGCCCTGCTAAATGGCTAAACTCAATTGAATATTGACCCCGGAGATTGCACACCTGGGGCCACCATCATAGGCAACAGCATTGGCTGACAAAAATACTCAACGATGTTGAAGAATGGAAGTGAACAGTCAGAGTCGGTTTCCAGCCTGAAACTTGGACAAGCTTTTAGATGAACAGAAAAGACATGAGTAATAGTCCAAAAGCATATATGGGGGGGGGGGGGAAGCAACAGAATTGGTAAAAAAACAAGAAAAAAATCTTTAAAGATTTAGACCACACACAAAAGATCAAATTAGTGGTAAATATGGAAAGCTACTTCAGTGAGCACAAGTAGATCAAAACCTAACACAAGAATGGTTAAAGAGAGGTGAATTTAAACTTGAAGACTAGATACTGATAACTGCAAACAGGATAGCAGAGTACAGACGAGATGGTTCACGGTTAGCATAGAAAGAAAAAAATGGTAAAACAGACAAATGCAGATGTTGGAGCACTGAATTGGAAATGGTCACACATCTTGTTGGGTGCAACAAACTGAAGTCAGAACAGAAGGCCTATATACAGAGACAGGACAGGCTTTTTGTATGTGTTTGTTTTCAAATGTGATGCCTCAAAAAATAAGGTCAGCTCTCCAGTGCGGTGTGTGCTCCCTCTCTCTGCCCAACTTGGACCTCTGTTCTGCTTAGCTTACTCTTGCTCTACGATTCACTCTGCCTCTGGCCCCTCTGCTCCCTGCCCTGTGTGTGCAGCTAAGTGCTGGTTTGCAAGGGGAAAGCCTCACAGAAGAAAAGTGGAAATGCTGTCAGGGCATCAAAAAAAGGGATAAAACAATGCTTCATGCTTTAGTGAACATACTGAAGAAACATAGTAAATGACAGCAGAAAAAAAATCATTCAGCCATCCAGTTTGTCAAATTATGTTGTCCTCGCTGCTAAGAAAAAGAGGTTCAAAGGAGCACTGTCAGGAACTCCAGAGATTTGAACCAGTGGATGCCAGTATTAGACAGGAAACAAAAGCAGCAGAGCTGCAGGATGGTCAGGAAAAGAAGACATCAAAGGTACTGACTCTTTTATTAATAGCACTTTATAAATCCCTTATTAAGTTAAGTTGAAGGATGTGTGCTAAACTGTGATAATTATTTTGCATAACTTTAGGAAGTGCTTAGGTATACATCACAGGATACTGTGATATATGTTGAGATGTTTGCCAACTTTGCTTATATAGTAGACTTGTCTCTGGTTGAGTTTTATAATGGAATGGGATACTGTCATTTTTAAACATAACTGAACAGTTTGCAAACTTTCCATAAGTGTGTATCTGGTTTACTGTTGGTAGGAGCCTGAAGTCATTGAACATTTAGGGGCATGTTTCCTAAAATGTGCTATCCATATAATGCAGGGGTAGTGTGCATTTTATCACTGCTCTAAAACACGTGCTATCCAGATAGTGTGTTTCTAGTGGCAGCTGGGCGGGGCATGAACATTCCCACTGCAGCGTCAGTTTCACAGGTCTTGAAATCTTACATTGCCAGATTTTAGCGAGGAACAACTGCCAGCACAATGGGTGGCAGTAATTGCTCCCTGTGGCAGTATTAACATGGTGAACCATGCTAAATTCATGAGGATAGCTTTTCCTGCCTCTTGCATCTAGCACGGCGCCTCAGGATAGAGATGTGGCCCCATGTTACTAGCATAGGGCTTAGTAAACATCCCCCTTAAAGTGTTACTTACCTATATTACATGACAGCTGTTGAAGACTGTTAAGCAGGGAGACTAAGGCATTAGCTTGGCTCAGACCTGATCATGCCTAATGCAGGGGTGGCTCTATAATGAGGCCGAGTGAGGCAGTGGCCTCAGGCGGCAACTTTTTGGAGGTGGCAAAAAATGCCCCCAAAAAGACTGCCTCACTCGGCCTTAAATTTAAAAAAACAAACTGCAGGACAAAGCAGTGGCAGCATCAGCAGCCTCACAAATCACCCTCCATTCCTGTTGCCCCGGAAGAGCTTGCCGGCGTCCCAGCTCATATTTGCAGAGCTGTGGGAAAGAAAAGCGTTTCTCTTCTTTCCCGTGGCTCTCTTAAAGTTGAGCCCGCCGGCACCGAGGGTAATCTAGTTTAGAAAAGGGTGGTCATTTGGGAGGAGCTTGGCGGCGTGAAGCGAACCAGCGGGTCGGGTAACCGGGAGACTGCATTGACTGGGGGAGTTTGGAGTCGGTTGGAGAAGTCGGCACTTGAACTGGCTGCGGAGAAAGAGGCGGAACCTCAGAGGCAGAGTGTGGAGCTTGACACGGGAGATAACCGGTGTCGAATGGGAGAGTGGTGACCGGTGCAGATGCGGAGCAGTGGTGAGTCTGGAAAGGCAACGCTGTTTGGCCGGGTTTTTTGTTGTTGGGAAGGGGGCAGTTAGTCATCACTTAAGTATGCGAGTGTAGGTGCTTACTGGAGCATGCGACTGTAGCTACATTTCCTGCTGTCTAGTGCAGAACTTTAACTACTGCAATTCTGAACAACAACAACATGCCACAGGTCAGTCATATAAGTTTCTGCTGGCCTGTAGGACATTTCTCATTATCTAATAAATTCTGCTGGCTTCTTCCCCCGCCCCCCCCCCCCTGTTTTTTTTAAACTGTTTGAGGTTGATGAGGGTGCTAATTCCCAAACTCAAATCACACAGACTGGCTACCTCTCTCCCCTCCTTTTATCCCTAATGTCTATTATCTGACCACCCAGATACCCTTTTTAGCTGCTCCAAACATGCGTAAACTATATCAGTGTATTTTCCTGCTACTAAAGTATTCCAATATAATAAAAAGATTTTTCCATAAAAATCTTATCAAAAGCAGGAACTACCAGAATCATATTGCAGCATATAATTGTGTTACAGTTAATGGTGTCCACTTATTCAATGATCGGCCCTATAAAATTGTCACTATATCTTAAAAAGGATATAGCATTATTAGAAAAGGTAGAGAGACGAACCACAAAATTGGTAAAGGGGATGGAAGGATACCCCTATGAAGAGAGGCTGGAGAGGCTCTTCAACCTGGAAAAGAGATATAATAGAGGTCTATAAATTAATGAGTAAAGTGGAACGGGTAAACGTAGATTGATTGTTTACGTCATCAGAATATAGAAAGACTAGGGAACATGCAATGAAGCTACAGGGTAATCTATTTAAGACTAATAAGAGAAAATATTTTTTCACTCAACGTGTAATCAAACTCTGGAATTTGTTACCAGAGGATGTAGTAAAAGTTGTTGGTGTAGCTGGGTTTAAAAAAGATTTGGACACGTTCCTGGAGGAAAAGTCCATAAACCATTATTAAAATGGACCCAGTATATCACTGCTTGACCCAATACAAGCATTGTGGAACCTGTGTCTTTTGGGGAAACTGCTAGGTACTTATGACCTAGATTGGCCACTGTTGGAAACAGGATACTGGGCTTGATGGACCTTGGTCTGACCCAGTATGGCATATCTTATGTTTTTTTATGTTCTTAATGTGTTGATGGGGGCTAGCAGTGGAAATGGGCTAATCAGGGGAGTTAGTACTGGAAATGGGCAGACTGGGGGGGGGGGAGGAGGCTAGAACTGGAAATGGTCTGGTCGAGGAAGTTAGGACTATAAATGGGCAGACTGGGGGGCTAGGACTGAAAATGAGCTAATTGGGGTAGTTAGGGCTGGAAATGGGTAGGCAGGGGGGCTAGTACTGGAAATGGGACTATTGTGGGGGTTAGGACTAGAAATGGGCTGATCAGGGGAGTTAGGACTGGAAATGGGTAGACTGGGGGGGCTAGAACTGGAAATGGGCTGATTAGGTGGGCTAGAACTGGAAATGGGCTGGTCAGGGGAGTTAGGACTGGAAATGGGCAGACTGAGAGTGCTAGGACTGGAAATGAGCTAATTGGGGGGTAGGACTGGAAATGGGCCTACTGGGGGGTTAGGACTGGTAATAGGCTGATGGGGGCTAGCATTGGAAATGGGCTGATCAGGGAGCTAGCACTGGAAATGAGCTAGGACTGGTAATTGACTGATGGGGGGAGCTAGGACTGGAGTGGGATGATGGGGGGAACTAGGACTGGAAGTAGGCTGAGACTGGCATTAGGCTGAGCTGATGGCATTAGAAGAAGACTGGGGGCTAGAACTGGAAGTGGGCTGATGGGGGGGAGAGAGCTGCTGGCTCTGAAAGAAAACTGTGGCTAGGGCTACAAATGGGCTGATGCAGGGGGATAGGAGAATGGGACTGGAAGTGAACGGATGCTGAGATGGTCTGCCAGGGGAAAGAGGGCACAGGAAAGGAGCTGACATGGGGGGAGGTGGGGGCAGGAAGGAAGCTGACATGAGGGGAGGTGAGGGTAGGAAGGGAACTGACACGGGGGAAGGAGGGGACTGGAAGTGAGCTGACACCTGGGGATGGTGCTGAAGGGGGGCTGCAGGGAAGCTGATACTTAGGGATGGGACTGGTAGGTGGCTGGGTAATGGGGAGAAGGCTGGAAGGGAGCTGACACCTGGGGGTGACACTGGAAGGTGGATGGACAGAGGGTAGAGTGATTGGGTTTTTTAAATTATTTATTTATGAAAATTTTATAGCTTATACAGTAAAATTACAATATAAAGAAACAAATAAAAAATATTAAGTAAGTATACAAAAAGTAACCGTTGATAAAGAACTTCAGCCCAAATCTCGGGGAAACATACCTACAATTACCTAAAGACAAATGCATGTAAGAAAACAAGGCAAAGGAAAACCCTCGAAATAGAAATCCATAGCCAACTTAGACAGCCTAGTGAGACTTCTCCCATCCCCTACATTGAAGAAAATAAATAAATAAATAAATAAATAAATAAAAAACATAATCAAGAAGTTATTGAGCCTTTTCCTTATCCAGGATACACTTTTCCAATTTGGAAGGAGACAAGAATACAAATTTATCATAACCTAGAGAAATACAGCATTTACAAGGGATCTTAAAAAGAAAGTCGCCCCCAGAGCAAGAATTCTAGACTTAAACATAAGAAAAGCTTTCCTACGTGACTGTGTGGACCGTGAAACATCAGGAAAAATGGACACCTTGTCCCCACAAAACTTCGTCTCCTTTTTCCTAAAATAAGCTTTAAGAATGGTAACCTTGTCTTCCTCAGAAGAAAGAGTCACCAATAATGTAGCCCTAGTAGAAATATTGTCTTGTGTTTCCTCTGAGAAAGCAGTCAAATTAAAGTTATCCAAACCCAAAGGGGGAGCCATTTCTTGATCCGCAGTGGTAGACATAATTTTGGTAGACAAATAGTAACATTTAGGGGTATGTTTACTAAAACCCCGCTAATGTGCGGGCCGCGCTAGTGTGCGGGTGCCATATAAGGAGTGGGCGTTTCTTTCTGAAAAAGAAAAAACGGGATTTAAATATGCGCTAAGGTGCGCGGCGCCCATGTGCGCCCCGCACATTAGCGCATGAGAAAGCTGCATGGGAGGCATAAGTGGAGCGCTGATGTGCAAGCAGAAGAGCAGAGCCACAGCACAATGGTTAAGACCCTGAACAATAGTGCAGGGATCAGGGGTTCAATCCACCATAGTACCCAATGAAGACAGCTGGCTGAGGCATTACTTTAGGAGCCAGTTTAATATTGGGCGGAATAAGGCAGCGCGCTGATGGGCATAAGGTGTGCTATTGCTTTATGAGGCATTTTAATATTGACCGGCATAAGGCGGCGCGCTGATGTGCAAGCACAGGAACAGAACCACAGCCCAATGGTTAAGACACTGACCAATGGTGCAGAGATCAGGGGTTCAATGAGCAAGGCTGGCTGAGGCATTACATATTATGGGGAAGATTGCTTTAGGAGGCATTTTATTTCTTATTTTAATTACTACTACTAGCAAATGCACTCTCAAAGCGTGTTTACATAAGGCGCCCCATAAGGCACATTTTAAAGTGCACTGTCCGCCAAGGCACCCTAGAATGTTGCTTATAGGGCACTTTATAGGGTGCCGTATGAGTTACCGCAAGGTCACAGCAATGTTTTTGATGGCAGCACTGTGCAGTTTAAGGAATGCACTGCATAAGCAGGTGTGCTGACATGCAAGGAGGAGCAGCAGTGTAGCACAATGGGTAAGGCACTGACTGCTGATACAGGGGTCATGAGTTTGCTCCCCAGTATGCCTAATATGTAAGGCTGGCTGTGGCATCAGCTTTGCAATGTACATATTTTTTCCTGTAGCACTTTAGTTGTATTTTATTAATTGCTGCCAGCAAACAGGTCCTCACGTGCCGTAATTGAAGGTGCCGCATAAGGCACCCTATAAGGCACTCCATAGGGCACATTATAAAGTGCAGTGTCCGCCACGGCACCCTAAAATGACCCCTATAGGGCACCCTATAAGTTGCTCCACAGATAACGTATAGTGCACTTTATATGGATGGTAACCATAAGGTAACCTATAGGGCGCCCTATAAAGCACCCTCTGAGGCACCTTATGGGTACAGTATGATGAGGGTGTTTTTGCTGGCAGCAATAATGTACATTAAAAAGAGATAATGCTCTGGGCAGCCTCATCAAATAACCCCACTGTGGGTTTGAACACATGACCTCTGGCTACACAGGCAGTGAAGTAACCATTGTGCTACAGCCCTATAACTGCTAGCAAGTGCCTGTCACCACACAGACAGTATGCTATGGTCACCAGGATAGGGTTAGCCCACCCGTACCCATGATGCACTGCACATGCAAATCAGCTGTCCACAGATAAACACAAGATGGGGAATGCACCCCCACAGCACCTCGGCCTGGTAGGGGGAAGTGACCATGTGCACCCCCACAGCACCTCGGCCTGGTAGGGGGTACTGACCGTGAGTTTTACTGGCACAGAGTAGCTACACAATGTCACATTGTGCGGGTACTGTGCTCACCCTGAGGGTGCAGTGAGGCGCCCAGCATCAGGTCCACAGCACCTTCCATGGCTGAAAGAAGCCATGCTGGAAGTCCAAAGTAGTGTTAATCTGTGAGATAGGTAGTTTCTGCAGAAACACCTTGGATATCTCTGTCTGAGTCAGGTGTAGCCCTCATGGACCTCCAGGAGGGCCACATACCACCACCCAGGGCAGCAAACAGGGTCCCCCATCAACAAATCCACATTCTACCTCCCTGCAATGGTAGCAGTAGAGTGGACCATCAACTCCATTCCTGCTGGGGAACAGACACCCTACAGGGCAGTCAATGCAGCTCTATACACATCCATGACACAATAGCAGACAGACATTAGGCCTGGATATGCTAAGCTGCACCCCACCAATATCTGATATTCTCCTACAGCAAGCCTTCAGCCACTGCACCAAGACACATACCAGCTGCAAACAGTCTGCTAGCTAGTCCATAGTACATGTTCCCAGTAAAAATGCATGCACTCAGAACTGGGATATCAGCACAAACAACAAGAAGATAAATCAGTGACTAGGCCCCAAAAGGAAACCCATAAATATCACATGAAAGAAATAGTGTATAGCACTATGGGGGTGCCTAGCCATGCTGTCATCACTGCACAGTCAGGGTGAGAGTGATCCCCCAGCAGGAAATACTGAGGTCACCCTGTCTGTGTAGGTGGTGGCCGGGCACTACAATGTCCCAGCCAGTGCCCTATGCCCTGTGCAGATGCATCCTGGCCAGGTCACCCTGTCCAGGCTATACCCATGGTACCTTGCTCCTCATTATGCACATTGGCAGGCCAATACTGGCAACAGTGCTGACAGTGTGGGCTGTGGAAGGTGTTTGCAGCCACCACACAATGTATAGACAGACACACACTCCGACACCTATGCCAGCATTGTGCTACTATAGAGGAGTTTAGCAGCCCTGCCCACCACACCAGTCTTGGGCACAGTACAGGCATGGATATGCTACATAATGCTGTTGGGGGTCACTCCCCAGGGTGGTAAACACTGTCAGAGACCAGACCTGAAGCACACACCGCAGACATCAGAAAGATTGTTATGATGGAGCTCAATGAGCAAACTGTGCTTAACGTAGGACTTGCTATCTGCCAGTAATCATAGGAAACGTTTGATAGGTGTGTACCGTATACCCAGGTGTAGGGTGGCATTGCTAAGGTATGCAAGTGCTAGTATAGGGAGATGCACGCAGGGCCCAATGCCCTGCCTCTCCAGGAGGCATTAGCCAATGGGGCCTGTGGGTGTGGGTGTGTCTGGCCCTGTTGGCTGCTGCTTTACGGCAGAGGTTCCCAACTCCAGTCCTGGTGTGCCAAACACTGTTCTGGGTTTTATGCTGTCCCTCATGAGTATGCATGGGATACATCTGCATACCATGGGGGTGGTGCATAGATATGCAGCACAGGCATCTTTATTAGAGGCAGCATGGAACCTGAATGGTGTTTGGCCCTCCTGGACTGCATTTGGGGGATTCTGCCATAGGTAATGCACATTTCTATGGTGTTTGTGCTGTGTAGGGTAAAATAGAGGTTTTTGACCCATGCGTATGGTCTCAGCAATAATGGTTCAGTCTTTACTACCATGATTTCTTCATGAGTAAAATAAGTGGACTGGGTTGTCAGGACTGGGATTTGAACCTGTGATTTTCTGGTCCTAAAGGCACTGGCTGTGTCCGCTGCACCACCGTCTTAGCACAAAAGCAGTGCATTCCCTGGGGAGTCCATGGCTGTTTGTCAGACAGGGCCTGTCTGTTGGAGGGCACTGCACCCACGTGAAGGGGGCTAGGCCACCGTCTGCTTTGGGCAGCAGCCACTGCCCCCTCCACCAACGGTACCCCTCCGCCACCATGCTGACATGGCCTTATATTGCTGACAGCATCACAGCTAAATGATATGTGGCCCTCCAGGATTGCATTGAGGGGACTGTGGTCTAGGTAATGCACATGTTTCTGGTGTCTGTGCTCTGTAGGGTAAAATAGAGGTGTTTGGACCATGCTTATGTTATCTGCAAAAAAGGTTGATCTTTACTATCATGGTTTAGTGGTGGGTAAAATATGGGGATTGGGTTTGCAGGAGCCCCAGCTGGGACTCGAACTGGTGATCTTTGGCTCCTGAACACACTGTCTGTGTTCACTGCACCACACTGTGACCACAGAGACAGTGCAGTCCCTGGAGATAGGAAACCTGGCCACAGGAGTCATATACCCTGCTCTGCACAATTTCACTGTGGGATCATTCACCTTGCATGGGGACGGAGCGTAGACCCTTCTAAAATTCATATTTCTTTTTTGGGGCTTTCTTGGGAGTGATTTTTGATGTTTTCCATGACTATCACTATTTCCCAGCTGGATTATAATTTATTAGAATTTTGTTGTGGTCATTTTCAATTTTTATTTGCTATTTTGTTCTGTGCACATGTATCACACTGCTCGCGTTTTGTAGGTTTCCCTGGTTTTGCTGTACATTGCTGACAGAAATGGTTTCTCTTCCCTTTAAATCGGCTCTAACGTGAGGTTTTCACTCGCGGTATTTTTTTAGTTGAATTTCAGCCCCGCTTCTGTGCGGGGAGCCTCTCCCCTCCCACTCTCCACCCATTGACCCCGTCCCTCCGCCCCTCGGGAGCCTTCCTACGCCCTCAGAATGCCTTTCCACGCTTCTATCGCACATCAGCGCGCCGCGCACTTGTGCGGGCCCGTTAGTGCAGCGCGCACATGTGCGGGGCACAAAAACGCACTATTAGCGTGCGCTAAGGTACCTTAGCGCACGCTCAAGTGCGCCCCGCACAATTGCGCGGTTTAGTAAACATTCCCCTTAGTAACATAAAAAGAGTCCACCTGCGGAAGAAGAAGGGCATCTTTCAGAAACTTTCTAAACAAAATTAAGGGGGACAACATAGAACAAATAGGAAAATTAAGTACCCTCAAATTCTTGCTCCGTGACAAATTCTCTAGATTCTCAAGTTTCTGGTGCAAAATAAGGCTGTCCTTCACATGAACTACATGCAGTTCAGAGAAAGACTTAACTTGAGACTCCATATTTATTTATTTATTTATTTATTTGAACAACTTTTATATACCGCTGCTTCCAAGGATCAGCAGCGGTTTACATTATAACAAACAGAACAGATACATTGAACTTTAAGAACTAGGAACATTTTACATTATAACAAGTCAAATATCAATACTATAGATTTTACAATATGTTTAAAATTTTTACAAATTTTACATTATAACAAATCAAATATTAATACAATTGATTCAGAACTTATGAGTCAGTATACATTATTACATATATTACATTATTACAGGTATTGTATAATGCAATACTAGTAAAAATGTATTACAGTATAAAATAACATTATTGAGCTATATTACAAGTAATAGTTTATTAATGTAAATGATTCAGTTTATGGAGGTTGGGAAGCTATACCTGTTTCTCCATTGGTATAGTGTTGTGTGAATAGATGGGTTTTTAGTGTTTTCCTGAATGTTAGAAGATCTTTTATTTCTCTTAGTTGAACTGGTAGATTGTTCCACAGTATCGGAGCAACTAGCGAAAAGGCGCTGTTACTTGTTGAGTGTTTAGATTTTCTTATTATATCTGGGACTGCTAAGGTGTTGAGGTTTTTTCTCCGTCTTATCCTATTTTCAGGCGGGCTGTGAAGGAGGGTGGTTAAGTATGATGGGGCAATATTATTGATTAATTTGAATGTTGTTAACAGTATTTTATATTGAATTCTACTGGATATAGGTAACCAGTGTAGAGTGTATAGAATAGGGGTGATATGGTCTGATAGATTGGCTTTAAATATAACTCTAGCTGTTACATTTTGGGCCATTTGTAAGATTTTGATGTTTTTCTTGGTTGTTCCATGTAGTATGCTATTACAAAAATCAAATGTGGTATGATCAGGGCTTGAGTAACAGTTCTAAAGTCATCGTCTTGTAATAGCGGTCTTAGTTGTTGGATAGAGCGCAATTTGTAATAGATTGTTTTTGTTAGTTTCTTGATGTGTGTTGTAAAACTGAGTGTTTTTTTTTTTTTTTTTGTCACCACGGAGCTCAAGGCCCCAACCTGAGAATCAAGAGATTTAAACTTATCTACAGCATCCCTAGTAAATTTACACAGCAAGGGAACAGTCTCAGCAAGAATTTTTTTCCATACAAGAGACCAGTTTGCCAAATGTCCAGAAGAGAAATAGTGGAAACTGGAGAGTCCGTAGAAAGCACAGAAGGTGCTTTCCAGGAAACCACTTTGGGGAGCTCTCTAAGTTGTTGAGGACTAGTACCAGAAAAAGGTTCATCAGACAACTCTAAAAATCCAGGGGGAAGCAGAGGAGTACGCTCCACAGAGCTTAAACTCACTCCCTCGACTGAAGGATTGAGAGGCACAGTACCTGAGTTAGTAGCTCGCAGTATGGAAATTACATGTTTCTCGATAGCTCCGACTTGAGAGCCATCCACAGGAAGTGGGTAGAGTGATTGGAAGGGAGCTGATGGGGGGTGGAGTGGCACTGGGAGTGGAAGTGAGCTGATATCTGTGATGGTATTTGAACTAGAAGGGACTAGACAGTGGGGAAGGAGGGGGACTGGAAGGGAATGGACACCAGAGGCAGTCCTGGGAATGCAAGGCGGTTGACATTGGAAGGTACTAGGAGGGGAAGACTGGAAAGGGGACTGATACTGGGGAGGGTTACCAGAACTGGAAATAGGCTGATGGAAGGAAGTGAAGAAAAGAAAAGAAGAGATAAGAAATGGCAGATGGACCATAGACCACAGAAAGAGAGCTAAGAGATGACAGGAAAGCAGAAGCCTCAGATCGGTATCAACATGATCAGAGAAAAAATGGTCAGACAACAAATGTAGAAAAAATAATTTTATTTAATTTTAGTGATTGGACTTTGTGTTATCTTTATATTTTACACTGTATGGGGGAACTGTGTATCTTATTTATCTGATGGATGTTGCACTGCTTGAGGAGTCTGACTTCTTGGGGTTTCAATTTAAATTTTGTCTACATATTTGTATTTTTACTTTAGATTGTGGTTACTTTTTCTGTACTTGGTGAGGGTCTGTGTTCTGAGTGTGTGACTGAGCCCAGGTGTTCTGTTAACATGTAGTTTGTACATAAAGATCTATACTGTACTGTAGTAATTTGACATGTTCAGCTTTTCAAATAGTTGTATGGATGTTTCAGGGCCCACTGTAATATTTACAGTGATGCTTTTTTTGGATGGGCTCCTTATGTGAGTTTTGGAAGTTGGTGCTGATATGGTATGGTATGGTAGATTTGCTCTATAGATACTCAGTGACTTTGTTGTATTAGTTCACAATATGCCTGGTACTGGAGAATGTTTGTTGTTGTTTGTGAGATGGTCAGAATCAGATTTTTTTTTTAAGATACTGAGTTCTGTGGGTGATTTTCCTGGTTCTGCTCTGCACCCACTGTTGAAGGGGGTTCTGTGGATGCAAAAATATATATTGAAAAAGAAAAAGTAAGAACCATAATGCAATTTATAACAACAAAATAAAAATGAGTTATAATTTAGTTTTATAATCTGTGCTGTGATTCTCGCTCTCTGTTAGTTCCTTGGTGTGCAAACGTCTTGCATTTCCTCCATATAATCTAATCAGCTTTTTGATTTGGTTCAGTCCCTGATTGGAGTTTTGAGAAAGCTCCGCCCCCTCTATGGCGGGGAGGGGGGGGGATGCCATCTCATCCTTTGCCTCAGGCAGCAGATTGCATTGAGCTGCTCCTAGCCTAATGTCCACTGCCCACCTACCTTAACTCTGGGATGCCGCAAAAACTCAAGTTTGACCATGCAAATGCTCAGCGAATCCCCCACCAAATTATGGGGTGAATAACAGTTGGCAATTTATTTATTTCATTTATATATACAATTTTTTAATATCATCTTAGTGGCAAATGCTATTCAAAAGGGTTGATAATGCAAATAAATACCATAGCAGATAGTAAAGTAGGTATAAAAGGCAGAGTACATTAATACAAAAGATCCTTCCAAAGTTCTCAAGAAGATAGGGCTCCCTTCCCCCACTTCCAAATGCTTCAGTCAGAGTAGAACAGGATGACTATACTGTAAGCTCTGATGAGCAGGGACTGTCTTTTACATGTCTCTATACAGTGTTGTGTATGCCTTATAGCACAATGCAAATAAGAATTAGTAGTAGTTGTAGTAATGGTACCACATCTTCAATTACGAGGGAAAAGTCTGTAATTGGAGGAGATGGAGGTAGGCCATGGAAGCTCAAAAAGACTCCAGATATCAGTATTAAAGATGGCATTATTCCAATCTCAATCTTTACTGAAACATATATAAAGTCCAACACGGAAGCAGACTGGACACCTATAGATTCACAAACCAGCAAACAGGAGCAAGTTGTCAGATGATTATTCAAAATCTTTATTCAGGGGTACAGTGCAGCTACACCCAACATGGCCAGGTTTCGGCACCTGCCTTCTTCAGGGGTGTATTGGCACTACAAGAAACAGTTATGCAAACTAAAACACATATATAAATAAATAAATATAGAATCACATGAGGTATAATAAAATAAAAAGACCAATGTTTGCATTGAATCAAATAATAAATACAAATTAAAATTAATAAAATTCTAAAAACATGGTATGCCATTCACAAATAAATGATATATAAAGAACATATTGTATAATAAATCAATGATAAAAAAACACAAGTCAAACAACATCAGTGTGAGCATGTATAAATCATAACTTTTAACTAAAGAAATTAAATTATGTTCCCAAAATGAATGGAGCGTAGAGCAGAATCATTCAATAATGCATAAGGGGACAGGCAAAGCAGAACAGAGCTCATGTGGGAGACTGAAAACCGGGGTATGAGATAACTGGCACATTATCACTGCAGCACTGTGATTTGTCTTCTTCTACAAACCAACTTCCTAAAATATACTCTAAATGGAGACAAATGTTCTGAATGGAGTATTATATTAATATTACAAATTAAAACTGCCTTATAAAATCATCATAGAGAGGGAGGAACCATTGCCAGGTGTGCATAAGGTTATCAAAATGGAACGGACCCTCTCATGTATATCAAGGGCTAAAATTAATAAAAACATCAACTGCTAAAATTAGCAAAGAATAAGTAAAACAAATTATTTGTGCACCTTCAAGGAGCCTAAACATAGATTGCTAAACATTAGCGAAAAAGAAACTGACCATATGTACTAATACATATTTGTAGGGACAAGGAGCCCATTGTTGCATACATATCTTTTAAACATATTGTTCGAAATGAAAGAATATGGCTCAGATAAGTAATGGTGCTTAAAAAGTTAGAGATATGAATAGTAATAATCTTTAGGCCAACAGGCAAAGTTCTGCTGGTACGGAGCTGCAGATACCAGTGCCGCATGTTTAGTGATTCCTAATGTAATTCAAGGGGGAGTGACTAAGGGGCTTGTTTACAAAGCCGCGGTAGTGGTTCGCGATCGCGATCGCAGCCGCGGCCCCATTGAAATCAATGGGGCCGCGGCTCCGATTACGATCGCAAACCGCTACCGCGGCTTTGTAAACAAGCCCCTAAGACAACAAATGACAATAAATTCCTAGCGGTTCCAGGATACATTTACAATACGTTTGAGGCCAACCGCAGTACCATTCAAACTTAACGGCAGCAAATCAAAAGAAATGCACTCACTGATCATAGGGGTATGTTTACTACACCGTCTTAACGTCGCAGCGGTGGTATTATCGTGTGATAAGTGATGTTATCGCGTGATAATGTAACATTATAGTGCGATAACGTGGTGGCGGTGTTAAGGCACACTAACGCTGTGAAATCCGGGTCTGAAGGGTGGAGTATGGCTTCCCAGAGGGCAGAGAAAGGGGTCAATGGGCGGAGAGTGGGAGGGGAGAGGCTCCAGGCACAATAACGCTGTGAAATCCGTGTCTGAACACTAACGCCAGTGAAACCCTCGCGTTAAGGCACATTTGCATGAAAAAGAAACCATTTCAGTCAGCAATGTGCAGCAAAGGCAAGGAAACCCAGAAAAATGGTAGTTGTGATACATGTGCAGGGACCAAAAAGGCAAATAAACATATAAAAGGACCAGAACCACATCTAAAATCCCAATAACCAAGCTGGACAATAGGGATATTAATGATAAACATAAAACAACACTACTGACAAAGCATATAAATTAAGATAACATGTTTGGAAGGGTCTATGCTCTGTCCCCCTACAAAGTGAATGGTCCCACATTGAAATAGCGCTGATCAGGGTTTCTGTCATTTAGATTGGGCATGTTGGTTATGGCATGCAGATGTGCAGCAACAGCAGAGTGGGCACATAGGAAACGGCAACTGTACTGATGCGGTAAATGGGACACAGGGGGCTGCAGGCAGCACATGCTGTGGTCCATCTGGGGCACAGTGCGGGCTAGGCAGATGTCTAGGTGGCACATAGGAATGCCTAAACTGTAAAGCAGCAAGACAGCAACTGATGAGGGTCCAACATGGGCATGAGTGTGTGTCCCACAGTGTCACAGGGGAGATTACCCAGCAGGTACCCCCAAGGGCACATAACATTGGCAGGAGGTGCAGGGGGGGGGGGGGAAGTGTGCATGTCCATGTAGGCACCCCT
The DNA here is from genome assembly GCA_033557465.1 of Ichthyophis bannanicus. NCBI lineage: Eukaryota > Metazoa > Chordata > Amphibia > Gymnophiona > Ichthyophiidae > Ichthyophis > Ichthyophis bannanicus. The sequence goes on along the minus strand of CM066036.1, from coordinate 167,764,880 downwards.
ACCCAAGAACCCACACCATAGACAGCTGCCTACCGTAATATTGGATGGCATGGGACTGTGCACCACCAGCACTACCAGCATAATGGCATGGCAGCATGGTGGCGGAGGGGTGCTGGTGGCGGAGGGGGCAGTGGCATCTGCCTACAGCAGACCATGGCCTAGCCCCGTTTAGGTGGGTGCCATGCAATTCAACAGACAGGGTCTGTCTGACGAACAGTCATGGTATCCCCAGGGAATAAACAGTCCCTGTGGCAACAGTGTGGTGCAGTACACACAGCCAGTGTGTTCAGGAGCAGAAGGCCACAAGTTCAAGCCCCAGCTGTGGCTCCCACCAACCTTTTCCCCATATTTTACCCAGTACTAAACCGTGGTAATAAAGATGGAACCTTTATTGCAGATAAAATAAACATGCCTGAAAAGCCTATATTTTACCCTACAGAGCACAGACATCATAAATGGGGAGGGAGAAGTGGCCTAGTGGTTGGGGCAAGGTACCACAGGCTGGAAGGTCGGTGGTTCATATCCCACTAGAGGACAGCAATCTTGGGCCGGAAGGACTGGGGTTTCTAGTCCCACAGGTGCTCCTTGTGGTCTTGGGCAAGCCACTTAATCCTCCACTGCCCATGTTCCCTGTAAGTATTAGTGTATGTGTCTCATATCCCATCGTGTTAAATGTATCCCCCAATTGTGTTGTGACCACTTTGATTGAAGGATAAGGTGGTATACAAAACTGAATAAATAAATAAATAAAATAAATATGTGCAACACCTAGAGCAGAGTTTCCCAATTGCAGCCCTGGAGGGCCAAACAACATTCAGGTTTCATGTTGTCCCTAATAAATATGCCTGTGCTACATTAGTATGCGCCACCCCCATTGTATGCAAATGTATCTCATGCATATTCATTAGGGACAGCATGAAAACCCAAACAGTGTTTGGCCTACCAGGACCGGAGTTGGGAACCTCTGCCCTAGAGCAGCGGCCAACAGGGGCATAAACACCCACACCCACAGGCTCCACTATCCAAAGCCTCATGGAGAGTCAGGCTGTTGGGCCCTGCACGCAGCAGCATCTCCCAATACTAGCACTTGCATACCTTAGCAATGCCGCCCTAAACTTGGGAATACGTTACACATATATCAAAAGGTTGCTATGATTAATGGCAGATAACAATTCCTAAGTTAAGCACAATTTGATGATAGAGCTGCATCATAGCAACCTTTCTGATATCTGTGAAGTGTGTTTCAGTTTTGGTTTCTGACAGTGTTTACCACCCCGGGGAGTGACCCCCAACATTATTGCGTACCATAGTCATGCCTGCACTGTGCCCAGGACTGGTGTGGTGGCCAGAGCTGCCAAAACCATCTATATTTGCACAATGCTGGCATAGGTGTGGGAGTGTGTCTGTCTATCCAGTGTGTTGTGGCTGCCTACACCTTACTGAGCCCACACTGCTTGCACTGTTTCCAGTGTTAGCCTGCCAATGTGCATAATGAGGAGCAAGGTACTGTGGGTATGGCCCGGACAGGGTGGCCTGGGCAGGATGCATCTGCACAGGGCAAAGGGTAATGGCTGGGACATTGTAGTGCCCAGCCACCACCTGCACAGTGTGGCCACAGCATGTCCTGCTGGGAGGTCACTCTCACCTTGACTGGGCAGTGACCACGGCATGGCTAGGTTTCCCCATAGTGCTATATAGCAATTCTTTTAAGTAATATTTATGGGGGGTTTGGCGGGGGCCCAATCACTGACTTATCTGCTTGGTGTGTATGCTCACATCCCTGTTTTGGGTGCACACATCTTCTCCAGGAACATGCACTATGGACTAGCTAGCAGACTCTCTGCAGTTAGTATGTGTATGGCTGGAACACCTAGCAGGGTGCATCGGCTGGAGAATGTCAGATAGTGGTGGGGGGAAGCTGAGCATTTCCAGGCCTACTGTCTGTCTGCCATTGCCTTATGGATGCATACAGATCTGCACTGACTGCCCTGTAAGGTGCCTGTTCCCCAGCAGGACTGGGGTTGATGGTCCCCTCTACTGCTACCAATGCAGGGATGTAGAATGTGGATTTGTTGGTGGGAGATCCTGTCCCCCACCCTGAGCCCCAGAGGGCTGGTTGGGTAGTGCTACATAATCCACCTATGGGTCCAAACACCCTTCTTCACTTAAATCATGTGACCATGGCACCCATACAGGATATGCACTATTCTGGGTGCATCATAATCCACAAAGGCTAGACGTGACTGGGGAAATATGGATGGACACAGGTGTATTCTAGGTGGGTCTGCAAGTTCTACCTATCACACACTATTACTGACGGTGACCTGCAGCATAGCCTATCTCAGCTAAGTCAGTTGCTGCGGACCTGGTGCTGGGCGCCCCACCTCGCCCTCAGGGTGAGCACAGTATCCCCACAATGTGTCGGTCTGTAGCTACTCTGTGCCAGTAACACACACGGTCAGTTCCCCCTACCAGGCCAAGGTGCTGTGGGGGTGCATACCCCATCTTGTGCTCATCTGTAGACTGCTGATCTGCATGTGCAGTGCATCATGGTTACGGGTGGGTTAACCCTATCCTGGTAACCACAGCAGACAGTTTGTGTGGTGACCTGCAGTCCTTCTGTAGCCAGCCTGGGGCTTGTTAGTAGCTATAGAGATGTAGCCCACTGGTTACTTCACTGACTGTGGAGTCAGAGGTCATGGGTTTGATCCCACAGTGGTGTTTTTTGATAGGACTGTCTGAGGCATTTCCTTTTTTAATTTAAATTAGTGCTGCCAGCAAAAACACCCTCACAGTGCTGTAGCCTTAAGGTGCCTCATAAGGAACTTTATAAGGTGCCTTGGTGGACAGTGCACTTTATAATGTGCCCTCTGGAGTGCCTTATAGGGCGCCTTATGCGGCACCTTAGGTTACGGCACTGTGAGGGTGTGTTTGCTGGCAGCACTAATTTAAATTAAAAAAGAAAATGTGTCAGACAGCACTGATTTAAAGTAAAGGGTAATGTCTCAGACAGCCTTACTCATTAAGCCCACTGGGGGATCAAGCTCACAAACCCTGTTTCATCAGTTAATGTATTAACCATTGTGCTACAGCTCTGTTGCTGTGATTGTAGGTCAGCGTGCCTAATTAAGGCTAACGTGCGTTAACGTGCCACGGCTCCCTCTATCGCGTGATGACGGACTTTATCGCGTGATAACCCGAAATGCTACCTTAAGACCTGAACGCCCACTACCTTATATGGCATTTGTCACAGTAAGACTGCAACTGACGCTGGTAACATTAAGACGGTTTAGTAAACATACCCCCTAGTATTTTTTTGGCTTTTCATGCCAAAAAAGTGGGGAGAGAGAAATGGGACTCTGATTTAAGATGGTATTTTTTCAAAAAACAAATAGAAAATTAAAGGAGCAAGTTAAGCTGATAACGACAAAAAACATACCTAACTAATTAAATAAAAACATATAATTAAGAATTACATAAACTAATGCTTATCCGCTTTATACTTGTAAAATATATGTAAATAGTTACCCTGTATGGTCCAAGTTCTAACTCCTGTTATAATGTAAACTCAAACAGTCTTAACTGCACTGAGCTCTCGTTGAATGTAAACCGCACTGATAACAAATAGCGCGGTATATAAGAATTGTTAAATAAAATAAAATAAAAATAAAATAAATATGTATTTATTTATTCATTTATTTATTAGATATCCTTATACATAATTCTTCCCCCTTTCCCCTCCTGATCAGTACTGAATATTACTCTTCAATGTGTTCTTATTAGCTTTAGCACGGTTATTTATTAGGTGTCATTTTTGTCTTGTCATTAATCTCTATCTCCCTGCCAATCCATTAATCATTTTTCAATGTTTTTTAATGACCACATAAAATTTCCATGTATTTTATGCTTTAGGATTTTAACCATAGCTTTAGCACCTTTAATATTTTATTTTACTGATTTTATTCCATTCAATTACTTTTTGAGTTTTGATCATCATGTTTTATTCATCCTCTTATCACTATTTGTATGATTTTATGTCAGAGCATGATGGCTGTTTTACATTTTTATTTTTAATACATGGTTAATCCATGAATCCTCTGTAATTTAGTTTGCTTCAAGAAAGGCTTTCTTTCCTTTTTGCTTGACTTGGGCTATTTTTTACACAATATAGAGGCAATTATCAATTCAAACCCTTTCTCTCCATTTCCTCTTGCACTTTAGAACTGATTGGCATACAGTATTAAGGTGCATCGGAAGAATCCAATATGTTATGACTTTCTGTATAATTAGTTTTTATATATGGCTTTTTAGATCCTGGAGGCTTCACAATTAGCATATTTACCCTCTCACGCTATGGAGTTACTAAACGGCGGTAAGGGAGCATGCATTACCGAGCATTAATAACAGCGAAAAGGGGTTTTCCGTGTGAAAAAGGCTCTGGGCATGTAGGAGGCATTCCAGCATTAAGGGCACTATGGGCTATTTAACATGCAGTAATGGGACATCAGGAATTAAGGTGTCGAGCAGGCACCTTAATGTCTGAAAATGGCTGTAACCCTAACGATGGCTAAAGGAGTAGCACGGGAAGACAATCTGAAGGTGATGGATGGAAGGACAGGTGGGAGATGATGGATCAGCCAGACCAGTAGACACCCTATGTGGCAGCCAGTAAAGTGTATGAGCATGTGGGAGGCTGGTGTATGGATGCACAGGGGGTGCCAATGTAATATTGCACAATGTCAGTAAGTGGCATAGGATGTGGAACACATGTCCCCCAGTGGAGTCAGAAATGGCAGGATGTGTGCAACGACAGGAGGACAGAGTAGGAGTGGTGACATGCAGATCAGGCACAGGAGAGGTATATATGTGGACCCAAATTGTGGGAAAGAGTACCAGTGTAGGCAATGGTGTAGCATCCTGCATGAGAAGACATGACTGCACCCAGCTGAAAGAGGTGGCTGGATGGGCTAAAGGATGAATGGCGGTGGAGGAGAGGGTGGTATGGGCTCGTAACACCAATGTACTATATGTGCCATCCCCAATGTATCTGTACTGTGTATTAAAATGTGTGGCATTGCCACCTGGAAGGCCTGAGACCTGACATGTTGGGCCCATTGCCCATGTTCCCTGTAAAATAGTTATCTCCAAGTTATAATGCCCTGTTCATTGTAATTTCAGTTTGTTCAATGTAAATCAACTTGATATCACAAAAGGCAGCACACAAGAAATGTTAAATAAATAAATCCAAAATTGAATATACAATGCAACTGATAAAGCTGGTGAATATGTATGAAAAGTTTTAGACAACTGTATATATTAAGTCTACTGAAAGGAATACCACTATTTGCATCCCTGTACCCCAGGGGTTCTCCATCCAGTCTCCAGGACACACACAGCCAATCAGGCTCCCAGAACAACCACAATGAACACACATAAGATATAGGCAGTGCATGCATACTCACCATGGCCATCCCAAAAACCTGACTGGCTAGGCATGTCCAGAGATCTGGATTGAGAACCCCTGCTATATCCTACTGGAGTGGAGGAGTAGCCTAGTGGTTAGAACACTGGCTTGGTAACCAAGCAACCAGGGTTTGATTCCCACTAGCACACCTTGGGCAAGTCACTTAAACCTCCATTGCCTCAGAAAAAAGGCCTGGCAATCTACTTCCAGTGACACTGCCAAGAAAACCCAGGAGCTTCTGGGTCACCAGGAGTCAGGACTGACTCAAAGGCACACATTGCATTTTTTTTTGCTATACCCTAAAGCAGACCTTAACAAAATTTTGTTTGGATTTAGCAGCTAGTGACTATGACCCTTTCGCTCCCCCTCCCCCCCCCCCCCACACACACACATTCCTTCCATTCACCAATGACATTCATCCATTTGGAAAGTCTTACATGTCTATGGGAGAGTTAGAAGAGAGATTTATTTATTTATTTAGACAGATTTGTATACCACCTTATCCTTCAATCAAAGTGGTCACATCACATCACAATTGGAGGGTTACACTTAACATGAGGGTACTTAACAACATTTAGACAGTACAATTGTGGTTACATTTAACATTGTACAATGAACTCGTATGTCTAGTTGGCCCGGAGGAGCTAGTTGGTGTGTGTGGGTATCGAGTTGGCGGGGGTAGTTGTATTGCTGTTTGGGTTGAGACCACTGTCTGTCTGCTTACAATTTCTGTAGAGAGCAGGGGTTTTAGGGCCTTGCGGAAGTCTATGATGTCATTTAATGTCCTCAGGCTCGCTGGGAGAGAGTTCCAAAGTGTGGACGCCAGTAGTGAAGGAGCTCTTCTTGAAGTTGTTTGTTTAGTCTTGTGATAACCTGCAGGTGTACCAATCATGTTGTAATTATTGGTCCTTCTTGGTCTATCGCAGCTATCCCTTATTATGATGTCTTGGAGTGCGTCTGCTGAGAGATGGTGGATGATTTTAAAGATGATTAGGACTGTTTTGAATTTTGCTCTGGCTATCATTGGGAGCCAATGCAGTTGTTGTAAGACGGCGGGTGATGTGCTCAGTTCTTGGATTGTCCGTAATGATGCATGCTGCAGTGTTTTGCACCATTTGGAGTGGGAATAAGGTCTGCTGAGGGAGGCCTTGATATAAGGAGTTTCCGTAATCAAACAGAGGTGTGATGAGTGCTTGGCACACTGTGCGGAAGTGGTCCAGTCAGATTATTGGCTTGATTTTTCTGATGGTACTCAAACATTGATAGGCCTTGTTTGCAGTTTTGGTGATGTGGGATTTCATATTCAGAGCTCTGTCCACAGTGATGCCCAGGTACTTAACTTCATCTTTGACTACTATGAGTTTGTCTAGAATGTTGATAGTCTGTGGTGGGATGAAGGTGGGGTTCCTGGTGACGAACATTGCCTCAGTTTTATCGTAGATGATAAAGAGATGATAAAATGAGTCTTGTTATGGTAGAAGGGACTGTATGAGGCATCTTTAGACAGAAATATAGATACAACAAGTGTCTAAGGGGTATGTTTACTAAACCGTCTTAATGTTCCCGGTGCTAGCTCCAGCGATAATGTGAAGAATGCCATATAAGAAGTGGGCGTTCCGGTCCTAAGGTAGCAAAAATCTGTATCGCGTGATAGTGAGTGCTGTGGCACGTTAATGCGTGTTAACCCTAAGTTAATGCCAGCGCATTGTCAGAAAAAATAAAGATGTAGCCCACTGGTAACGGCAATGACTGTGGAGACAGAGGTCATGGGTTTGATTCTACAGTGGGGTTATGTAAGAAGGCTGCTTGAGGTATTACTCTTTAATTTAAACCAGTGCTGTCTGAGGCATTTTCTTTTTTAATATAAATTAGTGCTGCCAGCAAAAACACCCTCACAGTGCCGTAACCTAAGGTGCCGCATAAGGCGCCCTATAAGGCAATCCAGAGGGCACATTATAAAGTGCACTGTCCGCCAAGGCACCTTATAGTGTTCCCTATAGAGCGCCTTATACGGAGCTTTATAGGGTGCCTTATACAGCGCTTTATAGGGCGCCTTATGAGGCACCTTAAGGTTACAGCACTTTGAGGGTGTTTTTGCTGGCAGCACTAATTTAAAATAAAAAAGGAAATGCCTCAGACAGCCTTCTTACATAACTCCACTGCAGAATCGAACCCATGAGCTCTGTCTCCACAGTAAATGAAGTAACCAGTGGGCTATATCTCTATAGTTGCTAACAAACCCCTGGCTGGCTACAGAAAGACTGCAGACCACCACACAAACTGTCTGCTGTGGTTACCAGGGTAGAGTAAGCCCACCTGTACCCATGATGCACTGCACATGCAGACCAGCAGTCTACAGATGATCACAAGATGGGGAATGCACCCCCACAGCACCTCGGCCTGGTAGGGGGAACTGACCATGTGTGTTACTGGCACAGAGTAGCTACAGACTGTCACATTGTGCAGGTACTGTGCTCACCCTGTGGGCGAGGTGGGGCGCCCAGCACCAGGTCCGCAGCACCTGACATAGCTAAGGTAGGCTATGCTGCAGGTTGCCATCAGTGCCAGTGTGTGATAAGTAGTCCTTACAGACACGCCTAGGATATACCTGTATTTCCCAGTCATGTTTAGTCCTTGTGAGCTATGATGCACCCAGAATAGTGCATATCCTGTGTGGATGCCATAGTCACATGATTTAAGTGAAGTGGGGTGTTTGCACCCATAGGCGGATTATATAACACCACCCAACCCGCCCTCTGGGGGACAGGATCTCCCACCAACAGATCCACATTCTACATCCCTGCAATGGTGGCAGTAGAGGGGACCATCAACCCCAGTCCTGCTGGGGAACAGGCACCTTTCAGGGCAGTCAGTGCAGATCTGTATGCATCCATAAGGCAATGGTAGACAGCAAGTAGGCTTGGAAATGCTCAGCTGCCCCCCACCACTATCTGACCTTCTCCAACAGCAAGAACAGTGAGTCTCCAGCCACTGCACCTTGCAAGGTGTTCCAGCCATACACATACTTACCGCAGACAGTCTGCTAGCTAGTCCATAGCGGATGTTCCTGGAGAAAAAGTATGCACCCAAAACTGGGATGGGAGAACACACAACAAGCAGATATATCAGTGATGCAGCACCAGAAAAGAGAACCCCTAAACATCACTTGAAGGAAATGCTATGTAGCACTATGGGGGAACCTAGCCATGCCGTGGTCACTGCTCAGTCAGGGTGAGAGTGACCTCCCAGCAGAACATGCTATGGGCACCCTGTCCGTGCAGGTGGTGGCCGGGAACTACAATGTCTCAGCCATTGTCCTTTGCCCTGTTCAAATGCATCCTGCCCAGGCCACCCTGTCCGGGCCATACCCACAGTACCTTGCTCCTCATTATGCACATAGGCAGGCTAACACTAGAAACAGTGCAAGCAGTGTGGGCTGAGTAAGTTGTAGGCAACCACAACACACTGGATAGACAGACACACACTCCCACACCTATGCCAGCATTGTGAAACTGTTGGGGCTTTTGGCAGCCCTGGCCACCATACCAGTCCTGGGCACAGTGCAGGCATGGCTATGGTATGCAATACTGTTGAGGTCATTCCCCGGCGTGGTAAACACTGTCAGAAACCAAAACTGAAACAAACTCCACAGATATCAAAAAGGTTGCTATGATGCAGCTCTATCAGCAAATTGTGCTTAACTTAGGAATTGTTATCTGTCATTAATCTTAGCAACCTTTAGATATATGTGTAACGTATTCCCAAGTTTAGGGCGGCATTGCTAAGGTATGCAAGTGCTAGTATTGGGAGATGCTGCTGCGTGCAGGGCCCGACAGCCTGATTCTCCTTGAGGCTTTGGATAGTGGAGCCTGTAAGTGTGGGTATTTATGCCCCTGTTGGCCGCTGCTCTAGGGCAGAGGTTCCAAACTCCGGTCCTGGTGGGCCAAACACTGTTTGGGTTTTCATGCGGTTCCTAATGAGATACATTTGCATACAATGGGGGCGGTGCATACTAATGCAGCACAGGCATATTTATTAGGGACAGCATGAAACCTGAAGGTTGTTTGACCCTCCAGGACTGCAGTTAGGAAACTCTGCTCTAGGTATTGCACATGTTTATGGTGTCTGTGCTCTGTAGGGTAAAATATAGGAATTTCAGGCATGTTTATTTTATCTGCAATAAAGGTTCTGTCTTTATTACCATGGTTTAGTACTGGGTAAAATATGGGGAAAGGGTTGGCAGGAGCCACAGCTGGGACTTGAACTTGTGACCTTTTGCTCCTTAACACACTGGCTGTATGTATAGCACCACACTGCTGCCACAGGGACAGTTCCTTCCCTGGGGATACCATGACTGTTCGTCAGACAGACCCTGTCTGTTGCATTGCACAGCACCCACCTAAACGGGGCTAGGCCATGGTCTCATGTGGGCAGATGCCACTGCCCCCTCCACCACCAGCACCCCTCCGCCACCATGCTGCCATGCCATTATGCCGGTGGTTCTGGTGGTGTGCAGTCCCAGGCCATCCAGTATACCGTTAGGCAGTTGCCTATGGTGTGGGTTCTCGGGTAGGGGTGCCTACATGGACATGTACGCTTCCCCCCCACACCGCCTGCCAATGTTATGTGCCCTTGGGGTTACCTGCTGGGTAATCTCCCCTGTGACACTGTGGGACACACACTCGTGCCCATGTTGGACCCTCATCAGTTGCTGTCTTGCTGCTTTACAGTTTTGGCATTCCTATGTGCCACCTAGGCATCTGCCTAGCCCGCACTGTGCCCCATCTGGACCACAGCATGCAGCCCCCTGTATCCCATTTACAGCATCAGTACAGTTGCCCTTTCCTACGTGCCTACTCTTCTGTTGCTGCACGCCATAACAAACCTGCCCAATCTAAACAACAGAAACCCTGATCAGTGTTATTTCATTGTGGGATCATTCACTTTGTAGGGGGACAGAGCATAGACCCTTCCAAACATGATATCTTAATTTATACGCTTTGTAGAGTAGTGTTGCTTTATGTTTCTCATTAATATCACTATTGTCCAGCTTGGTTATTGGGATTTTAGATGTGGTTCTGATCCTTTTATATGTTTATTTGCCTTTTTGGTCCCTGCACATGTATCACAACTATCTCTTTTCTGGGTTTTCCTGCCTTTGCTGCACTTTGTCGACTGAAATGGTTTCTCTCTCCTGCAAATTTGCCTCTAGTGTGAGGTTTTCACTGGCGCTAATTTTCAGACCTTGATTTCATGGCGTTAGTTTGCATGGAGCCTCTCCCTGCCCACTCTCCGCCCATTGACCCCTTCTCTCCGCCCTCTGGGAAACCTTACTCCACCCTTCAGGCCCGGATTTCACAGCGTTAGTGTGCCTTAACGCCGCCGCTGTGTTATTGTGCGATAAGTGACACTATCGCGCGATAACGTCACTTATCGCATGATAATACCACCGCTTTGACGTTAAGACGGTTTAGTAAACATACCCCTAAGTGTATGTGTGTGTGGTTTGCAATAGTGTTTTGTGTGTGTGTGTCTCTGTCCTAACAGAGATCTCATTTTCTTTTTAAAAGGATGGGGAGGTGTGTGTGTGAGCATGTAATGTGGGGGGGGGGGGGTGTGTGAGGTGTTTGTGTGTTCTGAGCAGAGGGGAAATGCACCTTTTGGCATACAGATTGTATCCTTTTGTCTATAAACACCTTGCACACTTCCCTCCCCCCTTCAATTCCTCCTCACTCAGTCTTCCCCTTCCTGGTTCTTGCCCCTTTTTCCCTTCCCCCCAGCACTCCCACCCTTTCCCCTTCATTCCCCCCATCCTCCTCCCTTTATTTTGTAAGCTACTACCCCTTCAATTTTTTTCTGCCTCACACCTCCATCTATCTTTTTTTTGTTTTTATAAGGTCCATCAACAGGCTGCCCTCTTCTGCCCATGGGAGATAGGATTCCCGCAGGCAGACTGCTGCCCTGCAAGCCGATCGTAGCCCTCCCCCACTGTTCTGCCTACAGGGATCCAATCTCCTACAGGAAGACAGTAGGGGTCTTTGCACAATCACACTCTCTCCTCCTCTTCTGCCAATGGGAAATCATATCCCCACAGACAAAACAGCAGGGGAAGGCTCCGATAGCGGCCCACAAGGCAGCAGTCTGCCTGCGGAGATCTGATCTCCTGTGAGCATATGGTAGCAGTCTGCAAATTGAGAACTCTTTTTTTTTAAAGGGGTGGGGAGGAGAGTTGAAAATCCCAGGTGCCAGATGCAAAATTTTGGTCCCCATGATGACCTGGTATCTGGGATTCGTCAAGCCCTGTCCTAAAGAGAGTTTACAAACAATTTCATTTATTTATATTATTTTAATGTTCCTTGCAGCTTTTAGTGTTGTTGGTTTGGCTTTACAGTGTGACCATACAATGTATAAATATTTGTTTTGGATGACAGTGAGTCGGTTTTATATTTTCACAATTTCTCTCCTCCCTTTCTTTCCTCTTTCTTTCCTTCCCCTCTCCCCCTTCCTTCCCTCCTCCTTCATTTTTCCCCCTCCCCCTCCCTCTCCCCTTCCCTTTCACTCTCCTTTTCCTCTTTCTTCCCTCCCCCCTCCCACACTTCAATATTTTACCACAGGATCATGTATTGGTACTTTAAAACATGCAGGTACACATTACTCTGCCTATGATGTTCTTATACAATGCACACATTGTACTTATTCTTTTATTTATTGACATGGTATAAAGCTGTCTCTTTTTATTATTTTTTTTATTTTAATTAATATTGCTGTTTAGGACTTTTTTAAAAATATCTGTACTTTTTATTATTACTACATATATTATATATTTTTTAGTTTTGTCCTTTACAATTTTTAGTATGCTATATACGTTTTAATTTACACATGTTTTTGTGTTATTTTGAGGGTCTGCATATGTACACCCCCTGATGAAGGCCCCTTGTGCCGAAACACTGACAGGCTATTGGTTTTATAAAGACTTAATAAAGACTGGTTCCAAATATATGGAGGGTTTTGTCTTTACTTCATTCTGCTTTCTAGTGCCTTGATTCTTCTTTGCAAGGGTGAATGCCTCGCTTGACACCTACCTACCACAAGGTTCCATCCTTCTCCTGCTGCATTCTTGTGACTTCTTTTTAAATCATGTAACACAGATAATATTTTGATATTTTATTGCTAAGAAAAACAGAAGATAAATATTATGTGGCAGTTTTAGTATAGAGCTTACTAGAGTAAGACCAAATGCTTTGATCAACAAAAATGCACTTGTCTGAATCAAATACACATTATACCTTTGTAGACACAATACCATTGCTGTTACCTTTGGGGAGGAATGTAATTTTGTTTTGTGATAAACAGGAATTGAATGCACTCCATCAATCTAGCCTTTGACAATGTGGAGAAAATTCTTTCCTGTAAATCTGAAGCTATTTTCACATCATTGGACAGTGATTGAGCTAATTATGTCTTCATGGTAATTCTAATGGATATTATTTATATACCCAGATGAAACATATTGAGTCAAACACATATAGTAACTTGACAGTGTAAACCACACAACAATGCTAAACAGACTTCGACAAATAGGGATAAACTCCACGGTTCACAACTGGTTCACATCATACCTAAACAACAGAACCCAAACTGTGAGAATCAACAATCAAACATCAAACACATACAAGCAAGAACAGGGCCTCCCACAGGGATCTGCCTTATCCGCACTCCTCTTTAATATTTACCTGCAACCTATTGTCTGCAATATCTTCAAGTGGTTCTGCGTGCACTACCATGTTTACGCGGACAATATAATGGTTTACCTACCATTTACGAACCCGAACCCTTCAATGCAAGTAATTACATAGCGTTTCAATGAACTAACAACATGGCTCAAAGAACATAACCTACACATCAACTTCTCAAAAACAGATGTCCTATATGTGACAAGAAAACAAAACCAATCATACCCCCCCCCCATCCATAGTACTTCAGAACCAAGAGATCAAAACTGAAGTGAAGTACCTAGGGGTGTTGCTGGATAAGAATCTTAGGGGCATGTTTACTAAACATTCCTAACGTGCGGGGCCGCGGTAGTGTGCGTGTGCCATATAAGGAGTGGGCGGTTCAGGCAGAAAGAAGAAAAAAACCCGACCGTACGTGTGCGCGTCGCGCTAATTTGCGGGGCCCACATTAGCGCGTGGGAAGGCTAAGCAGGGCGCTGCTGAGCACATATCAGAACAGAGCTGTAGCACAACGGTGAACACACTAACCAATGGTGCAGGGGCTACAGGTTCAATCCCCCATTGTGCACAACAAAAAGGCCAGCTGAGGCAACACCTTGAATGTGTAAAAGTGGTTCAGGAGGCAAAGTACGTTTGGACGGCATAAGGCAGCACACTGTTTTGTACGGCATAAGGCGGCGCACTGTACTATCTGGGCGGCACAAGGCAGCGCACTGTTCTTTTTGGGCGGCACAAGGCGGTGCACTGTTCATTTTGGGCGGCACAAGGCGGCGCACTAATTGTGGGCAGCAGGAGGTGGCGCGCTGATGGGCATAAGGTGGCGCGCTGATGCCAAAGAAAAGGAACACAGTCACAGCACAATGATTAAGACACTGACCAATGGTGCAGGGACCAGGGGTTCAATCCCTCACAATGCCCAGTGAAAAAGGCTAGCTGAGGCAGTATGTTATATGTTGTGGAGTGCTGTAGGAGGCTTTCTAATTTTATTTTGTGATAACTACTAGCAAACGCACTCTCACAGCATAAGGCACATGTTACAGTGCACCGTCCGCCAAGGCACCCTAGAATGTCCCCTATAGGGCAGCATGTATGTTGCGACACAGGATAATGTATAGTGCACCCTATATGGCTGGCAACCGTAACGTGCCCTATAGGGCGCCACATAAAGCTCCCTCAGAGGCACCTTATGGGTACAGTACGCTGAGGGTGGTATTGCTGGCAGCAACATATGTACAGTAAATTAAAAAAAATCTGTGGACACCCCTATCACATAACCCCACTGTGGGTTTGAACCCATGACATCTGGCTGCACAGGCAGGGACGTAACCATTGGGCTACAGCTCTATAGCTGTAAGCAGCCCCTGGCTGGCTGCAGATAGCCTGTACGTCACCTCACTGACAGTCTGCTGTTGTGAACCACCCGTACCCATGATGCACTGCACATGCAAATCAGCTGTCCACGATTGAACACAGGATGGGAAATGCACCCCTAAAGCTCCCCGGCCTGGTAGGGGGAAGTGTCCGTGTGCACCCACACAGCACCTCGGCCTGGTAGGGTGTCCTGAGTGGGTGGACAAACGGCAAAGAGTAGCTAAACACCATCACATTGTGCGGTTACTGTGCTCACCCTGAGTGTGAGATGTTGTGCCCAGGACCAGGTCCACAACACCAGGCATGGCCAAATGCGGCCATGTCAGGGCTCCAAAGCAGCAATAACCTGTGGAATAGGTAGGTGCTGCATAAACATTTTGGAGATCTCTGTCTGGCTCAGTTAGTGGGGACCCCCACCCCATGGACCCCCAGGTGGATAAAACAGGGCTTCCCCTCAACAGATCCTTTCCTCCCCCCCCCCATGGCAGTAGAGTGGACCATCAACCCCAGTCCCTGCTAGGGAACAGACACCCCTACAGGGCAGTCCAAGCAGCTCCACACACATCCATAACACAATATCAGACAGACATTAGGCCTGGATATTCAAAGATGCACCCCACCACTATCTGATATTCACCTGCAGCAAGCCATCAGCCACTGTACCCTGCAAGGCACTCCATCACAACACATATCAGCTGTGAACAGTCTGCTGGCTGGTCCTGATGGACATGCATGCACCCACAACTGGGGTGGCAGCACACACAGACAGATAAGTCCATGAAGAGGCCCCCACAGGACACCCATACATATCACATGGGAGAATCACAATATAGCACTATGGGGGTGCCTAGCCATGCTGCCATCACTGAACACTCAGGGTGAGAGTGATCCCCCAGCAGCACATACAGAGGTCACCCTGTCTGTGTAGGTGGTGGCCGGGCACTACCTTGCCCCTGCCAGTGCCCTATGCCCTGTGCAGCTGCATCCTGGTCAGTCCACTCTGTCTGAGATATACCCATGGTCCCTTGCTACTCATTATGCACATTGGCAGGCCAATACTGGCAACAGTGTTGGCAGTGTGGGCTGTGGAAGGGGCATGCAGCCAACACCCACTGTATAGACAGACACACAATTCCACACCTATGCCATCATGGTGCTACTATTGAGGAGGTAATTAGCCTTGCCCACCAAACCGGTGCTGGGCACGGCAAGGCATAGATATGCTACGCAGTACTGCTGGGGGTCACTCCCCAGGGTGGTAAACAACATCAGAGGCAAGGGCTGGAGCACGCACCGCAAACACCAAACAGATTGTTCGGATGGGGTCAACTAGCAGTATGTGCGTAACGTATGGATATCTATCTGCCAGTACTCCTAGCAAGCGTCTCAGAGCTGTGTACCATATACCTCAGGTGTAGGGTTCCATTGCTAGGGTATGCAGGTGCTAGTATTGGGAGATGCACGCAGGGTCCAATGTTCTGCCTCTCCAGGAGACATTGGCCAATGGGGCCTGTGGGTGTGGGTGTGGGTGTGTCTGCCCCTGTTGGCTGCTGCTTTACGGCAGAGATTCCCAACTCCAGTCCAGGTGTGCATCACACTGATCGGGTTTACCTGCTGTTCCTCATGAATATGCATGAGCTACATCTACATGCCATGGGGGTGGTGCATAGATATACAGCACAGGCATTTGTATGAGTGGCAGCATGGACCCTGACTGGTGTGTGGCCCACCAGGACTGCATTTGGGAGATTCTGCTCTAGGTACTGCCCCTGTACATGGTGTCTGTGCTCAGTGGGGTAAAAGATAGACGTAGTACCATTGCATATGGCCTCGCCACGAAAGGTTTGTCCTTACTATCACTGTGTAGCTGTGGGAAAAATATGTGGGAAGGATTGGTGGTAGCCCCAGCTGGGCTTTGAACCTTTGACCTTCTGTTCTTGTATGCACTGTCTGTGTGCACTGCACCACCTTGTAGCCACAGATTGGCTGGATTCCCTGGAACGTCCATGCCTGTGGATCCGGCAGGGCCTGTGTGTTGCAGTGGACTGTGCCAGCCTGCACATGGCTTGGCCTCTGTCCTCTGTGGCTAGCTGCCACTGCCCCCTGCACCACATGTACTCGTGCGCCAACATGCTGGCATGAGCTTCTCTCAGAAAAAGCAGATGACCTGATTGCAATGTGGCAGTACGGGACTGCATTTGGGGGACTTGGCTGTAGGTATGCCCATTGTTGTGGTGTGTGTGCGGTGTTGGGTAACATATGGGTGTTTCCCCCATGCTTATGTTCCCTGCAATACAGGGGTGTCTGCTCTATCTTTGTTTAGTGGTGGGTAAAATATATGGACAGGGCTGGCAAGTTCCCCAGCTGGGATTTGAACCTCTGGCTTTCTAGTCCTAGAGGTCATGGCTATGTCCTCTGCACCACACTATGGCCACAGAGACAGTGCAGCCCCTGGAGGTAGTAAACCTGGCAGGATGGCGTCACAAACCCTGCTGTATGCATTTTTACTGTGGGCTCCTTCACCCTGTGTGGTGACAAACATGCAAATAAAACCCGGGAATGACCACGGAACAAAGGGGGAAAACATATACCCAAGCTGGGCAACAGTGATATTAATGGGCAACCCTAGATAACACTCCCAGGACAGCTCCAGAAAAAGGGAAATGTTTTTTGGACGAGTCTCCGCTCCGTACACCTTTCCATAAATCATTTCCTTTTTGTTGGAGCTTTCCTGGGTGTGTTATCTAGTTTTGCCCATCACTATAACTGTTCCCCAACTGAATTACTATTTTTCATATTTTTGTGGTGGTCAGTTTCTATTTATAATTGCACTTTTGTGCTGTGCACATGTATCACACTGCTCACGTTTTGCAGGTTTCCCCGGTTTTGCTGTACATTGCTGACGGAAATAGTTTCTCTTCCCTTTAAATGCATTCTAACGCGAGTGATTCACTCGCGCTATTTTTTTTTGGAAATTCAGCCCCGATAATGTGCGGGCGCCTCTCCCCTCCCCTTCCCCGCCCATTAACCCCTTCTCTCCGCCCCTCCGGGGCCTTCCTCCACCCTCCGTTAGCCTTTCCACGCCTCTATCGGACATTTGCGGGCACGTACTTGTGCGGCACCCGTTACTGTGACGCGCAAGTGTGCGGGGCTTCATCGCACGTTTGCGGGGTGTTTAAGCGCTCTTAAGTACCGCTTTTAGTGCGCTATTTTGCGGCGCGCTAATTAGCGGTTTTTAGTAAACATGCCCCTTAGCATGGAAGCCCATATCAAAAACATAACAAAAAAAATACACTACAAACTTAAGATATTGAAACAACTATGTCCTCTAATTCACCTGCAAGATTTCATATCCATAATTCAAGCAATAATTACACCCCACTTTGACTTTGCAAATATGGTATTTCAAGGAATTACTAAACAGAATCTTAAGAGGCTAAAGCTGGTACAAAACGTTGCTGCCAGAACCATCCTGAAGACCCGCCCAACCGAACATATAACGCCCATACTAGCAGAACTTCATTGGCTCCCCATCTACTGCTGAATAAACTATAAAATCCTAGTAACAACATTTAAATTAATAAATAACATAGCCACTTCGGTTCTCAGCACACTAATTACCAAAGAAACACCAAAATGCAACCAAAGGAGTAAAAACGCAAATAAAATAAAGATTCCTAAAGACTTTACAAAGGCTAAAAAATCCACCAACAATAAGGCATTTTCACACTTTGCACCCATCCTCTGGAACGCACTACCAGACGAGGTCAGAAATCTAACGGACATTAGAGAATTCCATAAAAAACTGAAAACACACTTATTCAAGATGCACTATGGTGCTCAGTCAAACACAGTAGCACAAAACGACAAAGGCAAATAGGACATAATATATCTGTCATAATCCAGACTAGGGGCTACAATGTACTAAGGTGCGAATCCCCTCATTGTAAAAAGTTGCATTGTACATAGTTAATGAAATCAAGTTAGTCACTGTAATCAAGTTATAAGTTTTATTGTAAAGGTTTACACATGTTCTATGTACTATGAATGGGTATTTGTAAAATGTTGCATCCATACATACATTTGTTCATTGTAAACCGCACCTGATCCATGTATTTGTAAATAAATAAATAAAATTAAATAAATAACTGCTGCCACTGAATATTAGTACCTATATTTTTTAACCAATACTTTAAGAAAATGGTGATATGAAGCGTCATATATATGCTCACAACAATGGAGCATATGTTTAATTCACATTACTCATATCCATTATACTCATCAGTCCGTATTTAACTTTGTCCTACACTGAAATTTTTTATACTGTATATCGATGTAAAAACAACTAATGAAACTTAGGGGTATGTTTACTAAACCATCTTAATGTGCGCTCTGACACATTAGTGCGCAATAAGGCGCCTTATCGTGTGATAATGGTGCTTTACCATGCGATAAGGTACCTTATCGGGCGCTAACGCGCTCAGCGGCGCAAACGAGCGCTGAAGACGGAGTAAAGGCTCCCTGAGGGTGGAGGAAGGCTCCCCAGGGGCGGAGAGAAGGGGTCAATGGGTGGAGAGTGGGAGGGAAGAGGCTCCCTGCACACTAACACTGTGGATTTCAGGGCTGAAAACTAATGCCAGTGAAACCCTGGCATTAGAGTAGATTTAAAGGGAAGAGAAACCATTTACGTCAGCAATGTACAGCAAAGCCAGGGAAACCTACAGAAGGTGATAAGTGTGATACATGCGCACAGAACAAAAGGGCAGATAAACATTGAAAATGACCTGAACAAACTGGAAAAAATACATAACCTAGCTGGGCAATAGTGATATCAATGGGAAACATCAAAAAACACTACCGAGAAAGCTCTAAAAAAAAGATATCAATTTTGGAAGGGGCTATGCTCTGTCCCCATACAAGGTGCATGATCCCACAGTGAAATAACGCTGATCAGGGCTTTCCCTTGTTACTGGACAGGTTTCCTATGGCATGCACATGTCCCGCAACAGCAGGGTGGGCATGTATGAATGGGCAACTGGACAGATGCTGGAAAAGGGGACACGAGGGCTGCAGGCGGCATATGCTGTGGTGCAGCTGGGCCACAGTGCGGACTAGGGTGATGCCTAGGTGGCCATACGAATGCTGAAACAGTAGAGCAGCCAGACAGCAACTTATGAGGGCCCAACATGGGCACGAGTGTGTTTCCCACAGTGTCACAGGGGATAGTACCCAGCAGGTACCCCCAAGGGTACAGAATATTTGCAGGCGGTGCTGGGGGGAAGCGTGGACATCTATGCAGGCACCCCTACCCCAGAACCCGCACCATAGGCAGCCGCCTACCCACACACTGGATGGCCCGAGACTGTGCACCACCAGCACCACCAGCAGAAGGGCATGTCAGCATGGTGACAGAGGGGTACTGGTGGTGGAGGGGGCAGTGGCTGCTGCCCAAAGCAGACCATGGCCCAACCCTGTTTAGGGGGCAGTGGCTGCTGCCCAAAGCAGACCATGGCCCAACCCTGTTTAGGCGCTGTCTGACAAACAGTCATGGTATCTCCAGGGAAAGCACTGCCTCTGTGGCAACACGGTGGTGCAGGGCACACAGACAGTGTGTTCAAGAGCAGAAGATCACAGGTTCAAGTCCCAGCTGTGGTTCCTGCCAACCCAGTCCCCATATTTTACCCACTACTAAAATGCGGTAATACAGACAGAACCTTTAGTGCAGATAACGTAAACATGCCCAAAACGCCTACATTTTACCCTACAGAGCACAGACACCATAAACATGCGCATTACCTAGAGCAGAGTCTCCCAAAAGCAGTCCTGGAGGGCCAAACACCATTCAGGTCCCATGCTGTCTCCAATAACTATGGTTGTGCTGCATTTCTATGCACCGCCCCCATGGTATGCAGATGTATCTCATGCATATTCATTAGGGACAGCATGAAAACCCAAACAGGGTTTTGCCCACCAGGACCGGAGTTGGGAACCTCTGCCCTAGAGCAGCGGCCAACAGGGGCAGAATCACCCACACCCACAGGATCCATCATCCAAAGCCACCTGGAGAGGCAGGATTTTTGGACCTGTGTGCATCTCCCAATACTAGCACTTGCATACCTTAGCAATGCCACCCTAAACCTGGGAATATGGTACACATCTATCAAAAGGTTGCTATGATTACTGGCAGATAGCAATTCCTAAGTTAAGCACAATTTGTTAATTGAGCTGCATCATAGCAACCTTTCTGATGTCTGTGGAGTGTGCTACAGGTCTTGTGTCTGACAGTGTTTACCACCCTGGGGAGTGACTCATACAGTATTGCATACCATAGCCATGCCTGCACTGTGCCCAGGACTGGTGCGGTAGCCAGGGCTGCCAAACACCTCTGTAGTTGCACAATGCTGGCATAGGTGTGGGGAGTGTGTGTCTGTCTAACCAGTGTGTGGTGGCTGCCAACACCCTCCTCAGCCCACACTGCTAGCACTGTTGCCAGTATTGGCCTGCCAATGTGCATAATGAGGAGCAAGGTACTGTGGGTATAGCCCAGACAGGGCGGCCTGCAAGGGGCACTAGCTGAGACATTGTAGTGCCCGGCCACCACCTGCACAGACAGGGTGGCTAAAGCATGTCCTGCTGGGAGGTCACTCTCACCCTGACTGAGCAGTGACCATGGCATGGCTAGGTTCCCCCATAGTGCTACATAGTATTTCTCTCAAGTGATATATATGGGTTCTCCTTTTGGGGGTCCAATCACTGACTTATCTGCTTGGTGAGTGTGCTCACATCCCAGTTTTGGGTGCACACCTCTCCTCCAGGAACATGCACCGTGGACTAGCTAGCAGATTGTCTGCAGTTAGTATGTGTATGACTGGAACACCTTGCAGGGTGCAGCTGTTGGAGACTGTCACCCTTACACCCACTCCCTAACCTTGAGGGTTAAGGAGGGATGGGCTTTGTGTAGTTGTGGGGGCCAATTAAAGTCGGGAACAAGAAAATTTATATTCACCAGGATTTTATTTTCCCCGCTCCTTGATGGTCAGGAACAGGTGAGAAGGTTAAGCAATCAGGAATTATACAAAAACAGAGGCTTTCAATGCTGTGCTTCAGCTTATTCTTCTCTGAGGAAAACACATTACCTCATGTGTCTTCTCTGTGCTGTATTCACAAAAATGCTTTGGTAAGAAATAATATTGTTTTCTCTTGCAATTAGGATACAGTCCAGCTTATTTCAATGCTTCAATAAGCTTCCCTTTCAATTGCTCAAAACAGTATTTCTTTCATATACTTCTCACATATTCTGGGTTAGCATTACCAGAATAAACTGTCAGGTATAATCATTCAAGCTTTGCACTTATCAGTTTTCTCAATTAACCCAATTGAGCAGTCCATCGGCTGGTTAATTTCAATCATGGGACGTGGAGCCGGTGTAGGAATTCCTATTCCAGGATTACTCCCTGCTTGAATGCTAGCCTCTTCTGAAACAGCTCTTTTATTTAAGAATTGTCTATATTCATTCAGGAGTTGTTCTGCCTGTCTCCTAGCAGGACTATTGGGTAAATCTTCCCCTTGCTTAGGCAGGTAATTATCTGCTCCTGGTAAGCAAACACTGCTCTCCCTCTTTAGACACTCTGTGCCTGTGGTGGAGTTACCCCTCCCCCACTTATCTCCGTTAGTGAGTGGTGTAATCACAGGTTCCTTTGCACAAGCTCTGCTCTTAAGAAAAGCTTCAAAGGTAGGACCTTCAGTATCAGTATAGCCTAAACCTTTTGTAAACAGTTTGGCTGAGTTCCTTTTGTCAGCTTGCTTGTTAAAAGCAGGAATTACTGGCTGAGAAAAGCTTGGCTTATTTAGAGAGCTTTCAGGCTGTAACCAACGTCTCTCACGTTGCCTAAAACTATCCTGTACTTTAAAATCAGGACTCTCTCTTTCTGGCTGGTAAAACTTATTAAAGTAATTAAGAGCAGCAGGTACCTTAGAATGAGACCGGTCAGAAAATGCCTTGCCAGTGTGCCTTTCTCTCCAAGGGTAAAAACTGTTTCCCCACAACGTAGGCTTTACTCCTGGTTCTGAATCAGTTTCCCTTCTGTTGCAGCTGGACAGTGTTTCTGTAGCAGGGTCAAAGGGTTCTGCAATCAGAAGAGCTTCTTGCCTTCCCAATGCCTTTTGCCTTCTCTCTTGTGGATTCAAACCACCTTTTCTTCTCAATTCATTTGTAGTGCTCACTTCTCCATTCCTTCTCATTCCACTCGTCCTCCTCACTCTCCTTCTCCATCCCAATCTATCTGTGTCTTCCCTCTCTCTACTTAACAAGGGGTCCCTGCTCTGGGAAGCCCGCCTCCTACTAGGGCGTGCCCAATCCACAGCTCTGCTTCTCTCCTCCCCTGAGGTGAGCTGATTGGTTGCCTGTAGGTTGTGCTGAGAATGGAAAACTCTGTCTTTTCTTGCAGTACCTGTACCTACCAGAGGGTCAGTATCAGTTTCCATGGCTTCTGCATTTGCCACTGCATCACAAGACTCACTATGCTCGCTGCTGGAGAAGGTCAGACAGTGGTGGGGGGCAGCTGAGCATTTCCAGGCCTTCTATCTGCTATTGCCATACGGAATGCTACAGATCTGCATGGACTGCCCTGTAGTGCATCTGATTCCAAGCAGGACTGGGGTTGTTGGTCTCCTCTACTGCCACCAGGGGAGGGCTGTAGAATGTGGATCAGTTGGGAGGGAAATCCTGTCCCCCACCCTGACTCCCCAGAGAGCAAGTTCAGTGGTACTACATAATCTGCCTATGGGTCCAAACACCACCACTCTTGAATCATGTGGCCATGGCACCCACAGAGGATATACACTATTCTGGTGCATCATAGTCCACAAGGGCTAGACATGACTGGGATATACATATGGGCACAGGTGTGTCTGAAAGAACTACCTAGCACACACTGGCACTAATGGAGACCTGCAGCATAACCTATCTCAGGGAGAGCAGGTGCTGTGGACCTGGTGCTGGGCGCCCCACCTCACCCTCAGGGTGAGCACAGTACCCGCACAATGTGACGGTCTGTAGCTACTCTGTGCCAGTAACGCGCACGGTCAGTACCCCCTACCAGGCCTAGGTGCTGTGGGCGTGCATACCCCATCTTGTGATCATCTGTAGATTGCTGCTTTGCATGTGCAGTGCATCATGGGTACGAGTGGCTTAACTCTATCCTGGTAACAACAGCAGTTTGTGTGCTGACCTGCAGTCCTTCTGTGGCCAGCCAGAGGTTTGTTTGTAGCTGTAGCCTACTGGTTACTTCACTGCCTGTGGAGCTAGAGAATGTGGGTTTGATCCCACAGTGGGGTTGTTTATTAGGGCTGTCTGGGGCAGTTTCTTTTTTTAATCTAAATTAGTACTGCCAGCAAAAACACTCTCACAGTGCTATAACCTTAAGGTGCCTTATAAGGCGCCTTATGGGGCACCTGAGGATTACAGCACTGTGAGGGTGTTTTTGCTGGCAGTACTAATTTAAATTAAAAAAAGAAACTGCCCCAGACAGCTCCAATAAATAACCCCACTGTGGGATCAAACCCACAAGCTTTGCCTCTACAGGCAGTGAAGTAACCAATGGGCTACAGCTCTGAACAAACCCCTAGCTGGCTACAGAAGGACTGCAGGTCACCACACGAACTGTCTGCTGTGGTTACCAGGATAGGGTTAATCCACTCGTACCCATGATGCACTGCACATGAAGATTACAGCACTGTGAGGGTGTTTTTGCTGGCAGCACTGCTTTAAAGTAAAAAGGAAAATGCCTCTAGCAGCACTGCTTTATAGTAAAGGGTAATGCCTCAGACAGCCTTACTCATTAACCCCACTGGGGGATTGAAGTCCTGACTGCTGGTTCAGCAGTCAATGTATTAACCATTGTGCTACCCCTCTCTTGCTGTGTTTGTTGGTCAGCACGCCTACTTCAGGCTAACGTGCATTGACGTGCCACGGCTCCCTTTATCGCACGGTAACCAGAAATGCTACGTTAAGACCGACACGCCCACTCCTTATATGGCATCCTGCACACTAACGCCAGCTGCACATTAAAGGGTATGTTTACTAAACTGCGCTAGTGTGATTCGCGTTAGGATCCGCGGTACAGGCAGAAATCCCAAATAAGGACATGGGCAGTACATCGTTACAGATAACGCGCATTACTAGGCTCCATAGCCTAACGAGCGTTAAAAAAACACCGTGTAGAGCGCCACACAAGGCGCCCTGTACGGCGCCCATAAGGCGTTTGATAAGGTGTCTAGCAAGGGATCTAGAGCTGTAGCACAATGGTTAATACACTGACTAATGGTGCAGGGGTTGTGAGTTCAATCCCCCTGTGGCTCTAATAAGTAAAGCTGGTTGAGACTTCACCATTTACTTTAAATCAGTGCTGTCTGAAGCATTTTGTTTGTTAATTTTAATTAGTGCTGCCAGCAAACACACCCTCACAGGGCCGTAACCTAAGGTGCCGCATAAGGCACCCTATAAGGCAGCCCAGAGGGCACATTATAAAGTGCACTGTCCGCCAAGGCACCCTAGAATGCCCCCTATGGGGCACCCTATAGGGCGCAGTATAGGGCGCCTGATGAGGCACCGTAAGGAGACAGCACTGTGAGGGTTTGTTGCTGGCAGCACCAATTTAAATTAAAAAAAGAAAATGCCTCAGATAGCCCTACCAAATAACCCCACTGTGGGATCAAACCCATGACCTCTGGCTCCACAGGCAGTGAAGTAACTAGTGGGCCACATTGCTAGTGCTACTAACAAATCCCTGGCTGGCTGCTGAAGGACGTCAGGTCACCACACAAACTGTCTGCTGTGGTGGTCAGAATTTGGGTTAACGCACCCATACCCATGGCGCACTGCACATGCAGATCTGCAGTCTATAGATGAACACAAGATGGGGTATGCACCCCCACAGCACCTCGGCCTGGTAGGGGGAACTGACCGTGTGCGTCACTGGCACAGAGTGGCTACAGTCCATCACAGTGGATGGGTCCTCTGCTCACCCTGAGGGTGAGGTGGGGTGCCCAGCACCATTTCCGCAGCACCTGGCTTTGCTGCGATGGGCTATGCTACAGGTCCCCATTGGTGCCACTGTGTGATAGATGGTCCCTGCAGATACCCTTAGCATTTGCCTGTGTCCATCTGTATATCACGTCTTGCCCGTGTGGACTATGATGCACCCGGAATAGTGCATACACTGTGTGGTTGCCATGGTCAAAGATTTCGGGGGGGGGGGGGGTGTTTATGTACCAGCACCCAACCCACCCACCCTCTGTGGCTCAGGGTGGGAAACAGGATTGCCTACCAACAAATTGACATTTTACCCCCCTACACTGGTGACAGTAGAGGGGACCATTCACCCCAGTCCTGCCAGGAAATGGACACCCCTACAGGGCAGTCTATGCAGATCTGTATGCCTCCATACAATGGGAAGTGACAGACAGACAACAGACTTGGCACTGCACAGCTGCCCCACACCACTATCTGACATCCTCCAGCAGCAAGCAAAGTGAGTCACCAACCGCTGAACCCTGCAAGGTGCTCTAACCACACACATACTAACTGCAGACAGTCTGCTTGCTAGTTCATAGTGCATGTTCCTGGAGGTGACATGTGCACCCACACCTGGGCTGTGCACACACCCACCAAGAAGATGAGTCAGTGATTGAGCTCCAGAAAACAAAACCCACAAATTTCACTTCAGAAGAGCACTATGGGGGAACCCAGCCATGCCATGGTCACTGCACAGTCAGGGTGAGCATGACCTCCCAGCAGGACATGCCGTGGCCACCCTGTCCGTGTAGGTGGTGGGCAGGCACTACAATGTCCCAGCCATTGCTCTGGGCCCTGTGCAGGTGCATCCTGCCCAGGCCACCCTGTCCAGCTATACCCACAGTACCTTGCTCCTCATTATGCACATTGGCAGGCCAATACTGGCAACAGTGCTAGCAGTGTGGGCTGAAGAGGGTGTTGGCAAACACCACACACTGGATAGACTGACGCACACCCCCACACCTATGCCAGCATTGTGCACCTATATAGGCTTTTGGCAGCCCAGGACACCGCACAAGTCCTGGGCACAGTGCAGGCATGGCTATGGTATGCAGTACTGTTGGGGTCTCTCCCCAAGGTGGTGGACACTGTCAGGTACAAGACCTGACACACACTCCACAGACATCACAGAGGTTCGTATGCTACAGCCCACTGGGCAGCTTGTGCTAACCTTAGGGATTGCTATGTGCCAGTTATCATAGCAACCTTTTGCTATCTGTGTACCGTATTCCCGGGTTTTGGGTGGCATTGGTAGGGTATGCAAGTGCTAGTATTGGGAGATGCACACAGGGCCCAACATCCTGCCTCTCCAGGAGGCTGTGGCTAATGGGGCCTGTGGGTGCGGGTGTTTCCGCCCCTGTGGGTCACTGCTCTTGGACTGGGGTTCCCAACTCCGGTCCTGGTGGGCCGCACCATGTTCGGGTTTTCATGCTGTCCCTGATGAATATGCATGAGATACATCTGCATACCATGGGGGGCGGTGCATCGACATACAGCACAGGCATCTTTATTGCAGACAGCATGGAACCTGAATGTTGTTTGGACCTCCGGGACTGCTTTTGGGAGACTCTGCTCTCGGTAATGTGCCTGTTTGTGGTGTCTGTGCTCTGTAGGGTAAAATGTAGGTGTTCCAGGCATGTTTATTCTATCAGATAGATAGATTCAGGAGTGATATGCGGAAATATTTCTTTACGGAAAGAGTAGTGGATCCGTGGAATAGTCTCCCAGTGGAGGTGGTAGAGATGAGGACAGTAACTGAATTCAAAAAAGCATGGGACCAACACAGAGGATCTCTAAAGGTAAAAAGTGGACTGTTGTAGTTGTTGATATGGAAGGACAGACTAGATAGGCCATGTGGTCTTTTTCTGTCATCATGTTTCTATGTTTCTATCAGCAATAAAAGGTTCCATCTTTCTTACCACGGTTTATTACTGGTAAAAACTATGAGGACAGAGTTGGCAGGGACCACAGCTAGGGTTTGAACCTGTGACCTTCTGCTCCTGAGTGCACTGGCTGTGCTTACTGTGCCGCACTGATGCCACAGGGACAGATTGTTCCCTGGAGGTACCATGACTGTTTGTCATACGGAGCCTGTCTGTTGCAGTGCACAGCACCCACCTACATGGGTCTGGGCCGTGGCCTGCTTTGGTCAGATGTCACTGCCCCCTCCGCCACTGGTACCCCTCCGCCGCCATGCTGCCATGCCCTTCTGCTGGTGGTGCTGGTGGTGCGCAGTCTCAGGCCATCCAGTGTGCGGTTAGGCAGCTGCCTATGGTGTGGGTAATGGGGTAGGGGTGCCTGGATGGACGTCCACGCTTCCCCCCAGCACCGCCTGCCACTGTTCTGTGCCCTTAGGGGTAGCTGCTGGGTATTGTCCCCTGTGACACTGTGGGGTACACACTCGTGCCCATGTTGGGCCCTCATCAGTTGCAGTCTGGCTCTACTGTTTATGCATTCCTATGGGCCAACTCAGCATCACCCTAGTCCCCACTGTGGCCCAGCTGCACCACAGCATGTGCCGCCTGCAGCCCTCTGTATCC
Organism: Ichthyophis bannanicus; assembly: GCA_033557465.1. Lineage (NCBI taxonomy): Eukaryota > Metazoa > Chordata > Amphibia > Gymnophiona > Ichthyophiidae > Ichthyophis > Ichthyophis bannanicus. The sequence continues at coordinate 167,736,698 of CM066036.1, read as the reverse complement.
CTTTTTCCAGCATCTGCCCAGTTTCCCATTACGACATGCCCACCCTGCTGTTGCAGAACATGTGCACGCCATGGGGAACCTGTCCATTAACAAGGGGAAGCCCTGATCTGTGCTATTTCACTGTGGCATCATTCACCTTCTATGGGGACAGAGCATACATCCTTCCACAGTTAATATCTTTTTCTGAGGCTTTCTCAGTGGTATTTATTGCTGTTTCCCATTTATATCACAGTTGGCTAGCTTGGTTATGTTTTTTTCCTCGTTTCTTCCGGTCATTTTCACTGCTTATTTGCCCTTTTGTTCCGTGCACATGTATCACACTTATCACGTTTTGTGGGTTTCCCTGCCTATGCTGTACATTGCTGACACTCAAATGGTTTCTCTCCCCTGCAAATGTGCATCTAACGGCAGGTTTTCATTCGCGGTAGGATTCAGCCCTTGAGTTCAGCGCATTGGTGTGCCTGGAGCCTCTCCCCGCCCACTCTCCGCCCATTGACCCCTTCTCTCTGCCCTCTCTCCACCTTCTGCGGTGTTTTACCGCGCCGCGGAGCTTTACGATTGTTACCTGAGGTTAACGCGCGTTCTGAGACGTTAACAATCGTTAACGTCTCAGAACGCACGTTAATGTCATGTAACAATCGTTAATGTTACATAATGCGCGTTATGTAACGTTAACGCAGTTTAGTAAACATGTCCTTAAGACTGCTTATTAAACATACCCCATAGCCTGGACAGTGCATTGTAAACTCATAAACAGCTTTTATCTATCGTGCCAATGAATCATGCAGTTTCTTCATCAGGCAGACACTAGTCATACAGTTTGAATAATCTGCATCAGGAATACCTGTTTGAAGCTGTAATTTATGCGATCCGCGCTTCTCAATGATCTTTACTGCATTTAATCAGGCATAGCATGATGCCAGTATCTTTACTTTATCACACTTTCTGCTCTTCATGTTTTAATACTCCATCGATTAGGCATAAGGACTACAGCTATTGGATCGCATTGAGCATACAGAATATGTGAAACATGTTATTATATTGCATGGCTGCCTGATGAATATACTGTATGTTGCACTAGCAAGATATGTAAGATCTGGATTTTATGATGTTACAGCGAACCATCCTGGCTATGCTTGCTGCACATGTCAAGAGGAATTATGGTTTAAGTGATTTAATGTGCACACAAAAACTTAATTAAAAATTTCAATGATGGACATTATTAAATAGCAACTGATTACTATAACGGATATGAGTGGTGTGAATTTACACATGCCCTGTTGCTTTGAGCATATATATGAAGATCCACATCATAATTTCCTTAAAGTCCTGGTAAGAAAGAGGGCTGGATGATATTCAACCTGATCTCTATGGATAAAAAAAATCTGGATATCTTGATAATGACTGCCACTGAATATCTCCATTACGGCGGATAGTGGCGATATTCATCTGTTTTCTGAATAACTTATCCTGATAGCAGGATAATACCAAGCTACAAGAAGGGGCTGGTAAGTCTCTGGTTTTCTAATGAAACAGAAAGCTAAGGGCACATTTCAGTTCCGGAGCTCTGCAGGGAGATCGTTCGGATCTCCGGAACTGAAGTGTGCCCTTAGCTATTTCGTTACAAGACCAGAGACTTATCAGTCCCCCCTCGTACTAATATACAATCTCAAGTTAAGGCTGAAAAAGGGCAAGCCACTCATAAAAATGTTTCACCACCTGTAAAATTTATTTGTCACTTTGGATGCAAATGACAGAGCACCAAAAGAGCTATGGGATGACATCAAGAAAGCTGTGCTCAAAAAAGGCAAAATGCAGCTGGAAAAGGTGAAACTGCAAAAATAGCCAACATGGATGACTGAAGAAGCTCCGAAAAGTAATCTTAAATGCAGAGCAGCTAAAGCCAGAGAAGAGCGACATAATCATAGAATTTAACAGAGATTTCCAATGTGCAGCAAGGCAAGATAAAGAGAAGCACTGTAATGATGCATACAAGGAAATATATTCATAAAATATCAGAGGAAGAACAAGATTGATGCTGGTCTCAAAGTGATGCTCCATAGTAGTAAAACATCAACATTGATGTTTTACCCCCTGAGGGTATCAGAGCGAGACCAGAGCCATTTTGAGCAGTACCAGAGATGGGGCAGGAGTGGATGGGGACCACTTCTGCCCCAAACACTGCTGCATTACTAGAGAAACCCAAGTAAGGACCAGGGTAGGGTTTGGAAGGTTGGGGGCTCCAGTTGGTTATCGAAGCATGTACTGGCCTGATTGGGGAAGGAGAGTTTGCCCATTATGTTGGCTGATGGCTGGGGGGGGGGGGGGGACTGGGGATGTCTCTAAGGGTCCCACAGGTTTTATGATCTACGGCACTGGGCTTTGACATGGATTGGGGGGCAGAGGGAGCCACCACTGTCCCTGCAACCGTGATGCTGCTCTGCTGATAGTCCAGCTGCATATAATGCCACTTCTTGATGTAGCATTATCTGTAGCTGTACTATCTGCATTTTTGACAGCCAGAGTGCAGCAGTTGTCCTCCTATTGGCTGTCAGCAGCTGTCACGCCTTCGCTCCACCCTGATCCTGCCTCTCCCCACACTTACAGCGGGATATACAGATACCACAGAAAGTCGTTATGCTATCTGCATTTCCCCTGCATTAGCTATCTATGCAGCCCAATAGCATGACTATCTGTTGCACTGACAGCTAATGCATTTCAATTAATATGCCCCTTTGTGTACTGTGTGATCTATGGCCAGTTTTTCCTCTTGTTTGTGAATTCAGTTCATTTGCAGAACGAAACTTTCTTCTTGTTCTGAATGAAATAATTTATAGGCTGCTTTTTCTAACAAGTAGATTCAAGGCAGATTACTAAGTACATATTAAAACATACATTAATGAATCAGATATATCTTTTTAGTGTAGCAAATTTCTAACTCCCTAGATATTTCTTCTGTTCACAGACTTTACTGTTTCAGATCTCCATGCCATCCATAAAATGACACTTTACTTCTAACCCCTCTCCAATGTTGCTCACAAAGATTATTGGACAGAACCCTTAGATACTCCAATTATCACCTTTTTTTCACCTCCTAGTAAATTACGTGTGCCACTACACTCTATCATCAGTTAATCAATTTCTAATCCATTTTGGGACCCACACCCAGTGTATTCATGAGCTTCCTATGTGATACAGAATCAATAATTCAGCTAAAATCAGGTAAGCCACCTCCAGCACACAATGTTACTCTAATTCTCTAGTCCCCCAATTGAGAATCAGATTTCTTTGACACTGTCTTCCACTGTTAATACTATGGTGCCTCAACTCTTCAATCCACTGGATTGTAGATAGTTGATTTTCTCACAATGCGGATAAGACTCACTAGCCTGCACTTTCCACCCTCTTCTCTTTTACCACTTTTGTGAAAATAGACAATAACTACTCTTCTCAAATTCCTTAGAACCTCTTCCATCTCCAATTAAACACCTATGTCAGCAGATTCACCAGAACCTCTGACCATTTGACACTCATTAATGTTTGCACTAGTACTAATCTGCTTTGATAAGTAGGTCACATAAAATTATTTCTTATTCATCTGTACATTCCACTTGTCAGAGAAACATATTTGTGATGCGCAGTAATTATTACATTTGCAGTACCCTAACTACATTGAATAATTAAATAGATGTTCCATTATTTTATGACTGCCTCAGTTTCTTTTAGACTGATTGCTTTTCTTAATATTGTTCTAATAGATTAATGTGTGGGTATAGTGTTAAATGAAAAGACAAAAGATATTTATAAAACAAATATTTAGCAATTCAAATAAGGGTTATCTCTGCTTTAGATAGTTTATTTACATACCCATTGAGATTCCAAAGTAGTTTTCTAACAGATCTTTTGGTCAATGTGTATAAATAATAAACACTTATATTCTTGCGGAGGGACAGACTTCATTTTAAAATATTTTTATAACCCTATTTCAGCAAGGTTTGTCTCATCCAGCCAGCTATATGATAACTATAGTAATGGGCCTGGAACTTAAGATATGCGTGGAAGTTAGGCATATGCATTAAAAATTTGTGGTTAGGGTAAGAATTTTGCTACCCTCCTCATATCTATAATAGATTGTCATATTTATAATATATGAAGGCATATTTTACAAATGATGTCCAAGTGCAATATGGGATGTCCAAGCCAGAATGAAAAAAAATGAGGCATATCCCAGTTCAGCCACAATTTCACAAACGTGGACATACCCAATATGGACGTTGTCTTAGACATCCTCAGAACAGTATTCAAGACTGGAGATATCTAGGAATAACCTAATGGTTAGAGTAATGGGCTAGGGTCAAAGTTCAAATCCCACTGTTGCTACAATTGTGATCGTGGAGAGTACTGAGGATGGTGGTATGCCATCTTTTCTACACCCTTCGGTTGTTTTATGAGCAAAACAAGCACTTCACCAATGCCTACTCGTGCCTGGAGCAGGTTGGGATCGTGGACATCGCTGTCATTTCTCATATCAAGTGGGGACATCAAAGTCCATTCCACTACCCCAGATGCACTTCTGCCATGCCCTCTGTCTACTAGGCTATCCCTGAACTGGGCATGTATTTAAAAGCCATTTGTAAAATATCTCTTGGGATGTGTTTAGGATTTGGACGCCTGAATGTGCATTTTCAGACATCCAAATTACAACTAAGGCTTTTAAAATGACCACTATGGAGTGCAAAATTATTAAGACCTTAATACACCTTGCACCACCTGTCTTTTGTTGCTAATCTGGTAGTTAAATGGACCTGCATATATGTTCAAATCTGCTATTTAACACTAGAAGCCCCAAATACGTCAATTGACGCAAATGCATCTTCAAAGTTGTATACCAGCGCCACTGCTAGAACCATGTCAGTTATGTTCCATAACTTTGTTAGCGAGGTCAAGATGTGCAAATATGTGCATTGAAAATTAATGACAGATGCACCACCTAGCAGGAAAATGAATTTATACCTAAAAGCCCCAAAGTACATCAATTGACGCAACCAAGAAAATTGAGGGGTTTCACACGTTTTCTTACAACGACTAACATAAGAACAGTGTTAACTAAATTTAAAAGTAACTGCAAATTCAAAAGTAACTGCAAAGTCCGAAACTGCAAATTCAAAAGTAACTGCAAAGTCCATGTCAGTTAACGAATGAACAGGATAAGCATGTATGGTTTGCTATTGTACATTTAGAGTCTATGCGCAACTGGCGCAGTATGTCAACAGACACTGTCCACAAACTGGACGCTTGCATTTATCGCACAGCATGACAGTATGATTTAGTTTGCAGTTGGCCTTGACTGCACACATTACTCGCTTTGCCAGTTTGTTTGTCGCAACAGTGGCTGGCATTGACTCGGAGTACAAACGTTGAGCAGCACAAGTTTCTCGCAGCTGCTCCGACAGTATGTGAAGAAACTGTCTTCTTGGCATGGTGATGCTGGTTTGCTTGCAGAAAATAATCCAGGCATTGATGGCTGCCAAGTCGAGAATATTGAAGAAAACAGCTAGTGTCCATCTATGACATGCAGATTTGGTGGACATTTGATGGCACATTGAGTCCAGCATGTCGACACCGCATTTATTCTTGTTGTAGTACAACAAACTTTCAGGCTTCAGCTTGCCACTGGTTTCACATATCGCACCTTTGTGCAAAGTCGACAAAATGGCAACAGTCGTCTTCTGTTTCATCTGTACTGTACTACGGTCATTGATCCATTGGTATAGAACTTGGATTGGTACAGTTCAAGTTTTATAAATGATGGTAGTTCTCTGCGATTCAGATGAATGGTCCTGACCAATGAAGTGCGCTTCTTCAATAGTTTCTCAGCATGGTTACGGCTCGTAAAAAAATTATCGACCGTAACGTTGTATCCTCGCTGATAATATGGCTGCATTAGAGTCATGACCACATGCGTTCCTAAACTGCCAACTCTTTCATCATCTTTCCCAGTATACGGTTTCACATTCAAACAGTATTCGGACTGCAATTCTGCCAAGATCCAGAACTTTATTCCAAATTTATCTGGCTTATTTGGCATGTACTGCATGAATTTGCATTTGCTTTTCATTGGGAATAGTTGTTCATCTACAGTAAGTGAATCTTCTGGTACGTAACACTTTTGACTGTTATCAACAAATCTGGATAACACCCATGTCATTAGGCCAAATTTGTCACACTTCACTCTTTCCTGACGTGAAGCTCTGACATCAAATCGCATGAATTTCTTTACTTCTTTGTATCTGTTTCGTGACATTGTTTTCCTAAATGCTGCACAGCCTTACATTTCAGACCACAACAAATCAATTGGAAAGTTTTTGGCATTCATGAAACCTCTTAGATATGCCAGTCCCAGAAATGCTTCTATTTCATCTTTATAAACCAAAAATTAACCACCCCTCACTCACTTCAATAAACCTATACCCAGCTAACAAGTGATTCAATAGTGACTGATGTACAATACCTTATACTATTTTTTTGTCGGAAGTTATTGCCGTGAGAGATTTCTCCCTCATGAAGCGTGACTTCCCTTTTAATTACTTTTATGGTAACTAAACCACCGTATAAAATTCATGAAGCAATTGCATTACTCAATGCTACTTCATAACCAATTCTAATTCCAACCGTTGCATTTCAACTTTAAAAATTTCATTCTATGCAGATTTTCAACGGACACAGTACTGCGTTTAGATCCGTACTCTTTTTCCGGCTCTGTTTCAACGCTTAATATCTGCTTAGTATACTCATCTGAATTAGTGAGTTAGATAGTTCCTTCTTTCAGTTCGAATGAAGTCTTCTCATATCTTTCAGTTCGAATGAAGTCTTCTCATATAAACTGGATCATTCTGTTGGTGCAGCCTTACTTGTGTGAGTAGCAAGGCTAAGTGAAAAGATATTTAAAGCTGTTAAGAGCCACCCTTGATGATGTCACCATCAGTCAGATTGGTCTCTTGATCTATAATGTTTAAACTAAGCTAAGCCAATCCTGTTCTGCATTCAACCCATGGGGTTCCAAACAGCCAATCCGAAAAATCCAATGTTGTTCAATCCATTGGAGCCGTTGCTCTCTATTTCCCCCTCTTGAACTAGGGGGCACTTGATCAATAATTCGCCATTGAAAATCCATAAAAGAGTGTCCAAATTCCATACAGTGTTGCACTAATGGAGCTGTAATAACTCCATTCCGTATTCGGGATGCATGCTCCTGAAGATGAACTTTCACTTTTCTAATCGTTCGACCTACGTATACTTTAGTGCACGGGCAGATTAGAACGTAAACCCCATAAGTGGTGGAACATGTGGTAAATCCTTTAGACAACTGTCTTATTGTGGTATGTGGAATTTGCCATTCATTACCTTCTATTGTTTGCTGACATAACTCACAGGACATTCCTTTAGAACACCTAAAGTGTCCGATTGGGAAATCTTCAGAAACCTGCGATAATTGAGGCTGTATTGTACTAAGCAAATTACCTATGTTTTGGCCTCTGGTGTATGCTATCCGTAACGGTTTCCGGAAGCAATCATGAAGGGCCAAAACATGCCAATGTTTCTTCAAAATAGAAGTTATTTTTGAACTGTGCAGCATGTATGGTAAAATGCCAGTAATGAAATCATCCTCAGGTTGTGTATTTTTGTTTATAACCTGTAACCACTCCTTGTGTGTATATCTCGCTCGTGTCCGAGCCTGCTGTATTACATTTAGTGGATAGCCTCTCTGCAGTAGTCTGATTTTCAAGTCCTGTGCATGATATTCAAATTCATGAAGGGAAGTACAGATTCTACGAAGTCTTAAGAACTGGCCATAAGGTAAACCTCTTTTCAAAGCTGGAGGGTAAAGCTAGAGAACTGTAACAGAGTGTTTCTCTGCACAGATTTTCGATACAAAGTAGAGCATAGCCGAGTTCCTTGTTTAAAGAGCTTTACGTCTAAAAATTCTAGATGTTGTGCATGAAAATGCAATGTGAATGATAAGTTTTCTTTTTGAACATTCAACCAGGCAAGAAATTTTGATAAAGCTTCTTCAGTGTCATTCCACAGAACAAAGAAAGATATCATCCAAAAATCTGACCCATGTATTTATCTTGGAATACCATTCAGATGCAAAGATAATTCTTTCCTCAAACTCTGCCAGATATAATGTGGCAATAGATGGAGCCACCGTGGCTCCCATTGCTATACCATGGGTCTGATAATAGAATTTATTGTCAAATTGAAAATTTTTTTTAGTAAGAACTAAAGATAACATTCGAAGCAAAAATTCCTTTGGTAAACGTGAAGGTAAGGCTAATTCCAAATCCTTTATTACTTGTAAAGCCTCTTGCTGAGATATATTGGTGTAGAGAGCTACTACATCCAGAGACACCAAAATAGCATTTTCTACAGATTGTGTAATTGAATCTATCTTCTCCAGAAAATGGGACGTGTCCCTAATATAAGAGGTAACCTTCTGTGCACATGGTCTCAGAAAAATGTCACAAAATTGTGACAATGGCTCCAATATGGAGCCTCTACAAGAGACAATAGGTCTCCCCGGTGGATTTATGAGGGACTTATGTATCTTGGGCACCGTATAAAAGTACGGAGTCAAAGGATATTTCGGTGTCAAAAATTGGAATTCTTTTTTGGTTAGCCAACCCTGATTTAATCCTTCTTGCATCAAAGTCTGAATTATCACCTGTATTTCTGATGTGGGGTCTATATCTAATGGTCGATAAAATTTAGGATCATTCAACTGTAATAAAGCTCCTGTAACATACTGTTCTCGAGATTGTATCACAGTGGCACCTCCTTTGTCAGCTCTTTTCACTATTTGGACACTCTTTTATGGATTTTCAATGGCGAATTATTGATCAAGTGCCCCCTAGTTCAAGAGGGGGAAATAGAGAGCAACAGCTCCAATGGATTGAACAACATTGGATTTTTCGGATTGGCTGTTTGGAACCCCATGGGTTGAATGCAGAACAGGATTGGCTTAGCTTAGTTTAAACATTATAGATCAAGAGACCAATCTGACTGATGGTGACATCATCAAGGGCGGCTCTTAACAGCTTTAAATATCTTTTCACTTAGCCTTGCTACTCACACAAGTAAGGCTGCACCAACAGAATGATCCAGTTTATATGAGAAGACTTCATTCGAACTGAAAGATATGAGAAGACTTCATTCGAACTGAAAGAAGGAACTATCTAACTCACTAATTCAGATGAGTATACTGAGCAGATATTAAGCGTTGAAACAGAGCCGGAAAAAGAGTACGGATCTAAACGCAGTACTGTGTCCGTTGAAAATCTGCATAGAATGAAATTTTTAAAGTTGAAATGCAACGGTTGGAATTAGAATTGGTTATGAAGTAGCATTGAGTAATGCAATTGCTTCATGAATTTTATACGGTGGTTTAGTTACCATAAAAGTAATTAAAAGGGAAGTCACGCTTCATGAGGGAGAAACCTCTCACGGCAATAACTTCCGACAAAAAAATAGTATAAGGTATTGTACATCAGTCACTATTGAATCACTTGTTAGCTGGGTATAGGTCTATTTCATCTTTGGCTACATCCCATGATAAACGGGCATACTCCACAGTATAGCTCCTGATGTGACTCACAAAACCGGGGTCAATGATCAATCTAAATGCATCCACTGGTGTTTCAACATTACGACAATATGCAGTAACCCCACTTTTAGCAGTGAATACATTTTGGGCCTGCAATCTGCCACTGCTTTCACCCTGTGACATGATCTTCCATTCAGTCCCATCTTTTGCTACCACTGTTGATCCTGTCGTCCTGCTCTTGTTTTCAGCGATTATTGAATAATGAGCATCATCATCACTTTCATCAGTGTTTCTGCAGTAGTCTGAACCAGTCAAATCCTCTACGCCTGCACAACCTGTAACATGTAGGTCAACGTTTGAATCTGATTCAGTCAAATCAGAGCCACTGTCAATTTCTAAAGTATCTTGCAGCTTGGCAAGTGCCTGCACTGCTGTCATGCGCTGCGGTCGCGGTTCTCTCGTTTTCTGCATCGAAGCGGTAGCCGCAGCTGGCAACAGATCAACTAATTTTGCACCAGCACATCTAGGCACTACTGTCTTCTTATGAGGTCTCCGTGTTCTGTACATAGAATCATAGAAAAAAAATGAATAAAATTTCAGGGAGGAAGCGATATGCTAAATGTTCTGGAGTGTCGGCCTGTTCTAGGGCATGTTCAAAAGTCATGACATTGTACATACCTGTGTAACAGAGTAAATTTTGGTTTTAAATCAATCACTGTTTCCAGTTTTACTCAGAAATTACAAACCAATAAACACATGATGACGTCATGTAATGACGTCACATACTGCACGTATTAAACAAATAAGTAACTTCAAATTAATTCACATCTGCATTTCATGCTAAACGCAGTCATCATGATAATGCGTCAATTGATGCGCTTTGGCATTTCAAGGTAAAATGCCTTTTGGGGCTTCTAGTGTTAAAGAAGTACACTAAAGTGAAAGAGCTTTTGTATTTAAAAGCTCTTAATGAAAATGTACAAAGTTATACTTGAACCAGGAAGATTTTAGTTTAATTTGTTCTTGACAGAAAATTAAGATTTCCTCTATTCTAGAGGAAATCTGATTGGGAAAATACACATTATATTTTAAATCTGATTTGAAAACTGCATTTACCTATCTTATCAAATCAGTTTCAGAAGATTTTTCTTTATAAAAGGTTTGTCAGAGGTGGTACTGGAGACATTCTTGCACGATGAAATGTGTGAGGGATTTGTTCTCTCTGAGGAATAAACTATGCATCAGTAAATCCTGCAACAAAAACAGTCCCTTAGAGAACATGCATAACCAGTGGAAAAATGAACAATATTGATTCAGTTTTTGTCGGTCAAAAAGGTTCAAATAGAAGTTTCAGTAACCCCAGAAGATGAGTACTGGAAAGGAAATTGAAAGGTTCTTTACCATTTCATGAAGGAGCCTCAGTCCCTCAAGATAAGAAGTTGAGAAGTACACACTTTCAGCGTAACACAAGGCACATTTCCTTTTTACTCCACTTGCAGACTCCCCCCTCCCCCTGGGTCCAGCATCGCTTCCTCTCTTTCTCCCCTATTCCCCCCCTAGGCCAGACCCTCCTCTCAAATCTTTCTTTCTCTGGCAGTGATTGAAATAATGAAAAAAACAGTGATAACACATGCCAGCACCGGACAGCCACAAAGCCTCTCAGACCATGAAGTCTTGAGCACTTCCACGTCCCGTCCCATGGCAATAGGAAATGTGAGTCAGGGGCGGGATGCAGAAGGGCTCAAGACAGCATGGACTGAGAGATTTGTGACTGGCTGTCACAGGCATGCATTATCACTGTTTTTTTCCATTGTTCCAGTCACTGCAGGAAAAAAAAAGGTTTGAGATGAGGTGTTGGCCAAGGGGTGAATAGGGGAGAGAGGGGGAGATAACGGAGAATACTGGAAGGTGGCAGTAGCAGGTGCTGCTGACATCAGTAGCAGTGAGCAGAATTGTGAGGGACCATGGCCCTGCAGATCTGCTGCACAGAGGGGGGAGGGAGGGGGGAAGGCACAGACATCTGTGGTATTGAGACAAAATTAAAAAAATAAAATGAATGAAACCTCCAACAGGTAGTACAGCTTTGCAAAACATGCCTGATTAAGAACTAGACTAAATAAATTACAACAAAGACTTTCTTTACAGCACCATTCTCCTTATTTAAAAAAGGAGTGGATGAAAAAGACTTGTTCCTGTGGCACTACTTAAAGCTGTCACACTGCCATAAGACAAAATCAAAATCACTGCTGAATTGACAAGGGACTTTCAAACGTAAAAAATAGGACTGGGAGAAGCAATTTCAGAAATGTGGGGATTCCAGAAGGAATGAAAGGTGATAAGTCAGCTAATGTTATGGGGAAATTCAGTTTAGAAAGAGCCTGGAGAATGAAAGAGTTCAAAGAATGTCTATCTTCCTTTTTCGCTTTATTCAAAATTTTAACAAGCATTCACTTGAAAGAAATAGGAACACTGCAATTAAAACACAAATGGAAAAGAACAAGAAACGAACAAAGCAATAATTAGGAACTACTCCATAAAGCGACCACCACATATTAAATAAAGTGAAAGAAGGAGAGATACCAAAGATCTAACTATGAGCCAGATAATACCCTTTGAAAAAGAAAAGCGAAGATCTCATAATGAGAAGGTCATCCCAGCCTATTTAATATCAATGTGAATACTACTCCTTGGCAAACACTAATTCTAGGATGCATTGCTCATACCTCACTTCTTAGAAGGGAATATAACAGAGAGAGTTTAAAAAAAAAAGATATATTTAAAAATTTTTAATATGCATTTACAAAGAAATCTAAGAAAGCTTTCACTAAGAGATATCACCTCTTGGCTCATAAGAAACTTTTTCCTTCATTCCTTTAAAAATATACAAAGATGAGAAACAAACTCGGGGGGGGGGGGGGGAGGTAGGGAGATATTCAAAAGGGTTTAGTTGGTTAGAGGGACCTGGAGCACTCTAGGAATAGACCCTAAAACAAGTGACTGGGTTAGAAATTGGTTAAGTGGAAGGCCACAAAGGGTACAGGTAAAAGGAGCTCATTCTGAGGAGAAGGAGGTTACCAGTGGTGTGCAGCAGGAATCTGTCCTTGGTCCAATTCTTCACAACATTTTTGTTAGTGTTATTGCAGAAGGGCTGTCCGGTAAGGTTTGTCTTTTTTCAGATGATACCAAAATCTGCAATAGAGTAGACACCCAGGAAGGTTTGGATAACATGAGGAGGGATCTAGCTAAGCTTGAAGAATGGTCTAGAATTTGGCAGTTAAGATTTAATGCTAAACAATGCAGGGTCATGCATTTGAGCTGCCACAATCCAAGGGAGCAGTACAGCATAGGGGACAAAGTACTTTTGCCCTTGAAAGAAGAGAGGGACCTAGGAGTGATTGTTTCCGATGATCTTAAAGTGAATAAACAGAAAAAAAAGGTGACAGTGAAAGCCAGAAGTATGTTTGGGTGCACAGGGAGAGGAATGGCCAGCAGAAAAAAGGAGGTGATAGTGCCTCTGTATAAGTCTCTGGTGTGACTTCATTTGGAGTATTATATGCAATTCTGGAGACCACACAAAAAGATACAAACAGGTTGGAGTTGGTAAAGAGGGTGGCTACTAAGGTGGTTAGTGGTCTTCATTATAAAGCATGTGAGGAAAGACTTAAAGATCTTAATATGTATACATTAGAGCAGGGGTGTCAAACTCAAATACACAGTGGGCCAAAATGTAAAACTTGAACAAAGTCGCGGGCCAGCATTGAACAAATGAACCTTTTAATATGGACCCAAACAAGATTTGCTTTAACATTGAATATGAAGCAACACTTATTACTATACAATTTATAACTTAATAGTTCAGATATGCAAAAACCAATTTCAAATAAAAAAAAACATCAATGACATTCATTTATTAAATAAGATTTAAATAATAATAAATAATAATTTTTAAAATAAAATAACAATAATAAAATTAATCAACCATTCAAGCCCATGTCTTGGAGTAGCAAGAAAAAGTGCATAAAGAAAACGTTAATTATTGCTCAGTTTGCTGCACACTGATCTAATCTGATGTGCCCAAGCCAGATACCTGGCATCTCTTCTTGGATGATAGTTCATCAATGTCTGGGCTCAGGCTTTGAGCTGAGGAAATCCTCAGTATCGAGCGAAGGTGTTCATCAGTCAGACGTCTCCTGTGAGATGTTTTGGTCATCTTCATCGAGGAGAAAAGTTGCTCACATAGATAAGTGCTGCCGAACATGGAGAGCATCTGAGCAGCTTGGGTGCGGAGCTGAGGCATTGTGTCAGGGATGAACTGTGGAAACTGGGCGGCGCCCACAGCATCATACTTTGACTTCAGCGTGTCATTACACTGGAGTTCAATTAGCTCCATTTGGAGGTTGGTTGGTGCGTTTTCCACATTAACTGCAAAGGGATTACTGAGCAGTTCAAACCTACATTTCTGGACATCAAAGTCGGCAAATCGCCGGCTAAACTCAGCGCCGAGTACACTGAGTTTTTCAGCAAACTGTGCGCATGGGAACAAGTTGGTAAAGAACTGCGTTTTCATGGTTTGGTAGCAGGGAAAATGGCCAAGGTTTCCTTGCAGCATCTGATTCTCCCACAGGCACAGTTTAGTTTTAAAAGCCCTCACTGCAGCGTACATGTCTGTGATGATGCGCCCCCGCCCCTGAAGCTGCAGGTTCAGCGCATCGAGATGGCTCGAGATGTCACACAGAAAGGCCAGCTCACACAGAAACTTTTTCTCCCGAAGCTCTGCTGTGTCCTTCCCTTTGCTTTCCAGAAACTGACATATTTCCTCATGCAGCTCAAAACATCTATTCAGTACTTTTCCTCGGCTTAACCATCTCACCTCTGTGTGATACGGCACGTCTGCATATTACGAACCACACTCCTCCAGAAAAGACTTAAACTGGCGGTGATTCAGACCTTTGGCTCTTATAAAGTTAACTACTTGTGTTACTGTGGTCATAACATGTTCCATCTTTAGGGCTTTGCCACACAATGATTCCTGATGTATGATGCAGTGATAAACAGTTAGTTCACCTGCACAGTTCTCTTCCTGCATCTTCTCCTGGACCCTGCCCACCAGTCCATTTGTTTTACCGCACATCGCTGGCGCACCATCTGTCGTTAATCCCACGAGTTTATCCCACGGCAGCTTTATTTCAGTTACGCATTTGGAAACCTCCTCAAAAATTTCCTTTCCTGTGGTTGTGCCATGCATTGATTTGAATCCCAATAGCTCCTCCGTAACACACATATTTGAGTCCACTCCACGGATGAAGACTGACAGCTGAGCAGTATCAGATGCGTCACTGCTCTCATCCACAGCAAGGGAGAATGCAACGAAATCTTTTCCCTTTTCCAAAAGCTGGTCATACAGATTGGTGGCAAGATCACATGTGCGATCAGCTACTGTGTTTCTGCTCAGGCTCACGTTTGAAGAGGCTTGCTTTTTCTCTGGGCACACGATGTCACAAACTTTCAACATGCACTTTTTCACAAACTCTCCCTCATTAAAGGGCCGGGCTGATTTTGCGATCTCTGCTGCCACAATATAACTAGCCTTTACAGCAGCCTCACTTTGTGATGTGGCTTTTTTGAACATATTCTGTTGTGAAACCAAACTTCTTTTCATCTCCTCCACTTTCTGGCTCCTTTGAGTCATGTCCAGGTCCTTGTACTTGTCATGGTGTTTTGTTTCATAGTGTCGTCGAATGTTATACTCCTTAGTTATAGCCACGTTGACTCCACAAATCAGACAAACAGGTCTGTCTTTTACATATGTAAACAAATATTCTGTCTTCCACCTGTCCAGAAAGTTCCTGTTGTCTGCCTTTCTTTTTGCCATTTTTGGGAAGGGGTTCCACAGTGACAGTTGTAGCTTGAGATCGCTATGACTTCTGTCACACAGGAGAGGGCGTTTCTGGGACCTGTCCTGATTGACGTGCCAAAACAGCAAGGCATTATGGGATTTGTAGTATTAGCGATGAATGAATGCGCTGTATAATACCGGCGGGCTAGCTCTAGTAGTCATTTGGTATTGCCTCGCGGGCCAAATATAATTACACTACGGGCCAAATTTGGCCCGCGGGCCAGAGTTTGACACCTATGCATTAGAGGAAAGGCAGGATAGAGGAGATATGATAGAGAAATTTAAATACCTCTATGGCATAAATGCACACGAGAGCCTCTTTTGATTAAAAGCAAGCTCTTCTACAAGGGGGCACAGGATGAGGGTGACTACTACTACTGAGCATTTGTATAGCACTACAAGTCATATGCAGTGCTGCACAGACATGTAAGAGACAGTCCCAGCTCATAGAGCTTACAATCTAGTCAAGACAGACAACACAGAAGGTGCAGGCTGGGATAAAACAAGGGGAAAGGAAAAGAAAAAGGAGATCAAGTTCCAAAAGCAGCAGCGAAGAGGTGAGTTTTCAGTCTGGATTTGAAGAGGGTCAGAGAAGGTGCCTGGCGTACAGACAAAGGTAGTTTTTTCCAGGCGTAAGGTGCAGCAAGGTGAAAGGAGCGATATTTGGAGTCAGCAATAGAAGAAAAGGGCACAGATAGAAGGAGTTTGCCAGAAGAGTGGAGTTCCCGAGGGGGGTTGCAAGGAGAGATAAGAGAAGAAAGGTAGTGAGGAGATGCAGAGTGAATGCATTTATAGGTCAGTAGGAGGAGTTTGAACTGGATGTGAAAATGGATAGGAAGCCAGTGAAGTGACTTGAGAAGAGGAGGCTGGTGGAAGATTAGGCGTGAAGCAGAGATTGAACAGATTGAAGGGGAGAGATATGATTCAAAAGGAGACCAGAAAAGAGTAAGTTACAGTAGTCAAGACGGGAGGTGATTAAGGAGTGGATAAGTGTCTTAGTAGTGTGTTCAGAAAGAAAAGGATGGATTTTGCTGATGTTATAGAGAAAGAAACGGCAGGTCTTAGCTATCAGACAAATGTGTGTGGAGAAGAAGAGAGAAGAGTCAAAGACAACACCAGGATTTCGAGCCAAGGAAACAGGAAGGAGCATGGAGTTATCCACAGAGACTGAGAAAGGAAGAAGAGGAGGGGAGGTTTTAGGGGGAAAGATAAGAAGTTCAGTCTTGGCCATGTTCAGTTTCAAGCGGCGGTGAGAGGGGTGAAAGGGATAGACTCGGGAGTAATATGTAGAAATATTTTTTTACAGAAAGAATGGTAGATGTGTGGAAAAGTCTCTCAGTGGAGGTAGTAGAGATGAGTAGGATAGTATCTGAATTCAAGAAAGCAAGGAGCAAACAAAGAAGATCTATAAAGGAAAAATGGGGACTATTGTAGTTGATATGGAAGGTCAGACTAGATAGGCTATGTGGTCTTTTTCTGCCATCATGTTTCTATGTTTCTATGTTCCAGACTTTAATCCTTCCATCTTGCTGTTGCTTATGTTTGGAACAAACTACCTGAGTATGTATATCAAGCTTTACCTCTGGCCCTTTTCAAATCCAGGCTGAAAACTTACCTCTCCGATGCAGCTTTTGGATCCTGATCCACTTAGTCTCCTGCTCTCCAACTATGTTTTTCCTTACCATTCCCCTAGATGCATCCTTGTCCCCAGCTATTGTGTAGTCTTCCTTGACTAGATTGCAAACTCTGATGCGCAAGGGCCATCTTTTACATGTGTCTGTACAATGCTGTGTATGCCTTGTAGCGCTATACAAATGATCAGTAGTAGAAGTAGTAGTAGTATTAAAAAACTGAGGAACCAGGAAAAAACAGCTGAGGCTGTGCCTTTGGGTGATCCTCAGCAGTTTGTCCAATGTTTGTAGTTGACGTTTCAAAGTCCTAGGGATTCCACCTTCAATGATGTTGAGTTTATTGATGATTCTACTCACGAGTCAGCCCAGTTTGGAATGAGTTTACAGTCATTTATTTATTTTTTATTTATTTAGACAGTTTTGTATACTGCCTTATCCTTCAATCAAAGTGGTCACAACACAATTGGGGGATACATATAACACGTGGGGATATGAGACACATACACTAATACTTACAGGGAACATGGGCAATGGAGGGTTAAGTGGCTTGCCCAAGACCACAAGGAGCATCTATGGGACTAGAAACCCCAGTCCTTCCAGCCCAAGGTTGCTGTCCTCTAGTGGGATTTGAACCCCTGACCTTCCAGCCTGAAGTACCTTGCCCCAACTACTAGGGTACATAGGGATGCCAAAACTGTAAAGCAGCAAGACAGCAACTGACGAGGGTCCAACATGGGCATGAGTGTGTGTCCCACAGTGTCACAAGGGAGATTATCCAGCAGATACCCCCAAGGGCACATAACATTGGCAGGTGGTATGTGTGTGTGTGGGGGGGGGGAAGCACGCATGTCCATGTAGGCAACCCTACCCGAGAACCCACACCATAGGCAGCTGCCTACCAACATACTGGATGGCCTGGGACTGTGCAACACCAGTACTACCAGCATAATGGCATGGCAGCATGTTGGCAGAGGGGTGCTGGTGGCAGAGGGGGCAGTGGCATCTGCCCACAGCAGAACATGGCCTAGCCCCGTGTAGGTGGGTGCCGTGCACTGCAACAGACAGGGTCTGTCTGACGAACTCATGACCCCTGTTTTATCAGTCAATGTATTAACCATTGGGCTACACCGCTGCTTCTGTGTTTGTAGGTCAGCGCGCCTAATTAAGGCTAATGCGCGTTAACGTGCCACGGCTCCCTCTATCTCGCGATAACGGACATTAGCGCATGATAACCTGAAATGCTACCTTAAGACCGGAACACCCACTCCTTTTATGGCATTCTTCACATTATCGCTGGAGTTAACACCGGTAACATTAAGACGGTTTAGTAAACATACCCCCTAAATAAAGATGATCCCGCTTCCTATAGACCAATCACAAGTATCCCCTTTCTAACAGAAATCATTGAAAAAATAGTTCAAACTCAGTTGCAAGACTACATTGACTCAAACTACCCCCTTAACAAACACCAATACGGTTTCCTCTCATACCATGGAGTGGAAACCTTACTAATGGTCCTGTTTGACACCCTCATCTGTGGCATGGATAATACTAATCAAGCTTTCATACTTGTCTTCATAGACATCGCATCAGCCTTTGACAATGCGGATCATAATATACGCCTTACTAAACTAACTCAATTAGGAATAGCAGGTACCGCCCTTCAATGGTTTAACTCATACATCAGCAACAGATACCAATACGTAAGAATTGATCAAGAATCCTCCACAACCTTCCCACAAGAACAGGGAATCCCTCAGGGCTCAGCTTTATCAGCTCTCCTGTTTAACCTCTACCTTCAACCAATCTGCTCAATCTTCAAAAAACATCAAGTAGGTTACCTCTTATATGCTGATGATATTATGTGTTTACCCCAGTAAACACAGAAAACCCAGTCTATCACAGCATCATCGAATGCATCCTTGAAGCAGAGTCCTGGCTTTGTGAGAACAACCTCCAAATCAACTTCAAAAAAACTGAAATTATGTTCACAACAAGAAAACAAAATTTTACCCCTCCTACTCAAATCAAGATACAAAGCACCACCATTCAAGTAAAACAGGAGGTGAAATATCTGGGAATCATCTTGGACAAATCCCTCAGTATGTCATCCCATGTAAGAGAAACCGTCATGCACCTTAGGTTACGGCACTGTGAGGGGGTGTTTGCTGGCAGCACTAATTTAAATTAAAAAAGAAATTTCAAAAGAAATTAAATTGAGATCCATCCAGAGCTGAAGACCTCTCCTAGAACCCAGCGATTTCCGAACGGCAGTCCAAGCGCTTATAACGCCGCACTGGGACTTCTACAACAGTTTACTGCAGGGTCTGCCCAAAAAGACAATCAACACCCTCCAAATAGCCCAAAATGTGACTGCCCGAATAATAGCTAAAGCATGTCTGAGATCATATTATACCAATCCTAAAAGATCTGCATTGGATCCCACTAATGATTAGAATAAAATATAAAGTAATAATTACCACTTTCAAGCTACTCCATAACATCTCACCCTCATTCCTCACATCTAAGATTCATATATCAAGCAGAGACCAGGAACAGATGAAACAGCAATCTAACACTCTTGCAATACCATCACAATCCATAGAACAAAACAAGCAACCAGCAAAAGAGTCTTCACTTATACTGCACCCAAATTATGGAACCTTCTGCCAGTCCACATCAAGTCTATCAAAGACCTCCAAATGTTTAGGAAAGAACTGAAGACACTACTGTTTACCGAATACTATAACAACAATGCCTAAAATGTTGCCCATTCACCCATGCCCCACAACCAAACTAAAAGTATATAGTTGACTATATATATATATATATATATTATCAATAGCTCCCTATATAATAGCTCCAGGCAACTACTTTGTATATAGTTTAATATCTTCTATGGTTATTTTTAATTGTTCTCTGTAACTGGTTTGTTCAATGTAAACCGCCCCTGATCTCTGGAAGGGGTGGTATATAAAAACTGTATAAATAAGTAAATAAATTAATAAACAAACAAATAAATAAATAAATGAAGGGCAGTCGTCCTTAAGTGCCTAGAGTGTTTTGATAGTTTTTACTACGGTCTCTCCAGGATGATGCTCATTTCCTGTGGCTATCTTTCAGCCTCAATGAAATACAAACAACAGCAAACAAAAAAAGGAAATAAAACAAGGAGAGCTAAAAAAAGTGTCAGGTCACTGACTTATTATTTTCTTCATTGCCTGCTCCTTTGTTGCTAGTCCTGTTCTTGAGATCCAAACCACAGCTGTATTGCAAGGCTCACAAATCCTGCTCCTGCCTGCACAACCACTCTGGCTTGATATCACATTTCTAGAGAGTTTGTTTAGGCCCACATGAAAAAATGAATTTTTTAAAAAATGAAATAAACTCCTCAAAAAGAAAGGCCTCCATTCTCCTTACCTCTTTCTCTGATGCTGCCACCTGGGTCCCTTGTTGGCACTGCTCTCATGGCATGTCTCGCTTCTTCCCTTCGCCTCTTCACTTCTGATTTGGGTGGTTCATGCCTAGGGCTGGTGCTACCTTTTATATTTAATTCTTTTTATTAATAGCCATAACTGCAACAAATTGTGAACATCACAGTATACATAAAGAAACATTGAAAACATCACAATAAGCATAAAGAAACAATGCAAACAGCAGCATTCCATCCCACTACAGGGTATAATTATTAATAATTCCCCCCTTCCCTCCACCACCACCCTTCCCACATCCCCCCTCCAATCCCCCCTCCCCTCCACCATTACCCTTCTCTCCTCCCCTTCTCCACATCCTCCCTTCTCTCCAGCCCATCTCTCAAACCCCCACCCTAATCACCACCCCCCCTTATCTTCCATACTCTTGCCCTAATTAAGCCAACTTAAACTGTTAAGATATCATTCCTTTTTTGCATCCCTGTGTGCATGATTTCTGTGCCAAACCCCCCTTCGGCACATGGATTCCAGTGGAGCTCTTCACAAGCCTCTCTTTTATCAAAACATCATGAAAATTTTCTGAGGCATAGTTGTGGTAGTCTAGAGTAGCATAAGTGACAGAGGCAAGTGGCACCTTATAGACCAGGCGTTCTCAACCTAGTTATCATGCCTCACGCGTTTATGTCATGGGGAGTGTCAAGGGCTTTGTGTGTCTTTGTGTATTATAGGGAGTGTAGAGGGCTGTGTGTGAAGGTGAGCATCAGGGGTTATCTGTGTGTGTATGTGTGTCATATATGAGTCATGGGGAGTGTTAGGGGGCTGCATTCATGTGTCTGCCATGGGGAGTGTCAAGGATTGCGTGCATGTGTCTATCTATCTCTCTATCATAGAGATTGTCAGGGCTGCATGTATCTGTCTGTCTTTCAGGTGCTCTGTGTGTGTGTGTGTCTGTGTTTGGCATAAGGCATGTCAAAGGCTTTGTGCATCTGTATGTGTCATGGGAAGTGTCTTGGGCATCATGTGTCCAAATGTGAAGGGGTGTCTCAAAGGCTGTGTGTGTTTGTGTGCGTGTGTGTGTGTGTGTCATGGCGAGTGTTGGGGTCTGCATGTGCCTGTCTGTCATGAGGAGTGTCAGGGGTTGCATGAGAATGCATCTGTGTGTGTGTGTCTATAATGGGAGTGTCAGGGGCTGCATGTGTGTGTGTGTGTGAGTGTGTGTGTGTGTGTCACTCTTATGACCCCCTCTGAGGCTTTCTTCGGTCTGTTTTTTCTCTCTGTCTCTTTTTTTTTTTTTTAATTTAAATTTCTTTATTGAGAAATACCAGGAAAATTACAGATATCCAGGAAAACATAATCAAAAGAGATAAAAATACTAAAAAAAACCACATGGTATCCATAATACAGTCCACGTCAAGAGGAGCATACAAATAGAGGAGGATGCTAACTCAATTTAATCAAACTCTTTTATAAACTATCTGCTGTCAAGAATTATAAAGAAAATAATTTAAGAAACCAGAGCACCATTAGATAGAAGGAAAGATTCTAATGCTGATGTCTCCAGGAAAACAAACTTGGCGCCTTTCAAAGTAATAATGCATTTACATGGAAATTTAAGGAAAAACGTGGCACCAAGGGCCAAGACGCGTGGCTTCAACAACAAAAAAGCCTTGCGACGTAGCTGAGTCTTCCTGGAGACATCGGGAAAGATACTTACCCTCTCACCACAGAAAATGGATGCTTTATTCAGGAAATATAAACGCATTACAGCATTTTTATCTACTTCCGAGGAAAAAGACACCAGAAGGGTAGCTCTAGTTGGAATATTATCTTGAGAAGATTCAATATAATCAGAAATATTCAAGGATTCATGAGAGGTAACTGGGGCTAAGCCAGCAGAACCTTCCGCCGAAGAAGCCCCTTTAGCAGGAATATAAAACAATTTAATCACAGATGGCTTATTGTCTACCTGATATCCCAAAATATCTACCAAGTACTTGTCGAAAAGAATTTGAGGAGAAATAAACCTAGTATGAGGAAAATTTAAACACCTCAGATTTAAAGCACGCAGACTATTCTCCAAAACCTCTTGTTGGGCATGGAGAATAAGACTGTCTTTCATAAAAGATAAAGAAGAATTTTGCAACATAACACAGTGAGCTTCCAACTTCTGGCATCTTCCCTCTAAGATATCTATCTGGGAATCATGTTGGGAAAATTTCGCCACTGAGTCCCTAGAGAAGTCTGACGTTTGTGAAACGACAGAATTCAGTGAAGACTCAATCCTAGTGAGAACGTTCCATACATCAGAAAGAGATACATCCTGTGACGCTCCAGGGAGAATAGAAACACCGTCCCGTTGTGCCACTGCGGAACTCTCAGGGGCTGATAGAATCCGAGGTAGTGGAACTCTCTCGGTAACCATCAAAAGCCCAGACACCGATGAGGAAGGTAGCGAGTCCACTTGCAAAGGCACATCTTTCCTCAGAGGAGAGGAAGACACCGGGTCAGTGTCAAATAAGGCAGCAGAGGGGGAAGAGATACTAACCCCCGATAATAAAGAGGAGTCATTACCAGGGAGCTGAGACGGAGCTGCAACAACAACCTCCCCCACAGTACTGTTCAAAGCAACAAGGTGTCGATCCATCGGACCAGCAATCTTTACCGCTTTAGATGGATTATCAGGACTTACATTCAGAGGTTGTTTCTTCCTTCTACCCATTCTGCAGGACCATAAATCAGCTCCCAAGCTCCTCAAGCGCCAAAGGAGCGCATAAGGAGCAAGCCCCTTAATAACGCGCCCCTTTAGAACGCGACCGCTATCGCGTACCGCTTAGCGATCTGATCTTAAAATCCCCAAAGATGACGTCAGGGGGCAGGCGCCGCTGTGATGAACCAGCACTCCAACGCAGTCGGGAGAAGCAGCAGCGGAGCACACAGCAGTGAGTAGCGTTCTCCTCTCCTCACACGCTCCCACCGAACAAACTGGGCTCCGGGCTTTAAACCCCCAAAGATGACGTCAGGGGGCAGGCGCTGCTGTGATGAACCAGCACTCCAACGCAGTCGGGAGAAGCAGCAGCGGAGCACACAGCAGTGAGTAGCGTCCTCCTCTCCTCACACGCTCCCCCTCTCTGTCTCTTTTTCATGACTTCCCTCCTGGACTTCCCCTAGACCAGGGGTCTCAAACTCCAGTCCTGGAGGGCCGCAAACCAGTCAGGTTTTCAGGGTATCCCTAATGAATATGCATGAGATATATTTGCATGCACTGCCCCCATTGTATACAAATATATCTAATGAATATTCATTAGGGGCATCCTGAAAACCTGACTGGTTTGTGGCCCTCCAGGACTGGAGTTTGAGACCCCTGCCTAGACTGTTCCTCCCTCCCTCTCTTTCTCTCTTATGTTCTCCCTCCCCAATCTTCCCCCAATCTGTCTTTATCTCTTTCTCTTAAGGCCCTATCAGGCTTTACCCAATGTCTCTCTCTATAACTCACACCCCTAAGGCTCCTCCCTCTCTCTCTCTCTTATAATACCTAGCATTTCCCAAATACATTCTTTTTCAAGCCACTCTTCCTCCTCCACTGCAGCCGCCATCCATACTAAACTTGTTGCAGGGCAGTAAAAATCATTATGGGGCTTTGCCGCTTTGAAGCCCATGAGTGCACTGCATATCTGATGTGCAGTGCATGCATGATTTCCAAAGCCCGGCACCGATTTTTAGGAGTGTTTGCAAAGGAGAGAAGGTCACGGAACTTCCTGCATATCACCCTCCAATCCCCTCAATAGTGCCCTCATTATCCGATCCCCCTCCCTCAGAAGCCTCCCAGCATTAAATCGCCCGATCCATGCCCCCTGGCTCTATATAAGATCTCCCTTGACTCCACTCCCTGCCATCTCAGATATTCAGAAAGACACTCTCTGGTGTTTAGTGGTCGCAGCAAGAGTGATTCCTCTTTCTTCCTGCTCCGCTGTTGCCAAGGTTCAAAATGGTGAATCTGACCTCTAGCAGTTATCTTACGGTACTACTGCTATGGATGACCCTTAGTGGCAGTATTGCGAGATTATCACTAGAGAAGTGATCCACCATTTGGAAGTCGTGTGGCAATAGATCTGGAATGAAGGGACATTGATCCTGTTGTGACCACTAGACACCAGTGTTTATAACAGAGGATCACATTTCTGTGACAATGGCAACAACACTGGAATTACCAGCATGGAAGAAAGGTCTGGCAATCTACTTTCATATCTTGTCATGAAAACCCAATGGATAGTCACAACAAAACAAATTGTGATACAGTGCTGAAAGATGAGTCCTTCAGGTCAAAAGGACTCAATGAGCTACTGGAGAAACCTGAACTCTTCAGAGTAAAGCTGGCATTTATTATGGGAACAAAGCCCTTGAGATGTCTGACTGCTGATGTGGCTGTGCTTTATATGAGAGCCAGAAGCTGTAAAGATGTCTTACATATCGAGCATGGAATATATGAAGCATTGTCCAAGGTAAGCTGAAGGTAGTCAAGAACAAAATGGAACGTGCACATCTTGATCTGTTGGGTGTCAGGGAACTGAAATTTAAGGGCACTGAGCACTTTAAATCTGATCATCACATAAAGGCATATTTTACAAAGGATATCCAAGGGTAGTCTGGGACGTCTAAGCCAGAATGCCTGAAAAAAAAAGCAGGCACATCCAAGTTCAGGCACGATTTCACAACATCTATGGGGATGTCTACATAGATGTCCATGGAATAGCAACTGAGAGCTGAGATGTCTAATATTCTACTGGTTAGAGGAGTGGCTCAAATCCCACTGCTGCTCTTTGTGATCGTGGAGAAGTTGCTTAACCTTCCATCTTTTCTTTTTTTTTTTAAACTTTTATTTTCATTTTGCAACAAACAAAAGAAACAACACACCAAAGGAGACAAAACAAGTATACAATAAAGAAAAGTAAACCCAATTACCCCCCACCCCCACGCTTCTTCTCTAGCTGATTATGTCAGCATGTGAGCGCTTCCAAACAACAGTGATTATACATCAAAACAATCAAAAAAGTATCTGCGATACAGAATAATCATGGGACAAAGATATATACAAATTTAGACAGTCAGATGAGAGCATTGAGCAGAATGTACATAGTCATTGAGCATCTTCCATTTAGACCGATGATGAGGAGTCTGAATGGGGGAAGCAAACATATGAGGTATTTGTTCATATTTACTGTAGAGACAGACATGATTCCACCATTCATTGGGGAACCTTCCATCTTTTCTATTATCTCTGGATGTTTTAAGACCAAAACAAGCACTTTCCAATGTCTATTCATTCCTGGAGCAGGTTTAAACTTCATCATGTCTGGGTCATTTCTGATTGAGCGGGAATGTCTAAGTTCATTGCACCACCCAGACATGCCTCCCCCATGCCACTTGCCTTCTTGAATATCCCCGCACCAGAGACATCTTTAAAAGCCATTTGTAAAATAGTTCTAGGGATGTCTCCCATAATTTATATGTCTTTATGCACATTTTCAGATGTTTAAATCGCCACTAGGGCTTTTAAAATAATCCTCAGTATACTATGGCAAAAATGAAAGACAAAGAAATGATGTTGCATTTATAATTAATAAAAAGCTTGCAAGAACTGTAATGAAATACAAAGCAGTTAGTGAATGCTTAATTTCTGTTCATCTACAAGGAATGCTCATCAACACCATCATTATTCAGGTTAATGCACCAATAGATGCAGAAAATGATGAGATTGATCAGTTCTATGAAGGTGGCAGAGCGTGCAAACATTTACTAATAGTCATGTGCAACTGAAATGCAAACGGAAAAGAAGAAGGGAAAGCAAATGGAAAATATGGCGTTGGAAAGAGAAATGAAGCTGGAAGAAAGCCTGAAAGAATTCTGCAAGATCAACTATCTATTCATCTCAACAGAGGCAGGCCAAGTGGGGTGCAGGGCCATGTGCGGAGACTCATTGCAAGGCCTTATTTGCATAAGGAGTCTCATTTCCATAAATCTTTGCATAATATTAACATGTGCTAACTTTTAGTAAACATGCCTCTTAATGAGTGTCTGGATAAAGAAAGACTACCAGATTTCTACATTACTATACTCTAGTGCTGGACACATTAGGAAGTACTATAAACACTGACCATTTAGAACCCATAGCAAACCCACTGTATCATAACAGTGCTACCAGGACTCAAAAAGCACCACACCCTATCTATCAAAAAGGCAACACTGCAAATGTTAAACCAATACATCTCAGAGAATATCAGTACATCTCCTAATGGGGAAAGAGAACAAGTGTCACTGTCAAATAGAAACGACATGAACAGAATATCTCAGCTCGGTTATTCATGCAGAGCAAGACCGTCAGCAAACAAAGAACAAGGGACCACAATTTAGAAATAGAAAGACAATAATTGAACTGGGAACCCCAAAAGCCGAACTTGAAATGTATAACACTGGAGAAATAAAGCTACAAATTAATTTCCTCTTGTACTAAACAAAACACAAAGACGTTAGCAATGCACATTTCCCAGAGCTGATATATTCCAGTTAATAAATTCAAAATAAAAAGTATTGTTCAACCTTTTGTTTGGGCATTTTATTTTTCAGTTGCAATTGCTCCAGTCACTTTCTTCTGGTTTCTTCGTGTCTTCTGCGAGTTGTCCATTTGTCCTTTCTTCTCTCTTCTAGATTTTTTTCCATTCTCTCTATATCTGCTTTAACATACTGATCTTTCCCCTTTTGTTCTTTCCTTTATTTCTTTCTTTATTCCTTTATCATCCACTCAGATTTCACCCTTTCATCCTCAATCCCTACTTACTCTCCCAATACTCGGCCAACTGTAGATTTTTCTTCCCTCCCAAACAAAATATCTTTTCCCCTCACCATCCTCATTCCCCAGCCCCATTCTCTTCTAGTCCTCCCCCACCATCAACTCACTTCTAGTTCCAGCCCCAACCAGCATCTGCTCCTTTCTAGTCCCATTCTCCCATGCCCCAACATCAGTCCATTTCTAGTCCAAGCCCCCCATCGACCTATTTCTAGTCCAAGCCCTCACATCAGCCCATTTCAAGGTACTTGAAAGGCCAGAACTTCAAGGTACTTCAGGCCGGAAGGTCGGGGGTTCAAATCCCACTAGAGGACAGCAACCTTGGGCCGGAAGGACTGGGGTTTCTAGTCCCACAGGTGCTCCTTGTGGTCTTGGGCAAGCCACTTAACCCTCCATAGCCCATGTTCCCTGTAAAATAGTTATCTCCAAGTTATAATGCCCTGTTCAATGTAATTTCAGTTTGTTCAATGTAAACCGCACTGATGCAGAATAGCGTCGTATATAAGAGAATGTAAATAAATAAATAAAAATTAAAAATAAATAAATTTCCAATCCTAGCACCCCATTGGCCATTTCCTGTCCTATTCTAGACCCCCTCCGAAGAGCCCCACGGTTGTCTAAGCTGTTTCAGAGGGAGCTCGGGAAGCCCACGTGAGGCCCTGGCTCACCTTTGCACAGCCGCCAGTGTGAAGACTGATATTTTCCCTCATGCTGGCAGCTGTGTTTCCGTGAAGCAAGCTGAATGCTAGGAAAGTTTAAAGGGCATTTCCTGGCAGTCGGGCGCTTCACTAGAATACAGCTGCTAGAGTGAGGGAAAATGACGCTCTTCACGCTGGTGACTGTGCAGAGGTGAGTGGGGCCTCACACGGGCTTCCCCAGATCACTTCTGAAGCTGTCCATTGTGTGAGAATGAAGTTTGCTTGGGGCCCCCTGAAGTGCAGAGCCCTGTGCGAACAACATTCTCGCACAATGGATGGGCCAGCACTGCATCTCAAACACCTTCTTCCAGCAACACAGACAGTGACTATACATGGACTTCACCCAATACATGGTACTAAATTCAAATTGACTACATATGTAGACATAAACAATGAAAAAACCCTGGAACTTGTATAGATAGATAGCTACTATTATGCAAACTCAAACTAAAGCTGAAAAAGAGCAAGTTGCTCATGAATGTAGCAAAGTATGATCTTGAAAATATGCCATCTGATTTTAAAGACTTTCTATACAAGAAGAGCTATGGAATGACATCAAGAAAGTTGTAGTCAAAGTATGTAAAAAAGTGTTTGCAACTGGTAAATAAAAAGCAAAAATGGTCAAAATGCATGACTGAAGAAACTCTGGCTTTAGCTTCTCTGTGTTTCTGAACAATTTTCAGAGAAGAAAGAAAGAAACTCTCAAAACTACATTGATTTCCAACAAGCAGAAAGATGAACAAAGAGAAGTACTACAACGACGCATGTGAGGAAAGAAAATCAGAAAATATTAGAGGAAGAACAAGACTGGCTTCCCTAAAGCTACAATAGTTAAATAGAAAATTCCAGTCATGAATTGAAATGCTAAAATATGCTCAGGGATCAGGGCTGACCCAACCATCAAGCAAATTAGGTGGTCGCCTACTGCAGCAACTTTCAGTTGGTGGTGGTGGGGGGGGGGGGGGTAGCAAAGATCTGGGCATTCCAAGCTAAACAATAGATTTTGACAATCAACCCTGGGGCATGCCCTATCAGAGATCTGTGCTGAATGAAGCTGAGAAGATCAAAGACAATTGGAAAGAATACACTGAGACATTATACCATAAAGATCATGTGGTTCGACAACCTGTTCAACCTATACGTTATGACCAGAAACCATTGGTGATGAAAAAAGAAGTTGAAGCAGCACTGAAAACATTATCTAAGAACAAAGCACTAGACATTAAAGGCATTCCAATTGATGTATTAGAGCAATTAGATGCAGTCCTTACAATACTTACAAGACTCTGCCAGGAAATTTCAAAGACATCATGGCCAACTGACTGGAACAGAAATGTGTTCATATGAATACTGAAGAAAGGTGATCCAATTGACTGTGGAAAATATGACATAATTTCTCTGATCCCACACAGCAGTAAGATTTTACTCCAAATCATTCATTGGATAATACAACCATACCTGGACAAGCACTACTAGTATTTATATAGCGCTATAAGGCATAAGCAGCACAGTACAGACACATATAAAAGACGGTCCCTGCTCTTCAGAGCTTACAATCTAATCAAGACAGACAATACAATGGATAAGAATAAGGGTATAATGGGAAAGGCAAGGAGACACAAGGAAAAAAAGGAATCAGGATACAAAAGCAGCTTCAAAGAGGTGAGTCTTTATTGTATCCCAAGGGTTTGTTCTGGACCCTCTCCTTTTCTCTCTATATATCCAGTCCCTTGCCAGGATTTGAAAAGGGGGAGAGATGGAGCCTGACATATAGACTCTGGTAGTTTGGTCCAGGCACAAGGAGCAGCAAGGTGAAAGGATCGAAGTCTAGAGTTGGCAGTGGAAGAAAAGGTCATAGAGAGAAGGCCAGTGGAAGAGTGGAGTTCACAAGGAGGGTGTAGGGTGAGAGAAGAGAGGAAAGGTAGTGAGGAGCAGTAGAATGAATGCATTTATAGGTCAAAAGAAGAAGTTTGAATTGGATACAGAGATGGAAGGGGTGCCAATGAAATAACTTGAGAAGAGGGGTTATATGAGTATATCAGTGCTGGTGAAAGATTAGTCATACAGCAGAGTTCTGAATAGATTGAAGGGGAGAGAGGTAACTCAGAGGGAGACCAGTAAGAAGGAGGCTACAATAGTCGAGACGGGAAGTGACTAAAGAGTGGATAAGTGTTTTAGTGGTTTGTTCAGAAAGGAAGGGGAAAATTTTGTTAATGTTATAGAGAAAGAAATGACATGTTTTAGCTATCTGTTGGATATGTGTGGAGAAGGAGAGAGAGGAATCAAAGATGACCCAAAGATTTCAGGCTGAGGAAATAGGAAGAAAAAGAGTGTCATCTACAGAAATAGAGAAAGGAGGAAGGGGGGAGAAGGGTTTAGGGGGGAAATAAGAAGTTTAGTTTTGGCTATATTCAATTTCAAATGGAGGTAAGACTCCAGGTGACAATGTCAGATAGACAGGCAGAGATGCGAGCCAGGAGCATCAGAGAAATATCAGTTGTAGATAGATAGATAGATAGATCTAAGAGTTATTAGCATAAATATGATAGTGAAAGCCATGAGAGGAGATGACAGCAGCAAGAGACTGGGTATAGAGAGAGAAAAGGAGTGGGTCCAGAACAAACCCTTGGGATACACTAACTGAGAATCGGATAGCAGTAGAGGAAGAACCACCAGAACACACACTGAAAGAGTGATGGGAGAAATAAGAAGAGAACCAGGTTAGCACAGAGCCCCTAAAACCAAGTAAGAACAATGTGTCGAGGAGAAGGTAGTAGTCAATGGTGTCAAAAGCAGCAGAAAAGTAAAGAAAAATGAAGATTAACATAACATAAGAACATAAGATATGCCATATTGGGTCAGACCAAGGTCCATCAAGCACAGTATCCTGTTTCCAACAGTGGCCAATCTAGGTCATACGTACCTAGCAGTTTCCCCAAAAGACACAGGTTCCACAATGCTTGTACTGGGTCAAGCATTGATATCCTAAGTCCCTTCTTAATAATGGTTTATGGACCTTTCCTCCAGGAACTTGTCCAAACCTTTTTTAAACCCAGTTACACTAACAGCCTTTATTACATCCTCCGGTAACAAATTCCAGAGTTTGATTACACGTTGAGTGAAAAAATATTTTCTTTTATTAGTCTTAAATAGTTTACCCTGTAACTTCATTGCATGTCCCCTAGTCTTTCTATATTCTGATAACGTAAACAATCGATCTATGTTTACCCGTTACACTCCGTTCATTAATTTATAGACTTCTATCATATATCCCCTCAGCCGTCTCTTTTCCAGGTTAAAGAGCCCTAACCTTTTTAGCCTTTCTTCATAGGAGTATCCTTCCATCCCCTTTACCATTTTGGTGGCTCTTCTCTGAACCTTTTCTAATAACACTATATCCTTTTTAAGATACGGCGACCAGAAATGCACACAATATTCAAGGTGCGGTCTCACCATGGAACGATATAGAGGCATTATAATATCTTTTGTTTTATTTTCCATTCCTTTCCTTATGATACCTATCATTCTGTTTGCTCTCTTGGCTGCTGCTGCACACTGGGCCGAGGGTTTTAACATGTTATCCACAATGACGCCTAAATCTTTTTCCTGGGTGGTGGTTCCTAATGTGGAACCTTGCATTGTGTAACCATAGTTTGGGTTGTTCTTCCCTAGGTGCATGACTTTGCACTTGTCCACATTAAATTTCATCTGCCATTTTGATGCCTAGTCTTCCAATTTATCAAGATCCTCTTGCAATTTTCCACAATCCTCTTGGGTTTTAACAACTTTAAATAGTTTTGTGTCATCGGCAAATTTGATAACCTCACTCGTTATTCCACTTTCCAGGTCATTTATGAATATCTCAAAAAGCAGCGGACCCAGCATAGATCCCTGGGGTACACCACTATTCACCCTTCTCCACTGGGAAAATTGGCCATTTAGCCCAACCCTCTGCTTTCTATCTTTTAACCAGTTCCCGATCCATAGCAGTACACTGCCTCCTATCCCATGACTCTCCAGTTCTGCCAAAAGTCTCTGATGATGGACCTTGTCAAAGGCTTTCTGAAAGTCCAGATACACTATATCAACTGACTCACCTTTGTCCACATGTTTATTCACACCTTCAAAAAAACATAACAGATTAGTAAGACAAGATCTTCCTTGTCTAAAGCCATGTTGGCTGTCTCCCATTAGGCCATGACTATCTACATGCTGAGTAATTTTATTCTTTATGATGGTTTTCAGCATCTCTCCCGGCACTGACGTGAGGCTCACCGGTCTGTAGTCTCCTGGATTAAATAAAGGCCCTTGGATTTAGCCAGAAACAAGTCGCTGGAGACTTTGGCATGTGCCATCTCAGTAGAATGTAAGGGACAAAAGCCAGATTGAATGAATCTAGCAGGGCTTGAGAGGAGAGCACTGCCAAAAATACATGCAAGATTTGGGAAAGGGTGAGGAACAATAGGCATCACTGAGGCTGTTGGATGGAGTCTTGAAAATGCAAAAATATACCAAGATGATATGTACAGCAAGGCCTTTGATCGGGTAAATCATGATGCCTGCAAAGGGCGGTATAGCTAATGTGCAATAAACCTGCTAAAAACATATTAAGAAGTATTTGTATATCAAAACACATTGAGCAAGAAGCAACAATTCAAACAGAACAAGGTGAAACAAATGGTTTAAAGTCAGCAAAGGTGTACAAGGCTGCAATTTATATGCAGAACAAATCATTAAAGAAGTAGAACTGTATGAAGAAATCCATGGTGTGGAGATTGGTGGAAGACTCATGAATAATCTTTGCTAAGTTGATGATATCACGTAACTGGCTGATAGTGAAGATGATCTGAAACATCTGCTTATCAAGATCAAGGAACATAGTTGTAAAATGGGCCTGCATCTTAATATGTAGAAGATAAAGATCATGACAACTTGCAAAATCGATCATTTGATCCTTGTTGGAGAAGAAATAGAAGTAGTATACAACGTTATCCTGCTTGGATCCATAATCAATAATTAAATGATAAGCAGTCAAGAAATCCAACAATGCATTGCTCTTTACAGAATGGCTATGAAGGACCTAGCCAAGATTTTCAAATATAAAAATGTGTGTCTGCCTACAAAGTTTGACTTGTGCAAGCTGTTATTGTGAATAACATCATATAGTTGAGAAGGTTGGATAGTGAAGAAACAAGATAGGAAGATAATTAACACCTTCAAATTATATTGTTGATGAAGAATATTGCCTATAGCATGGACTTCTCAAACAAATCAACCAGTACTGGAGACCAAACTTAAGCTTTCATTGGAAGCTCAGATGGAAAAACTTCAAATTTTATATTTTTGGACACATCATGCAAAGATAAAGATAATTAGAGAAAGATATCATCCTTGGCAAATTTGATGGTTGACACAAAAGAATAAGACCAGCAATGCAATAGATCAGTACAATAACAGACGCTATGGATGCACTCTATCAACAATTAGCCGCCTGGCTGAAGACTGAATACAGGTTAGGACAACTATCCACATGTGTTGACATTGACTCATTGGCTCTTAACAACAATAGCTGCTTTTCAAAATGGTGCACGTTTATTGCAGGTGTTAACACTAATGGCCATTAATAAATAGAGAAGTTGTTTCCAAAATGTGGAGAGGATCCTAAATGGGATTACATCATTAGTGGATGGGTTCACAAGGCAAAAATCTCTACTATGACTCACCCCCAGTTGTGGTAGTGAGCATGGGGCCTCTGAGCTGGTGAACATTTAAAACTGTGCCACCTCCTCTTGTGTGGGCTGCAAGTATAATCTAAGACAAAGGGCCCTGTGCTAAATCTGGCTACTGTTTATTTATTTATTTATTTATTTAACAGTATTTCTAGACCGTCTTATCATAAAAATCAAGGCGGTGTCACAACAAAACAATCAGAAGATGTGGAGGGGGTTCATGCAGTGATGGGGGAGTAGGGTGCGGGGGGGAGTTCATGCAGGGAATGCAGGGGGGGTGGTGTGCGTGTGGGGGGTGTTCTAGATTAGGGGGGCTATGTACTGTTGACTCAACTGCTGCCACTGCTGTTGCTTTCATTCTTTGGATACATGAGAGGAGAAGGAAGTGGATGTGAGAGGGGGTTTGCTTTTTTAAATTAGGTATCACATGAATTTCCAAGTATTAAAATGGAGTCAGATTAAGATTTGAGAAGTATAACCCCCTCATGAATTACAAAAATAGATTTACAAGAGTAAATAAAAATAGACGGGTAGATATTCTGCATTTGGTGTTGACTGCATAAACGTTTTTATAAAAAAAAATCCTAGCACTGTTTAAATTAATTTTTGCCCTATAAATTGCTATGAGGGTAATTCTGTAATCTCATATGCAGGCAAATTGCATTTCCACATATATATTCGGGGCCTATTCTACAAAGTAAAGCATGCTTGATCTTTACATTATGGAATAGGGACGTATGAACATGCCTGAGTTTAGTCACAGCAGTTACATCTGTTTTAGATCAGGTGTAACTGGCTACATTCAGATCAGTGCAGCGATTCACATATATCATAATGTTGTATAACATATGCATGGAGATTTAGTTCCTGCCTATGCTCCACCCAGGCTCCAGATCTGTGCACACCCCAACTGAACATATGCATGATGGGATTTATGTGCGAGCTTGTAGAATAACGAACTCCCGTAGAGTACGTGTATGAGAGCCCATTCACATGCATAAGTCCTTCTGAATAGGGACTCACACACATTTCAAACATGTGCCTCTCTATGCACCCTATATAGAATCAGCACCTATATGGCCACAATTTATTTGTCCAGAGAGACAGGTCTAGGAGCATTCTGGAGTGGGACTAAAAGTTATACATATAGAGGCATATTTACTAAACTGTGCTAATGTTTAATGCATGCTTTAATGCATTCTAACCGGTTAGTGCAGGCCTGTGGTAATTTATTTAACATGTTTTTATACTGCCTTATCATAAAAATCAAAGTGGTTTACATTATAACTCAAACCACTACAGAGAACTCACATTGGAAACATTAGTGCCTCTGACTTTTTAATGTTGATGTGTAGGTTGTTGTTGGATAGCCAATCGTTCAATTCTCCTGTAGGCATTTTGCCATTGTTGCATATTCTGGGGTATCAAGGTGGATTGGAGTACAGATCATGATGCCATCTGTATATATGGCATAGTGAATCGTGTGCCTTTTGAATATGTTGCAGACTGGCTGTATATAAATGTTGAAGAGAAGAGCGGAAGAGAGGACTCTTGCGGGACTCCCTGTACTGTGTTGAATGCAGTGGAGGTGTTTGTTCCAACTTCGACCTTTTGTTGTCTGTCACTGAGGTAAGATTGAAACCACTTGAGTGTGATGCTATAGAGTCCAATGTTTGTTAGTCTGTTTAAAAGGGTGCCATGTAATACAGTATTGAAAGCAGAGGAAATATCAACAAAAACAAGCAGGAAGCCTTCTTTTATATTGTCGATTCCTCTGAGCAAGGGCATAGTGCATCGTAAGTGCAAAAAATACCACACTTGAGTCATCACATATTCAGTTGCTATTCCTATAACTTCTTCTTTCATCTCTGATTGCAAAAGTGGCAGTAATAACTTTGTACAGATAAGTTATCCACATAAAGCAGTTCAGTTTAGGTATAATTTGGCTGAAAATATGCATACAGTTATAGAGATAAATTGTCAGTTTAAACTTTATGCATTTAGTGGCCAACCAAATGTTTACCTAAGGATTTTTTGTTTTGTTTTGTTTAATAACTATATTTTTTTCTAATAGCTTTTATTGGAAATATATAAGACATATAGAAAGATATTTTTGTAAATGAGTGTTCCAAGTACATGATGCAGATCCTGTATTTTATCTTTATTTTATACTTGATATACCGCCCAGTCCTTGGCATATTACAATTCCAAACAATAATATCTTAGTCCAATAAAAGTAAATTCAAGATGCAAAAGCATCCAGGTTTTCGCAAGGATTAATGTAGCTGCTATAATCTCTTTCAAAATAAATGATTGTTTTGTAGATAGTTGATAAAAAGGAATACCTTTTTGATTCATAAATTATGTAAAAGTATCTTTTCTTCAAGTGGTAGGTAGATTTTCATTAAGATTGCCTCTTTAAATATTGAGTTTGCTCAGCAGTGCTGATTTCAATGTTTTGAACCAGCTTTCTTATTTATAACAAATATTAAATCACCACTCAGACAGTAGAAGTTGTCTTTAAGGTACAGAGTGTTCATTTGAACATAGATTACCCCTTAGATTTTGTAGTTTGAAGAAATAAATGAGTTTAATTTGGTCCCAGGCAATAAATGAGTATGGGGCTCTGTTCTTTTAATATCTCATACTAAGAGATCATAGAAGATTATTTTTGATTTTGTTTGAAAACTTTTTCACTTATTTATTTGGTATTTCAAAAACACATATACTAAAAAGAAAGGTTTTAGAAAAGAAAACAAGCATTCTACTGAAAGCTCTACAATCCAATAATATTATGGAAGAGGATTCATATCATTTGGGTGGTGACATAACTATAATCTTAAAGCTATTTACTGGAAACAAAAGACCAGCCTAATGTTTGGTAGAGTTCCTGGAGGAAAAGCCCATAAACTGTTATTAAAGAGGACTAGAGAAATCCATTGCTTACCTCTGGGATAAGCAGCATGGAATCTGTATACCTTTCTGGGAACTTGACAGGTACTTATGAACAAGGTTGGCTGCTGTTGGAAACAGGAAACGGAGCTTGATGGACCCTTGGTCTGACACAGTATGGCATATCTTATGTTCTTATGTTCTAAGATTCTCGATCGATATGTAGCTGATCAAATAGTATGAATCGTCTCCTTTCTGAAAAAAAATATAGC
The DNA here is from genome assembly GCA_033557465.1 of Ichthyophis bannanicus. Taxonomy (NCBI): domain Eukaryota; kingdom Metazoa; phylum Chordata; class Amphibia; order Gymnophiona; family Ichthyophiidae; genus Ichthyophis; species Ichthyophis bannanicus. The sequence goes on along the minus strand of CM066036.1, from coordinate 167,699,704 downwards.
AATATAGCAACAGAGTAACATGGAGGCCAATGCAGAAACGGGCACCTCCGGCCCGTCCAGGCATCCAGAATCTATACGGGCCAGATTTGTACCTGATTCTGATCCCACAGGGGCTAGACATCCCAATTCTGGGCCCCCAGATGTCCGACCACTTACCTGGCTAACCCAGCCAGGCTCCTGCATGGAGCCGCAGTGTCATGATGTCCTGTTATCATGGCACTGTGGCTCCATGCAGGACCCACAATCCCATGGCAGACCCTGAAAATATTATTTTCCCACTTCCCGACCCCTGATCGAGCTTGCTGTGGCCAGGGTCTGGCTGCAGGGAACCCCTGTATCCCATTACCTCTTTTTCCCTGCCTGGATTCCACTTTTGCCACCATCTAGGGTGACTCATTCTACCTCCAAGGTGGAACACAACCCCCGTCCAAATGTCTGACCCCAGACATATAGGGCCAATCCTAATATGGGAGAGGGTGGGCCGTAGGTGGAGTGAGGATGGGGAGTGGATGGGAACTTGACCCCGGACATATAGGGCCGATTCCGGGGTCAGCCCTAGAAAGGAGAGCAATAACTATGAACTACAAATAATAAATAAATGTGACAACATTCCTTTATGCCTAATGTATGACTGCCTTAGAAAAAATCATAGTTGGTTATGTTCAATTGTTTTGAATTTCTGGAAAAAACAATGTGGTTGTATTGTGTTATTGTACCCCTGCTGACAAGTTTTGCAAATAAGGGTGCTGCTCTATAATCCAAAGAAAAACATCTTGAGATTAAGATGCTAATATATTATGCCATGGTATGCTCAGCAGGTTAGCAGCTATTTTTCCAAAAAGTGTGCTATGTATGCAAAGGAACATCATAGCAAACTTCCACTTGTAATTTTGCATGTGTTGCTATAACCAGGAATTTGCTGTAAAATGCATGTAAAATTCCCAAATCAGGTCCCTTTAACAGCTCAAAAGGGCTTAAAAATGTTACCTTGGTAAACCCCAACGCTGAAAACTGATGCCATTTAAAAGGTCCCTACTTGCTCCCCTGCTGTTATCTAGACCCTCTGACATTTATCCTAAAAGTGATATGGGTTTGCAGGGTGCAGGAGTGATCCACATTCTCTCTTGCCCGCCAGCACCATCTTGGAGAATGGAATCATTTGAATTCTAGAACCATGTTGCATTTCCAAGGTATGAGAGTCACACAAGAGAACAGGGCTTGTTCCTGCCCACTATAGGCCTCTATCATGGTCTGGATGGTGGGCAAGGGAGCTAATAAGGACCTTTTGGGTGGAATTAGTTTTCAGGGATAGGGCTTTGTTAGGGCTTTGTAAGGAGCAGGACTTTCTAAGAGACTGATTAGCAAATTCAGATTTTTTTAGTCAGTAAAAGTGGTAAGAAGAAGCTTTTATTTGTAAATTTGTTGTCTGTCATTACATATTGTGACTGTTTTTCATGTGACTTGCATTGGAAGTACTATATCTGAAGTTGTGTTTTATAACTTTTAAAATAAATAAATAGATTTATACCTGGGGGGGGGGGGGGGATGTTGTGGCGGTGTCTCTGACCATGGCCATGAATCCTCTATATCTTGAGGTAGCACATGAAGGAGTTCTAGAGGCTGGACAACAAAAGATAACTATACTCAGGGCCGGCCCATCCATTGTTCAAGAATGTTGTTCACACAGGGTACTGCGCTTCAGGGGGCCCCAAGCAAACTTCATTTTTACACAGTACTCTTCACCCTGGCAGCTGTGCAGGGGGAGCCGGGGGAGCCTGTGCGAGGCCCCAGCTCACTTTGCACAGTCGCCAGCATGAAGAGTGGTGTTTTCCCTCATGCTGGCAGCTGTGTTACTATGAAGCACGCGAGTGTCGGGAAATGCCCTTTAACCTTTCCTGGTATTCAGTGCGCTTCACTAGAACATAGCTGCCAGTGTGATGGAAAAAGCTGGCGGCTGTGCAGAGGTGAACCGGGGCCTTGCGCAGGTTTCCTTGTCTTCCTCAATCAGGTTTCCCTGGCTTCCTCTAAAGCAGCTTAGACAGCTGCGGGGCTCTTCGAGGAGGGGTCTAGGATAGGACAGGAAATGGCTGATGGGGGGCTAGTATTGGAAATGGGCTAATGGGGAGGGGGTTTGGACTGGAAATGGGCTAATGGGGAGATGGATTAGGACTGGAAATGGCTGATGGGAGCTAGGACAGGAAATGAGCTGATGAGGAGTTCTAGTATTTGAAATGGGCTGAGGGAGGGCTAGGATTGGAAATGGGCTGATGGGAGGAGATTGGACTGGAAATGGGATGATGGGTGCTGGAATAGGACTGGAAATGGCCGATGTGGGGGCTAGGATCGGAAATGGACTGTTGGGGGGAAATTGGACTGGAAATTGGGTGATGGGGAGTTGGAATATGACTGGAAATGGCTGATGGGAGAGCTAGGACTTGAAATGGGCTGATGCAGGGGCATGGAAAATGGGACTAGACGGGAGCAGATGCTGGGTGGGGCTGGAAATAGAAGGGATATGATGTTGGGGGAGGACTAGAAAAGAATGGAGCAGGGGAATGAGGATGGAGAGGGAGAAAAGATATGTTGTGTGGGTGGGGGAGGAAAAATAGACAATTGGCTGGGTATTGGGAGAGTAAGTGGGATTGAGGATGAAAGAGTGAAATTTGAGTGGATGATAAAGGAATAAAGAAAGAAATAGAGGAAGAGCAAAAGGGAAAGATCAGTATGTTAAAGCAGATATAGAGAGAGAATGGAAAACATCTAGAAAAGAGAAGAAAGGGCAAATGGACAGCTCGCAGAAGACACGAAGAAACCAGAAGAAAGTAACTGGAGTAATTGCAAAAATAAAATGCCCAAACAAAAGGTTGAACAATACTTTTTAATTTGAATTTATTAACTGGAATATGTCAGCTCTGGGAAATGTGTATCACTAGCGTCTTTTCATTTTTGTTTAGTACAAGAGGAAATTAATTTATAGTTTTATTTTTCCAATGTAGTTGAGCATTCCAAGTTTGGCTTTTGGGGTTCCCAATTTAATTATTGTCTTTCTATTTCTAAATTGTGATTCCTTGTTCTTTGTTTGGTGACGGTCTATGTTCTGCATGTGTAACCAAGCTGAGGTATTCTGTTCATGTAGGTTCTATTTGATAGTGCCATTTGTTCTCTTTCCCTAGTAGGAGATGTATTGGTATTCTCTGAGATGCATTGGTTTAATATTTGCAGTGTTGCCTTTTGATAGGTAAGGTTTGATGCTTTATGAGTCTTGGTAGTACTGTTTACGTTTACATTATCAGAATATAGAAAGACTAGGGGACATGCAATGAAGCTAGAGGGTAAGCTATTTAAGACAAATAAGAGAAAATATTTCTTCACTCAACATGTAATCAAACTCTGGAATTTGTTACCGGAGGATGTAGTAAGAGCTGTTAGTGTAGCTGGGTTTAAAAAAGGTTTGGACAAGTTCCTGGAGGAAAGGTCCATAAACCATTATTAAAAAAGGACCCAGAATATCACTGCTTGACCCAATACAAGCATTGTCGAACCTGTGATTTTTGGGAAAATGCTAGGTACTGTCATGCAGAAGACCCTCTTGAAAGAAAAGAAAATGTTTTAAACGGAGAAAAAGATGTGCACAAGCTGCATTATTCGGAGGAACCAGCTAGAGGGAGCCAGAGCGATTTCAGAGACACTGAGGAGCCACGCCCCGCTGGTCACAAGGTGATGCCAGCCAGCTTCCAATCCTCGAAGGCAGGAGTGCTTCTTAAGGAGAGTGTGGAAGATTAGAGACAGTTCGGCAGGAGAAAGTTGGACAGGAAGGAGTTCGGCAGGAGACAGGTCGGCAAGGAGGTCGGCAGGAAGGAGAGAGAGAAGAGCAGCAGTGGAGAAAGAGAAGCAGGCCAAGGAGGCAAGAGCAGCAGAAGCAAGGGAAGGATCACTTGCAGCGCAGAGAGAAAGAGGTTAAAATGGAAACATGATTACTCTACTGCTAGCAAACCACCTTGAGTGGAAGGTGATTTCCCTGGAGCTAATGAAGGACCTGGGAAGGTCTCAGCTCAAACAAGAGTGAGAGCTGTTTGTCCAGAGAGGCGAAAGCATTGCTGCAACTGTAGTCTAAAGTCAAATGAGAGACAGCTGGAGAACCTAAGCCGTGCTGCACAGGCAAGCCAGAAGCTAAGCCGGTACAGGCCCAGACTTTCACTTGGAGAAGGGACTCCAACCTCACAAAGTAAACCATACTTTCCTGGAAAAAGATTTCAGAAAGCTGCTGTATGGGAAAGACAGGCAGTAGAAGAAAACCGTTTGTCTGAAGGTTCCTACGATACAAGGTATGAAAAATGTTTACCTAAGAAGAAAGTTCTGAATGAAAAATGTTTATATAGAGCTGCTATAAAACCTCTGAATAAAGAGGAATCTTTTCAGTATAAAACAGCACATAGCCGACGCCCTAGGCTTAGCCCAGAACATTGGGAGGTGATACAGGAGCTATATAAAAAGCCTGAATATATTTTACCTGAAACCAGGGACACAGATTCAGAGGCTTCAGAAGATGAGCCAATGCAAGTGGAACTAGCAGGGGATATTTCAGATCCAGAAATGGATTGTACATACTGTGTTACAGGAAGCCTAGAATCCTTGTCAGGCTTGTGAGCTGTGTGACTTGCTGAATTGAGCATTCTTGTTTTGTGTAAATAGCACCAGTCCTGTGAAAGTAACAGTTTTTGGTTTAAACCTGAGTTTTTCTTTTCCTCACCTGAAGTAAGGACATTTTGCTTTATAGTTGTATCCCAATCATTTGAACCATTGCGAAGAAGGGAAATAAAAAGCCTTTATTTTTCCCACCACACTGAGCAGTTGTTTTCATTGAAGATTGGTATCAAGGAAACTACTAGGACCAAAAGTCAATTGGGCCTTTGGAATACTTGCCAATCTCAACTTTATAATTTTTGTGTCTGACCTGCCCTGACCTCTACTAGCCACCAGGGTAGACCTCACGACATAAATGGCGTAGTTGTTGGATATTTTTGATTGGTGCCTACAACTGCAAAAGAAAAGGAAAATAAAACTCCTAAGTTTAAAAAAATAAGACCCGGACTGAACTGCCTGAGAAACCGGAGTGGAAAAACAAAACCCGGAACGGATCAGCTGAAAACTGGATTGGAAGGAGAAAAACTGGGATGGAATAACCGAAATCCGGAACGGATGGTAAAAATCCTGAAAGGCGAAAATCCTGTTGCTAACTCTAGAAGCGGAGAGCTGCGGAGAGGGGCAGCAACTAATATTCCAAAGCTGATTCAACACGAATGTCAGGTAAAATGTAAATAGGCCTGAGTAGTGTTGGATATCAGGAGGAAGTTTGAGAAAAAAAAAAAAGAAAGAAAAAGATCTCTTGTTAGTGGAACCGCACTTGGTTTCTTTTTCTTCTTGTGTCTCTTTACAGGTGCAGCATGGAACCGAAGGAGCTTTGTGCCTGGATGGCGCACCAGTTTGATAAACAAGCGGAGGTTGTGCTGAAAAACCAAGCGCAGGCCCTCCAAGCCATGCAATTGCAACAACTGCCGGTCCTACAGACCATGGAGAACTGGTTGGCTCAACAGCGAGAGGCGCTGGCGAAGACCAACGCGGAGAAGTTGCAGGCAGCCGGACCAACCAATTCAGTGAATGGACAATGGACATGCAATGATCTCATTGTAGGGAAGCTAAGTCCTAATGATGATGTAGATGTTTTTTTGGATTCATTCATTAGGATTGCATGCTCTGCTAATTGGCCACATGAGCAATGGGCCATTCGCCTTGCAGCGTCCCTCACGGGGGAAGCGCTAGATGCTTACAGGGCGATGCCACCTGCTCTAGCTAATACCTATGAGGAGGTAGTTACAGCTGTTAGGGATCGTTTAGGCCTTACACCTTTGTCATATAATAGGATGTTTAGAGCCACTTCCCTTAGGGCAGACGAAACGCCCAAGGCCCTTGGTCACAGGATACGTGGTCTAGCGAACAAATGGCTACAGCCTGAAAAGAAAACTGTAGATACTTTAATGGATGAGATAATACTGGAACAGTATATGTCTGCTATACCAAATAGGGTACAGAACTTTCTAATTCTACAGAATTGCCGTACCACTGCTGACGCGATAGCTCTCACGGAGCGATATTGGGAAGCGGAGAGAGTCACCCAGCCCATGGTCGGAACTCCCAAATTAGCAGTAGGTATGGAGGCGCAGAAATTAGAAAGTGTCCCACGACCTCTGTATAGTGGTTCGAAAAGTTATAATCCTTTAGTGAAAGAAAATATTAAGAGATGTTTTTCATGCGGTAAGAAAGGACACCTGAAACAGGAGTGTTATTCACGTACTGCTCTTGTGGGAGAAGGCCCAAAAACAATACGTGAAGGCTTTGTTTTGAATGTAAAAATTCAAGGAATAAATGCAAAAACACTTCTAGATTCAGGAGCTGACCAAACGATGATTTCAAAAAGATTATGGTTTGTGATCAGGGATCAAGGCTTGTCAGTTCCAGACCAGCCAGAAGGAAATGTCAAAATAAAATGCATACACGGAGCGGCTACCCGCTAACCAGTGTATAAATTATGAGTTAAGGGACTAGGCATAGAGAAAGAAATACTAGTAACGGTTGTGCCTAGGCTACCCCAAGAGCTGGTATTAGGCCGTGATTGGCCACAGTTCAGGAGGAGTCTAAAAAAAGGCTTATCTCCACAGGAAACGCTAAGTGCCACTTGCATTCGCCATAAGCCTACTGTAAATCTCAGTCCTCAGCAGAGAAACATAAAGAATACTACAGATCCTAAGGAAGCGCTAGTTTCCACACGTTCGCATACCCAGAATGCTGAAAAGCCCTCGTGTTCTAGAGATACCTCTTTAGGAGACCTTCCTTCACACGAAGACTTAATGGGCGACCTCTCGAGGAGGGAAAGAAAATCCAAGGCTGAGAGACGGAGAGAAAGAAGGTGCCGCTCTCAGGGTAGAGCCGAGCTGGAAGCTGGGAAAGGGATGCCGTGGGTACCTGCAGAGTTGATGGAGAAGTTTCCCTCCTTCAAGATGGAACAAAGGGCAGACCCTGCACTAGCTCGTGCACTTGAGCATGCTCAGGAAGAAAAGGATTATTTCCCCAGATTTATTATGGAGGAGGACATACTGTATCGGGAGAGTAAGGACCTTCGAACTGGAACTGTTCGGAAGCAGTTAGTGGTCCCAAATACTTTTAAGTCACTGGTTTTACATCTGGCCCATGACCATCCAGTAGGGGGTCATAAGGGAGCACAAGGCACCCTTGATCAAATTTTAGCCAGATTTTATTGGCCGGGAGTCTTCCGAGAAACGACTCGCTTCTGTGAATCTTGTGCATCATGTCAAAGAGTAACTCCTAACCGGCCATCAGAAATACCACTAATTCCGATGCCCATAATCTCTGACCCAGTAAGGAGACTTGCCATAGATATAGTAGGACCCCTTATCAAAACTCCAAGAGGATTCCAATACATCCTCGTGATTATTGACCAGGCTACACGTTTCCCATGGGCAATCCCCCTGAGAAATATTTCAGCAAAGTGCATTGCTGTGGAATTAATCAAATTATTCTGCGAGGTGGGGTTCCCGCAGGAAGTTTTAACCGACAGGGGTAGTAACTTTTTATCAAAGTATCTCGCCCAGGTATGGGACCCTTTTGGCATCCACCACATAAAGACTGCCGCCTACCACCCCCAATGTAATGGCTTGGTGGAACGGTTAAACCAGATCATAAAACAAATGCTTCGACGAGCTTTGGATGGCCAAATGACGGAGTGGGACACCATGTTGCCATTTCTCTTATATATGTGTAGAGAAAGAAAACAAAGTTCATTGGGTACCTCGCCCTATGAGCTTATGTACGGGCAAGCACCCAGAGGCATATTAGATGTCTTGAGAGAACAATGGACCGAATCCGTCGATGAGGAAATAGGAGTACTCCTATTTCTGAAGAACCTATGGATTCGTCTGGAACGAACCTCCCGGTTCGCAGGTGAGAAACTGAAAGAAAGTCAACGAAAACAAAAGCAATACTATGATCGCCATGCAAAACCCAGACAACTGAAGGTCGGAGAGAAGGTGATGGTCTTAGTATCTGGCGCTACTCCCAAGTTTGAAGCCCAGTGGAAGGGGCCTCACACGGTAATTAAGCCCATTGGATCTACTTCCTACTTGGTTCAAGATACAAAAGGACATAAACAAGTCTATCATGTCAACATTCTTCGGCCCTGGCATGAACGGTTAGTTTTTCTAGCTTCTGCTGAAAACATATTCCACCCTGAAGTGATAGAAGCGGACAACAGTCGATTGAAGCACAGTGTCAGTCAGCTGCAGAAGGTTGCGGTATCGCGTATTACATGCTGCGTAGAAGAGGCTTCCCCAGCCCGTAATATTTTAAGAAGGGGGATGTGTCATGCAGCAGACCCTCTTGAAAGAAAAGAAAATGTTTTAAACGGAGAAAAAGATGTGCACAAGCTGCATTATTCGGAGGAACCAGCTAGAGGGAGCCAGAGCGACTTCAGAGACACTGAGGAGCCACGCCCCGCTGGTCACAAGGTAATGCCAGCCAGCTTCCAATCCTCAAAGGCAGGAGTGCTTCTTAAGGAGAGTGTGGAAGACTAGAGACAGTTCGGCAGGAGACAGTTGGGCAGGAAGGAGTTCGGCAGGAGACAGGTCGGCAAGGAGATCGGCAGGAAGGAGAGAGAGAAGAGCAGCAGTGGAGAAAAAGAAGCAGGCCAAGGAGGCAAGTCCAGCAGAAGCAAGGGAAGGATCACTTGCAGCGCAGAGAGAAAGAGGTTAAAATGGAAACCTGATTACTCTACCGCTAGCAAACCACCTCGAGTGGAAGGTGATTTCCCTGGAGCTAATGAAGGACCTTGGAAGGTCTCAGCTCAAACAAGAGTGAGAGCTGTTTGTCCAGAGAGGTGAAAGCATTGCTGCAACTGTAGTCTAAAGTCAAATGAGAGACAGCTGGAGAACCTAAGCCGTGCTGTACAGGCAAGCCAGAAGCTAAGCCGGTACAGGCCCAGACCTTCACTTGGAGAAGGGACTCCAACCTCACAAGGTAAACTATACTTTCCTGGAAAAAGATTTCAGAAAGCTGCTGTTTGGGAAAGACAGGCAGTAGAAGAAAACCGTTTGTCTGAAGGTTCCTACAATACAAGGTATGAAAAATGTTTACCTAAGAAGAAAGTTCTGAATGAAAAATGTTTATATAGAGCTACTATAAAACCTCTGAATAAAGAGGAATCTTTTCAGTATAAAACAGCACATAGCCGACACCCTAGGCTTAGCCCAGAACATTGGGAGGTGATACAGGAGCTGTATAAAAAGCCTGAATATATTTTACCTGAAACCAGGGACACAGATTCAGAGGCCTCAGAAGATGAGCCAATGCAAGTGGAACTAGCAGGGGATATTTCAGATCCAGAAATGGATTGTACATACTGTGTTACAGGAAGCCTAGAATCCTTGTCAGGCTTGTGAGCTGTGTGACTTGCTGAATTGAACATTCTTGTTTTGTGGAAATAGCACCAGTCCTGTGAAAGTAACAGTTTTTGGTTTAAACCTGAGTTTTTCTTTTCCTCACCTGAAGTAAGGACATTTTGCTTTATAGTTGTATCCCAATCATTTGAACCATTGCGAAGAAGGGAAATAAAAAGCCTTTATTTTTCCCACCACTCTGAGTAGTTGTTTTCATTGAAGATTGCTATCAAGGAAACTACTAGGACCAAAAGTCAATTGGGCCTTTGGAATACTTGCCAATCTCAACTTTATAATTTTTGTGTCTGACCTGCCCTGACCTCTACTAGCCACCAGGGTAGACCTCATGACAGTACGTATGTTCTAGATTGGCTACTGTTGGAAACAGGATACTGGGCTTGATGGACCTAGGTCTGACCCAGTATGGCATATCTTATGTTCTTATATTATGATACGGCGGGTTTGCTATGGGTTCTAAATGGTCAGTGTTTATAGTACTTCCTAATGTGCCTGGCGGTTAGCACTAGAGTATAGTAATATTGAAATTCGGTAGTCTTTCTTTATTCAAACACTCATTAAGAGGCATGTTTACTAAAAGTTAACAATATGCAAATGAGGCTTCTTATGCAAATGAGGCCCCACAATGAGTATCCACGCATGGCCCCGCACCCTTCTGACTATAATCCCATGGAAGAATGTTTGAGGCAGGGAACTATTGTCTCCTTAGGCACTCCTCTGTACCCCAGAAACAGGAAATTAGGCAGGAGCTATGAGTGATTCAAAGCATATGTAAAGTGCTAGGGTATAAATATATTACAGTTCTTAAAAGTAGAATTCACACATGATTTGAAGGGCCACCCAAACTACTCCAAGAACATGCCTCTTTTAGGTATCTGCATGTTGCTTTTTGCTGTTCTAATTTATGCAAATAATTATCTGGATAGAACTGCTGAACATAACTTCTAGCTGGAAAATTTGAGCTTAACCCAAACTCCACCTCTTCGGACTGTTCCAGAACAGTCCAGAGAGTACCAATGCAGTCTGTAGTCATGTTCTGTGGCACTATCCTGATTATACCATTGAATATCACAGGCTGATGCTTTTTTAGACAGCTAAATGATATCTAAGGTTCTAAAATGTACTCCATAATATATACAATCAGAGATTTACTACAAAATGTGCCTATTGTACTGAAACGTTTCACAAAAGGGCTGTACACACTGAGAATAAACATTACTTTTTTGCATTTTTGTGCATTTAATAAACTCAAGGTTCCTCTTGTAAAATAATTTTGCAGTTTGTTAGCTCAGCCTCCACGGGATTTATAAACACAACCAATTCCCTCTTGGAAAGCATTCTCCTAGCTCACAAAAACATTCTCAGGCCAGGTTTCTATAAGGAAATTGTGATTTGTTACCTCAGAAAAAATGTCTCCTGAAAGCTATTTCCTTTTTTAAGGCATGTCTGCTGTTGCATGGCAACAATTTTGATAGTGCATCTCTGACTGTACCTAATCCAGGGACTCAGTAATGTTCATTCTATTTCCCATGGCAGATTTCAGAATACTTTGTTAAAAGCAGCTAAAAAGTAGATCATAAGTAGATAGCCATACTAAATGAATCACTCATTTATTCTACTGGTAGTCATTTGTATACATGGGCATAGATCACTCTACTGAATATAGAAACAAAGGTTAGGTTTTTAGGAATCTTCAGCCTGCCTACGTTCCTTGCATAGCCTTTAAATCAGATATCTGAGTGTGCCCTCAGTTCATAGAAGGCCTGCTAGCAAAGGGACACTTGTCATATATAACTACTTGGAATAGAAATATACTTTGCTTTTAGACTTGCAGCTAGACCTGGTCTTCTATATAGGTCTCCTACTTAATTTTGCAGCAAGGGTATAATTTTAAGGTTACAGGGACCTTTGCATAGTAAGCTGATACATAGCAGTAAGATTTTAGTTTGAATATTTCAGTTTCCATTGTCTGTTACAAGCCTGCTTCACAGGGTGGGGCTAATTTAATCAACTCTACAACCTGACCAAGTACCTCAACCAGTCTGCTCATCAGAACTTAAAGAGACTACACACTCAGCTAAGGCTTTCAAACTTTACAATTGCCTGTTTTTTGATAAACTTTACCTGTTGAATATAGGTTTTTAGGAATCTTCAGCCTGCCTGCATTCCTTGCATAGCCTTTACATCAGATATCTGGGTGTGCCCTCAGTTCATAGAGGGCCTACTGGCCAGGGACACTTAAGTTCCCGCCCAACCTACCCCTTACCTCACCCACCCCTGAGTTGCATTGCCTTTATAGTCATCATATATATTGACATCTGTCCTTTAATAAGATGTTACACCCACTTTTTCTTCTTTTCTCCTTCTAGGACAGCTGAGTCAGAATGTTGTGTATTCAATGCAATAACTGTGGTACTTTCATTCTAAGAAGAATAATTTGGAGTCTAAGAGCTTGCCCTATATGCCTCAAGTTAGCTGCTGTGCATAAAGAATTGACTCTACTAAGGGAAGAATAAGCTGCAATTAAACATACCTCCTTTAGGGTACAAACTGAACAAAATCCACCACTGCTCTCACAAAGAATCAAACAGCCCAGGAACAAATGGATCACAGTGGGCTCTGGCAGGTTGTGACCTGTAACACAGTGACACCCTGTACATCAAGAGATATCCCTGCATAATGCCTTCTCTGCCTTGGATAATGAGGTTGCCCAATCCGTGTAAACTGAAAGTACCCTTAAATGAAAGACTTAATGCCAAATCTGATACTAAATAGGAAGTAAAACTCATAAAACAGAAAACTACTACTACTTGGAGATTCCATCATCAGAGGCATCAACTTGGGAACACAGCTCAAAGGAGAGAGGATGGTCAAATGCCTCCCAGGCTCTTCAGCCAGCAGAAATACAAACCAAATTGTTGGTATAGTTAGTGCAGAAAGTAGGCACTCCCAAACTGTTATTGTCATCCACTACATGCATTTATCCTGCCTCCACTCTTTCCTGCTTTGTCCTACTTACTGCTCTAGGGTAGTCTTGATGTGCTTCCAGCCCCTGCAGGCTGCAGCTAGGGCTGGCCATCTGTGCCCCATGGGGAGCAGGGCCACTCATTCTCAATGAGTAGTCTGCAGAGCAGGTGGGTCTCTGCCTCCAAAAGTTTACCTTTCGTGTTGCCATTTTCTGAGGTCTTCTATGGGTCTCGCTGAGGCTGTGGGGTCATCACTCCTTCCTGTTTCCTGTCGCACGTGGGACACAGTGCAGGTGGGCATGTGTTCAGACTTACATGCTAATGGCATGGTCCCGGACCTGCACTTGTGATCTGCACGTTCACATCATTTGGGCCTGAACACGAACTGTATGTGCAACGGCGGACAGGTCTGGTGCCATATTCCATGTGTGCCTGCACGTCATTGCAAAAAAGACACAGAATACTGTCTCCAATGGGACGTGCAATAGTTGTGTGTTTATGTCCGTCCTGCATGTCTTTCTCTGAATCGCCCTCTACATGTTTTTAAAAATTCTGTAATCAATGTTTATAAAAATCTTCTGTCTGTCACAGCTGAATTTTCAATCAAATGTCTCTGTCATACCCCTCTTACTACTTACTGTCTATTGTACCTGCATTTTGGTCTTTATTTTTCCTGGTTTCATAGTCCTCCTCTGGACTTTTTCACCACCAACTATGTAAATATAGAAAGGGAGAATTTAAAACCATTGTTCTCAAATATGCAATTTCTCTGATATCTTATCACTGTATCATTTTTTTCTTAGCTGTCCCGATAATCATCTTTTTATTTTCATTCATTTTTCATTTTTTAACCGGGGAGCTGCACCGAGCGCTTCCCTGCCCAGTACCCCACTCCTCTTCCCCATAACAAACAACACCACACATAAATTGGTATAACAACAGGTCGCAGCTTTATTGCTCCATAAATTCTTAACATTATCAACTTTGAATAACCCCAACAACCAATCCCCGAGCGGAGCGTTACCTCACCAGCCATATAAGTAGCAAGGTGACAACACTACCGCCCTTGCGCCGGTCAACCCACCGGTCAAGTTAATACCACCCCTGCCCGACCTCGCCATGTCACTAGCAAAAGTCTGCTAGAGGTTCTCCGGGCTGCGGGCACCCTGCCCCGCCCCAAGTAGCTATGGCTCCGGACCCCGGAAACCTCCGGGATCCCGCCACCGGCACAGGCACACCCGGTGCTTTTGCCGCCCCCCCTCACCAGAGCCCAAGCTGCGACCTGCCAAGGCTACCCTTTAGCACCTGCTCCAATATCTCTTGCCAGTCGTTGAGCAGTAGGTCCACCCCTACCGGAGACAGATGCACCCCATCACTGCGATACAAACCCCACAAGCAACGTCCACCCAATCATGCTGCACCTGATAACCCCCCTTACCGCACACCCATTTTCCTATCTGCCGATTGATCTTCGTCAGACCCCGAGACCACCACCGCTGCCCCCAGCACGCTGGCCTCGGGATGACATCCGACCAAATCAGCACCACATCAGGAAACATTTTCAATATCTGATTCACATCTTTTTTGGCAGCATTAATAAGTTGTTTACAAGTCCAGGATGTGAGGTCGTTGCCGCCGAGGTGCAACAGAATAATCCCTGGAGGAGTCCTCACTCGCACGTGGTGATGCAGCAAAGGCATCAGCTGCGTCCATCGCAGCCCCCACTCGCCAAGCCATAACACCGACACCACGTCAGGCTCCAGTCCAAGGTTCAGCCCGATAGGCCGTATCGCAGCTCTTCGACCAGCCCAAAACACAAACGAATGCCCCAGCATCCAAGCGCCCTGCACACTCCTTCCCCCACCTGAAACAGAAAACAGTAGTTAACAGAAAAGTTGTGCCATTTTAGTCCTGTTGCTTTTTTGTGGGGGGGGGGGGGTTTGTTGTTTTTTTTTTTATAACCGGACATAACCCTGAAAGGCCATTGACCTCCACCGGCCAATCATGCGAATTTGCCAACCCGACAGGCCAGCACCCGCCACACTAGAGGCCGCCCCTATGCGAAAGGAATGCGCCGCATATTGCCTAGGGTCCTCGCCGATGCTCTGTAACACCAATCGCAAGACTGCAGTTACCTGGTAACGCGTGACCGACCCTGCATCACAATGCAGAAACAGCCCACCAGCGACCCGAGGGCGGCACTCCAAATACGCCCTCATGGCTGCCACCGGGCAAGTGGGTCCACCTATAGCCTTCAAAACCACCCACCTGCCTCTCCCTTGCTGATCCGTCTTTGAGCTGCGCAGGAGGACTTGTAAGTGCTCACCTACTATCCGCACATGCTGACCCTGTAGACTATGCCCCACACCCGCCGTTTTGGAATCAGCCACCAATTCCCCGACCCGAAATGCCCCAAAAAAGGCCAAACAAAAAACTGCCCTAAATAGCAGGGCCTCGTAAGCAGATCGTGCCACTCTTGGCAAGATCTCACACATTCCTCGGAGCAAGTCATGCGTCACCGGGCGGCGCTGATCCGCCGACGGAGGTTGCTCCCTCCCCCAGCCTTGTATCAATTTCCGTACCAAAAACCCCCCACCAGAGGGGCCCCAACCCACCGCTTTTGTGAAAAACGCAAAGCCCGCCAATTGCCCCTTCACCACAGCCCGAGACACTCCCCGCTGTCGGGCCGCTAGTATGTCCCCAGCCAACAAATGATCAGGCACAGCCCCCTCCTGCCAGCCATGCGCAGACAAGAACTCCACCACCTCATCACAACCCCGACAGTAGGTCTCCCAGGTTTTCTTCGCCACCGAGCTCTTCAACAACTCCCTCAAGGCAGCAGGCCACTGTTC
This sequence comes from Ichthyophis bannanicus, assembly GCA_033557465.1. Lineage (NCBI taxonomy): Eukaryota > Metazoa > Chordata > Amphibia > Gymnophiona > Ichthyophiidae > Ichthyophis > Ichthyophis bannanicus. Next base: position 167,684,362 of record CM066036.1, on the reverse strand, counting down.
CATAACCTCCAAGGGACCGGCAGCCCCAACTCGTCTGCCTCCGGCGTCAGGTGCCGGAACCGCTCGAACTGCAAACGGGAAAGAGCATCAGCAATGCCATTATGCAGGCCCGGAATGTGCCGAGCTTTCAACCCCACATTCAGCCTCAAACAGGATAAGACCACCTTTCTCATCAGATCTGCTACTAGGCTACACCGCGGCGTGTAATGGTTAACGACACTCACCAACGCTTCATTGTCACACCACCAGACCACCCTCTTGTTACGCAATCTATCTGACCACAACTCCAGCGCCACCAAAATAGGGAACAGCTCCAAGAACGTGATGTTCCGGAGAAGCCCCTGCTCACGCCACAACGCAGGCCACTGATCAGCACACCACGCACCCCCAAAGTAAATTCCCAATCCCGTGCCCCCCGCCGCATCCGTGTAAAGCTGCAGGTCCTCACTAGAACACTCCAGCTCCATGAGAACGGGCGACCCATTAAAGTCTTTCAGGAAAACATCCCACACACGCAAATATTCCCTAATGCTCCGGGATATGCGAATTCTGTGATGCGGCTTGCGGATACCCGCCGTAGCCGCCGCTAACCTCCGGATAAATACCCGCCCCATTGGGATCACTCGAGATGCAAAATTCAAGGAACCTATTAAGGACTGGAATTCTTTCAACGTGAACTTCGCCGCCGCCAATGCATTTGACACCAAGACACGCAACTGCGCTACCTTAGCTGCCGGCAGACGCGCCACCATCTCCACCAAGTCCAATTCAATGCCCAAAAAGGTGAGCTTGGTCGCGGGCCCTTCCGTTTTTTCTTTTGCTAAAGGCATCCCCAGTTCCTCCGCAACCTTAAGAAACGCTTCCAACAATTCCCGGCACAGTAATGACTGCGCTGGTCCCACGAACAAAAAATCGTCAAGGTAGTGCACAACACTAGTAGACCCAACCCGCCTAACCACCATCCACTGCAGGAATGTACTAAATTTTTCAAAACATGCGCAGGACACCGAACAACCCATGGGCATGCATTTGTCAAAGTAAAATTCCCCTGCAAATTGGAAACCCAGCAAATAAAAGGAGGTCGGATGGACAGGCAACAACCGAAAGGCCGATTCGATGTCCACCTTCACCATCCTGGCCCCCCTCCCCGCCAATCTCACCAACCAAACCGCCTTATCAAATGAGGCATAACGGACCGTGCAGTACTCCCTCGGAATGTGGTCATTGACAGATAATCCTGTCGGGAACGATAAATTGTGAATAAGCCTAAATTTACCGGGCTCCTTCTTTGGGATAATACCCAAAGGAGAAATCACCAAATTCCGGAAAGGGGGGTTAGAGAACGGACCTGCTATCCGCCCCAGGCACACTTCCCCAGCCAACCTCTGCCGCACAATCGCCTCGAATCGCCCCACAGCCGGGGAATTCTTCGCCGCACGTGCTACCACCCCACCCCGAACCGGAATAACAAACCCCAAATCAAAACCCCTCCCCAAAAACTCCCTATCCCCTTTCTTCGGGTAAAGACTAAGCCACTCCCTTAGGACACCCACCCTGATGGGAGACGGGGCTCTGTCACGGCAAACATTTTCACTTAGCGGTCGATAGGGCAGGAGCACTAACTCCTTTTTTAGTACACTTCGCCGTGGAATGCCCTCCTCCACACGCCGAACAGGCGTGCCTGAACTTACAGTCTGGAAATGGGAATGAGGACTTATTAAACCTCCAACATAAGTCACTTCCTGCGCCTGCCCCAGACGTACTTGGCAACCCGACCCCCCCAACTCGAAAGGACCGCCCCCTTACAGCATTAGCCCCCACACCTAACTTAGTACTACTTCCCGCGTTGGATCTCGCTGACATCTGGGTAAGCCACAAGTTGATATCTTGAGTACCCCAAGTTAAATGACGGTTCTCCTCCATTTTATCTCGGAACTTCTCATCATAATTGAGCCAAGACCAGCCCTCATGGGACTGCGAGGCTTCCAAGATCGAGTCAGCATAGGACAATAACATCCCGGACTGTTCCGGGTATGTCCGACCCCAGACACTAGCCAAACGCAGAAAAGCCCTGACCCAATTCACCACCGACCTCGTCACCTTCCGAACTCTCCCAGCCTTCTCATCCTCCTTGCGTTTTTTCTTACTCTCTCCCGACCTCTTCCGACCTTCCAATAAACGGAAGATGTCAATATAACGCCGCTTCCTAATTTTCCTCTGCAGCTTTTTAGGCACCCCCTCCCACAGTTCGGATAACACCGTCACCGCCGCCAAGCCCCCCACTGCAGAGTTTCCCACCGCCACCGAACCTCCGGCTGCTATACAGCTGCTACCCCTACTTGGGGTGCTAGAGGACGAACTCGAGGACGAAGAGGTGGAGGACCCAGAACGACGGCGCCTCCGCGAAGCATGCTTCCTTTTCCTGCTCGCTTTACCCGACCGTCCCGCTCGACACACTTCAACCGCCTCCCCTCCCCCTCGCTGTCCCTCGGGTAACTCACCATCCACAGCTGTCACAGCCGGCAGATCACTTGCAGGCGGGGCCCCCTCCGGCGACTGCAGAGCTCCCGACTCCATCGCAGCACTTCCAGGGGAGTCCAACGACCCCCTGTCCCCACACGGCATCCTACTTCGCTGTGTCCCTCCAAGCATCTCTCCAGGCGCCGCCATCATTGGAATCTGCGGAGAAACAAAAGGCACAAACGGAGAGGGGGAAACACCCGACCAGGCCGGCTGCCAAGCCCCCACCAAGTTAGCCCTCGACGTGCCTTGACCCCCCCTCTGCCACTGGCCCCAAGCCTGCTGGTCCATAACTCCAAACCTGTCCGGACTGGATACACCTCCCCCAGGGAAAACCCCAAAACCCGCGTCCATGCCTTGCGTTCCCCACCAGGGCGCTGTACTACCCACACCAATCTCACCCACTCCAGCCCTAAACCTCCCTCCTACAGGTGAAGCACTGCTCTCCTCACTCACATCACCAATCTGGCACTCAGCAGCACCCCTGACCTCCCCCCACCCTCTGGACCCTGAGGTCACGCGACCCCTCAGCCTGCACCTCGGCCCCGCCCGTGTCCCAGTGACAGGAAGCACCCCAACCCTAGCACCCCGACTACCTGCCACCCTACCACCCAACCGGCCCCCCACTGGACCCAACTCGCTCCCCCCCTCCCTCTTACAGCACCCCTGCCCACCTGACCTCTTCGAGAACTCCCTCCCGATTGTCCACGTCCCCCCTTTTTCCCTTCTGGTCCCCTTTTTTCCCGAGCCATCGTCACTCCTGGCCACCACCCGAAGATCAAAGGCACACCGACAAAATTGAAGCTGCTGCAGCGCTCTTTAATACCACCGCACAGCCGAGTATCCCCCACCGCACAGTAGATAATCAAAAACAAAAGTTTCTCCCAAACCTCCACCAATTGAAATCGCCAGCAGCAAAATATAATACCCACTTTAATTTACTCGTTTGTTAGGTAAAACACAGGGAATACTACTCGCCTGCTGCAGCCTCTGCCACACATCCGCTCCTCAATCGCCGCGCTGACTTCAGAACTCCTCTAGGCCTCCTTGCAGCACGCCGAAGGTAAAACAAACCCGGCAAAGCAGTTCTGCCCCTGCAAACAAGCACCCGGACGAAGCTCTCGCCGGCTGAAGGCTCTGCCCGACACTGCCGCACAACTCCGGTACTCTGAACACCTCGCTACCGCTCCTAACCTGATCCGCACACCGGCCAGTCGCCCTCCTTCTCACCATGTGCTCAGCGGGCGTCCTCACTACCGCTGCACATGGCCTGCGTCGCCCCAGATTGGTTCTCGCCGCGCGCATCCCCGCGGCAGAACCAATCGATTCAAATGATGCACCCTGCATCCGCGCGCAGCCGCGCTTTCCCCCTCCCCCTGCTACTCCACTTCGACGCCTCCCAGCAACGCTGGTCGAGGTCCGCGCCGAGGCTCGCCCCCGGTTATTTACGGGCCCCGGTACCTTGCCCGTGCCCTTCATTTTAATTTGAAACAATCCATTTGCCGTATCTGAGGATTACCAAGTTCAAACAGACATGATGCAATTGTATGTTTAGAATTGATGGAGAAAGATCATGCAATACACCTCCAAAGCATCTTTAAAAGAATTTATCATTATATAATCACTTACTAGACTTATAATTGTTGATCTTGCTTAATAGATAAAATGCCGATATGGTGGCAGCATGTAATTAAGAATACATTTTTCCTTATCATTTACACTTGATTTAACTTTTGTTCTGGTTCACACTTTTGTGTGCTTCAAGTAAGATAAAAACTGCAACTTATAAATTTTATTTAACAAATAGTAAAGAGCAAGGTTCATATGAAAGCTAGGCAGTCCCAATCTAATAGGTTTTGTCTAGCACTAGAATAAAAGTTTGAAGAAATTATCTGAAAGTATTTATAGTAGTATTTAAAATTAGGATCGGAAAACTAAGGGATGTGCATTCTAGGTCCATTAGTGTGCCTTAAAAGATTTAGGGGTCCTATTTACTAGAGCAAATAACATGCAGTTTAGCCTCCATAGCAGTTAGCATGTGCTAAAGAAGCAGTTTAGCTTTAATGCCCAATGAGGGCATTAGTGGTTGGGGAGTAAGCAGAGACCACTAGATTAGTGCACTCTAAATTACGAAATAAAACAAAATTGCAGAGAGATCATTCAGACCTCCGGAACTGAAGGGTGCCTATAGCTGTCTGTTTTGTTACAAGGCCAGAGACTTATAAGCCCCCCCCCCCTCGTATGAAGCTCAGATAGTGCAGGATATTTACCCCCTTCTCAAGAGAAAGGATTAAGTGCACCTGCAGTAGATGCACTCGTCATTGCATGATAAATATCTCCCAATCACAAAACCTTTTTCCTTTGACTCGCTCCACACACAATTCAGCCAATGCAAATGCAACAGGCCATTTCCCATTCATTTTCCCACCATGGCTTTTTTCTTGCATTATATAGTACATGATGCAAGTTGAGGTACCAGGCCCTGCAATGCAGGAACAGCAACAGCTGCAGCCACTTGCATAGGAGGTGCTGGAGCATCCGGCACAGAAGAAGGTGGAGCAGTAACTGGTGCATAGGCAGCAACATTCTCAGAGAAGCGATGTACAGTCCCAGTCTACATTAGGGGTTATGCTAGACAAGCATTGAAAGATGCAAAGAGAAGGCAAATTTATTATTTAAAAAAAAAACCTTTTACATGCTTAGATTGATAAAATCTATTAGGCCTTTCTTGGAGTTAGGAGCTTTTAAAACATTAATGCTCAACAGAGCAGACCATTGCAATTTGCTTCTTGATGGTATTCCTCAATATAATTTAAAACATATTCAAATCCTTCAAAATATAGTAGTCAAACTGATAAACAAAGCCTTAAGATCAGATCATGTAGCTCCACTATTAATAGAACAGTGGAATTACTGTCTATTCTTTCTCCCTCCATTCTTATCTTACTCCCTATGCCCCTCAATGCCAACTAAGATCTTGTTTAGTAGTCCCCTCTATTCAGAAATATAGATTAGGTTAAACTTGGAAAACTGTATTTTATTGTGTTGCTCCCACACTTTGAAACTTTCTTCCAATGGATCTTTGACTTGAGTCAGCCACTAACATGTTTAAAAAGGGCATAAAAACATGGGGTCTGATTTTCGAAGGCCCTAGTTACCCATGTATCTGGGATTTTTGAAGGACACCTACACTGGTAGTGCTTTTCGAAAATCCTGGATAGGTCCCTAACGGGCCCAGATGCTATGGGGGTCATTCTGAACCACGAATAAGCCGTTTATATGTACGGCTGGACGTTTTCGTAACATAAACGTCTAGATCCAATTTCGTCAACAAAATGTTTTACACGTACGGACGAGAAAAATGGGTAACCTGGACATGGGCGTGAAAGGGAGGAGTGTGGGTGTGTTGAGCCGCCTATACGTTGTGACACAGTGGATAATACAGAGCCCATGGAGGTTAGTGAAAATGAGAAACTTACCTCAGATTTGGCTGAACAGGAAAGCTCAGTACAGGGAGAAACAGCTGAGCAGCAAATACTTCCAGCACAAGAAAAGCCAAAAGACTTTAGAAGGAATTTTCCCTGTAATAGTTGCGACGCAGGAAGAAACAGAAAGGCTCATCAGGAGAACCTGTGCCCAAAGTCTCACGTAACGTGCAGAGAAGGGAAGCATATAAGTTCCTGGTTAGAACCAGGAAGTGGTAGTTCTGGATGAGGCAGTTCTGGACGAGGCAGTCTGGGAAGAGGAAGTTCTGAAAGGGGCAGTCCTGGAGAGGAGAGTCCTGAAGAGAGCAGACCTGGAAGCAGTCCTAGAGAGAGTCCCAGCAGGAGCAGGAGGAAGGGCAGCAACTCAGGAGGACTGAGCAAACAGCCAATGAGCACAGGTCAGGCTGAAGGACGTTTGCCGGTAGAAGGAAATTCTAAGCGTGACTTCAGAGCAAGGAACAGCTGGAGAGGTAACCAGGAACTTGCTAGCTCGGAGGGGGGCTGGAGAGCCCGGGAGAAAGTCCTCAACAACCCAGAAGCAAAAGCCAGGAACAAGGTAGAAAGGTGGGATCCTTGTTTATCCAAAGAAGGGGTTAAAAGCTCTATATGTTTTAAAGGGCGTGGCCCTGGACATAACCATAAAGCTGAAAGATATCCAGTGTTCTCACTAGGTGGGAAGGGACAGAAAACCAGCAAGAAGCCATTCGTATACAAGGCAGTTATAGCCCTGGTCTTAAAGAACACTTTATAGGAAAAGGTATTCGTGTGCCACAGGAAAGTGTGTCAGAAGCCAGCACATGTAATGAGTGTGACTTTGGTAGTATCGGGAATGAACCTGAAGTAATGCAATGGGAAAATAACAGTGATTCTTCAGACCCAATTCCCATGGACTGTACGCTATGTTTTTCGGATGACATCATTTCTTTGTGTTAACCTTGAAGAAAATATCCTTGTGACATTAACAAAGGAAAAGAAGATATTTTTTCTGTAGCCGTCTTTTGTTTGATGCTGTTTGTTGTGTTTGCATTCCTAAGAATATCTGTTTTCGGGAAAGGGAATAAAGCCCTGATTTATTTACTTTACCGCTCGACTGAAAGACTCTGTTTTAATAGCAAAGCAGATTAAAACTCAAAACCCTAGGCAACCGCCTAAATAGGGTTCACCGGGGCTCTATCACACGGGCCCCATCACAACGTCTAAATCGTATTCCGAAGAAAACATGTACATACATCCTAGACTTCTATGTTAGACCTGCTAAAACGTGGAATAACAGCCTATGTCAGCTAAAGTAGCACTGTATTGTAACAACACAGAAGGACATCTATGTTTAAATAAAGCATAGCTATTTCATAAAAGGATCTGGACACGTTCCTGAAGGAAAAGTCCATAACATAGATATGGGGAAAAGAACTACGTACCCTGGGGATAAGCAATATAACATGTTGATATTTTTCGGGGATGCTACTCTGTAAATATGATCCATATTGGCTATGTCTGGAAATTATTATAGGCTGAATGGACCTTTGACCGAAGGGAAACAAACTGAACGATGTGGAAGCAATAGGGGTCTAATGGTAGTCAGTAACAGAGGGCATTTTCACGGACAACAGATCTGATTGGTGTGCAAAAATGTCTAAGTCATGCAGATAAACGTTATGCATATGACATCTTCCAAACCTAAGTGCAAACCAGTAACCTCTCTCCATCTAAAACATCTTCCCATTAAAATACTAAGCACCCACCATTATCAAAGGCCAGTACACTGTTTTATCAATTGCTTATGCAAAGGTCAAATAACTTTCTTGGGGGAATGATAACGATTTGGGAGGCTGATCTCTAAACCAGTTTTATTTCTCAACAATAAGTATTTCTCAATACTGGGGTGAAAGTGTCTCCCTCTCTGTCCCACTTAGTGTGAAGGTAGTTAAAAATAATTCTGAAGACGCCTTTGGAGCCTTATTCACATGTCAGAACACTCAATAGTGTTGCTTTTCTGGGCACGTATCCACGCCGGAATTACACGTTTTGATGCGGTTAGGCATACAATGATGTATACATGCAAATTCAAGGAATACTGTACACCTGTGTACGTCTAGATTCATGTTTACGAGGGGATAAGGGAAGTGGAATTGCAGAGGGCTAAACTAAAGGTGTCAATAAAAAGGGCAACAGATAAAGTAAATAAAGTAAATAAAAACAAGAGGAGAAGGAAACCTATTTGGTTCTCCAAAGAAGTGGCTGCTCAAATAAAGGCAAAAAACACAGCTTTCACAAAATTCAAATGCTTGCAAACAGAGGAACACAGTAAGGAATACAGGATCAAACTGAAAGAGACAAAAAGAGAAATAAGGAAAGCAAAATCAAAGGCAGAGGAAAAGTTGGCTAAAGATGTGAAGTGTGGCGACAAAACTTTCTTCAGGTATACTCAGGAGAGGAGGAAAATCAGAGATGGAATTGCAGGACCCAGAAGTGCTGGGAACGGATTTGTGGAAAGCAACATTGAAAAAGCAAAATTCCTAAACAAATACTTCTGCTCTGTTTTTACTAAAGAAAATCCTGGAGAAGGACCATCTGTGACTCCCAAATATAAAAATGGGAATGAAGTAGATATCACACCATTCACTGAAGATGATATGTTAGAACAACTTGTAAAATTGAAAGTGAACAAGACAATGGGACCGGATGAGATACATCCCAGGATACTGAAAGAGCTCAGAGAGGTTCTTGCAGGGCCGTTAAAGGATGTTTTCAACAGATCCTTGGAAACAGGACTGGAGAAGGGTGGATGTGGTACCTCTTCACAAAAGCGGTGACAGCGAAGAAGTGACAAACTACAGGCCCGTGAGCCTTACCTCAGTGGCGGGAAAAGTAATGGAGGCACTTCTGAAAGAGCGAATAATAGACTTTCTCAAAACCAATAGGTTGCATGATCTGAGGCAACATGGTTTTACCAAAGGACGATCTTTCCAAACAAATCTGATTGAGTTCTTTGAATGGGTGACCAGAGAACTAGATCAGGGGCATGCGATGGATGTCATCTACCTGGATTTCAGCAAAGCCTTTGATACTGTTCCTCATAGGAGGCTTATCAATAAACTCAGTAGTTTGGGGATGGGTCCCAAGGTGGAGAACTGAATCAGAAATTGGTTGACTGACAGATGACAGAAGGTGATGGCAAATGGAGCTCACTCAGATGAAAGGAGCGTGATTAGCGGGGTGCCCCAGGGTTTGGTCCTGGGCCGGCACTGTTCAATGTATTTGTAAGTGATATTGCTGAAGGACTGCATGGAAAAATCTGTCTTTTTGCAGATGACACAAAAATTTGCAAGAGTGGACTCCCCTGAGGGAGTGGATAACATGAGGAAAGATCTACAAAAGCTGAAAGAATGATCTAATGCTTGGCAGTTAAGATTTAATGCAAAGAATTGCAGTGTCATGCACTTGGGAAGCAGAAATCCAGGGGAAATGTACGCGATAGGGGGCGAGAGGTTGGTGTGCACGGACCAGGAGAAGGACCTTGGTGTGATTACTTCTGCGGATCTCAAGGTGGCAAACAGTGCGACAAGGCAGTGGCAAAAGCCAGGAAGATGTTGGGTTGCATACAAAGAGGAATTACCATCAGAAAGGAAGATGTATTAATGCCACTGTATAAGTCACTGGTGAGGCCTCACTTGGAATACTGTGTTCAGTTTTGGAGACCATATCTTGCAAAGGATATAAAAAGACTGGAAACTGTTCAGAGGAAGGCGACCAAAATGATTTGGAGCCTGCATCAGAAGCCTTATGAGAAGAGACTTGAAGACCTAAATATGTACACTCTGGAGGAGAGGAGGGACAGGGGAGATATGATTCAGACCTTTAAATACTTAAAGAGAAATAATGAACAAACAAACCTCTTCCAAAGACGGGGAAGCTGTAAAACTAGAGGGCATAACATGAAGCTGCAAGGGGGTAAATTGAAAGGCAATGTCAGGAAATACTTTTCACTGAAAGGGTGGTGGATGCTTGGAATGCCCTCCCGATGGAAGTGTTGGGGGCAAATACAGTGACAGAATTCAAAATGACATGGGACAGACACAGTGGATCCCTTTACAGCAACAGGATAAAATCAAAATAAACTTTAACTAATTTCTCAACATACATGGGTGTATTACACAGAGTGGTGGGTTCACCCCTAAAACAAAGACATGGGGAGGAGTGGCCTGCATGGAGCAGCAGATGCACCTACTCTTGCCATCTTACTGGGCAGACTAGATGGACCATACTAGTTTTTATCTGCCGTCATTTACTAAGTTACTATGTTACTCCCGCGTTATACGTGCATAGCCGCTACAGTTGAAAATGTGTAACTTTTCCTGTATGCTACACCTCTTGGATATTTTGAGAGCTTATCTTGTGCAACATATCAGCCTCTACAGCAACACTGCCGCTGACACGGTAGGTACAAACGGCCTCTAATGTAACTGCAATGGTATGTGTGCTGGGGCCTGTGCCCAAGATGCATGTCTGTGGTGCATGTGGCCCTGTGGGAGACAATGATATGCACGGACCTGGGTGCAAAGGCCAGGTGCCCTGCGCAGACACCCACCACAGGGCAGGCAGGTGTGGGCATGTCGCTGTCCGGGGCAGGGACTGACTGACTTGCATGTGGACATGGTAGGTCCTTCCCTAACACCACATCCCCAGCCCCATACTGTGGTACTGAACAGGAAATGTGCATGTTTGGCTCCCAAAGTTGCATGCCTGTAGATATTATATAGATGTTACATAATATATGATGAGAGATAAAGACCAGTATGGTCCATCTAGTCTGCCCAGCAAGGCGGCAAGAGTAAGTGCACCTGCCGCTCCATGTAGGTCACCCCTGTTGAGATATAATAGATGGTCATGTTTATTTTGATGTTATCCTGTTGCTATAAAGGGATCCACTGTGTTTGTCCCATGTCATTTTGAATTCTGTCACTGTATTTGCCCCCACCACTTCCATCGGGACGGCAGTCCAAGCATTCACCATCCTTTTAGTGAAAAAGTATTTCCTGCAGGAAATCATATCTATGTTTTGGACATACACGTTTTGGACGTGTACAGCTGCCCTGCACATCTTTCTCAGAATAGGGCCCTATGTGGATAGCATCGGGGAGTGTTGAGGACATTCTGGGGCAGAGCAAAGGTAGGAAATGTTGCTATCCATGTAGCACCGCTTTTTGATGCTACATGGTTAGCGCTATGGGAAAACCTCATCAATCTTTATGGCTCTAGGGCTAACCGTGTAGCATCGAAAATTGGTGCTACACGGGTAGCTCCTGTGGCTAACTGACTGTGCGACAACACCTGGATTTTTGATGCTGGGGCCGCATATGACCCCGGAATGGAAAATCCGGGTTAGGCCGTCAGTGGGTGAGCTATGCCCATGGTCATTACAGTGCACCTATGCTGATTTATCTCTGTAAAAGAGTACTGATTGTTTCTCTGTAACAAACCTTCCCTTTTATATACTGTTGATTGTACATCTTTAGGATTGTATTGCTGAACTACTCATCTTCCACCTTATTTGTCTTATAGTTCGACAAATAAATATCTTATACAGCTTGACAATCCCAAATTGCCAGTGGTGAGTGGTGACATTTACAGATGGGATTAAAAAGATGTGCTAAACAATAGTTTAATGTGTAGCTTTAACCAAAGTTAATGCACTCCCCTATCTTTGACTGAACTAATGGTACAGCTTCCTGAAAGAATCATGAAAATGTCCTTGAAACAAAACCAGTTAACAATGTCATGGCTTGGTCTTTCTGGGAGTCACTTGCAATATTTTCTGAAATTACGTAGTCTATGCCACAACAAAAAGGGCTTGGCAGCAACATTAGAACAGTTCCCATCCTCATTTAAAAAAATAAAAATCCTCACTTCTCTCCTGTCTCAATCTTCTTTCCCCCTGCACACTGTGCCCAACATCTTCCTCCTCTCTCTGATACCTTTTGTGCTTGTCTCCTCTCCTCTCCCTTCATTCCATTCTCTCTACTCCTTTCTCCTGCTCCTCCTCTTTCCCCCATCTCCAGCCTTAACCCCTGTTCTTTTCCTCCTGTTTTAGTACCCCTTCTCTTCCTAGCATGACTCCACCCCACTGGGGTGTGTCAATTTTGGAGATGTCATAATTTTAAAAAGCACTAGTAAAAATGGTACAATTTAATGTGGCAAATCAACAACTCCTGCTCCCCCACACTAAGGCCAATCGGGCCGAAGACCGGGATAATTGAAAAAAGAGCATGCTGCTGGAATCCACATCACTGCCCTCCCGATCAGCATCAGAGCAGAGGAGCAGGCCAGGTGAGCTCCTCCCCGCTTCCCCACACCAAGGCCAATTGGGTTGAAGACCAGGGCAATATAAAAAAGAGCACGCTTCTGGAATCCACCTCACTGCCCTCTTGATAGGCATCAGAGTGGGCCAGGTGAGCTCCTCCCCGCTCCCCCACACCAAGGCCAATTGGGCCAAAGACTGGGGCAATAAAAGAGTAGCACATCCTAGGCATGCCCACACCTTGCAATCCCACAGCTGAGGGCCTTGCCAGAGGGCCCTTTGGTATGGCCCTTAGGCAGAGACTTTGGGCAAAAGAACTGCCCACGACTCAAAGAAGAGCCTCAGGTGACAGCCCACTACTACACACACAGTTCCACAAACTCAATGCCACCTTTCAAATCTCCTGAGACAAGACATTGGGCATGCAAGCCATGGGAAATTTCAGCATCCTAATCAAAACCACAGGACTTCAGATCGCTGGCCTGCCAATCTCCGCCTTTCGGATAAGCTATCACTGCCTAGCTAAACATGAGACCACACATTCTCATACACCATATGGTGATAACCCTTGCTCTGCATATCTTCATAACATTTGCTCAGATGCGTACAAAGTATGGTAACACCATTCCAATCCTCTACAGACAACATCTCCTGCACAACTTAATTGCCCATAGAATACTACTCTCAAAATCAACATGCAGACTCATTCAAATCAATACAGCTCAACTCCAGCCCTCAAATACTGGACCCAAACAACATGATTACCCACTCAAATGTTCACTTTTAATGCATGCTCGGTTCATAACAAAACTCAAACCCTAGCAGACCATATACAAAACACAGACATTGACTTAATGTGTATCACGGAAAGCTGAATCACTAGCGTGGACAATGTTCTCCTCAATCAGATGTTCACACCCAACTACATGTTGTTTAATCGTCTCAGAACAGTTAGAAGAGGAGGAGGGGTACTAATTTTGGCAAAGAAACATCTGAACATGGTCAGCTCCCAGTCCCTAAAAACAATAGACTACCTAACTATTTCCAACTGTGAACACTCTATAGGCCCGATTCAGCCCTGGCCCTCTGTGCACCCGGTCTGAATCAGATGCACAGAGTTAGCTAGGATTCTGATCCCACAGGGCACATCTAGCCCTGAAGGATCAGAATTACATGCAGGCTGGGACCCCAATTCTGGTCAGGCTGCACATACAGGCCTTGCCCAAATAACTCAGTCAGGGCTCCATTCAGGAGCCATGATCCCCAGCCACCGGTAAGAAAGCCAGTCGCCGGTAAGAAAGCTTCATTCCCCGCAACTCAATCCCCAATCTGGCCTCCCAAGGGCAGGGTTGGGCTATGGGGAATCCCCTCTAGCCCTTCCTACCTCTTCCGATGGCCAGGTCCTCCATCCCCCACCAACTAGGGGAACTTATTCCACCTCAAAAGTGGAATAAGTTCCCCGTACAGGCAGCTGACCTTGGATGTACAGGACCAACATTGGAATCGGCCCTGTACGTCTGGGGCAGCCAACCGCCCACTGCCTGCCCTAATGCTGCCCCCACTCCACCTCTTTCCCGCCCCCATCTAACTTCCCCATACAGCGTGCAGGGAAGTTAGTCGAGGTCGGAAGAAGGCCCGAATAGCGGGTATGGACATCCCAATGGGACATCCATCCCCACTATTCGCACCTCAGAATAACCCTGTATATGTCTAACATATAGAAAACCCATCTCCAACACAGATGAACTTGCTACTCTGCTGATGAGGTATGCACACATACAACATCAAAAAAACACTTCATCCTCATGGGTGACCTTAACCTCCCAGCCACTACAACAAACAAGCAAGTGTGTTCTCGAACACTAGGAATTACTACAATTAACCCAGATAATGCACCTACTTACTGAAAAGTACCCTCCTTGACATCATATTTATACTAAACACACTACCCAAAACAGATCCAAATTGACCCTGTGACTTGGTCTGATCACATCATGATATCTTTCAGTCTGCCAAACAATATCCACTTACCTAATATACCACAACAGCTACATAAACGACGTTTCATGGCATTCAGCCCACAACCATTCCTAGATGAGGTCTTCTCCCTTCTAGATGTTGACATACATGGCCTGGACAGGTTCATCAACTCATGGAACTTGATAATTAGTGATGCAGCAGTATACAATGAAAGACAATTAACAAATCACCTCAAATCCTCACACCCTCTCTGGTACTCCAGGAATCATTTACAGCTCAGACGAAAGCTCAGACTGTTAGAAAGAAAATGGAAACATTCACAAGATACAAATACCAAGCTACAAGTATGTGACATGCAGACAGAATACAATAATCTATGCAATAAGTGCAGAAAGGAATATTACATGAACACATTCTCACAAAATCCCTCAATCGTCCTAGACAACTATTCTCAATTGTGTCCCAGTTGACCAGTGACCCCAAATCAACAGACACAACAAACATGAAAATGCAACTTGACCCACAGGAGATGGCAGACATTCTGTCTAACAGGCACAGACCAACATCACCACAGCACTATGACCCACCACAACAACAGAACAACGCAGATGAAACCCACTTATGGTGCATGTTCAATGTAATTTCCAAGAGAGAACTCTCAGATATCATCAACAGGATCAATACCACAACATCACCATTGGACCCATGTCCAGTCACAAAAACTTGCCCTCTGCAATGAGTTCACCCAGACTATCCTAAAGATAGTCCAAATATCCCTCTACCAAGGATATCTATCCCCAGCGCTCAAATGGGCATCAATTCACCTCACACTAAAGAAGCCTTCATCAGACACAACTCTCCCAAGCTCTTACAGACAGAAAGCTACAAAGGAATCTGTTGTGGATTGTCTGTAACCTACACATAGGCGAACTATCATTGAGGCACTTGATGACTGCTTTAGATGGCAAGACATTAAGAAACAACAAATGGGCAGTTCCCATAGAAAAATGCTGGATTCTGCTACTGAACTGGAAATAAATCCTGATTTTACTAAGATCTCTGTTGGCCCTCATCTTCCTCAGCTCAACAATGAAATGATCAAAAACTTAAGCACAGATCAAAGCTATGGCTATAGAATTGTAACTTCCATTAGAACAGGTTTCTTGCCAAAGAATCTAGCTCTGTTGGAAAGAGGACCTGTGTCACATGGCAGATGGCTTACAACAGCTCTAAGGTTCATGAGAATATGAATTTCCAAACATAATCTGAAATGAAAGAATCTGAAAAACTTAAGAATGATTGGAGAGTTCTATGTTGGGGTTTACGTGGTGAACTGGTTCAATATAAAAATAAATAGCAATTGAACACAAGGTCCCAGGCATCTCCTTTTCCAGTTGCAACTGTTGAAAGAACAGTGTGAAGAGATAAGGAAGATAGTCATGCCTACAGTGAGAAGGTCAGCTTGGTATGGTTGCAGTGAATCTGTTCTGCAAACTATGTTGTGCAGTGAAGAGGAACAGGAGAAAGGAGATGCAATGGAGAAGGTTATTGAAGATCAGAGGTGAAAGATATAAGGACTCAGCTTGGAGATAGCAGTGTGAGACCCAGGAAAACATCATCCATCAACACTGAGGCAACTACATGCATCCAATTACTTGAACGGAGCTCCGGAATCTCTGAGTCTCCTCTTACCTGTATCATGAAAACAGCAGAGATCAAGGCATTTCTGAGCAAGCCCATGGTAGTTCCAGACTAGGCATTACACACCCAGTCCATAGAAAGGTGTGTAAAAATGACAACTGAGGCTGCTGGTCATGTGTACAATCAGGAAAGGAGGGAACATTATATTAGGGGTCAGCTGAAACAAAAGCAAACAAGATATGACTTCTTTGCTGGATTTTGTTAAATAAAATAAAATAAACTGCATAAATGACATTTTAAAGACAATTATGCGGCTTCAGACTATCTGTACATTCAAATAAATATTACTTAGGGGTATGTTTACTAAGCAGTCTTAACGTGCGCCCGGCGATAGTGTGCAGGCTGCCATAAAAGGAGTGGGCGTATCGGTCTTAACATAGCAAAACGGGATTTTCATGTGATAACGTGCGCTGAGCACATTATTGGGTGAGAAGCCGCTAAGCACGTTAACGCGCGGTAATCTTAAGTAGGCGCGCTGACATCTAAACACAGAAACAAAGGTGTAGCACAATGGTTAATACACTGACTGATGGTACCAAAGACATGAGTTTGATCCCCAGTGTGCCTGATGAACAAGGCTGGCTGAAGCATCTCCCTTTATGTTTAAGTAGTGCTTTTTGAGGCATTGTAGTATTATTTTAATTAGTGCTGCCAGCAAACACACCCTCACAGTGGTGTAACCTAAGGTGCCACATAAGGCACTCCAGAGGGCACATTATAAAGTGCACTGTCCGACAAGGCACCCTACAATGTCTCCTATAGGACACCTTATAAGGCGCTTTAAGGTTATAGTACTCTGAGGGTGTTTTTGCTGGCAGCACTAATGTACATTAAAACTAGACAATGCCTTGGACAGCCCTATCAAATAACCCCACTGTGGGCTAGAACCCATGACCTCTGGCTCCACAGGCAGTGAAGTAACCAGTGGGCTACTGCTCCTAGCAAACCCTTAACTGGCTATAGAAGGACTGCATGTCACCACACAAACAGTCTGCTGTGGCTACCAGGATACGGGCAACCCACCCGTACCCATAATGCACAGCACATGCATATCAGCAGTCTACAGATGATCACAAGATGGGGTATGCACCCCACAGCACCTCAGCCTGGTAGGGGATGCCGACGGTGTGTGTTAGTGGCACAGAGTAGCTACAGACCGTCACATTGTGTGGGGGTTGTGCTCACCCTGAGCGTTAGATGGGGCGGCCAGCACCAGGTCCACAGCACCTTCAACAGCTGAAATAGACCATGTTGCAGATGCCCATCAGTGCCAGTGTGTGTGATAGGTAGTTCTTGCAAACACACCTAGGATACATTAGTGTCTATCTGAAGTTGTCAATCAGGTTTGGCCCTTAAGGGCTATGATGCACCCAGAATAGTGCATATTCTGTCTTCGTGCCATGGTAACATGACGTAAATAACGGGGGGTGTTTAGACCCATAGGCAGATTATGTACCACCACCCAACCCACTCTCCCTGGCTCAGGGTGGGTGACAGGACTCCCCCACCAACAAATCCACATTCTACCTCCCTGCAACAGTGACAGTAGAGGGAGGCCATCAACCCCAGTCATGCTGGGGAACAGACACCCTACAGGACAGCCAATGCAGAGCTGTACACATCCCTAAGGCAATGGCAGGAAGACAGTAGGCCTGTAAATGCTCAGCTCCACCACCACCATCTGACATTCACCAGTAGCAAGCACATTGCGTGACCAGCCACTGCACAGTGCTCCAGCCATACACATATAACTGCAGACAGTCTGCTAGCTAGTCCATAGTGCATGATCCTGGAACAGATGTGTGCACCCAAAAGCTGGGACATGAGCACACCCACCAAGCAGATAAACCAATGATTACACCCCAGAGAAAAAAACCCATATATTTCACTGAACAAAAATACAAAATAGCATTATGGGGGAGCCTAGCCATGCCGTGGTCACTGCTCAGTCAGGGTGAGAGTGACCTCCCAGCAGGACATGCTGTGGCCACCCTGTCGGTGCAGGTCGTGGCCGGGCACTACAATGTCCAAACCATTGCCCTATGCCCTATGCTGATGCATCCAGGCCAGGCCACCATGTCCAGGCTATACCCACAGTACCTTGCTCCTCATTATGCACATTGGCAGGCCAATACTGGCAACAGTGCTAGCAGTGTGGGCTGAGGAAGGTGTTATCAGCCACCACACACTGGATAGATAGACACACACTCCCCACACCTATGCCAGCATTGTGCAACTATAGAGGTGTTTGGCAGCCCTGCCACCGCACCAGTCCTGGGCACAGTGCAGGCATGGCTATGGTACGCAATACTGTTGGGGTCAGTCCCCAGGGTAGTAAACACTGTCAGACACCAGACCTGTAGCACACTCCACAGACATCAGAAAGGTTGCTATGATGCAGCTCAATCAGCAAATTGTGCTTAACTTAGGAATTGCTATCTGCCAGTAATCATAGCAACCTTTTGATAGCTGTGTAACGTATTCCCAGGTTTAGGGTGGCATTGCTAAGGTATGCAAGTGCTAGTACTGGGAGATGCACGCAGGGACCAACATCCTGCCTCTCCAGGAGGCATTGGATAATGGAGCCTGTGGGTGCGGGTGTGCCTGCCTCTTTTGGCCGCTGCTTTAGGGCAGAGGTGCCCAACTCCAGTCCTGGTGGGCCAAACACTGGTCGGGTTTTCATGCTGTCCCTAATGAATATGCATGAGATACATCTTCATACCATGGGGGCAGCGCATAGAAATGCAGCACAGCCATATTTATTACAGGCAGCATGGAACCTGAATGGTGTTTGGCCCTTCAGGACTGCATTTGGGAGACTCTGCTCTAGGTAATGCGCATGTTTATGGTGTCTGTGCTCTGTAGGGTAAAATGTATGTTTATGTTTATTTTACATTTGATATACCGCTCAGGCCGAAGCATCAGAGCAGTTTACAATACAATATCATTTGAGAAAATATGAAAAGGACGCCATTTATAAGATAGGACAGGATAGAGGACAGAAACAGTCAAAAAGAAAAGAGGAGAAGAAGGAAGTGGAGCAGCAGATTATCACAAAATACGAGCATGACAATCCATTCCACATCTTCAATGCAAAGAGCAGAACAGAAGCCACGGACCAACGCCTAAGGGCCACGCCAAAGGGTGAAATCTGGTTGGCAGGCTGAAGGGGGAGGAGGGGCTCCTGCTTACACCTCCAGTGAAATCTCTGCTCTCCTGTGCGCCCCAGAAGCGGCGGTTTATAGCTGTTGTAGGTGAAAGCTGGTTGTCAGGCTGAAGGGGGAAGGAGGGACTCCTGCTCACACCTCCGGTGAAATCTCTGCTCTCCTGCGTGCCCCAGGTGTAGATGTAGGTGTTTTGGGCATGTTTACGTCATCTGCAATAAAGGTTCTGTCTGTATTAGCACATTTTAGTAGTTGGTAAAATATGGGGACTGGGTTTATTTATTTATTTTATTTAGCATATATTTGTGTACCGCTACTTCCAGCGATCAGGAGCGGTTTGATTAAGTAAACAGAAAATGTCAGATCAGTGACAGAAATTTCAAGGAATTACAGCGTGATTTACAAGGTTATGTGATAGGTTTTCAAAACAAAGCCTGTCAGTTTCATTATAGTATACAACACACAATTGTGAGGGGGGGGGATTTGCTTTTGTACTTTTTTACAATATATACATTTATATTTTTACAATTTATACATTTATACTGTGGCAAGAACCACAGCTGGGACTTGAACTTGTTACCTTCTGTTCCTGAACACACTGGCTGTGTGCACTGCACCACTGTGTTGCAACAGAGACAGTGCATTCCCTGGGGATACCATGACTGTTTGTCAGACAGGGTCTGTCTGTTGCAGTGTATGGCACCCACCTACACAGGGCTAGGCCATGGTCTGCTGTGGGCAGCAGCCACTGGCCCTTCCACCACCAGTACCATTCTGCCACCATGCTGACATGCCCTTCTGCTGGTGGTGCGTGATCTCAGGCCATCCAGTGTGCAGGTAGGCGGCTGCCTATGGTGCAGGTTCTGGGGTAGGGGTACCTGCATAGCTGTCCACACTTCCCCCCAGCACCGCCTGCCAATGTTCTGTGTCTTTGGGGGTACCTGCTGGGTACTATCCCCTGTGACACTGTGGGAGACACACTCATGCCCATGTTGGGCCCTCATCAGTTGCTGTCTGGCTGCTCTACTGTTTCAGCATTCCCGTGGGTGTCTATACCATGTTGTACATGTATGATTTGTGTTCATTGCTGGATAATGTGTTGCACAACTTGCTTTGTGTGACCTGTCCCCATACACTTATCTCACGTGGGTAGTCGGCAAGATGATTGTACCGCCTCGTGACGTGCTCCCATGCCCTCCTAACGTGGCAGAGGTCCTGGCATTCAGAGGAGCCGTGGAATAATTTGTGCTGCCTAGCGCAGATTAGTCCTGCAAGGTGTCGCAGCTCCCGACAGGTGAAGGCAGGCTTCCTGGACCGCGTCGTTATTTTCTCCGATGCCTTGCTGACGCATGCACACACGTCGCATATGCGCTGCCACACATCAATGCGCGCTGCCACGCATCACAACTGCGCACTAGATACGTGCCCATGCCACAGCCGGTACACGGCGAATGATGGCGCTGCCAAGATATGCTGCACTACAGGCTTTCTGCCCTTTATCCAGGCCACTTCATAGAGCACCTTATGACGCACTTCCTGCCATACCATGCTGTGAGGTACCGTGGGGTACACAGCTACGGTGAAAAGATTTATGCTGAAGACACACATTTCAGAGATGTGGCTGACTCTTCTCACTATGACATATGTCTTAGGCATGTATCTTGATGTTGGCATACTGGGGTCTTGAACACATCACCCCTTGCTATGAAGGCATTGTATTAACCAGTGTGCTATGCCTTTTAACATTGCACTGGTTGACTACAGAGTTACACCAGGTCATCTGCACACACTTTCTGCTCTGCTTACCGGGATAGTGTAAGGACATAGCTAGGGCACTTTACAGGGCACCTTAGTTTGGGCAACTGAGCTGAGGGTGCTTTGGTGTGTGTACACTGATTTCAGATCTATGTCAGACTGTTACAGGCATAAATGGCCATAACTTCAAACAGTTTTACTGATGAACACACTTTGTATATAGCTCACCAGCTAATCTAGCAACCTGAAGCCCACACCACTCTTCCAACATACCCACTGCATGTGACTGGCCACACTTTAAAAAAGTTTCATGTGGTAAAATACTCTGATGTAATGATAATACGGTATATCATATCCATCCAGATAAATCAACATACAGGCCCACTGGGGTATTGAACCCATGACTTCTCCAACTGAGTTCATTATATTAACCATTGTCCTACATTACTATTGGTTGCAACTAAGCTATGGCTAGCTACTGAACCAGTGCAGGTCACCAGACACACTGTCTGGTGTGGCTACCAGGATAGGTTAGCACCAAGAGTACCCATGATGCAATTCACACGCAGAACAGCAGTCTACATCTGCTCACCAGATGGGGTTTGCACCTCTGCAGCACGTCAACTGGGTAGTAGGACTGATCGTGCGTGTTACTGGCACAGTGTGCCTACTGACCATGCCATTGTGCGTGTTCTGTGCTCACCCTGAGGGTAAAGTCGTGTGGACAGCATCAGGTCCACAGTGTTGTTTGTAGTAGCTTTTGTTGTGGTTCACCATCACTGCCACTGTGTGGGGTATTCTTTGCAGACAGCCTTGGACATTTTCTATGTTCATTTCTATTTGCCAGTAATGTGTAGCCCATGTGGACCATGATGCTCACAGCATAATGCATATTCTGTGAGGTTGCCATGGACACCTGTTTTTGGAGCAGGGGTGTGTCTGGATTCACATGATGAAGATATATGTAGCAAGCCCGCCCTCTGCGGGTCAGGGTAGGGAACATGATCTGCAAACAACAGACACACTATCACTGTTTGCAATAGGGCCAGTTGAGGTACATGATGACAGACTGTAGGACCAACAACCCCCAACCAACTGGCAAATGGAGAGCTGATGCAGATCTGCAGATGGAACTGGATCACTGGCAGTGTGCCAGGTTAGGTCAGCTGCCCCCACTACATTCTGACATGCACCAGCAGAGGGCAGTCAGTGTGCACCTGCTGCATCCTGCAAGGTGTTGTAGCCATACACATGCTAACTGCATACAGTCTGCTAGCACATACATAGTGAATGTTCCAAAAAGAACACTGTACACCCAAGCATGGGATCTGGCGCACACACACCAAGCAGGTTTGTCAGTGATTGGGACCCAAAAATGGGGACCCAGAAATATCATTTACAGAAACTGTGGACAGCATTATGTGGGAACCTGGACATGCCATGGTCACTACTCAGTCAGAGTGGGACTGACCTCCCAGCATGACATGCTGTGGCCACTGTGTCCTTGCCGGTGGTGGATGTGCACTACAATATCCCAACTATTGCCCTATGCCCTGTACACATGCATCCTGCCCAGACCGCCCTGTCCGGCCAATACCCACAATACCTTGGCCCTCATTATGCACAATGGCAGGCTAACGCTGGAAACTGTGCAAGCATTGTGGGCTCAGTAAGGTGTAGGCAACCGCAACACACTGGATAGACATATACACACTACAACACCTATTTCTGCATTGTGCAATGGTAGAGGTGGCTGCCAGCCCTGGCTGTCACACCAGTCCTGGGCAATGTGCAAGCAGTGCGAAGGTATGTAATACTATTAGGGTCATTCTCCAGGGTAGTAGACAGTGTTGTAAACACATATGCAGCACACTCCACAGATATCAGAAAGGTTTGTATGATTAATCTAGTTTACAAAATTGTTTTAAGTTAGGTTTTGTGATCTCACATTAATCATAGCAAGCTTTTGATACATATATGGAACGTGTTTCCATGGATCTGACCGCATTGCTAAGGTATACAGGTGCAGGTGGTGGTAGCTGCTGCTCCGCGCACGGCCCAACAGCCTGACTCTCCATGAGGCTTTGTATAGTGGTGCCCGTGGGTGTGGGTGTTTGTGCATCTGTTGGCCGCAGCTCTGGTGCAGAGGGTCCAGACTCCGGTCCTGGTGGGCCAAACACGATTCCGGTTTCCTGGATGTCGCTAATGAATGTGCATGGGATACATTTGCATACAATGGGGGAAGTGCATGTAAATGAATCTCATGGATATTTCTTAGGAATATCCTGACAACCTGAATGGTGTTTGCACCTGCAGGACTGGGGTTGGGAACCTCTGCTCTAGGCAGTGGACATGTTTATGGTGTCTGCACACTGTAGGTTAAAATAGTGGGGTGTGGTCTGCAGGGGCCCCAGCTAGGGCATGAACCTGTGACCTTCTGTCTTTGGGCACACTGGCTGTGTGTACTGCACCACACAGGCAGGTTGTTCCCTGGGGGATCCCATGACTGTTCCTCAGACAGACCTTATCTGTTGCACTGCACACCACCCACCTGTACAGGGCTTGGCCTTTCTCTGCTGTGGGCAGCTGCCACTGCCTCATCTGGCACAAGCACCCCCTCCACCACCATGCTGACATGCCCTTCTGCCGGTGGTGTGCAGTCCCATGCCATCCAGTGTGCCGCTAGGCGGGTGCCTATGGTGTGGGGTCTGGGGAGGGGTGCTGACATGGACATCAGCACATCCCCCCAGCACCACCTGCCAATGTTCTGTGCCCTTGGGGGTACCTGCTGGTTGCTATCCCCTGGGACACTGTGGGACGCATACTCATAGCCATATTGACCCTGGTCAGTTGCTGTCTTGCTGCTTTTCATTTTATGCATTCCTATGTGCCAGGTAGGCATCTGCCTAGTCCACACTGTGCCCTAGCTGGCCCACTGCATGTGCCGCCTGCAGCCCCCTGTAGCCCAGTTACACCATCACCATAGTGCCTTTCCCACGTGACCACTCTGCTGTTGCTACGCATGTGTAAGCCAAAAAGGCAAGCTACTCCATGCACACCACAGAAAACCCTCATCAGCACAATTTCTATGTTGGCACATTCACTTTGTGGGGGGACTGTGAACTGACCCTTCCAAATGTGCACTCGTCCTTTTTCCTCTTTATAGGGTGTGTTCATTACCACTTGTCATTATTTGTTCTATTGGCCAGCTTGGTGTTTTGGATTTCAATTTTGGTACTGGTCATTATTTATGGTTTGTGCCTTTTTGGTTGCTGCACATGTATCACTACTATCACTTTTCAAGGTCTCCCTGCCTTTGCTGTACATTGCTGACTGAAATGGTTTCTCTGTCCTGCAAATGTGCCTAGCGCGAGGTTTTCACTGGTGCTAATTTGCAGAGCTTTATTTCACGGCGTTAGTATGCATGGATCCACTCCCCGCCCATTCTCCGCCCATTGACTCCTTCTCTCCGCCCATTGGGAGCCTTACTCCTCTGGGAAGCCTTACTCCACCCTCTGCGCACCTTAACGCCGCCGCAGACATTATCATGCGATACGTGACGTTCTTGCATGGTAAAGTGCCATTAATGCGCGATAACGTTACGTATCGCACGATAACGTCGCCACTGCTACGTTAAGACGGTTTAGTAAACATACCCTTTATAAAATTAGCTCCCAGATCCACCCCCAAAAGTGCATAAGTGCTAATGGACAAACTTACACCTGCTACAAAGAAGGCCTAAACATGTGCCTGTGGCTGCACATGTGTGTCGCTGCTGCTGCCCACCTGGGCCGCTCACCCTAGGTGACTGCCTAGTGGATGGCCTGGCCCTGAGCACAAGATTATAGAGCTGGAGGATTGTTTAGATATGGTTGACTTCCTGCCGAAGGATGGAGGGCGCATACCAGGTCGGCCTAAGGAGCAGTGGGACTGGCAGGCCTCCACCCCAAAGAGA
Organism: Ichthyophis bannanicus; assembly: GCA_033557465.1. Classification (NCBI taxonomy): domain Eukaryota; kingdom Metazoa; phylum Chordata; class Amphibia; order Gymnophiona; family Ichthyophiidae; genus Ichthyophis; species Ichthyophis bannanicus. The sequence continues at coordinate 167,659,504 of CM066036.1, read as the reverse complement.
CGAAAGGTCCCTGGTGCCAACCGTCAACTCAATAGTTCAAGATAGGAACAGCATGACCGAGGGATGGACCCTACCAAATCTCCCTCATGAAGCTTGGGATCACATTGCTCACTTTCTTTCTATGTCTCCTTTTTCCTGTTTCTTACTTTACTGCGGAATATAGGGCTCTCTTGCCCTGGGGAGGTGACCTCACCTACCTCATGTGTGGTCTTTCATCTTGATTCCAACTGATTTAGCTTATGCTTGCGTGATGGAGTTGGAAAATTGGGTGGTGGTATCTGAAATAATGGGTCAAAAGGGAAAAACGGTGAGCGGCAAAGATTGCTTTTTGAGGGATCCTCTTCACCAGCCAGGAGGAGATTTGAATAGGGGGTTTGGGATGCCCTGGCTGATATAACTGGGCTAGTGCTGACATACTTTAGGCAGCCTTACTCAAGAAAGATAGATGGGCAGAGGATGGCTATTCTGGGGGTAGGAGGTTGGAGAAGGATGCTCTGGGTCGTTTAGCACTGATACCCCTGAGTATAGTATATTACTTACAAGTTCTACTGTTTTCTAATTTTTACCAGGAGTTTCTGTCCCCATGTGGGGGGACAGTAGGAGATATTGAGGTGAGAAGAAGGGAAGAGGGGCAGGTGGTGGGGAAGGTGGGGAGAGGGCAGGGGGAAGCTGATCGTAGCATACCATGGGAGGGTAAGAGTTGGGGCTAACCATATGGATGTTGCTGCCATCTGGCGGATGGTAGCTTTTAAAGTGATCAAACTAAAAAAAGGATTATGCTTATGCTCATATCATGGAATATAAGGGGACTGCACAGTCCTATTAAGTGGAAAAAAGGTTATAGGCCAACTGAGGAGAGAGCGGGCTGACATCATTCTTTTGCTGGAAATGCACTTTCCTGGTCAGAAGCATCTACACTTAAAGTACCTGCATTTCTGCAGGTTTTGCATCTAATTTTACTGCTCACAAGAGGGGAGTTGTGATTCTCTTTTATAAAGCCTCCACATTTCAGGTGCTATCGCAAGTTTCACACCTGGAGTGTAGGTTTGTAATCTTGACCAGGACTTTGAATGGAACCTTGTTCACTATTGTTAATATCTACATCCCCCCCCCCCCCCTCACAAATAGGTCTGGCTCTGATTGCAGTACTAGAAGCAGTGAAAATGCACCAGCAGGAAAAGGTGGTGACGGGAGGGGACTTTAAGTGCGTGCTGACCGGCATTGATAGAAAGTTCAAGAAAAAAGAGAACTCACAGAGGGAGAGACTGTGAAGGGAGTTTGGGGAGTTGGATAGGCAACATGGGGGGGGGGGGTCAGATCTGGAATGTGGCAGAACTTGGTTCACCCAACGGGAGAATTATCGGCTTTGGAAATGGAATCTATAGCCTCCACTATGCTTCGCACTAGGTGTCACTTCTATGAACATGGGAACAAAGCAAACCAACTGCTTCTTTGGAAGCTGAAGAGACAAAAGGAGAAACAGAGGATCCTAAAATTATCTCACCAGGGCACAATATATATATTTGCAGAGATGGAAACAATGTTCACTAAATTTTACAGGGATCCATACTCCTCCCAATTAGTGGCTGATGGGACAGAGATTCAGAACTGACTAATGGCTGCAGACCTTCCCTGGTTATCCTTGAAGGTTCAGGAGGCACTGCAGTGGACATTTATGATGGAAAAGGTACAGCTTTCTATAGGCAGTTTGAACATTTCAAAAGCACCGAGCCCTGACTTGTTGCCGGCCAAACTGTACAAGGTGATGGAGGAGCACAATTGCCCCAGTTTTAGTTTGACTTTTTAATGACAAAAGTGTGTGGTATGCTGCCACCTTCTTTTTATCAGGCCTCCATCATGGTACTTCCTAAGGAAGGTAAAGATCTGTTATTGTGTAGTAGCTATAGAAACATAGAAACATAGAAATATGATGACAGAAAAAGACCACATGGCCTATCTAGTCTGTCCTTCTATAACAACAACTACAACAGTCCCCTTTTTACCTATAGACCCATCTCCCTTTTAAACATTGATTATCAAATCCTCACCAAGGTGCTCTGTGCCCACCTGAAGTTGCGAATACAGGATCTTATTCACCTTGACCAAACAGGATTCATGAAACACAGATATGGTTTTAAAAATGTTAGATGGTTAATTAATGTGTTACATGGGATTCGAGACAGGGAGGAACAATATGCAATTTTGTCACTTGATGCAGAAAAGGCCTTTGATGTTGAATGGCCATACTTGTTCAAGGTGCTCAGTAAATTTAGGTTTAGGCCCAATTCATGTGGATGGGTGGTGGCTCTGTATGCTAAAACAATGGCCACAATAATGGTTAATGGTTTCCACTCAAAATGCTTCAGATTGGGATGGGGAACCCGGCAGGGGTATCCACTCTCACCATTATTCTTCACCTTAGCTACTGAACCATTTGCTCGCTATATATGCAAAAGTGCTGTGGAGACTGGTATAAATCTTGGAGATGCTGCATGGTGTTTCCCTATATGCAGACAATACCCTAATATATTTACGGGACCCAGCCAACACTATACCTATAACAGTGTCCATCATTGAGCAATTCTCTCAAGTGTCAGGTTTCACGGTGAAACAGACAGTAATTTACTTTGCTTCCCTGCCTAACTGAGGTGCAGCAAGGCAAGGATGTTGTCCCCGGGGACTTTCTAGTGGTTGACCACTTTAAATACCTTGAGATTCAAATCCCGAGAGTCCTTTCTTGGCTATACCAATTGAACTATCAAGCACTTTTGGATGAGTTGAGTAGAGAATTAGAGACACTGTGCGGTCTCTTGGTTAGGACGTATTAACACAGTAAAGATGCTTGCTGTGCTGAAGGTTTTTTTCCTCTTTACTCAGCTTCCTATTCAAGTTCCAAGAAACTTCTTCAAGGTGGTCAGGAGGGAGCTAGTATCTTTCATTTGGCAGGGATGGAGACCTTGAGTTGGTTGGACCATCCTCACAGCACCCAAGGATGCAGAAACCTAGGTCTTGCAGACCCAAAGTTAAATTATTGATGTTCGTGCCTATGAGCAGCTTTTTTTTGGATGATGGACTCATGCTCTGATCGGGTATGTTTGGAAGGGGGTAGATGGCTCTCATTCCCCTGAAAGCAGTGCTATTTATGAAGAAGGGGCCACTATGTAAAGTTTGACTTGCACTTTTCAGGTGACAGAAAATAGCTCCTTGGTTATCCCCTTTCACCCTGGTGTCGAGCTTCGCCTTTGTGAGAGACTTTGGATGGAGAGTATCGCATCCTGGATTGGCCCTGAGTGTATCCGCTCTGTTTGATAGCACCATTCTCATCTCAAAAGATTGTATAGACTCAGTTTGCGGCACTCCAATGCATTTCTTCCAATACTTTCAATTGTGACACTTATCAGGTCTAACCCTTATGAAGCTGAAATGTTACAACTTCCCACGCTTTGGGAGCGAGTTTTGTTTGACTCCATGCTATTGAAGTCCTTTATAGCTCAGATCTATAGAGCCTTCACTGCAGATGCTTCCCATCCTGATCAGGACCTCTTATATAGATGTCATTGGAGAGCTGAGTTAGGGGATAATTTGGAGGAATTTTGGGAAGAGATGTGCCAGTACTCTCATTCCTGCTTGATATATTTGTCATTAATTAATATGCAACTATGTATTTTTCTGCATATATACATAACTCTGGTCACCCTCTTCAGATGGGAGAGAGGGGATGACCCCTTGTGCTGGTGAGCATGACGATTTAGAACACATGTGGTGGCACTGTCCTAAACGTCAGACCTTTTGGTCTTCCATATACAATTCGATTTGTAAGGCTTTGTCGCTTTATTTTCCTCTCTCATTTGAATTCTGTGTATTGGGTTATCTCCCCTGGACATTGAGGATAAGGAGCTGCGATGCCTTGCCGGTTTACTGTTGGTTGATTGTGGTTGGTTGTTGGGTTTTTTTAAACTGCACGTGTGGGTGGGTGTGGTCTTTCTGATGGCTGGGGCAGCTTCTTTAAGCAGAATGTTCCTGCTGGTGAGTTTTTTGTTTGTAATGGTGTGATTGAGAGTTGTGGACTTTGGTCCACTGTTGGTTAGAGTTAAGAAAAGCTCAGTGGGTGGGTACTGTGTCTAAATGTATGTGATTGTAACATTTTAGGAATGGATTGTTTTTGGGTGAAACTTTAGAGTGTGGTATGTAAAGGGTTAGACTACACTAGTATTAAGGGCAATTTTAATGGCCTCTTTTTGTGTCTTGCAGTTCGTGTATATCCTGCAGTTTATGTGATCGGTGTGGATTTTCAATGTGATAGAGATAATTGACCCCTGACGAAGCAATTGCTAAACACCTTTGTGCATCCTATGTGGTGTTGGATTCAGGGTCCAGTTGTGTCAAGTCCATGCTTATATAAATAGCATCTGGCATAAGATAAGTGTAATTTGATAAACTGCAAGATGAGTGTGCTGAGTTTACAGCATGAAGCGCTGAGGTTACAACTCGGAGATATTTTTGTGAGGTTATATGCTCTGTATAAGGTCGGGGGGGGGGGGGAATTTTAGGATCCCTGATGTTAATGTGCCAGTCTCAGGCCTGGATTGATAGCCAAGATAAGATGGTCGATGGGTACTGAGATCCTTTTCTCCCCCTCTGAGTGTGATTCAGTTTTCCGTCTGGTGCATATGGAATGAAGTTTTTTGATGTAATGGTTACTATATTTTCATTCTAAGAAATTGGACATTAGTATGGTTGTTTACTGTTGGCAGCCTGGAATGTAATTGCCTACAGCTGGAAGAGAGCTGGACTCCTCTCTTTTCCAGAATGGTTGGCTAAAGTCTGGGACATATATAAAAATAGGTTGGAGAAAATGACAGCGGAACTTTGAGGGATACCGGAAACTGCTATGGTCTTGGTTCCTCAAAACAGAGACACCGTCCCCTATGTGATTAAACGGGCTTATACTTCCCTCAGGATACTGTATACCTCTCTCTCCTCAGTTAATAGTCCCACAGTGCCCTATGCAAACCTTCCATGGTATGTCTATGGAAGGAGGAGGGTTGAGAGAGAGGGAGAGGGTTAAGTAATGAGTAGTTTGAGTGGGGAGTTGGGGCAGCTGGTGAGGGGAATTATGAAGGGGTTTTTTGTGACCACTGGGTGGGGCATGAGCTCTTGCTTATCTGTAATGATTCCCATGTCTCTCGGGTCTATATTTGGCAGGGCTTAAGCTAAAAGGCGCTTTTTAACTATTTTTCAGCATGGCTTCCCACCAATAGCTTTACTCCACTACCTCCTCTGAGTTTTTGAAGTGGAAGGGGATAGAGAGGGGTATGTGAGAGGGGTAGGGATGGTGTCAGGTTGATTGGGGCATCTAGGGTTTGGGGGAGTCTTGTTGCTGGCTTCTTGGAAGGGACATGGTTCCACTTGTTATACTCGCAGTTGTGTTATGATATCAGTTATTGCTGTATAAATCTAAGTGAACTTCTATGATTACTGAATTGTATGTTGTGTGCCACAGGTCTTTGCTTTATGTACTGGGGGAGTTGTAGTATTTCCTTTAAAATCAATAAAAAATGTATACAAATACATAAAATAAATGTGCCTTCATACATATAACCAGCAGTGGGGATTGCTCTTCACCTATACTCAGTGTCACCATCTATCTAGATAGAAGTCTATAAATTAATGAACGGAGTGGAACAGGTAAACGTAGATCGACTGTTTACGTTATCAGAATATAGAAAGACTAGGGGACCTAGTACAAGCATTGCAGAACCTGTGTCTTTTGGGGAAACTGCTAGGTACGTATGACCTAGATTGGCCACTGTTGGAAACAGGATACTGGGCTTGATGGACCTTGGTCTGACCCAGTATGGCATATCTTATGTTCTTATGTTAGTACAAAAATACATATGTTTAATAAAATGTTCTCTACAAGATCTGAATATTGATCCAAATCTTTTAAATAAAAGCTGAAAATTAAATAGGAAAAATATGGGGAAAAGGTATGGGTAAAAAGTGTGAAAACTAAATAGTATTGATGTACAAACAACTATTGAAGATGTATGGGTAACATTTGCTTATTACGAAACAAGTTAAGCAAGGAATTCCTAGGAATAAAACACAATTTAAATACAAGGGTACTGCAAACAGAACATACAGGACGTACAAGAATATGATATGGTAACCATGATGAACAACTTAGAATATACAAGGCAGGCAATATTGGTGTCTAGTGATAGAAGTAAGATATATATTTGAGGTTGGCAGTTCTAAGGCCACAGAGACCTGTAACATTTCTAGCAGTAGCAGACAACTGGGAAACTAATTCCAGTTGCCAAGGAACAATTGGAAATTGGCAAGCACCAGGCATTAAGGGGCACATGCAGAATGGGATTTGGCAGCAGAAAACAACAAGAATGGAGAATGTAGATTATTGCATGATAAGCAGGGGTTTGTGAGAGTGTGTGTGGAGGGTTGGGGGATAGTTTCATTATTATATGCATTCATGTCATGTGGATGTAGTCATTTATTATCCAGATGTTTTCCCTAAGACTTTGGGAAGGAAGATATTTTTTTTTTCAGAAAAGGGTTTTCAGTTGAGTACCAACACTGAATTGTATAAGTAGTTTAAAGAAATGGCCATACAAACATCTAATGGAAAGCTTTTCTATAATAGGGTTTGAGGATTTTTGGGAGGAACAGAAATTTGGAAATCAGCACTGGAAAAAGCTGGAAGTGGTAAAATCCATGCCCTAATAATGCTTGGGTGTTTTGGTAGGATGAATTGTTCTTTCCTGAAAAAAATCCTGTAGAGGGTATAAAAATCTACTTTGGGTATAAAAGTCCTGTAGAGGGTATGAAAATCTACAATTAAAGAACATAAGAACTGCCATACTAGGTCAGGCCATCAATCACATTATCATGTTTCCAAGAGTAGCTAATCCAGCCACAAATATATGGCAGGATCCCAAAAAGTAGCTAGATTCCTTGTTGCTTACCATGAGGGATACAACAATCCTATTTGGTCCTTTTCTTAGAGTGGACAATTCTGTCAAACTTCGTAAATACTCACGCCATTATTATCATAAAGTTCATATGTGTTGAAGAGTGTATATATATGTAGTTTCCTGCCAGCAAATCCTTACAAATATACACTTATGTAAAGGAGGTCTCAGACTTATCGGCACTGAACTTCCGTACAGGGTACGCTGTTTTAATTGCTCTGTTTATGTGTGTTTGAAGCGTGGAGACCAATTTCGATCAGGGCACATTCAACTCGTCTGGACATCCAAAATCTGGACGGCCCGATCTGCACCTGATTCTGATCGCGCAGGGGCTATATGTCCCCACACGATCAGATCAGGTGCAGCCGGCCTGGATGGGAAGGATGTGCCTCGATTCTGGCCCCCTGGACATCCATTGTCCTGCCCGGATAGCCCAGCCTGGGTTCCTGCATGGAGCCACGCCATGGCGTCCAGTCACCATGGCACCATGGCTCCATGCAGGAACCCTGATCACCCGCACCAAAAAGAAATGTCCTGTTCCCTGCCACCCAACCCTCTCTCCTGCTTACTTGCATCCTGGGGTCCCGGCATGGCCGTCAGGGGAGACTTATTCCACCTCCAAGGTGGAATAAGTCCCTTATCCAAGTCACCCAGCCTGGAAGTACAGGGTCATCACTGGAATAGGCCATGTACGTCTGGGTTCAGGTTCATGCCTCTGGCCTGCCCACTCCTCCTTCGGCCCTCCCCCTCCTGCCCTCGTACAAAGCTCCCTGCACATCTCTGCAAGTATGTGCGGGGAGCTCTTTGGCAGGAATACATATGCACGTGGTAAACGTTAAAATGTTTTATTGTAACTAAATTGAAAATAACAAAATAATCTGGAATGGGTCCATGAACCAGCCCTTACTAAACCAAAAACCACCTAAATTACTTTCTGCCCAACTACCCAACCTCCCCCCAAGGCCAGTGAAAGGACTGGAGGCATCCTAGACAGGCCCTCTATCCTGATCCCCCCACTACCCCTGCTGCTTCCCACTCCTTCCCACTGCTGCCGCCCCTCTCTGAGGCCTGCAGTGGAAGAAATGCTTTGGAAATCATGATGCAGTGCTTACCTAAACTCTTTGGCATTACATCACAGTCTCTGCCTTCTATTATCTGCCTCTTCCATCTGCCTTCAATGCAAATTTCCAGTTTCTATTGGTGTAAAGGTACCAAGCTCAGGATTTTCTTTGTTCAACCCTCTCAGTCTTTTATGCTTAGCAAGTCATGTTCTTCTTTGTCCTTATTATTGCTATTGTGTTCTTTTAATGTTATTTTCTTTTTGAGCATTTTTCTTGTTCAATGATGCTATTGATTGTGACATTTAAAAATTATAAATTAAAAAAGAAAACTATTAAGAGTACTTAAATCATCATTCTGCTAAATCTTTTAACAGAACAAACTGCATTTCTATGGCATTCCATAGAATTAAGGGTCTATCTACTAAACTACATTGGCTGCCACCGTGCAGTAGCAGCCAACGGAGGGGGGGGGGGGATCCACACATCAAAGAGCATTTCCACGATGCCTGTTCCGCAGTATTTGCCGGCAAAGATGGGATTAGGGCATAGAGTGGGGCAGTGCATGGGCTGGCCTGCCAGGTGTATCTACATAGAAATACAGAAATATGATGACAGAAAAATACCACATGGCCAATCTAGTCTGCCCTATCATATCAACTACAATAGTCCCCTTTTTACCTTTAGAGATCCTCTGTGTTTGTCCCATGCTTTTTTGAATTCAGATACTGCCCTTGTTTCAACCACCTCCACTGGGAAACTATTCCACGCATCTACAGTACCACTCCTTCTGTAAAGAAATATTTCCGCAAATTACTCCTGAGTCTATCCCCTTTCACCCTCATCCTATGTCTCTTCGCAGCAGAGCTTGCTTTCATGCGAAAGAGGATCTCCTCCTGTGCATTTATACGACAGAGGTGTTCAAATATCTCTGCAACATCTCCTCTGTCCTACCTTTACTCTAAAGTATACATATTAAGATCTTTAAGTCTGTTCTCATATGCTTTATAATGAAGACCACTAACCATTTTAGTAACCTTCTGCACAGACTTCAACCTGTTTATATCCTTTTGAAGATATGGTCTCCAGAACTGCACACAATACTCCACATGAGGTCACACTAGAGACTTATACAGAGGCACTATCACCTCCATTTTTCTACTGGCCATTTCTCTCCCTATGCACCAAAGAATCCCTCTGCCTTTCGCCATCACCTTTTCTACCTGTTTAGCTACTTTAAGATCGTCAGACACAATCACGCCCAGGTCCTGCTCTTCATTTGTGGAAAGAAGTACTTAACCCTTTGAAGGCTTACTTAAAAAGTTTAATCCACATTCTGCAGCCGGGTTAATTTTTGCATATTTCAGGAAAATTGTACCCGTCTTATTCAATATGTTCAAATAGTGATTTTTCTTCTGCTATGGTCATGTATTATATACCATTTGATAGGAATATTTAGTCAGAATTATGGATCCCGAGAGTTTTGGGCTCGGCCTGGAAAGGGTTAACCCCTTACACTGTATCATTCCCTTGCATTTTTGCAGCCCAAATGAATGACCCTGCATTTTTTAGCATTAAATCTCTGCTGCCAAATTCTAGACCATTCTTCAAGCTTAGCAAGATCCCTTTTTATGTTATCTTCACCTTCCTGGGTGTCTACCCTATTGCAGATTTTGGTATCATCTGCAAATAGGCAACCCTTACCCAACAGGTCTTCTGCAATATCACTAACAAAGATATTTGGAAAAAATTAGAGAAGATAGCAAAGTAGTCAGGAAAGCAAAGATTCAAAAGAGGAGGAAATAGCCAATGCAATAAAATGGGGGGATAAGACATTTTTCAGATATGTTAGAGAGAAGAGGAAGGACAAAAGTGGTATTGTCAGACTCAAGGGTGAAGGGGAGGAATATGTAGAAGCTGATGAGGATAAAGCACAATTTCTTAACAAATATTTCTGTTCTGTGTTCACAGATGAAGAACCAGGAACAAGACCTCAGAAAACACCCACAAACAGGAAAAGAAGTGAGGGGCATCTTGAACAATTTTCAGAAGAATCTGTTCGTGAGAAACTAGCTAAACTTAAAGTAGACAAAGCGATGGGACCGGATGAGATACACCCTAGAATACTGGGGGAACTTGGGGACGTTCTAGCAGCTCCACTGACTGACCTTTTCAATGCCTCGTTGGAGTCGGGAGTGGTGCCAAAGGACTGGAGAGAGGCTCATGTGGTCACTTTACACAAAAGCGGAAGTGAGGATGTATTTGAAAACTACAGGCCAGTTAGTTTAACTTTGATGGTGAGTAAATTATTGAAAACGCTGCTAAAAGAGAAAATAGTGAGGTTTCTGGAATCCAGCGGATTACAGGATCCGAGGCATCATGGATTCACCAGAGGCAGGTCTTGTCAGACAAATCTGATTGATTTCTTTGACTGGGTGACCAGGGAGTTGGACCGAGGGAGATCCCTAGATGTGGTGTATTTAGATTTCAGTAAAGCCTTTGACACCGTTCCTCACAGGTGACGTATAAACAAACTGAGCGCCCTAGGGATGGACCCTAAAGTTACTGCTTGGGTTAGAAATTGGTTGAGTGAGAGGCGACAAAGGGTACAGGTAATTTGAACTCACTCTGAGGAGAAAGAGGTTACCAGTGGTGTGCCCCAGGGATCTGCTGTCCTTGGTCCATTTCTTTTTAACATCTTTATTAGTGATATTGTGGAAGGGCTGTCGGGTAAGGTTTGCCTCTTTGCGGATGATACCAAATTCTGCAATAGAGTAAACATCCAGGAAGGTATAGATAACATGAAGAGGGATCTAGCTAAGCTTGAAGAATGGTCTAAAATTTGGCAGCTGAGATTTAATGTTAAAAAATGCAAGGTTATGCATTTGGGCTGCAGCAATCCAAGGAAGCAATATAGTATAGGGGGTGAAGTACTTTTGTCCACTAGGCGTGGTTGTGTCTGATGATCTTAAAGTAGCTAAACAGGTAGAAAAGGTGACAGCAAAAGCTAGAAGGATGCTTGGGTGCATTGGGAGAGGAATGGCTAGCAGAAAAAAGGAGGTGATAGTGCCTCTGTATTAGTCTTTGGTGCGACCTCATTTGGAGTATTGTGTGCAATTCTGGAGACCACACCTTTAAAAGGATATAAACAGGATGGAGTCAGTACAGAGGGTGGCTAGTAAAATGGTTAGTGGTCTTCATTATAAAGCATATGAGAACAGACTTAAGGATCTTAATATGTACACCTTAGAAGAAAGGCGGGATAGAGGTGATATGATTGAGATGTTTTAAAACCTCCATGGCATAAATGCACAGGGGGAGAGCCTCTTTCGATTGAAAGCAAGTTCTGCAATGAGGGGACATGGGATGAGGGTGAAAGGGGATAGATTCAGGAGTGATATGCGGAAATATTTATTTAAGGAAAGAGTGGTGGATCCATGGAATAGTCTCCCAGTGAACAGGGCCGGATTTACCTTGAGTGAGGCCCTATGCCAACAAAAATTGTGGGCCCCCAGCAGGGGCGGCCCAAGGGGGGTGCGGGGCCTCATTTGCATAAGGGGCCACATTTGCATAAATATTTGCATAATGTTACCATATACTAACTTTTAGTAAACGTGCCTCTTAATGAGTGTATGGATAAAGAAAGACTAAAAGATTTCTACATAACTATAATCCAGTGCCAACTGCCAGACACATTAGGAACTACTACAAACACTGCCCATTTAGAACCCATAGCAAACCCGCCGTATCCTAACAGCACTACCAGGACTCACAAAGCACCATACTCTACCAATCAAAAGGCACCACTGCAAATATTAAACCAATACATTTCAGAGAACAACAATACATGACCTACTGGGGAAAGAGAACAAGTGGCACTGTCAAATAGGAATTATATAAACAGAACACCTCAGCTCAGTTACACATGCACAACATAGACCGTCACCAAACAAGGAATCACAATTTAGAAACAGGAAGACAATAATTAAACTTGGAATCCCAAAAGCCAAACTTGGAATGTACAACACTGTAGAAATAAAACTATACATTAATTTGCTCTTGTACTAAACAAAGCGCAGACGTTAATGATGCACATTTACCAGAGCTGACAAATTCCAATTAATAAATTCAAAATAAAGAGATATTTTTCTACCTTTTGTGCATTTTTTACAGGTGCAATTGCTCCAACCACTTTCTTCTGGTTTCTTCGTGTCTTCTGCTAACTCTCCATTGTCTGCTGTCCATTTGTCCTTTCTTCTCTCTTCTAGTTTTTTTCCATTCTCTCTCTACATCTGCTTTAACATACTAATCTTTCTCCTTTTGCTCTTTCCTCATTCCTATTTCATCCACTCAAATTTTACCCCTCCATCCTCAATCCCCACTTACTCTCCCAATACCCGGCCAATTGTAGATTTTTTATCCCTCCCACACAAAATATTTTTCCCTTCTCCATTTTACTCTTCCAGCCCCATCCCATTCTAATCCTCCCCCAACATCAGCTCCCTTCTAGTTCCAGCCTCACCCAGCATCCATTCCCTTCTAGTTCCTGCATCAGCCCATTTCCAGTCCTAGCCACCCATCAGCCCATTTCCAGTCCTAGCAACCCCCCAACCCAATACCAGTCCTAGCCCCCCATCAACCCACTTACAGTCCTAACCCCCCATCACCCCATTTTCAGTTTAAGCCCCCCCTATAACCCATTACCAGTCCTAACCCCCCATCAGCCAACTTCCAGTCCTAACCCCATCAACCCATCTCCAGTCAGCCCCCCATAGCCCATTGCCAGTCCTAACCCCCCCATCAGCCCACAGCCCATTACCAGTCCTAACCCCATCAGCCCACCTCAAGTCCTAACCCCTCCCCATCAGCCCATTTCCTGTCCTAGCCCCCCCATAGCCCATTATCAGTCCTAACCCCCCCATAGCCCATTAGCAGTTCTAACCCCCCCCAACAGCCCACAGCCCATTACCAGTCCTAACCCCATCAGCCCACCTCAAGTCCTAACCCCTCCTCATCAGCCCTTTTCCTGTCCTAGCCCCCCCATAGCCCATTATCAGTCCTAACCCCTCCATAGCCCATTACCAGTTCTAACCCCCCCAACAGCCCACAGCCCATTACCAGTCCTAACCCCATCAGCCCACCTCCAGTCTTAACCCCCCCAGCCCATTTCCAGTCCTAGCCCCCCCATAGCCCATTACCAGACAGCCCCCATCAGCCCACAGCCCATTACCAGTCTTAACCCCCTCCCCCATCCCATTACCAGTTCTAACCCCCCCCAACAGCCCACAGCCCATTACCAGTCCTAACCCCATCAGCCCACCTCCAGCCTTAACCGCCCCAGCCCATTTCCAGTCCCAGCCCCCCCAATAGCCCATTACCAGTCCTACCCCCCCCCCCCCATCAGCCTAAAGTAAAATTTAATTTAAAAAAAAAATGCTGGCTGCCGCCGAGGCAGCATGGACTGTTCCCGCGGGGCCCCCTCTGCTGCTGCGGCAGCATGGATTGTCCCGCGGGGCTCCCTATGCCCGGCTGAATCCCCTCTCTCCCTGCCGGCTTTGAGAGGCGCGAAGGGAGAGTGTCTCCCTCGCATCTCTGTTAAGCCCGCAATTTCCCATCAGCCCCTGCGGGCTTAACAGAGACGCAAGGGAGACACTCTCCCTTCGTGCCTCTCAAAGCCGGCAGGGAGGGAGGCAGGGAGGGGATTCAGCCGGGCATAGGGAGCCCTGCGGGACAATCCATGCTGCCGCGGCAGCAGAGGGGGCCCCGCGGGAACAGTCTCTGCTGCCGTGGCGGCAGCCAGCGTTTTTTTTTAAATTTAATTTTAAAAAGGCTATTTTTGTGGGCCCTTGTCAGCTGTGGGCCCCACGCCACGGCGTAGGTGGCGTATAGGTAAATCCAGCCCTGCCAGTGAAGGTGGTAGAGATGAGAACAGTACTGAATTCAAAAAAGCATGGGACAAGCACAGAGGATCTCTGAAGGAAAAAGGGGACTGTTGTAGTTGTTGATATGGAAGGACAGACTAGATAGGCCTTGTGGTCATTTTCTGTCATCATTTTTCTATGTTTCTATGTTAAAAAGAAAATTTGACCAAGGATAGTTCCCTGTGGCATACCACTGGTAACCTCCTTCTCCTCAGAATCAGCTCCATTTACCTGTACCCTTTGCCGCCCCTCACTCAACCAATATCTAACCCATTCAGTATCTTTAGGGTCCATTCCTAGAGTGCTCAGTTTGGTGAGGGGGTGCAGGGGGTTCCCCGCATCTTGACCTGGCCATGGAAGGCCAGATCGGGGGTCGAGCTGCAGGGAACAAAGATTGTGGTCGGCAGCCAGGGATGCCAGCTCCTGAATGGATCTGCGGTGCCATGGTAACGGGACACCATGGCACCACGGCTCCATTCAGGAGACTGAGTGAGCCAGGCAGGGGTCTGTACGTGCAGGTTGATCTGAATTGCGTCCCTGCCTGCTCATACAGGCCCAGACCTAATTCTGATCCCGTAGGGCACACCTAGCCCCAGCGGGATGAGAATCAGGTCTGCCTCTGTGCATCCCTATTCCGATTGGACGCACTGGGGCTTGTATACACTCATTGGAAGGTGCATCTATACTAATGGGATGAGTAGCAATGTGTATAGAAGAAAAATTACCATTCATTTTGGTTCATTTAGGCTTGCTTTCCTTTCTCAGACTCTCTTGGTTCATTTCACACATTTGTTTTAATAAACATTTTTTAGTGTGCACTAGAACTGTTTAATATGTGTTAATTGACTTATGTGCTATTTCATATTTTAATATGTGTTAATTCAATTTAGTGTGAACTAATTTAAGACTCACTAACAAACTGAAAGTAAACTAATGAATACACATCTCTGGTTCAGTGTATGAAACATTGGTGATTCAACTCAAATTTTCACATTTGCCTATTTGAGTTTCTTCTGTGATAATCAAAATATACATTTTCATGCAAATTATTGAAATAACTATACTATCTCAAAATATTTTAAAGATAATCACTTTTTCAGAAGTGTCAACTAATCCAAAGCAGCCTAATTAAGAATAAAACAAAAAAAAACCTCAAATGTCTTAACGGAGCTACGCAGACTTTGATTATTCCTGTAGGGCCCGATATTCAGCAACAGTGGCTAGCATTGCCACTAAATAAACCCAGATATTCAATGCTGGGGCCTTATCCGGCTGCCAGCATTAAATATCTGGGTGAACTAGTGCAACAGGAAACTAACCGAGCAGCAGTGATCTTCAGCCAATGCCCAGTTAGCTTTGGCAGCAAAGGTTAGGTCAGCCTTTTCTATGCCTAACTTTCGCCACCGAGGGATAACCTCTGCCTGGCTGTCCCTGGGTTCCGCCTACGGAATGCCCTCAGAATGTCCCAGTACTAACCGGTTAGCATCGAAGCACTGAGTGGCAGCAATCCGCGGATATTCAGTAGCAGTAACCTCGTTAGTGCTGCTGAATATCTCACTTGGAAGTATTTACGCATGTAAATGCCTTTGAATATAGCGCCTGCAACTCTGAGTTAGATATTCTACAAATGTGAACCTGGAGGAGTTTCAGAAAAACAAAAACAAAAGCATAATTAAGAACTAATAAAGATAACCTGCAAGAAAATTTTAATGAATAAAGCATGAACTAAAAACAATAGCTGAAATTAGCTAGATATAAATATGATATGGTACTGCAGGTGTTGCAGAGCATTGGTGCATTGGTGAAGACTAGAAACAGTAAATAAAGAAAAGGGACTTAGGGGTCTTAAGCACGCCGATAGCATGGGACAAGCACACCACACTAATAGCACTATTTGCAGACTGCACATTAGGAGGGGTGTGAGTGGCGAGTGGGCACATCTGCAACAAGCAGTTACTGCAATTGTCAGCAGTTCGCAGTTACTGCTGATTTTGCAGACATCGCAGGTGCAAATAATGCCATGCATGCCAGATGGCGTTAGCTGCACCCACTGTGATGCCACACTGTGATTTCTGCTTCTTCCATGAAATATCTGCTGGGAAGATGCTGTGCACGCCCCCAACAGGTAATAGGGTTTTTGCAGCTAATGCCGAGTTGCTATCATGGCTTAGTAGACAGACCTCTTAGTTGCAGAGTATAAAATAATAAATGAAGTTATCAAAGGTTTTTTACTATAGACTTAACATGCTAAATTTTTATCTACAGTATGCTCAGTATGTCATGTTAAATATTTGCTGAGCAAGTTCTCCAGTAACTGCATTGGCGTTAATTTGACTAATGTAAAATTGGCTTGTTTTCTCTCATGAAAATACAGTCAATATATCATTGCAATTAAATCTAAAATATTGCCCCTATTACAGGATATAAAACAAGTACATTTAGATCTTATATAGCATAAGAAAATAAATGGACTCAACGAATATTTTATGACATAAAACAGAAAAAAAATGGGGAAATGGAGATTTTGAAGTAGCAGGGGTTCCACAAAGACAGCTCTGAGTCACGGAAGAGTCACCCTTTTGCAGTTATAACATAGAAAATGGAGAAGTTGATTTCCTTTTAAGAGTGGGGACTGTATGGATTCTTGTCCCAGTGATGCTTGGCCGTGACGTTGAGCTCAAGGTAATTAGGATATGATCAAAACTGAAAGAAAAACTTCACGGAGAAGTCAAGATGGATAGATAAGGGGGCCTTTCGGAAGGCTGGGAACCACAGAGGTCTGCACCAGAATACGCAAGAGAGCTTACAATGGTAGTGGATATCTCTGAGGGCTTGAGAAGCCAGCTAAGTGAAGTCTTGATAGTTTTGCAGAACAGTAAGGAAAATACTGTTTATCTGCTGTTGCAAAACTATATTAGTCAAGGAGTAATAGGCTTCAGCATAGAAATCTATATACTGGGCTATTTAGTAATTTGTGAAGTAACAAACCCACACTATGATATTGTAAAGAAACAAAACTATAGATTAAGATACATCTTATGCTGAGCCATGAAATGTATGCAAAAGGAATGAAAAGTACAAGAAAAAAACATTCCTGTCAATGTTTCTGAAATTCTGCTGTGAGGGCAGTCAAGGAACCGACCAATGAGTTCATTTAGTAATGATTAGCTTGCTTCCTGTCACAGGGCACATATGACTATAATGGGCTTTGTGGCAGATAGCATGCAGTAACAGCATTAGCAGACACTAACCATTAGTTAGTACACCCTCCCCCCCAAGAGATTAAAGGACATGCCAGCAGACTGGAGGCTCTATTACAGGGAGATATGATACCATCACTTAACTAGCATGTTTCAATAAAGTACAAGAAGATAATATATTATGGAAAATGTTTTACATTTAGCTTAAAGCAACTAATAACGTCTGTGAATCAGTAGTAAGACAGCAAGTTCTGATCATATTTTGAGATTTTATAATGGCAGAGAAGCATAAATAATGTAATTTTATAGTGCTGACGTTACTCTTCCATAACTGGTGAACTATATTATTAAATTCATTATTTCTAAAAGTTTAATCAATATTTATAATAGTGCAATTAAATAACATCTATTTTTATGAGTCAAGAGTGAAAACAAAATCAATGCAATTTTGGTTGTTACTTCAGGCTGCAGGAAGAGAATATATTTCACTTAACTATAGTCCTGGTGTTGTGATTAGAAAAAAGCTTCAGTTTATTAATTTATTTGGTTATTTGCTTACTTATTTATTTAAAATACTTATTTCCCACTTTCTCATTTTCCAGAAGTTAGAGATAGCTTATAATATAATCATGTTTTGAAACATAGGGGCATGTTTACTAAGATATATTAGCTGTTAATACATGTTTGAGCGCATGCTAATGGACTGCGCTAACAGCACATGCAGTAAACAGACAATATAGGGTTAATTCTGTGCTATCTGCTTATCAGGCAGTAGGGAGAGAAATGTGTTGGGTAGAGGCGGAGAATGGGTGTATCTGCACAGCAGAGTTGGTGTGGGCATTGACAATGTGTGTTCACTATCAATATTGCAGTTAGTATAGGCGGACCTCAATAGTTGGTGTTAAGTGAATCCGCATTATGTGTGTCCACTGATTCTCTACATTAGGGTTTGTATCAGCACTGTACTTGCTGGGGCCATGCTCTATATGCCCTCATAAAGTAGTGCACAGCTATTGAAACATACTATTCGGTATGCTTACTAAGCAGTAGTAGTGGCTGCCATGCGATATCGGAGCCGCGGCTCCATTGAATTCAATGGGGCCGTTGCTCCACTATCATACGGAAGCCGCTACCGCTGTTTAGTAAACATATCCCTATGTGTTGATTTCTACCCTCAACATTTACTTATTTGCAAAGCTCCAGCCTACTTTAGTAAACATACCCATAATTTTAACATGCCAAGTTAAGTACAATTGTGATAGGTCACCACAATTACTAATTCTAAAGAGGTTTCAAATTTCACCTATAGAGATGTGCATTCATTTGAAACGACATGGGAAATATCACAGCATTCTCCATGTCATTTCATGTTTCTAACCTGAAATGACATGAAATACTCCAAATAGTGTTTTTTTTAACCAGTGTCTTCACAGCCTGGCCTCAAACTGGAGTAGTTTAAATTAGAAGAGAGTGGACGTCCAGGAGGAACTATTATGTCTCCTGGGGGAGGGGCAGGCTCTAGCCACCCTGTCCGTAACTGTGTCTTATATTTCTGGTAATATTAGTTCTTATTTTCTGATTGGTTCATTATTCGATGTTTTGTTTTGATCTCTGTGGAAAACTCTTCCCAGGTTTTTTTTGCCTTGCAAATTTGTTTACTCCTGCTGTAGGGGTTTACTCCAAAGACTTTTTTGTGTCATGTTCTTGTGCCAGAAATTCTGTGAAATCATGGTTTCACAGAATTTATGAACAAGATCACTAATTGGACAACCAGAATCTGTAGTAGGCTTGATACATTCCTCTCATAGTTTAATAGTAACCAGGAATTTGACACAAGAATTCAGGATTTGAAGTCCAAGAACCAAACATAGGAAACATTTTAACATATTCAAGGACACTTCCCAGAACTCACAGGGCAAGTAACATGGCTCAAAAAACAAGTCTTTAGAACAGGAATCAATAAATTCACAAGGCAAAACCATCCATGAAGGGTTTTAGATAAAGCTCAAAGACCATTTAAACTTAGGGCAAATCAGGAATCAGGAGTTAATAGTACCAAAAATACCAGACAAAGCTAAAGATAGGTTGGCTAGAGTCTGCCCCCTCAAGAGACATGATAGCTCCTCTTGGAAGACCACTGCCTTCCAATCTAAGGGTCATTTGAATTAGGCCAGCTCATAACAACCTTTAACAAAACCCTCAAAATTTTGTTTTGTTTATTTTCTTGGATACCTTCATTAACTTTCAGCATTTTTCCTTTTTTTTGTTGGGCAGCAACCACAGATACCTTTAATTAACAAACTTAATAAACAACATTGGAGGGGGGGGGGATTGTTTGGCACTGGAGCTGTAGAGCCCGATTCTGAAAGGGGTATGTCCAGGCCATCCAGATGGCCCCGAGCAAGATGGGCCTGTTAGGACCCAATTCTGTACTCTGGGAGCAAAATGTTCCTGCAGCATACAGAATCGGGCCTGAGGACAGCCTAGCATGCCCCTGCATGCCTGCAGGGACATCCTCCCCGTAGGTTCCCCCCAACTCCCGCAGTGCTGATCCTCTTCTTCGCCGCCATCTATCCCATGGCTGGGCAGCCAGGGCCTGGATCAGGCAGCAGGGACCTACCCACACCTGACCCAGTATAGGACGTGATTATGTAAAATCAGAGTTTATTGAATAATTCTTACTGCCAACCCGACACAGGCCGTGTTTCGCACACTTCGTCAGGGGTTGATCAAGCAGATAAAACTAAAAACATAAATAGATAAAATCAATTGATAATAAACACATGAATCACATTAAAACACATAAAAGAACAGATGCTACAATAGAAATAAAAATGTCTATACATATAAATCACCATTTATAAACTATAATGGAGAGGGCGCGGGCAGGGTCTGTTGGTAGTGGAGGGTTTCCATCGCTTTGATAAAGGATTTGGCTTCCTTTTTGTTGGATGATTGAAGGTTGAAGTCTCCCAGGGCTATAAGGGGTTTCTGTGTAGAGTTATTGGCACATATTGTCTCAAGCACTTTGGATAGTTCATCATTCTTAGCAGAGGGTGCTCTGTAGGTGAGGTTGAGGGTTAAGTAATTATTTGTTATTGTGATTGAGTTTGAGTCATCTGAGCTATTGGATGTAAGTGTTTTGAATTTGAATTGAGTCTTTGCTAGGATAAGAGTTCCGCCCCTCTTTTCTTTTTTCTAGTACAGTTGAATGATGAGTAGGTTTCTGGAGTGACTTGATTGAGGATAACTTGGTCAGTTTCTGATAGCCATGATTCAGTGATAAGTAGGATATCTGTTTTGTTTGATTCTAGGTAGTCTTTAACACTAAAAGCCCCAAAAGGAATTTTACCTAGAAACCCCAAAGTTCGTCAATTGACGCATTATCATGATGATTGCATTTAGCATGAAATGCAGATGTGAATTAATGTGAAGTTACTATACATGCAGTATGTGATGTCATTACATGATGTCATCACATGACGTCATCGTGTGTTTATTGTTTGTAATGTCGGAATAAAACCGTAAACAGTGATTGAGATGCGCCACCTAGTGGGAACATGAATTTATACCTAGAAGCCCCAAAGTACATCAATTGACGCATCCAAGACAATTGAGTGCGTCAATTGACGTACTTTGGGGCTTCTAGGTATAAATTCATTTTCCCGCTAGGTGGTGCATCTGTCATTAATTTTTGATGTACATATTTGAACATCTTGACCTTGCTAACAAAGTCATGGAACATGACTGACATGGCTCAAGCAGTGGCACTGGTATACAACTTTGAAGATGTATTTGTGTCAATTGACACACTTTGGGGCTTCTAGTGTTAATTGTGTATATCTTGTTTCTTATTTATCTTGCATTGACCAGGGCGCATGTGATAGGAGCATTAAGAATGGGGTTAGGGTGAGGCAGGTTTTTTTCGGTTGTAAGTTTTATATTTATGAGGTGATGAGTTATTTTGTTGGATAAGGTACAAGAGGGTTTCCATAGGGGGATGTACCATATTTGGGTAGGTTGTAGAGGGGTTAGTGAGTTTTCAAGACTTTGCCAGGTGTAGGTATGCCATTGTAGTAGTATCAATATGAATATAGCATAAATAAGGTGGTGGTAATTAGCAATATTTGTTGCATGGTGTTTAATTAGTACTTGATAGAGGAGGGTGGGGTATCAGGGGGACTTCCTTAGTCTTGATGTGTTTGTATGTGTTATCTATATTTGTTCGATTTTGGGATGGTATATGTGTAGTATTCTGGAGAGGTAAAACAGGTTGTAACTTGGTACCTTAGCATGCACAGCCATTGTATTCAGTGTCCGTTTGATTTTTCTTCTGTTTATGGCAGTCAATGTTGTTGTTTCAGTTCGTCCCCTAAGGGCCACGCCAAAGGGCCCTCTGGCAAGGCCCTCAGGCTCGGGCACGCCCAATGCTGCTTTTAAATTTGAGCTTTGCAGCCTCTGATTGGCCTTGGGTGCGTTGGTCGGGGAGGAGCTTGTCTTCCTGCTCACTCAACCGATGCCGATCGGAGGGCTGTGGGGAGTTCGGAGCACCATTGTTCTAATCACGCCCGATGCTGCCCTTCTGATATAAGGTGTCTTTTACAAAAATACATTCTAAGCATCCATTCTCAGACAAAAGCACAAAAGCACTTCATTCATTAGTTTATAGACCTCTATCATATTTCCCCTCAGTCTTCTTTTTGCAAAGTTGAAGAGCCCTAACCTTTTACAGTAAGTCTTTCCTCATAGGGGTATCCTTCAATCACCTTTACCATCTGGTGGCTCTTCTCTGCACCTTTTCTAATTCTGCTAAATCTTTTTTAAGATATAGGGACCAGAATTGCACACAATATTCAGGGTGCAGTCTCACCATGGAATGATACAGTGGCATTATAATATCCTTGGTTTTATTCTCCATTCCTTTCTTTATGATTCCTAGCATTTTATTTGCTTTCTTGGGTGCACACTGGGCAGAGGCTTTAAACATATTATCCACGATGACACCTAAATCCTTTTCCTGGGTGGTAGTTCAAAATGTGGAACCTTGTATAATGTAACCATAGTTTGTGTTGTTCTTTCCTAGGTGAATAAATTTGCACTTGTCCACATTAAATTTCATCTGCCATTTGGACTTCCAGTCTTCCAATTTACCAAGGTCCTCTTGCAATTTTTCACAATCCCTTTGTGTTTTAACAGGTCATTTATGAATATGTTAACAAGCTACTGGCCCAGCACAGATCCCTGGAGTACTTCACTATTCACCTTTCATCACTGAGAAAATTGGCCATTTAGCCCTAATCTCTGCTTTCTATCTTTTAACCAATACCTGATCCACAATAGTTTACTGCCTCCTATCCCATGACTTTTTAATTTTGTGGAGTCTCTCATGAGGGATCTTGTCAAAGACTTTCTGAAAATCCAGATACACTATATCAGTGGTTTTCAACCCATTCCTCTGGGACCCCCAGGCCAGTAAGTTTTTCAGGATATCCACAGTGAATATGCATGAGATGTATTTCTATGCATGCAGATTTATCTCATGCATATTCATTGTGGATATCCTGAAAACCTGACTGGCCTGGGGGGTCCCAGAGGACTGAGTTGAGAACCACTGTACTATATCAATGGGCTCACCTTTGTCTACCTCAGAGGTTCCCAACTCCAGTCCTGGAGGGCCAAACACCATTCAGGTTTTCAGGCTGCCCCTACTGAATATGCATGAGATACATTTGAATACAATGGGGGCAGTGCATGCAAATGCATCTCATGAATATTTATTAGGGACAGCCTGAAAACCTGAATGGTGTTTGGCCCTCCAGGACTGGAGTTGGGAACCTCTGGTCTATCTGTTTATTCACACCTTCAAAAAATACAACAGATTAATAAAAGAAGATCTTCCTTGGCTAAACCATGTTGGCTTTTTCCCATTAAACATGTTCATCATTACAAAACATATTCAAACTTATATTTCAGTAATTTTATTCTTTATAATGGTTTTTACCACGTTGCCTGGTACTAATGTCAGGCTCACCGGTCTGTAGCTTCCCGGATTACCCCTGGAACCCTTTTTAGAAAACAACATTCTATTGGCTATTCTCCATTCTTCAGGTACCACAGATACTTTTAATGATAGTTCACAGATTACTAATAGTATGTCTGCAATTTCATATTTCAGTTCTTTCAGCACTCT
Source organism: Ichthyophis bannanicus (assembly GCA_033557465.1). Taxonomy (NCBI): domain Eukaryota; kingdom Metazoa; phylum Chordata; class Amphibia; order Gymnophiona; family Ichthyophiidae; genus Ichthyophis; species Ichthyophis bannanicus. The sequence continues at coordinate 167,636,143 of CM066036.1, read as the reverse complement.
GGGATGCATACTGTCTGGAAAAGGTGATTTGCTACTCTTTTGTTTATCAAATAGTTGTAATACATCTTCCCCATTTATCAATATTTGTTTCAATTCTTCTGATACATCACCTTTAAATATCATTTCAGGAATGGGTAACTTTCCTACATCTTCTTCAGTAAAGACCAAATCAAAGAATTCATTCAGTTTCTCTCCTATGGCCTTGTTCTCCCTTAGCATCCCTTTTACCCTCTATCATTTTATTGTTCAACTGACTCACAGGGGTTTTTTTTCTGTATTTTTGCTTCCATTGCAAGCGTCTTTTAATATTTTTCTCTTTGCCTGCCTTATCAATGCCTTGCATCTCACTTGCCAGTACTTATGTTGTTTGCCATTTTTGTCATTCGGTTCCTTCTTTTATTTCCTGAAAGATGCTTTTTTGGATACAACAGCTTCTCTGTCCACACCTTTAAACCATTCTGACAGTTTTATAGCTTCCTTTCCACCTTTCTTAAATTGTGGAATACATCTGGTCTGGACTTCATAGACAGCATTTTATGTTTAACTCTTTTTATTCAAACAGAAACACAAAGATACAACTTAGTTTCATAAACATAAGAGCATACAAGCAAAAGCAAACCATCAAACAGTCGTACCATACTCCCCACAACAGAAGGCATTTCCCAATAAACAGGAAAACCCCACAGAGAAAAGAAGAAGAGAAAGAAAGTTATAGAAGACACATGGGGGTATGTTTACTAAACTGCGTTAGTGCAATTCGCGTTAGGAGCCGCGGTAGTGACAGAAACCCCAAATAAGGACATGGGCGGTACATCGTCACCACTAACGCGCGTTAAAAAAATTAACGAGCGTTACCGGGTGCCGTGGCACATTACAGCGCGTTAAACGTAAGAAGACGTACAGACACAAAGCACTGAAACAGAGCTGTAGCACAATGGTTACGGTACTGACCGCTGTTACAGGCAGCATGGGTTTGAGTCCCCAGTGTGCCTAACGCAGAAGGCTGTCCCAGGCATCACCCTGTACATTACAGAGGGAAAGAGGAGGCATGTTTTTCATTACGTTGAGTATTGGTGTCAGAAAAACACCCTCGGAGTGTGCCTAGCCACGTACGTTGGTGCGTGCATTGGTACGTGCGTAGCTGCGCGTGTACAATCATGCGTGGGTACGTGTGTTTTTACCAGTGTGGGCATCTTATATTACAGACTCTCTAGGGTGTCTTGCACCTATGCATTATGCTAACAGATGTACGTGTGATGGCCTATGGTTTATCAGAGCCTGTGAGCAGGTGCTGGATTTTCACAGGGTTGGATTGTGCCAGTCACACCCATGATGCACTGCACATGCAAATTAGCTGTCCACAGATACACACCATGGGGAATGCACCCCCACAGCACCTCGGCCTGGTAGGGGGAACTGACCATGTGCACCCCCACAGCACCTCGGCCTGATAGGGGGTACTGACCATGTGTTGTACTGGCACAGAGTAGCTACACACCGTCACATTGTGCGGGTACTGTGCTCACCCTGAGGGTGCAGTGAGGCGCCCAGCACTAGGTCCACAGCACCGTCCATGTTTGAAAAAGGCCATGGTGCAGGTCCAAAGCAGTGTTACTGTGTGAGATAGGTAGTTTCTGCAGAACCACCTTGGACATCTCTGTCTGTTTCAGTCAGGTGTAGCCCCCATGCACCCCCCCAGGGCCAAGGGTGGAAAACAGAGTCTCCCATCAAAAAATCCAGTCTACCTCCCTGCAACAGTGGCAGTAGAGGGGAACATTAACCCTAGTCCCACTGAGGAACAGACACCCCACAGGGCAGTCAATGCAGCTCTGTACACAGCCATAACACAATAGCAGACAGACATTAGGCCTGGATATGGCATACTGCACCCCACCACTATCTGATATTCCCCTGGTGCAAGCCATCAGCCACTGCACCCTGCAAGCCACTCCATCACAACACCTACCAGCTGCAGTCTGCTAGTGCCCAGTGGAGATGCCTGCACCCAGAACTGGGATGTCAGCATACACAGCAAGCAGATACATCAGTGATTGGGCCCCAAAAGGAAACCCATACTTATCACATGAGAGAAATACTAGATAGCACTATGGGAGTGCCTAGCCATGCTGTGGTCACTGACAGTCAGGGTGAGAGTGATCTCTCAGCAGGATATACTGAGGTCACCCTGTCTGTGTAGGTGGTGGCCAGGCACTACAATGTGCCTGTCACTGCCCTATGCCCTGTGCAGATGCACCCTGGCCAGGCCACCCTGTCCGGCCTATACCCATGGTACCTTGCTCCTCATTATGCACATTGGCAGCCCAATACTGGCAACATTGCTGGCAGTGTGGGCTGTGGAAGGTGTTTGCAGCCACCACACACTGGATAGACAGCCAGCCACCCCCACACCTATGCCAGCATTGTGCTACTATAGAGGTGGTCAGCAGCCATACCCACCACACCAGTTCTGGGCATAGTACAGGCATGGATATGGTACACAAGACTGTTGGGGGGTCACTCCCCAGGGTGGTGAACACTGTCAGAGACCAGACCTGCAGCACACACCGCAGACATCAGAATGATTGTTATGGTGGAGCTCAATGAGCAAAATGTGCTTAACATAGGAATTGATATCTGCCAGTTATCATAGGAAACGTTTGAAAGCTGTGTACCATATACCCAGGTGTAGGGTGGCATTGCTAAGGTATGCAACTGCTAGTATTGGGAGATACAGGCAGGGCCCAATGTCTTGCCTCTCCAGGTGGCATTGGCCAATGGGGCCTGTGGGTGGGTGTGGCCCTGTTGGCTGCTGCTTTACGGCAGAGTTCCCCAACTCCAGTCCTGGTGTTCCAAACACTGTTCGGGTTTTCATGCTGTCCCTCATAAATATGCATGAGCTACATCTGCATACCATGGGGGTGGTGCATAGCTATGCAGCACAGGCATCTTTATTAGAGGCAGCATGAAACCGGAATGGTGTGGGGCCCTCCAGGACTGCATTTGCGGGACTCTGCTTTAGGTAATGTGCCTGTTTCTGGTGTCTGTGTTTGGTGTGGTAAAATATAGGCCATGCGTATGTTCTCTGCAATAAAGGAGTGTCTTTACTATCACTGTTTAGTGGTGGGTAAAACTATGGGGACTGGGTTGGCAGGAGCCCCAGCTGGGATTTGAACCTGTGACCCTCTGGTCTTACAGGCACTGGCTGTGTCTGTTGCACCACACTGTGGCCACAGAGACAGTGCAGTCCCTGGAGTTAGTTAAACCGGCCTGACGAGTCAGAAACCCTGCTCTGCAACAGGTTTACTGTGGCCTCATTTACCTTGTATGCAGACAAAGGTGCACATAAACCTCAGAAAAGACCTCACAAAAGGGGCACACACCCATAACCAAGCTGGGCAACAATGATATCATTGGGAAACATTACACAACACTCCCAGGACAGCTCCATTACAATGAAATGATATTTAAAAGGGTCTGCAGAGCGTAGACCCTTCCACACATCATTTCTTTTTTTTTTGGTGCTTTCCAGGGAGTGTTGTTCCTTGTTGCCCATTGCTATCACTGTTGCCCAGCTGAATTATGCTTTTTAAAATGTTTCCTGTGGTCATTTTTAACGTTTTATGTGAAATTTTGTTCTGTGCACATGTATCACACTGCTCACGTTTTGTGGGTTTCCTCGGTTTTTCTGTACATTGCTGCCGGAAATGGTTTCTCTTCCCTTTAAATGCCTTTAACGACAGGTTTTCATTCGCGTTGGAATTGAGCTCTGAAATTCAGCGCGTTAGTATGAGGGGAGCCTCTCCCCGCCCACTCTCCGCCCATTGACCCCTTCTCTCCGCCCACTCTCCACCTTCTGCACTGTTTTAACGCGCCGCGGAGCTTTACGATCGTTAACTACGGTTAACGCGCGTAGTATTACGTTAACGGTCGTTAACGCGTCGGTACACGCGTTATACGGCACTTACGGTCGTTAACGTCGTATAACGCGCGTTAGTCACGTTTACCGTACTTTAGTAAACATCCCCCATGGTTTTGCTAAGCCGGGAGTACTTTTGGATGTGCTACCAAAGCATAACATCCTTTAAAGCCCACCTATCCCAAAACCACCCTTCCTCCCCCCCCCTCTAAGCCCCCCCATCATAGACAGCATTTTAAATAAAGCCCAGCTTCTTCTTTTAGTTTTTTCTTAACTATTTTCCTAATTTTATCATAGTCTCCCTTTTGAAAGATAAAAGGTAGTACTGTGGATTTCCTTGCTGTCCCAACACCATTATCACTTGCACCAGATCCTGTGTTCCACTAAGGACTAGGTTCAAAATAGCTTCCTCTCTTGTCGATTCATGAACCAGCTTCTCCAAGAAGCAGTCATTTATTTCATCTAGAACCTTTATCTGCCTAGCATGTCCTGCTGTGATATTGACAAGGTCAATACCGGGGTAATTGAAATCACCCATTATTATTGTGTTTTAACTTTTGTTAGCTTCCCTGATTTCTTTAAGCATTTCATCATCCATCTGTTCATTCTGGCCAGGTGATCGGTAGTACACCCCCATTGACATTTCCTTCCTTTTTTTGCATGGAATTTCTATAGAGATTCTATGATATATTTTGTTTCTTGCAAAACTTTAATCCTGTATGACTCAATATCCTCTTTAACATAAGAGTGTAACCCCTCCACCAATTTGATCTGCTTTATCATTGTGATATGGTTTGTACCCAGGTATTACAATGTCCCATTGGTTGTTCTCCTTCCACCAGGTCTCTGAGATGCCAATTATATCTAACCTTTCATTTTATTTTTTAGACTTCTACCGTAGTATTTGCATAAGGCATTTTATAGGTTGTATTTTGTTCATATTAACAACATGGTTATCAGTTGACAGGGATAATTTGGAATTTTTCAGCTCTGTCTGCTCTGTACTTATCTGGGTTACTTTAATTTTTATTGGAACCTCTTTATCGGGATGCCCTAAGTTCCCTCCTTTGTTAGTATCCTTCAAGGATACATCATTCTGAACCATGCACTCTTGGGGATTGTTGGCTTTCCCCTAGTATCTAGTTTAAAAACTGCTCTATCTTCTTTTTAAAGGCTAATACCAGAAAATGGTTCCACCCTAGTTAAGGTGGTGACCATCCTTTTGGAGAACCGCCCGCCCCCCCCCCCTTCCCCAGAATGTTGCCCAGTTCCTAAAAAATCCAAAAATTCAGGGTCAAGCATTTGGGCTGCAAAAGTCCAAGAGAGCAATACAGTATAAGGAGTGAAGTGGGACCTAGATGTGATTGTTTTTTATGATCTTAAGGTAGCTAAACAAGTAGAAAAGGTGATGGCAAAAGCCAGAAGAATGCTTGGGTGCATAGGGAGAAGAATGGCCAGCAGGAAGAAAGAGGTAATAGAGCCTCTGTATAACTCTTTGGTGAACCCTATTTGGACTATTGTGTACAATTTTGGGGACCACACCTTCAAAAGGATATAAACAGGATGGAATTGGTGCAGAGGGTGGCTACTAAAATGATCAGTGGGTTTCCTCATAAAGCATATGGGGACAGACTTAAAGATCTCAATATATATAATTTTGAGGAATGGCAGGAGAGAGGAGATAGGATAGAGATATTTAAATACCCCATGGCATAAATGCAAAGGAGGACAGCCTCTTTCAATTGAGAGAAATCTCTGCAATGAGGGGGCATAGGATGAAGGTGAAAGGGTGTAGACTCAGGAGTAATATGCATACATATTTCTTTTCGGAAAGTGTGGTAGAAGCATGGAATAGGCTACCAATGGAGGTAGTAGAGACCAGGACAGTATCTAAATTCAAGAAAGCATGAGACCAACATAGAAGATATGTAAAGGAAAAAAGGGGCTTCAGTAGTTGCTATGGAAAGGCAGACTGGATAGTCCATATGGTTTATTTCTGACATCATGTTTCTATGTTTCTTTGTAGCCTTGACTATGTGGCCCAGCTCAGGTTGTTTCACTAAGCAGATAGCCTATCTCCCAATTCCTCACCAGTGCTGGCTGAACACTTATATGACTGCCCTGAACATGCTCTCCTCCTGCTGCTCTAGTGTGCATATAGAGGAGGAGGAGGGGACCCACCCACCCAATGAATCCCTTAGGGTAGAAGGGCAACAATATACCCCATCCCCCACCACTGCTGATGCTCTAGTGTTGCAGGGGATCTCCCTCTACTATCTGTTTGCCATCTGTCTTGTAGTACACCCAATGTACTTTAAACTACATGGAAAAATCAGTATATATACCACAAAATATGTCATACAATCCATTTGATATAGTGCTTTATACATAGCCCCAGAAGATCTATCTACTACGGAGGGGTCTGGAAGGACAGATAGATCTTTTGGGGCTATGTATAAAGCACTATACCAAATGGATTGTATGACATCTTTTGTGTTATATATGCTGATTTGTCCATGTGGTTTAAAGTACATTGGGCGTACTACAAGACAGATGAAACAAAGGCTTATTGAACATCAATCTCGACTTCGAAAGAAGGTACTGTCTGCTCTGATAGTTGCACATAGCATATCGGAGGGCCATGAGTTTCAGAATTACTGTTGGCGGATCATAGATCATGTCCCCCTGGATCATCGTGGGGGGGGGGATAGGGTTCAGCGTTTACAAATTTTGGAACAAAAGTGGATATTTCGTCTGAAAACAGTAGACCCCTTGGGTTTAAATATGGAAATTAATTGGTGGAGCATGTTATGAATCATGGGGGAACGTTTTAGTTAACGAGATAGCTGATTGGTTTAATTGATTGTCAGACAAGTTAGCTAGTTTGACATTGGAGGAGTTTGCTATGATGTCGGAGGGATTTCCTGATAAGAAAAAGAAGAATAGGAAGGGAATTTGTTCAGTTGAGAAATGAGCCTGAAGAAGGATTGTGAGATTCTCTGATTTGAAACATGGTACTGTGTTGCTGTTATTCGATTGAAGGACTGAATGGTGGACTGTTCCCTTGAGAAGTGCCAGATAGCATGGAGAATCACGCCAAGCAGAAATATATCCGGAGGGAGTAGTTCTCTATATCTGACTGACAGTACAAATGAAAATCACTTTACAAGTTAAGTACTATTACCCATAATGAGTGGAATTTTATGGGGTATGTTTACTAAACCGTCTTAATGTTACCGGCGCTAGTTGCAGCATAAATGTGAAGAATGACATATAAGGTAGTGGGTGGTCTGGAGGTAAGGTTGCAAGGAAACGGTATCGTGCGATAGTGGGTGCCGTGGCACGTTATTGTGCGTTAACCCTAAGTTCATGCCAGCGCAGTGTAAGATGCTAGAAAGATGTAGCCCACTGGTTACTGCAATGACTGTGGAGGCAAAGATCATGGGTTCAATCCTGTAGTGGTGTTTTGTAAGAAGCCTGTCTGAGGCATTTCTGTTTTTTAATTTAAATCAGTGCTGCCAGCAAAAACACCCTCATAGTGCTGTAACCTAAGGTGCCGCATAAGGCATCTTATAATGTGCCCTATAGGGCACCCTATGAGGCACCTTAGGCTACGGCACTGTGAGGGTGTTTCTGCTGGCAGCACTGATTTAAATTAAAAGGAAAAGTCTCAAACAGCCTTATTAAATAACACCAGTATGGAATCAAACCAATGACCTCTGCCTTTGTAGTCATTGAAACAACCAGTGGGCTACATCTTTATAGCATCTAAAGCACCGCTGGCTGGCTACAGAAAGACCGCAGGTCTCCACACAAACTGCTGTGGTTACCAGGATAGGGTAAACCCACCCATACCCATGATGCACTGCACATGCAGATCAGCAGCCTACATCTGATCACAAGATGGGATATGCGCCTCTATAGCACCCCGGCCTGGTAGGGGGAACTGACCGTGTGTGTTACTGGTACAGAGTAGCTACAGACCGTGACATTGTGTGGTTCCTGTGCTCACCCTGAGGGTGAGGTGGGGTGCCCAGCACCAGGTCCACAGCACCTGGCTTAGCTGAGATAGGTTGTGCTGCAGGTCCCTATCAGCACCAGTGTGTGTTAGGTAGTCTTTGTAGAAGTACCTAGGCTACACCTATTGTCTATGTGTGTTTTCCAGTCACATCTAGCCCTTGTGGATTATGATGTACCCCAAATAGTGCATATCCTGTGTGGTTGCTATGGTCATATGTTATAAGAAAAGGGTGGTGTTTGGACCCAAAAGCAGATTATGTAACCCCACACAACCCACTCTCTGTGGGTCAGGGTGGGGGACAGGATCTCCCACCAACAGATCCACATTCTATATCTCTGCAATGGTGGCAGTAGAGGGGGCCATCAACCCCAATCCTGCTGGGGAGTAATCACCCTACAGGGCAGTAAATGCAGATCTGTACGCATCATATAGGGCACTGGCAGACAGGCAGTAGGCCTGGAAAAGCTCAGCTGCCCCCCACCACTATCTGACCTTCACCAGCAGAGGGCACAGTCAGTCTCCACCCTGCAAGGTGTTCCAGCCATACACATGCTAACTGCACACAGTCTGCTAGCTCAGGGGTCCCCAAACCTGTCCTGGAGGGCCGCAATCCTGGCAGGCTTTTGGGATAGCCCTAATGAATATGCATGAGATATATATGCATTAGAGATATCCTCCCAACCTGACTGGTTTGTGGCCCTCCAGTACTGGGTTGGGAGACCCCTGCCTTACACCTCTGTCATTTAAGATTATGAGTGTGCAAGGTACAGATGTCCTAGACATCAAAAGGGTAGACAGAATTTGTCACATTGCTCCTTGATTCTCACCACCACCAAAACGTTGTCTAATAGATGTGAGCACACACACCAAACAAGTATGTCAGTGATTGAGCCTCAGAAAAAAGAGCTCATTGATACCACTTGAGAGAAACACTATATCAGGGGTGTCCAACCCTGTCCTGGAGAGCCATAATCCTGGCAGGTTTTTGGGATAGCCCTAATAAATATGCATGATATATATATGCATTAGAGATATCCTGCCAACCAATATTATGGTGGTGGTGAGAAGCGAGGAGGAATGTGACAAATTCTATCTAACCTTTTTGATGTCTTGGACATCTGCACCTTGCCCACTCACAATCTTAAATGGTAGAGGTGTAAGGAAGGGGGTCTCCAAATCCAGCCCTGGAGGGCCACAAACCAGTCAGGTTGTCAGGCTACCTCTAATGCATATATATCTCATGCATATTCATTAGGGATATCCAGAAAACCTGCGGAGTTGTGGACCTCCAGGACCGGATTTGAGTAGCTCTGCCCTATGCCCTGTGCAGATGCATCCTGCCCAGGCCACCCTGTCTGGGCCATACCCACAGTGCCTTGCTTCCATGAGCCGTTGGACAGTGGAGCCTGTGGGTGTGGGTGTTTGTGCCCCTGTTGGCTGCTGCTCTAGGGAAGAGGTCCCCCAACTCCGGTCCTGGTGGGTCAAACATGGTTCAGGTTTCATGCTGTCCCTAATGAATATGCATGGTTACATTTGCATACAATGGGGCGGTGAATACAAATGAATCACAGGCATATTTATTAGGGACAGTATGAAACCTGAATGGTGTTTGGCCCTCCAGGACTGCAGTTGGGAAACTTTGCTCTAGGGATTGCACATGTTTATGGTTTATGTGCTCTGCAGGGTAAAATATAGGCATTTATGGCATGTTTATTTTATCTGCAAAACAGGTTCCGTCTTTATTACCACGTTTTAGTACTGGGTAAAATATAGGGACATAGTCTTCAAGAGCCACAGCTGGGACTTGAACCTGTTACCTTCTGCCCCTGAATATACTGGCTGTGTGTATTGCACCAAACTGTTGCCACAGAGGCAAATCATTCCCTGGGGATACCATGACTGTTCGTCAGACAGGCCTTGTCTATTACAGTGCATGGCACCCACCTAAACAGGGCTTGGCCTTGGTCTGCTGTGGTGGAGGGGTACTGGTGGTGGAGGGGTACTGGTGGTGGAGGAGGCATCTGCCACTGATTTTGTATAATGATTTCTTCCAACGAACAAGATGGAGCTCACCTATGGACCAGATGTGCCTAGGACTTTGAAAGAACATCTGCAAAATGAAGCCTACTGTAGAAGATTATTCTGGAATTGGACATGTTTCAGCTACCATTCTTTAGTAATGATTCTTTCTAGAATCACAGGGAGGACTGTAGGGATGGACAGATAAAGGGATACCAGAATCCCCAATATGTAATTGAAGATGGATGAATTTCTTGATACAAAATGTGTTTAGAAGTTTGACTTCTCACTTACTTCCTTTTAAATAGAATAGGATGTCATGGTCATGAGTTCTCTGTAACTGTCTTTAAAATAGATGGAACAGTGTTAACTAAGCATAAAGGCTATGACCTGTGCAACCATAGTTCATTGTACAGTCACTGCTGACAAAACATAATTTTTGCAACTTTTGCAATTATAAACAATTTTGTCATAATTGAGTAAATTTCATCTAATATACTGTAATCAGATCTTACTCTGTAAAAAGAACTTTGGCGACACCTTGTGTTATTTCATGGTTATAATAAATGATTGTTACTTCCTCTTTTTCTCTAATAAAAAGGAGCTTTTAGGAGGAGAACTTTGAATTCGGCAGGCATGGAACTATGCGTGTCCATAGACCGTCTGTTGCCGTCTTCCCTCTGAGCTCAAAGAAAATAGCACTTTGTGTGTGTGTGATTGTGTTCTGTATTACTCTCTGCCTGTCTCTCATTACTGATGGACCAGAGACCTAAAGAGCCGTGGTAATGTGGTCAGATCATGGAGTTTTCTTCACCCTCCACCACCAGTACCCCTCCACCACCATGCTGATATGCCCTTGTGCCGGTGGTGCGCGGTCCCAGGCCAGCCAGTGTGCTGGTAGGCGGCTGCCTACGGTGCGGGATATGGGTTAGGGGTGCCTGCATAGACATCCACGCTTCTCCCTGGCACCGCCTGCCAATGTTATGTGCCCTTTGGGGTGCTTTCTGGGTACTGTCTCCTGGGACACTGTGGGACACACACTTGTGGACATGTTTGCCCTTGGCCAGTTGCTGTCTTATTGATTTTCCATTTCTACATTCCTATGTGTCACCTAGGCATCTGCCTAGTCCACCCTGTGCCCCAGCTGCTCCACTGTATGTCCTGCCTGCAGCCCCCTGTACCCCATTTGCAGCCTCACCGTTGTGCCCTTTCATACATGGGGACTATGCTGTTGCTGCACATATATCACTACTAGCACTTTTTTTGGTCTCCCTGCCTTTGCTGTACATTGCTGACTGAAATGGTTTCTCTCTCCTGCAAATGTGCCTCTAATGCAAGGTTTTCACTGGCGTTAATTTTCAGACCCTGATTTCACAGCGTTAGTGTACCTGGAGCCTCTCCCCACCCACTCTCTGCCCATTGACTCCTTATCTCCGCCCTCTGGGGAGCCTTACTCCACCCTCTGTGCACCTTAACACTGCCGGAGACGTTATCACGTGATACGTGACATTATCACACAGTAATGCGCCATTATCACGCAATAACGTCACTTATCGCTCGATAACATCGCCGCTGCGACGTTAGCGCTGTTTAGTTAACATACTCCTATATTGATGAACGGGTCCGCAGAATTAAGTATTTTTAATGAAATGGAATAGGGGATTACTGATGTAAGTCTCCTTGAGGTTCACGGAGGTGAATATTGAGTGCTTTCCAAGCTCATTAAAATGATTAAAACGGACTGGTTTTGCTGTGGCCACCCTGTCCATACAGGTGGTGGTCGGGCACTACAATGTCCCAGCCATTGCCTTATGCCCTGTGCAGATGCATCCTGCCCAGGCCACCCTGTCCATGCCATACCCATAGTACCTTGCTCCTCATTATGCACATGGGCAAGCTAACTCTGGAAACAGTGCAAGCAGTGTGGGCTCAGCAAGGTGTATGCAGCCACTAAACACTGGATAGACATACGCACACTCCCACACCTATGCCAGTACTGTGAAAATATGGAGGTTTTTGGCAGCCCTGGCTACCACACCAGTCCTGGGCACCGTGCGGGCATTGCTATGGTACGCAATACTGTTGGGGTAACTCCCCGGGGTGGTAAACACTGTCAGAAACAAACACAGAAACACACTCCACAGATATCAGAATGGTTGCTCTGATGGTTCTCTGTTAACACATTGTGTTTAATGTTGAACTTGTTATCTGACATTAATCATAGCAACCTTTTGATATATGCCCTGTTCAATGTAATTTCAGTTTGTTCAATGTAAACGGGACTGATGCAGAATAGCGCGGTATATAAGAGAATGTAAATAAAATAAATAAATAAATAAATAAATGTGGAACGTGTTTCCAAGTTTATGACGGCAATGCTGAGGTATGCAGGTTCCAGTATTGGTAGATGCTGCTCCACGCAGGGCCCAACAGTCTGACTCTCCATGAAGCTTTGGATAATGGAGCTGGCCGATGCTCTGGTGCAGAGGTTCCCAACTCTGGTCCTGGTGGGCCCAACACAATTCAGGTTTTCATGCTGTCCCGATGGAATATGCAGGAGCTACATTTGCATACAATGGGAGCGGTGCATAACAATGCATCTCAAGCATATTTCTTAGGGACAGTATGAGACTTGAATGTTGTTTGGTCCTCTGGGACTGCAGTTGGGAACCTCTGCTGTAGGGACTGCACATGTCTATGGTGAATGTGCTCTGCAGGGTAGGATATAGGCGTTTATGGCGTGTTTATTTTATCAAAAGTTAGAAAAAAGCAGAACCATATCAGAATCACCAAGTAACCCAATTATCAAAAAGATTCTGATAAGAAAAAATCCCCCAACATTAGAAAAGATTTTTTTGTCGGAGAGTGTCAGCACAGTGCTATGTAATCAGGCAGAGCACCACTGTGACGTCTCCTTTTATTAATATATTTGAAAATCAAAAGTTCAAAAACTTAACTTATGCATCCAGTAGCTGCCAATAGCGCCAAATAGACAACACGACGTAGCGCCCGTTTCGGGTTTATAATATTCGTAAAAAACCCTGCTTCAGGTCCGTCCATAAGCGACAGTTGCCAATCATGCAGCAAGCTAACCAACAGGGATGTAGCAAGCCTTTCATTATTCGGCATCTGACGTCAAAAAAAACTGAGGAACACAGAGCCAATGAAAATGCTCCCAGATAACGAGGAAACACCCACCACCTGGAATCCCTCTATGGGAGTTTGAAAGCCCCAAAAATGGTACTAAATAATAGTGTGCCAATCAATTGGCTGATTTAACCCTCGTTCTAGGCCCGTTCTAGGGTTGCATTCTTGTTTTCGGGAGAAGAATTTACAAATTGCTTATTCAAGAAGTACCAACCTTCGGGATTTACTTATGAAAACCACTGCTGTGGAAGACCGTCCTGAAACTCGTCATGTGGACAATGGGCACTTTGCTTGTGGGGCTTGTACATATTGCATTTCGACCTTAGTGGGACCTGATTGGGTGGATACTCGTACTTCTCACACTTTTTCCACCAGATGGCATACGGATTGTTCCTCTCAGTTTGTGGTGTATCTTATAGTTTGCCCCTGTTCACTTTATTATGTGGGTCGAATGAAACGGGCGGTCCGGCTCAGACTCTCGGAACATGCCTCAAGATTGAGGACGAAATTGCTCTCGGCCCCCATTGTGGATCACTGTATATTTATTTATTTTTATTTATTTATTTAAACATTTTTCTATACCGCCTCTTCCAGAGATCAGAGGCGGTTTACAATGAACATTAAAACTTAATAATAGAAAACTATTATTTTACATATAACAAATTTCAGAACATGAAACAAAGAAAATAAAAACTTAACAATAGGAAACTATTATTATTATTTTACATATAAATTGTAGAGCATTTTTAACATTTAACCCACAAATAAACATCTAAAAATATATATATATTATATATATATAAAAATATATATCTCAAGGTAATCTTTTTACTTCCCTGCACTGGTGAGTGCTTGACTTCATACCGCCTGATTCGAGGGGAGGTGACAGGGAGCAGAAATTACAATATCAAGAACAACGATGGATCCATCTGTTGGACTCTGTTACCCCTAGGGGGTTAAATCAGCAAATTGATTGGCACACTATTATTTAGTACCATTTTTGGGGCTTTCAAACTCCCGTAGAGGGATTCCCTGGTGGTGGGTGTTTTCTCGTTATCTGGGAGCATTTTCATTGGCTCTGTGTTCCTCAGTTGTTTTTGACGTCAGACGCCGAAGAATGAAAGGCTTGCTACATCCCTGTTGGTTAGCTTGCTGCATGATTGCCAACTGTCGCTTATGGACGGACCTGAAGCAGGGTTTTTTACGAATATTATAAACCCGAAACGGGCGCTACGTCGTGTTGTCTATTTGGCGCTATTGGCAGCTACTGGATGCATAAGTTAAGTTTTTGAACTTTTGATTTTCAAATATATTAATAAAAGGAGACGTCACAGTGGTGCTCTGCCTGATTACATAGCAGTGTGCTGACACTCTCCGACAAAAAAATATTTTCTAATGTTGGGGGATTTTTTCTTATCAGAATATTTTTGATAATTGTGTTTATTTTATCTGCAAAAACGGTTCCTTCTTTATTACCATGGTTTAGTACTGGGTAACATATGGGGACATGGTCTGCAGAAGCCACAGCTGAGACTTGAACCTGTGATTTTCTGCCCCTGAACACACTGGCTGGATGTACTGCACCAAACTGTTGCCACAGAGGCAGGCCATTCCCTGGAGATACCATTACTGTTCGTTAGACAGACAGACGTCTTTTGCAGTGCACGGCACCCACCTAGACAGGGCTTTGCCAACAGCACCTCTCCGCCACCATGCTGACATGCCCTTATGCCAGTGATGCTGTTGGTGCGCAGTCCCAGGCTATCCAGTTTCCCGGTAGGTGGCTGCCTATGGTGTGTAATCTGGGGTAGGGGTGCCTGCATAAACATCTATGCTTCCCCCCGGCACCACCTGCCAATGTTCTGTGGTCTTTGGGGTGTTTGCTAGGAACTGTCCCCTGGGACACTGTGGAACACACACACTCGTGGGCATGTTTGACTTTGATCAGTTGCTGATATTCCGTTTCTGCTTTTCTATGTGTCACCTAGGCATCTGCCTAGCCTGCCCTCTGCCCCAGCTGCCCCATCTGCATCACTGCATGTCACACCTGCAGCCCCCTGTATTCCATGTGCAGCCTCACCATAGTGCCCTTTTGTACTTGGGCACTATCTGCTGCTGCTCCACATGTATCACTACTATCATTGTTCTTGGTCTCCCTGCCTTTGCTGTACATTGCTGACTGAAATGGTTTCTCTCTCCTTCACCTTTGCCTCTAACGCCAGGTTTTCACTCGCGCTATTTTTCGGACCTTCATTTCATAGCAATAGTGTGCCTGGGGCCTCTCCCCGCCCACTCTCCGCCCATTGACCCCTTCTCTCCGCCCCTGGGGAGTCTTACTCCACCCTCTGGGGAACCTTACTCCACCCTTGATGCACCTTACTGCCACAGGAGACGTTATCGCGCGATACGTGACGTTATCACATGGTAGTGCGCCATTATCGCGTGATAACATCACGTTTCGCATGATAACATCGCAGCTATGCCGTTTGCGCCATTTAGTAAACATACCCCTTAGTTTTATGGGATTATGAATGGCTCTGGCCAGTTAGCCCTATGGGAATCACGCCTGTATCACATGTTTGTGGCACACTGGTGTGGCAGGTGCAACTAATGCCTGGTTAGAGGATGGTATTATCTGCATCCATGCTAACAGCCTCTTTCATAGCCTGAAATGTCACTAGCACTGTCTCACTAGTTGCACACGGCTTCTCTTGCCCACTCTCCACCCTAGATCCTCCCAAACCCCACCTTTTTGCATGGTACTTAGGTAACACAGGATTTTCAGTGTGGATGCATTGTTGCCAATGCTTCTGGCTACTACAGGGCCAGGGCATCTGTTATTCCCATGCTCAACCCCATGCTCCCACTTATTGCCCTTTAGTGAACATGCTCCTGTGACTTACTGGCCTTGATGGAATTCAATAGCTCAGGTTAATTATTATAGGGTATTTTACAGAAATAAAAGGATTTTAAGAAATGTTATCTTGGAAGTCGCTGAATATCTTAAAAATTCAAAGAATGCCTCCTTATAAAGGTGGAAGTGGGTTCAGAGTAAATTTAAAGAGGACAACACTGCTAAACATTATTTTTGTTATGTCTTTAATAAGATTATACCATTCTGTTATAAGATTGCTGATATAGCAATTTGTTAAAAAAATATTTCAAAGAAATGCAAAGCTCTTACCTTTAAGTAACATTCATATTCAAAAGAAATTGCACTCTGTCTAAAGATTCAAAGAGGCACATTCATTCCTTTGGCACTTGCATGTACATGTACAATAGTTTATCCATAGGGGGCTAAATCATTCACTCTAATTAGCCAAGTTGGCCTTTTGCAGCACATAAATCCTCTCTGTGTGGGTGATACTGCCTTACTACAGAGATATAACTAGCATCTGTTATGACAATGGGAGCTAACAAATTTGATCTGGTTCTTAACACAGAAGCTTCAAAGCAATACTTCCCATGCCAAATAAAAGATTAAATCCCAGCAAGATTAGAATGCTAATACTGGTCATGTAAACATAACCTGCTGCCGAAATTTGCGAACCGCGTTTGCACAAAAATAGTTAGGATAGTATTAGTAATGTGGTACAAATGAACCCTGTTAAAACCAGAGGAACACTGCTGATTCTATGCTTCTCTTTGCTATATCTAGCAATTTAATTTAGGAACATGTGATATCAATATATAGTCCATAATTTCCTATTATTTATTTATTTTATTTAAACGGATTTATATCCCGCACAATCGCCGAGGCGGATTACAAACTACATACTCGATTAGTCACAATGTTCAACAAGGACAAATACAAATACAAACATTATAATTAAAAATAGCCATTAAAAAACACTGCTATATTATATCATAATTGCTATCAGAGCTCAACACTACTGGACTTCTGCAATCCGATATACCTTGGACTACCGAAACAAGCCCTCAAACCACTCCAGCTAGCACAAAACACTGCAGCACGAATAATATCCGGTACTGCAAGACAGGAGCACATCACACCTACCTTAAAGGACTTACACTGGCTCCCAATCGGTGCACGCATCAGATACAAAACTATCATAAACCTATTCAAGATAAATCAGCACACATCAGCCAACAGCCTGCACACCCTCATACAACCGGACACCAGCACACGTCCTAGAAGAAAACAAACACACAACCGAGTCAGCACCCCAAGTGAATTCAAACACACACGCAAGGACACAACAGACAGAGCACTCTCCATGGCTGCTCCAACAATATGGAACAAGCTACCGGACGATTTGAGGGCAACTACAGACCTCAAAGATTTTAGAAAACAGCTAAAAACCATGCTGTTCATAGAACACTATGGACACATCACATAACCTCAGAGAATGTATAACAGCACATGATACCTCCTAAACACTGTATGTATAGAAAATGTTTTTTGCATCACTGTATATAGCCCATCTTGTACATAGCTCAAACCACTCTAGCGCACAACACAACACACATTGTACATAGCTCAAACCAATCTAGCACACAATACAACACACACTCAACTAAATTTCTCCCTCACTGCATGTTTAACACTCTCACTTTACCCGATTGTTTGCTGTGATACCACCTTGATTAATAAGATAAGGCGGTTTAGAAATACTGTTAAATAAATAAATAAAATAAATAAATGCCCACACACCACACTTGTCCACCAGACAAATTCAGGAAAGGTACACCAAACCTTTAAGCAGTTTATAAAAAAATATATACAGGGTGGCCCAAAAAAAGTGAGAACATCTCGTAACATATACTTATTTAAAAATTCAAAAAGACAGATGTAAAAAACAATTGAAATTTTTTTTTAAAAAAGATGGCAACTGGAAATTGTCGAAATAAAGACATCTCTAGGGGTATGTTTACTAAACTGCAGTAATGTCATTCGCTGTAGGTTCCGCGGTAAAGTAGAGATGTCCATATAAAGGCATGGGCGTTGCATTGTTACAGCAAGCTGACAACTAACGTGCATTAAAAGACGCCTTAGACTAACGAGCGTTATAAGGCGCCCTGTAAGGTGCCTAGTAAGGTGCCCTGTAAGGTGCCGTATAAGGTACCATATAACCTGCCATGTAAGGTGCCATGTAAGGTGCCTTATAAGGTGCCTAGTAAGGCCCCATATAAGGTGCCTAGTAAGGTGCCTTATAAGGTGCCATGTAACGTGCCTAGTAAGGTGCCATGTAAGGTGCCTAGTAAGGTGCCTTATAAGGTGCTACGTAAGGTGCCATGTAAGGTGCAATGTAAGGTGCCTTATAAGGTGCCTAGAAAGGTGCCCTGTAAGGTGCCTCATAAGGTGCCCTATAGGGTCTCCTAGGCTAAACCCCATATTAGGCACCCTTGGACAAGGCACCGCAGAAGGCACCCTGGGCTATGGAACTATAGGTTAAGGTGGCCTAACAAGGTTATGGTGTCCTAGGTTAGTGTGCCCTAGGGACTGCAAGGTGCCTCAGGATGACATGCATGACCTGTGCGGAACATAGACAGATATAGCCCTAACACTAAATAGAGCACTCAGGAAAGGCAATGAACAGGTGAGTGAAGGAGGGAGAAGTGGGAGCCACTGGACCTGCCATATCTGCGGGCATCCCATGTGCCTGCCAGTACCGATGACAAACATGGTGGGGCAGGTGTACCACAGCACAGGGTGCTGGCAATGTAAAGTGCCAGAAAAACAGTTGGTGGCAGACAATGGGAATACATGTTCCCCAGTGGAGGCAGAGGTGGCAGGATAGTTACAATGATGGGTGGACAGAGGAGTGGTGGTGCCATGAAGATCAGGCACAGGCGAGGCAATCATGAAGAGGCACAATACAGGAAAGGGTATGACATGGGGTGGCAGCCTGCACTGGCAGACAGGACTCTACAAAGCTGACAGATGCAAATATATGGACCGAGGGAATGTTGGCAATTGTGGCGAGGGTATTATGGGCTGGAAGCACAGATCTGCAAAAATATGACCTCTACAGGCATGCACACTATATGAGTAGGACAGGCATGAGAGGGGGAACAATGAGGAACTGAACCCATGACATTGTATTAACCAGTAGGCTATACCCCCATGGTGTATGTCTCAGCAATGTCTGGGTACAGAAGGACTGCAGGTCACCGCACAAATTGTCTGCTCTGAGTGCCAGGATAGTGTAACCCCACCAGTATCCATGATGCAATGCACATGCTGAATAGCTGTCTACAGCTGATCACCAAATGTGGTCTGCACCTCTCCATTCCCCCAGCTTGGAAAGACGAACTGACAGTGCATGATACTGGCACGGAGTAGCTACAGACCATGCCATTGTGCAGGTTCTGTGTTCACCCTGAGCGATAGGATGGGTGCCCAGCACTAGGTCCGCAGTACATGTGCTACTAGACATAGGTCCTGCTGTACATCCCCATCACTACCAGTGTGTGACAGGTGTTCTGTGCAGTGCAGCCAAAGGTAATTTGGTGTTTATCTGTATCCTGCAGTCACATGTGACCCTGTGGGACCGGACACCAGCCAGATTAGTGTGTACCCCATGTGAGGGTCTGGCTGACATGGGAAGCTGTTATCAGGGCAGAGAGGTTCCTAGAATTGCATGAGGTATGTGTAGCAGTGGCTGTATAGATCACAGTGGCATACACTACATCCCCCAAAGGGCTCACATCACTCTTTTGTAGGTAAAGAACAGTGCCCCCACCCCAGGGAAGCAACCTCCATCCTGTTTGTACAAGACAGTCCTCCAGGGTTGGTGGGACAGTGGCAGACCAGCAGCAATGGTGAGGTTAGGTCTGGAAACCCCAAGTGCCTCCCACCACTGTCTGCCAGATATCACAGTCAGACTGTACCTTAAAGGTGTTCCAAAAATGCATAGTCCAACTACAACAATCCACCAGGAACTATATGCAGCAAGCAGAAATCTCAGTGATTGGGACCCCAACACTTGGGAACACAAATACAACACTAGAAACAAACAGTGTAGAGCACTATGTGGGAACCTAGACCTGCCATGGTCACTGCTCGTTCAGAGTGAGTGCCCTCCCAGCATGCCATGCTGTGGCCACCCTGTCCATGCAGGTGGTGGTCAGGCACTACAGTGTCCTAGCCATTGCCCCACACCCTATGAGGATGCATCCTAGCCAATCTGCCCTGTCCAGGCCATACCCAGAATACCTTGCTCCTCATTATGCATCTAATCAGGCTAAAGCTGGTAACAGTGGGACATTTTGGGCCCAGTGAAGTGTGGGCAGCCACAGAACAATGGATAGACATACAAACACGCTCACTCCTTTTGCAGCATTATACAAAGATAGGGGTGGTTGGCAGCCCTGCCCGCCACACTAGTCCTGAACACAGTGCCAACATTGCTAAACTGTGCAGGGGGTAGTAGTAGTGCTCTGGTGATAACATCACCCCACTGCTGGGGCCAACAGCCTGCCGCTCCATGCATCATTGGATTGTGGAGCCTGTGTGAGTGGGTGTTTGCACCCCTGTTCGCCGCTGATTTGGGATTTGTGCATGTTGCTGTTGTATCTGCATTGTAGGGTAAAATATAGGTCATACCTTTAAAGAACAGACTTCAGCAAATCTAAACATATTGCAACATTTTAAACACAGCCAGCGAGTGAGAGCCTCAGAATCAGCTCACTGATAAAACCAAATCAGGAGTATGAATAACATCAACGTTTCTCACTCGCTATACACCCACCATCAAACTTCACGATATTATAATCACAAACAATTTTCCATTAAAGCATAATTTAACATCATCACATCTCCAAAATTTTTAGAATATCACCACAATCACAAATCGTGAGTAAAGATGGAATTGAGTGTCCCCGACGCCTCTTCAAGACATCTTATGTTAGCGTTTCGCTACAGCTGTTTCAAGGGGATCCAACTCTAAAAAATAAAAAAAATAGCTTAAAATAATGCCGCAACCCATGAAAAACTCCTTATACACACTGCACCAAGATCCTAGACACTTACCAAGAGTTGCTTCAAACACCAGCAAACATTTAAAAAACGGTTCATCATCCCTCATCAGAGCTGAACTTAAAGACCGCCATTCACCACCATACATCAATGCTGGTATTGAGATAGCGTATACTTCCGGACACATGATATATACCCGGAACTCCCCCACAGCTGTCACAATCAACTGAAATACTACCCAACCAAGCAAAGCAACTAATATCTCTCATTGAACTGAATTGAAAGAAAGAAAAACCTCTTTCCCATTCAACTTATCTATCATATACAATCACCGTTGATCCAGACCCAAACTCTCCATTCTAAGTAAACAGATCAAAACAAAACTCCCCATTCAATACAGGAATTTAAACCATTAGGAGAAACTGTTTTTAAATGAAAAATCCACCATTGTTCCCTATATAGGAGAAACCGATCACGTGACATACCCTTCGAACCATTCCGAATGTGTTGAATCACAAAACATTGAAGATCACTAAATTTATGCTGAAAAGTTAAACAATGTTCAACTATTGGTGCTTCCTTACGCTGACAATGAAGCTTACTTTTATGTTCAAGTAACCGGATACGAAGGCACCTAATTGTCTTACCTATATAGAGAAGTTTACATGGACAGAAGATTCCATAGATCACAAAATCTGAATTACACGAAGTGTTATCTCTCAAATGAATTAACTGACCATTATACACAAAACTATCAGTCTCCCACATCACCTTACAACAAGAACACTCTCCACATTGTCGATGTCCATAACTGTCCAAAGATATACCAGACGAAAGCCGTAAAGAAGAAGGGCTCAAAATATCTTTTAAATTTGGGTTACGTTGCCATACACAACGTAGTTGTTTAGATTCCAACCCAGGGACTATATCCAAAACATGCCTGTGTTTCTGTAAAATTGATTGAATCTGTCTACTATAAGGGGAATAGCGAGAAATCAAATTCACTTGATCACTGTCAGTCAACACCTTCGGTCTGGGAGATAACAACCAAGATCTGTCGTTATAAAGTGCCCGTTTATAGGCACGATTTACTACCTTTAAAGGGTAACCACGATCTAAGAAATCCTGTTTAAGACGCACCGCATTAACTTTATAATCCTCAACTGACGAACAGTTACGCCTAAACCGTATAAACTGAGAAAATGGTAACCCTTTCAACAAACCTTTAGGATGTACACTAGAGAAGTGTAAATACGTATTCCTGTCAGTAGTTTTACGAAAAACTGTTGTACCCCAAGAGTCTGATTGACGAAACACTTTAACATCCAGAAAAACTATTTCTTGGACACTATAATTCATTGTGAATTGTATATGAGGATCTAACGTATTTAACCAGGTATGAAAATCCAACAAAAGATTAGAAGGACCATCCCACAACAAAAAACATCGTCTATATACCGACGCCAAATCAGTATATGAGACCAAAAAGTGGAGGATTGCAACCACCTTCGTTCATAAAGACCCATAAAAATGTTAGCAACAGAGGGGGCGAACGACGCCCCCATAGCAATGCCGCCTATCTGTTGAAACAGCTCACCATTAAATGTAAAATAATTGCGACAAAAGGCCAAATTTGCACATGCCATTAAAAATACTAGCATGTCCTCATTTACATCACCCCGTTGTAATAAACCTTCCCGAATAACATGTAGCGCCTCCTCCTGTGGGATACTCGTATATAGCGCTACAACATCAAGTGTTACCAAAAGTACAGAATCTTTTTTAGCACAGTCCGAAGCTTCAGCTATAATCTGTAAAAAATGCATCGTGTCCCGAAGATATGAGGGAATGGTGATTAATAACGGACGCAAAAAAGAATCTATAAACTGTGACAATGGCTCCAAGACCGACCCCCGTGTAGAAACGATAGGCCGTCCAGGAGGCCTAACCAAACTCTTATGTATTTTAGGTAACAAATACAATTGTGGGACTGAGGGAGAAATACTATTCAAAAATTGCTGTTCTTTTTTGGAGATAATGTGTGACTAATAGGCTTGCCTAGTTAGAATTTTAATTTGATTTTGCAACTCCTGTGTTGGGTCTAAAGATAACTTAATATAATTTGTCTCATCAGATAACTGACGGTGGGCTTCCCATAAATAATCAGTGTGATTTAACACCACAATCGCTCCCCCTTTGTCTGCTCGTTTAAGTACTATCTCAGTATTATTTCTTAAATCATTCATAGCCACATATTCTGCCCGTGTGAAAGCATTACGAGCAGAAAATTTCTTCTGAGTTTCCATTTCATCAATATCATGTAACACTAACTGCTTAAATACGGTTATATTAGGGTGCACTGGACCTGGAGGAAGCCAAAAGGATCTAAATGGAAGAGCAACACGCCCATACGCACCCCCATTTTGAGAACCTACAGAAACCACATCCTCCCTATGTATTGAACTGTTATCAGCTGCTACAAAAAGATTTTTAAGAATACGTTTTCTAATAAACTTCTCAAAATCAATGCGAAACTGAAAGGAATCATAACATGATCGTGGAACAAAAGAAAACCCTTTACATAAAATATACTTATGTGCAGTGGTCAAGACACAAGAAGACAAGTTGACAATTGCAGAATCTGACATAAGATCTATTTGTCTTTCAATTTGTCCTTTTTCTTCTCTCGTTTTTGTCTGCCATCTTCCAAAAAATTACCACGTGATGCTTGCAATTGTGAATCGGATGAGTCATCCGATGACCATTCTGAAGAATCTTTTTTCCAGCTTCTACGCTCCCGTCTACGATTCACATTATGCCAGGGATAGACATATCCTATGGTATAATCGTCATGATCCCGTTTAAGTTTTTTCAATTTGACTTTCATAACCTCTGCATGTAATTGTGTATCCTGCTTCTCAATATCTTTGGTCCGTTGTTGAAAAACCTCCAACGCTTCCATGCTCTGAAGACTTTCAGTCATTGATGTAATATCCTTCCGAACTTGTTCAAGTTGTTGTCCCAAATGCTCAATTGTAAGTACCATAAGGTCAAGAGAGTATTTGTTGAGGATCTTATCCCATTTTTCCAAAAACACAAGATCTGAGGCAAACAGTCTCGGCTCTTTATAAAGGCGTAATCCTCTAGGAATCTGTTTACGTTTAACATACTCTATTAGTGAAGAGCGGTGCAAATCTGATCTAGTGACCCTTTTATGTAATGCTGTAAGTGAGCTCCAACTATTATCATTCAAAGAAGACGTTAAATCTTGGCCAGCAAAAGGAGTTTTTTCTTTCATTAATTTAGCAACATGTGCCTCTGAAAAACTCAGAGTGTCCTCCCATTGTACATGGCTTTTTATTGTGAAAAACAAAACTATAAAGCCTATATCGAAGCCTACAAATGATACCTCATACCTTTAAAGAAAAGACTTCAGCAAATCTAAACATATTGCAACATTTTAAACACAGCCAGCGAGTGAGAGCCTCAGAATCAGCTCACTGATAAAACCAAATCAGGAGTATGAATAACATCAACGGTTCTCACTCGCTATACACCCACCATCCAACTTCACGATATTATAATCACAAACAATTTTCCATTAAAGCATAATTTAACATCATCACATCTCCAAAATTTTTAGAATATCACCACAATCACAAATCGTGAGTAAAGATGGAATTGAGTGTCCCCGACGCCTCTTCAAGACATCTTATGTTAGCGTTTTGCTACAGCTGTTTCAAGGGGATCCAACTCTAAAAAATAAAAAAATAGCTTAAAATAATGCCGCAACCCATGAAAAACTCCTTTTACACACTGCACCAAGATCCTAGACACTTACCAAGAGTTGCTTCAAACACCAGCAAACATTTCAAAAACGGTTCATCATCTCTCAACAGAGCTGAACGTAGTTGTTTAGATTCCAACCCAGGGACTATATCCAAAACATGCCTGTGTTTCTGTAAAATTGATTGAATCTGTCTACTATAAGGGGAATAGCGAGAAATCAAATTCACTTGATCACTGTCAGTCAACACCTTCGGTCTGGGAGATAACAACCAAGATCTGTCTTTATAAAGTGCCCATTTATAGGCACAATTTACTACCTTTAGTATGGCAACGTAACCCAAATTTAAAAGATATTTTGAGCCCTTCTTCTTTACGGCTTTCGTCTGGTATATCTTTGGACAGTTATGGACATCGACAATGTGGAGAGTTCTTGTTGTAAGGTGATGTGGGAGACTGATAGTTTTGTGTATAATGGTCAGTTAATTCATTTGAGAGATAACACTTCGTGTAATTCAGATTTTGTGATCTATGGAATCTTCTGTCCATGTAGACTTCTCTATATAGGTAAGACAATTAGGTGCCTTCGTATCCGGTTACTTGAACATAAAAGTAAGCTTCATTGTCAGCGTAAGGAAGCACCAATAGTTGAACATTGTTTAACTTTTCAGCATAAATTTAGTGATCTTCAATGTTTTGTGATTCAACACATTCAGAATGGTTCGAAGGGTATGTCACGTGATCGGTTTCTCCTATATAGGGAACAATGGTGGATTTTTCATTTAAAAACAGTTTCTCCTAATGGTTTAAATTCCTGTATTGAATGGGGAGTTTGTTTTTGATCTGTTTACTTAGAATGGAGAGTTTGGGTCTGGATCAACGGTGATTGTATATGATAGATAAGTTGAATGGGAAAGAGGTTTTTCTTTCTTTCAATTCAGTTCAATGAGAGATATTAGTTGCTTTGCTTGGTTGGGTAGTATTTCAGTTGATTGTGACAGCTGTGGGGGAGTTCCGGGTATATATCATGTGTCCGGAAGTATACGCTATCTCGATACCAGCATTGATGTATGGTGGTGAATGGCGGTCTTTAAGTTCAGCTCTGATGAGAGATGATGAACCGTTTTTGAAATGTTTGCTGGTGTTTGAAGCAACTCTTGGTAAGTGTCTAGGATCTTGGTGCAGTGTGTATAAGGAGTTTTTCATGGGTTGCGGCATTATTTTAAGCTATTTTTTTATTTTTTAGAGTTGGATCCCCTTGAAACAGCTGTAGCGAAACGCTAACATAAGATGTCTTGAAGAGGCGTCGGGGACACTGAATTCTATCTTTACTCACGATTTGTGATTGTGGTGATATTCTAAAAATTTTGGAGATGTGATGATGTTAAATTATGCTTTAATGGAAAATTGTTTGTGATTATAATATCGTGAAGTTGGATGGTGGGTGTATAGCGAGTGAGAACCGTTGATGTTATTCATACTCCTGATTTGGTTTTATCAGTGAGCTGATTCTGAGACTCTCACTCGCTGGCTGTGTTTAAAATGTTGCAATATGTTTAGATTTGCTGAAGTCTTTTCTTTAAAGGTATGAGGTATCATTTGTAGGCTTCGATATAGGCTTTATAGTTTTGTTTTTCACAAGGGTAAAATATAGGGACATGCTCTGCTGGAACCACAGCTGGGACTTGAACCTGTGACCCTCTGCTCATGGACACACTGGCTTGGTGTACTGCACCACACTGTTGCCATAGATGCATGGTAGTCCCTGGGGCTACCTGCACTTTTCCTCAGCCAGACCTTTTATGTTGCACTGCACACCACATACTTCTGCAGAGCATGGCCTAGGTCCACTGCATGGAGGTGGCACTGCCCCCTCCAGTACGGGCACACGCCCCCCTGCCAAGCTGACGTGGCCATTTACTGTTGGTGCTGGTAGTGCACAGTCCCAGGCCATCCACTGTGTAGATAGGCGCCTGCCTAGGGAGCGGGTTCCGGGGTGGGGGGTATACACGGTCATTCTCACATCCCCCCATCACTGCCTACCACTATTATGTCCCCTCCACATGGGGGCGGGATGGCTGGGGGGATGTCAGGTCTGTGCCCTAGCGACTTTTGGTTAGGGTGGGCCAGGTAGATATTGGTGGATTGTGTTTGGCCTTGGTTAACTGCTGTCTTGCTGATCTCCGGTGTCTATGTTCCTATGTGCCACCTAGGCGCCCGCCTGGTCCACCCTGTGCCCCAGCTGCCCATGCTACATATGCTGCCTGTGGCCCCCTATGCCCCATTTGCACCATCGCCATAGTGGCCATTCATACTTTGGCACTATTGCTGTACATGGATCACTACTATCACAGTTTTTGGGCTCCCTGCCTGGGCTGTACATTGCTGACACGAAAATAGTTTCTCTCTCCTGCATACGTGCATCTAACGGCAGGTTTTCAATCGCGTTAGGATTCAGCTTTTCAGATCAGCGCGTTAGTGTGAATGGAGCCTCTCCCTGCCCACACTCCGCCCATTGACCCCTTCTCTCCGCCCTCTCTCCACCTTCTGCGGTGTTTACCGTGCCGCGGAACGTGAACGATCGTTAAGTAACGTTAAAGTGCGTTATGAGATGTTAACAATCGTTAACGTCTCATAACACGCGTTAACGTTACTTAACGATCATTAACGTTACATAACGTGCGTTATGTAACGTTACCGCAGTTTAGTAAACATACCCCCTTAAAAAGGTAAATAAGTAAACTGTTTAAGCTTTTAATTTACGAGATGTTTTCACTTTTTTTGGGCCACTCTGTATATAATCAATGCTAGTACAGTGTATAATACAGAAAAGGTAGAGGTTGTTGTCTCTTTAACTAGGATTATTATAGTCCCAAGGAAGATTATAACAAGCTTTAAACAATTTCCTTAGCTGATTTTCCAATCAAACTTAAAACAAAATAGAACAAAAGCATAGAAATAGCTATTCAGCCAATGCAGTAGCATTTTTTATAAACACTGACTGCTGCAGCTAAATAAAAACGGATATTTGTAGTAAATATCTGTGCAATGTGGTCAGAGCCAACACTATCCAGATAGTGGTGATAGTGAGCCTGCTCTCTGAATAGCTATCTGGTTTAAGTTAAAATAGACTTTTTACTGTCCTAACATTATCCAGCTAGTTATTTGGAGAGAGGGGAGAAGGGATATAGATCAAAACCATTGTCTTTGCTATGTTGGGTGCATTTTTGTAACGGGGAAATTGTCAAGTTTTCATACAAATGCAGATGGCCATACATAAACTATGGGGTATGTTTACTAAAACGTCCTAATGTTACCGGCGCTAGTTGCAGCGTAAATGTGAGGAATGCCATATACAGTAGTGGGCGTTCCGGAGAAAAGGTAGCAAGGAATCTGTATCGTGCAATAGAGGGTGCCTTGGCTCGTTAACGTGCGTTAACCTTAAGTTCATGCCAACGCCGTGTTAGAAGCTGTAATAATGTAGCCCACTGGTTACTGCAATGACTATGGAGGCAGAAGTCATGGGTTTGATCCTGCAGTGGTGTTATGTAAGGAGGTAGTTGATCCCACAGTGGTCTTATTTATTAAGGCTGTCTGAGGCATTTCCTTTTAATTTAAATCTGTGCTGCCAGCAAAAACACCGTAACCGTAACCTAAGGTGCCTCATAAGGTGCCCTATAAGGCACTCCATAGGGCACATTATAAAGCGCCCTGTCTGCCAAGGCACCTTATAATGTGCCCTATAGGGCGCCTTATCAGGCACCTTAGGTTACGGCACGGTGTTTTTGCTGGCAGCACAGATTAAAATTAAAAGGAAAAGCCTCAGACAGCCTTATTAAATTACACCACTGTGGGATCAAACTCATGACCTCTGCCACCACATTCTTTGAGGTAACCAGTGGGCTACAGCCCTAAAGGCTCTAACACACCATTGGCTGGCTACAAAAAGACTGCAGGTCACCACACAAACTGTCTGCTGTGGTTACCAGGATAGGGTAAACCCACCTGTACCCATGATGCACTGCACATGCAGATCAGCTTTCTACATCTGATCACAAGATGGGGTATGCGCCTCTACAGCACCCTGGCCTGGTAGGGGGAACTGACCGTGTGTGTTACTGGCACAGAGTAGCTATAGACCGTGACACTGTGCGGTTCCTGTGCTCACCCTGAGGGTGAGGTGGGGCGCCCAGCACCAGGTCCGCAGCAGCTGGCTTGCCTGAGACAAGTTGTGCTGCAGGTTCTCATCAGTGCTAGTGTGTGAAAGATAGTCCTTGCAGATATATCTGTGTCCATCTGTATTTTCCAGTTATGTCTGGTTCTTGTGGATTATGATGCATCTGGAGTTATATATGTCCTGTGCAGTTGCCATGGTCACATATTATAAGAGAAGAGTGGTGTTTGGATCCAAAAGTAGATTGTGTAGTACCACCCAACCTGCTTTCTGTGGGTCAAGGTGGGGGTTAGAATTTCCCACCAACGGATCCACACTCTACAATGGAAGCAGTAGAGGAGACCACCACCCCAGTTCTGCTGGGGAATAGGTACCTTCCAGGGCAGTCAATGCAGATCTGTATGTATCTCATAAGGCAGTGGTCCCCAACCCAGTCCTATGGGGCCCACCAGCCAGTCAGGTTTTCGGGATATCCCTAATGACTATGCATGAGATATATATGCATTAGAGATATCCTGCCAACCTGACTGGTTTGTGGCCCTCCAGGGCTGGATTTGGAGACCTCTGCCTTACACCTCCATCATTTAAGATTGTGAGTGGGCAAGGTGCAGATGTCCAAGACATCAAAAAGGTTAGATAGAATTTGTCACAGTCCTCCTCACTTCTCACCACCACCAAAAAATTGTCTATTAGACAACTTTTTGGTGGTGGTGGGAATCGAGGAGGAATGTGACACATTCTATATACCCTTTCGATGTCTAGGACATTTGTACCTTGCCCACTCACAATCTTAAATGACAGAGGTGTAAGGCAGGGGTCTCCAAATCCAGCCCTGGAGGGCCACAAACCAGTCAGGTTGGCAGGATATCTCTAATGCATATATATCTCATGCATAGTCATTAGGGATATCCCAAAAACCTGACTGGCCG
This sequence comes from Ichthyophis bannanicus, assembly GCA_033557465.1. Lineage (NCBI taxonomy): Eukaryota > Metazoa > Chordata > Amphibia > Gymnophiona > Ichthyophiidae > Ichthyophis > Ichthyophis bannanicus. The sequence goes on along the minus strand of CM066036.1, from coordinate 167,606,209 downwards.
GTGGGCCCCATAGGACTGGGTTGGGGACCACTATAAGGCACTGGCAGACAGGCGGTAGGCCTAGAAAAACTCAGCAGTCCACTAGTATTGGTAGCTACTGCTCCGTGCAGGGCCCAACACCCTGACTCTCCATTAGGCTTTGGGTAGTGAAGCCTCTCGGTGTGGATGTTTGTGCACCTGTTGGCTGATGCTCTAGGGCAGAAGTTCCCAACTCCGGTCTTGGTGGGCCAAACATGATTCAGGTTTTCAGGCTGTCCCTAATGAATATGCATGTGATATATTTGCATACAATGGGGGCACTGCATACCAATACATCCCATGCATATTTATTAGGGACAGCATGTAAACCTAAATGGTGTTTGGCCCTCCAGGACTGCAGTTGGGAACCTCAGCTCTAGGGACTACACATGTTTATGGTGTATGTGCTGTAGGGTAAAATATAGGGACATAGTCTGCAGGAGCCACAGCTGGGACTTGAACTTGTGATCTTTTGCCCCTGAACACACTGGCTATGTGTACTGCACCAAACTGTTGCCACAGAAAAAAAAGTTGTTTCCTGGGGATACTATTACTGTTCATCAGACAGCCCTTGTCTGTTGCACTGCACACCACCCACTGTTGCACTGCACCCAGCCCACCTGAACAGGGCTTTTGCTCCTGAACACACTGGCTATGTGTACTGCACCAAACTGTTGCCACAGAAAAAAAAGTTGTTTCCTGGGGATACTATTACTGTTCATCAGACAGCCCTTGTCTGTTGCACTGCACACCACCCACTGTTGCACTGCACCCAGCCCACCTGAACATGGCTTGGCCTTGGTGTGCTGTGGGCAGATGCCACTGCCCCCTCCACCACCATCACCCCTCCACCACCATGCTGACATGCCCTTATGCCGGTGGTGCGCAGTCCCAGGCCATCCAGTGTGCTGGTAGGCGGCTGCCTATGGTGTGGGATCTGGGGTAGGGGTGCCTACATAGACATCTGCGCTTCCCTCGGCACCACCTGACAATGTTATGTGCCCTTTGGGGTACCTGCTTGGTACTGTCCCCTGGGACGCTGTGGGGGACACACACTCGTGGGCATGTTTGACCTTGGTCAGTTGCTGGCTTGCTGATTTGCAGTTTCTGCATTCCTATGTGCCACCTAGGCATCTGCCTAGTCCACCCTGTGCCCCAGCTGCCCCACTGCATGTCCCACCTGCAGCCCCCTATACCCCATTTGCAGCCTCGCCATAGTGCCCTTTCGTACTTGGGCACTATGCTGTTGTTGCACATTTATCACTGCTATCGCTTTTCTTTGTTTCCTTGCCTTTGCTGTACATTGCTGACTGAAATAGTTTCTCTCTCCTGCAAATGTGCCTCTAACGCGAGGTTTTCACTGGCGTTACATTTCAGACCTTCTTTTCACAGTGTTAGTGTGCCTGGAGCCTCTCCCTGCCCACTCTCAGCCCATTGACCCTTTCTCTCTGCCCTCTGGGGAGCCTTACTCCACCCTCTATGTGCCTTAATGCCACCGGAGACGTTATCGCGCAAAACCTCATGCTGTTGCGCGATAAGGTTACTTTATCTCATGATAAGGTTATTTTATCACGCGATAACGTTACGTATCGCGCGATAACGTTACGTATCGCGCGATAACGTTACGTATCGCGCGATAACGTTACGTATCGCGCGATAACGTTACGTATCGCGCGATAACGTTACATTTCGTGCGATAACCTTATGTATCATGCGATAACTGTGCCGCTGCAACGTTATCGCTGTTTTGTAAACATACCCCTATGTTATTTTTTTTTTGATACTCATCTTGGTCATGCACTATATTGAGATTTATTTGTCTTCATATATATTCTGCCTCTCATTACCTGAGATTAAGCAATGTTAAGATAGCACACTTTATTTAGTGGTTATGCCAAATCAGGCAGTGCTGAGCTCATTCTTTTTCCTTAATATTTATTCTATCATTTTCAATGTTTTAGTCCTCATTTATTTTAGTTCACATATGATGCATACTGTATTATATGTGGCATGGAGCCCTGGCCTGGGGCATCAGAGTAACTGTATACTCATGGTTCTGGATGCCATTGTGGAATGTGCAGTTGTTTGGTAAAAGCAGCACAACACCACTCTTTCTACCCCATCCTAAATATGGGGGGGGGGGGCACATTCACTAACCACTCCCATCAACATAACCTCAATTCTGATATATTAATCACTCCTTTTGAGATACTCTGCATATTAAACCAGTGGCTATGTAGTTGCTAAGGCACCTCTGGGGAATCCTGTATTTCCTTTGCCTAGGTGGAAACATTGCCAGTAGCCTATGATTCCTACAATTCCCCTGTGACAATATAAGTATACCATGCTACCATGTATACACCTAGTTAAAGCTATCTCCACTAAAAAGTGTATGGACTCTAGCTATTGCAGCCCTTCATCACATTCAGCTACCTAGATGCAAACCACTGTCTTCATGATGCTGCTTTACATGCTCTCACGCACAGACATTACAATATCTTCATGCTGTGAGATTCTTGGTATCATCTGCTGGATGGTCCAGGGCATGCATGGTACTGTGGGCACTAGCACAGGTCAGTAGACATGTGTTTAATGGAAGCATACCTTCATTCAAACCAGTATGCACACTGTGTATGATATGGCACATCATGTCTCCAGAGAATAGGGTTGTAGGGGCACAAGCAAGCCACACATAGAAATAGATTTTAATGACAGATATTGGTCATGCATGACCACACCAGTGCAGAAGAAAGAACACTACACAGCTGACAGAGGCAGATAGATGGGCTGAAGGATGGTAGTCAACTGAGGTGAGGGTGTTATTGGCTGGCAGCACAGATCTGCAGAGATGTGACTGACTGTTAGAGGCATGAAACTGATTTGAGAAGGACAGGCATAAACAAAAAGGGAACAAAGAGGAATTGAACCCATGACCCCTGCTTAGAGAGTATCATTGTACTGACCAGTAGGCTATACCTCCATGGCTCTTTGTGTAGCAATGGCTGGATACAGAAAGACTGCAGGTCATGGCACAAACTGCCTGCTGTGTGTACCAAGATAGGGTAACCCCCACCAGTACCCATGATGCAATGCAGATGCAGAACAGCATTCTACAGCTGCTCACCAAATGGAGAATACACCTCTCAAGCACCTCAGCTTAGTAAGAAGAATTGACAGTGCATGATACAGGCACAGAGCAGCTACAGACCATGCCATTGTTCAGGTTCTGTGTTCACCCTGAGGTTGAGGAGGGGTGCCCAGCACCAGGTCCGCAGTACATGTGGTGCTAGAGAGAGGTTCTGCTGTATATCCCCATTGCTGTCAGTGTGTGGTGGGTGTTCTTTGCAGTGCAACCTAAAATAATTCTGTATCTGTCTGTATTTCTCAGTCACATCTGGCCCAATGGGACCAGTACCCACCCAGATTAGTGCATATCCAGTGTTACAGTGTGTCTGCCATGGTCACATGTTATCAGGGCAGAGAGGTGTCTAGATTTGCAAGAGGTCCATGCAGCACTGCCTAATATACTGCCCCCTCTAGGTCCAAAGGGCCCACCATCAACCTTTTTGTAAATAAGGCAGTGGAGGGACAGGTGGCTCTGCCATGAAGAATGGCTGTGGGACCAGCAACCCCAGCCCTGCTGGCAAAAGACTGCCCTTCAGGGTTGTTGGGCCAGAACCATACCTGTGACAAGGGCAGTGGCAGACCAGCAGTAATGCTTGGAGTAGGCCTATAAAACCTCAGCTGCCCCACACCAAGCTCTGTCATTCACCAGCAGAAAGCACAGTCAGACTGCATCTGCAGCACCCTACAAGGTATTCCAGCCATGCACAGACTAACTGCAGACAGTCTACTAGCCAGTCCATAGTGCATGTTCACAGAGGATCTATGTGCACCCAGAGTTGGGATATACAGCACAGACACCAAGCCGTTATCTCAGTGATTGAGCCCCAAAACAGAGAACACATAGATATCAATAGAGACAGTGTATAGCACTATGTGGGAACATAGACATGCCATGGTCACTGCTCAGTCAGAGTGAGAGTATCCTCCCAACATGACATGCCGTGGCCACCATGTCCATGCAGGTGGTACTACAATGTCCCAGACATTGCCCTACATCCTATACAGATGCATCCTGACCAATCCACCCTGTCTGGGCCATACCCACAATACCTTGCTCCTCAGTATGCACATTTGCAGGCTAACTCTGGAAACAGGGTAAGCATTGTGGGCCCAGTGAGGGATAGGAAGCCACAAAACAATGTATAGACATACACACACTCCCACTCCTATTTCAGCATTGTGCAAAGATAGGGGTGCTTGGCAGCCCTGCCCGCCACACTGATCCTGATCACAGTGCAGGCACTGCTAAGGTATGCAGGTGCTAGTAGTAGTTCTCTGGTGGTAACTTCTTCTCAGTTGCACGCTCTCCCTGGAGGGATCGAGCCTCTCCACCTCCGGCTGAAGCAGCTGCCCAATCGGGGCAGTCCCTGGCGTTTTAAAAGAGCGCGCCAGCATCCAGCAGCCCTTCTTCTCGGCTGCACGCTCTCCCTGGAGGGATCGAGCCTCTCCACCTCCGGACCGCCTCCGGCTGAAGCAGCTGCCCAATCAGGGCAGTCCCTGGTGTTTTAAAAGAGCGCGCCAGCATCCAGCAGCCCTTCTTCTCGGCTGCACGCTCTCCCTGGAGGGATCGAGCCTCTCCACCTCCGGACCGCCTCCGGCTGAAGCGGCTGCCCAATCGGGGCAGTCCCTGGCATTTTAAAAGAGCACACCAGCATCCAGCAGCCCTTCTTCTCGGCTGCACGCTCTCCCTGGAGGGATCGAGCCTCTCCACCTCTGGACCGCCTCCGGCTGAAGCGGCTGCCCAATCGGGGCAGTCCCTGGCATTTTAAAAGAGCGCGCCAGCATCCAGCAGCCCTTCTTCTTGGCTGCACGCTCTCACTGGAGGGATCGAGCCTCTCCACCTCCGGACCGCCTCCGGCTGAAGCGGCTGCCCAATCAGGGCAGTCCCTGGCATTTTAAAAGAGCGTGCCAGCATCCAGCAGCCCTTCTTCTTGGCTGCACGCTCTCCCTGGAGGGATCAAGCCTCTCCACCTCTGGACCGCCTCCGGCTGAAGCGGCTGCCCAATCGGGGCAGTCGCTGGCATTTTAAAAGAGTGTGCCAGCATCCAGCAGCCCTTCTTCTCGGCTGCACGCTCTCCCTGGAGGGATCGAGCCTCTCCACCTCCGGACCGCCTCCAGCTGAAGCGGCTGCCCAATCGGAGCAGTCCCTGGCGTTTTAAAAGAGCGCGCCAGCATCCAGCAGCCCTTCTTCTCGGCTGCACGCTCTCCCTGGAGGGATCGAGCCTCTCCACCTCCGGACCGCCTCCAGCTGAAGCGGATGCCCAATCGGGGCAGTCCCTGGCGTTTTAAAAGAGCGCGCCAGCATCCAGCAGCCCTTCTTCTCGGCTGCATGCTCTCCCTGGAGGGATCGAGCCTCTCCACCTCCGGACCACCTCCAGCTGAAGCGGCTGCCCAATCGGGGCAGTCCCTGGCGTTTTAAAAGAGCGCGCCAACAGGCACCCCCGCGCCGGCGGGCCCGCACCGGAGGGCCGCGCAAGAGGGCCCTTTAGCACGGCCCTTAGGCTAAGGCGCTGAAAATCTTCATAGATAAGCATGGAAGCAACGACGAAATAGCATCACTGAATTCCAGCAACTACCTCCAAGTTCGAACTCGCGTATCCCATCTCCTCCACTGAAACTCAACCACTGCACTTATACCCTATACAAACTCTATTTTAATGGACTCTGTGTACAGACTAAATTAACTGGACATACCATAACTAAAATTTTATAACTTTGCTCAACTCATTATATCAGATTAGACTTATCAGTATTGCCAGTATTACGCAATGAAGAATTAGCTCAACTACTTTTGTAAGTAATCTTACCATAATCTAATACTGTTGCTATTACCAATCTTTCAATTATTACGGTTGCCAGCAGCACCACATTAATTACTGTTGTCAATAGCTTTACCACACCCTATTACTTTTCCCAGTACTAGTATTACAATTCTATTGTTTCCAATTGTATTACATCAATTACTGTTGCATTACATTTCACTTTACATTTTTGAATTGCCTTACTGCTGCACTACATTTTAAGTTACTATTGTCAATAGCTTTAGCACAAGCTATTACTGTTTCCAGTACCAATCTCTCAACTACTGCTGTTACTAGTTACTACACAGCTACTTACTGTAGTCAGTATCTAGCAATTGTTGCATTATAATTAATTACTGTTGTCAGTAGCTTTACATCTAATAACTGTTCCCAGTAACTTCATCTCAAACTACTACTGTTACCAGTCCCAGTCGCCACTCCAACTTTTCCTGACTGCCCCCTTTTTCCCTTCCCTCCCAATTATGGCTACTCCCAAATCATACTCATCCACTCTGTGGCTTGCCTTTAGTCTACTTTACCTCTTACTTACCTTCCTTTATGCCCTCTCCTTAATCCATAGCACCCCCATTCCAGTTATCCACTCCCACAGGCACCTATATTCCACACCACATCTCACTTATGCCCTTCACAACCCCCATGCAAACAATCGTCCGTGCAAACTTAAGACCATCCCTATAAACTTAAACCTTAAACCCCACTCCTCATCTGAGCCCCCTCTTCCCCCCCTTAAATGTGCCTTACTCAATGCCCGTTCAGCCAGGAACAAAATCCCCTTACTTACTGACCTTATTAAGGATCACAACCTTGACATTCTTTGCCTCACTGAAACCTGGTTTCAAGATTCTGACATTGTCCAAACAAATCAACTATGTCCCAAAGAGTATTCTATCCATATATATAATAGACTACATGGAAGAGGAGGAGGTGTAACTATTATTTCCAGATCAAACCTACAATTCTCCTCTGTAGAATCTACTTCCACTCCAGGAATGGACTCTATTACTGTCTCTAATTCCATGCTTTCCTTGCATTTGCTATACCGTGCCCCGCAGGCTGACTCTTCTGATCTCTCCACAATCCTAGACACAGCCTGCTCTCCTCAACCTACCTCACGCCCTCTAATTATCTTAGGTGACCTAAACCTACACTCCACATCCTCAATGCAATCCTCCTCCTTCCTTCACGCAATGAAGTCACTTAACTTCACTCAAATACTCCAACTCCCTACACATTCTAAAGGAAACATCCTTGACCTTATATTTATCCCACAACATCCTCGCCTCATTGATCAGATCCAACACTCCATTCAACCCATACCCTGGTCTGATCATGCACTCATCCTCTTCTCCATTCCCTATTCCGCCCACAGAAACCAACTACACAGCCACCTCCAACATACCCGTAAATTCAAACAATTTGATGCAGCTGACTTCTTGGAACAAATAATCCCCCCACTTGACCAGCTAGACAACAACCTAAACCAAGAGACTTTCTTAGCTAATTGGAATGACATCTTATCTACAGCTTCCTTACTCCCTCCCATGCAACTTCCTCAAAAACACCGAAGAAGAACCCCATGGTTCTCTTCCAACCTGAGAATCCTTAAAATGGACCTCAGACGTCTTGAACGCAAATGGAGACGTACTCAAGACCCTAATACACGTGTCGCCTATACAACTAAACTTCAATCTTACTGCTTAGAAACACTCACTCACAAAAGAGAGTATAATGAGAATATCATTCAAAGAGCTCTTAACAAACTACGTGAACTCTTCTCTATCACCAAATCCCTAATTAATGAACCTCTACAACATGACCAACCACCAAAGATTTCCGCACAAACTATAGCTAACCATCTTACTTCTAAATTCCTCCCTCCATCAACCACTAATCCCCAACCCACTTCCTTCTATGACACTCAAATACATGAGGCTACCCTTCCAAACTCATGGAATGAGTTTCACACCATCATGTTGACCAATGTTTCTGATACTATTAAAGAACTGAATGCCTCAACTTCTGCCCTCGACCCTTGCCCTGGATTAAATCTACCAGAAACTCTCTCTCCCCTTACATCTTGAATATTGTACAAACCTCTCTCCAGTCAGGCTCCGTTCCACCTTCACTTAAGAGTGCCTCTATCCGTCCAATCCTAAAAGGTACAAAGCTAGACCCCACCTCTCCCTCTTCTTATAGACCCATATCTAGTATCCCTTTCCTTGCAAAAATAACCGAGAAACTTGTCCAAAACCAACTTCTGGACTTTATTGATGACCACTCCCCCCTTGACCCGTTTCAACATGGATTCAAAAAAAATCACGGAGTTGAAACTCTCCTCACCTCCCTACTAGATTCCCTATATACTCACACCCAGAACTCCACCCAAGGATGTCTTCTTATCTTCCTAGACCTATCCGCTGCTTTCGACTCCCTCCCCCACCATCAACTCCTACTCAGACTTCATAATATAGGTCTGAGAGGCTCAACCCTGAAATGGAGGGGGGGAGGGGGGGAGGGAGGAGGGGTGGAGGGGGGAGGGGGGGAGGGGGAGGGGGGAGGGGTGATGTTTGGACTCATAGGTGGATTATGTAGTACCACCCAACCTGCCTTTCGGGGCTCAGGGTGGGGGACAGGATCTCCCACCAACAGATCCACATTCTACATCCCTGCAATGGTGGCAGTAGAGGGGACCATCAACCCCACTCCTGCTTGGGAACAGACAGCCTACAGGGCAGTCAATGCAGATCTGTACACATCCATAAAGCAATAGCAGGCAGACAGTAGGCCTGGAAATGCTCAACTACCCCCCCCCCCACCACCACCACCATCTGACATTCTCCAGCAGCGAGCACAGTGAGTCTCCAGCTGCTGCATCCTGCAAGGTGCTCCAGCCATACACATACTAACTACAGACAGTCTTGCTAGCTAGTCCATAGTGCATGTCCCTGGAGGAGATGTGTGCATACCCACCAAGCAGATAAGTCAGTGATTAGGTCCCAAAAAAGAGAATCCATAGATATCACTTTAAAAAAATGCAATTTAGCACTATGGGGGAACCTAGCCATGCCATGGTCACTGCTCAATCAGGGAGAGAGTGACATCCCAGCAGGACATGCTGTGGCCACCCTGTCCGTGCAGGTGGTGGCCGGGCACTACAATGTCCCAGCCATTGCCCTATGCTCTGTGCAGATGCATCCTGCCCAGGCCGCCCTGTCCGGGCCATACCCACAGTACCTTGCTCCTCATTATGCACATTGGCAGGCTAACACTCGAAACAGTGCAAGCAGTGTGGGCTGAGTAAGGTGTTGGCAGCCACCACACACTGGATGGACAGACACACTCTCCCACACCTATGTCAGCATTGTGCAACTATAGAGGCTTTTGGCAGCCCTGGCCACCACACCAGTCCTGGGCACAGTGCAGGCATGGCTATGGAACGCAATATGGTTGGGGGTCACTCCCCAGGATGGTGAACACTGTCAGACACCAGACCTGAAACACACTCCACAGACATCAGAGAAGTTTATTTATTTATTTTATTTATTTAACATTTCTTCTATACCGCGCTATTAAAATCAGCGCGATGTACATCGAACAAGCATACTGCAATGTATACAAACAACATTGAGTTTACAAAGAACAGGGAATTGAACATGGGAGGGAAACCAGGGAAACTAAATAAATATTAACTGCTCAATGAGCAGATTGTGCTTAACTTATCTATCTGCAAGTAATCATAGCAACATTTTGATATATGTGTAACGTATTCCCAGGTTTAGAGTGGCATTGCTAAGGTATGCAAGTGCTAGTATTGGGTGATGCACGCAGGGCCCAACATCCTGCCTCTCCAGGAGGCGTTGGATAATGGAGCCTGTGTGTGGGGGTGTTTCTGCCCCTGTTGGCCACTGCTCTAGGGCAGAGGTTCCCAACTCCACTCCTGGTGGGTCAAACACTGTTCGGGTTTTCATGCTGTCGCTAATCAATATGCATGAGATACATCTGCATACCATGGAGGCGGCGCATAGAAATGCAGCACAGGCATCTTTATTAGAAACAGCATGGAACCTGAATGGTGTTTGGCCCTCCAGGACTGCATTTGGGAGACTCTGCTCTAGGTAATGTGCATGTTTGTGGTAAAATATAGGCGTTTGAGGCATGTTTATGTTATCTGCAATAAAGGTTCCATCTTTATTACCACGGTTTAGTAGTGGGTAAAATATGGGGACTGGGTTGGAAGGAGCCACAGCTGGGAATTGAACCTGTGACCTTCTGCTCCTGAACACACTGACTGTGTGTACTGCAACACAATGTCACCACAGGGACAGTTCATTCCCTGGGGATACCATGACTGTTTGTCAGACAGAGCCTGTCTGTTGCAGTGCATGGTACCCACCTAAACAGGGCTAGGCCATGGTCTGCTGTGGGCAGCAGCCACTGCCCACTCCACCACCAGTACCCCTCCGCCACCATGCTGACATGCCCTTCTGCTGGTGGTGCTGGTGGTGCGCAGTCTCAGGCCATCCAGTGTGCCGGTATGCGGCTGCCTATGGTGCGGGTTCTGGGGTAGGGGTTCATGCATAGATGTCCACGCTTCCCCCCCCCCCACCACTGCCTGCCAATGTTCTGTGCCCTTGGGGGTACCTGCTGGGTACTATCCCCTGTGACACTGTGGGAAACACAATTGTGTCCATGTTGGTCCCTCATCAGTTGCTGTCTGGCTGCTCTACTGTTTCAGCATTCCTAGGGGTCACCTAAGCATCACCCTACTCCGCACTGTGGCCCAGCTGCACCACAGCATGTGCTGCCTGCAGCCCTCTGTATCCCCTTTTCCAGCATTTGTCCAGTTGCCCATTCCGACATGCCCACCCTGCTTTTGCGGGACATGTGTACGCCATAGGAAACCTGTCCAATAACAAGGGGAAAACCTGATCAGCGCTATTTCACTGTGGGATCATTCACCTTGTATAGGGGACAGAGCATAGACCCTTCCAAAATTAATCTTTTTTTTTTGGAGCTTTCTCAGTAGCCTTTTTTGCTGTTTACCATTAATATCACTATTGGCCAGCTTGGTTATGTTTTTTTTACATTTTGTTCAGGTCATTTTCAATGTTTATTTGCCTGTTTGTTCCGTGCAAATGTATCACACTTATCACTTTTTGTAGGTTTCCCTGGCTTTGCTGTACATTGCTGACGGAAATGGTTTCTCTTCCCTTTAAATCTGCTCTAACGCCAGGGTTTCACTGGCGTTAGTTTTCAGCCCCGGAATCCACAGCGTTAGTGTGAAGGGAGCCTCTCCTCTCCCTCTCTCCACCCATTGACCCTCTCTCTCTGCCCCTGGGGAGCCTTCCTCCGCCCCTGGGGAGCCTTCCTCCGCCCTCCAGGAGCCTTTCTCCGTCTTCAGCGCTTGTTTGTGCTGCTGCGCACGTTATTGCGTGATAAGGTAGCTTTGTGCCCAGTAAAGCACCATTATCGTGTGATAATGTACCTTGCCACCCGATAGTGTCACAGCAGCACAAATAGTGCCCTTTAGTAAACATACCCCATGGTAATGTTACCAACTGTAACGTTAACGCGCGTTAACGTTACCGGCAGCGGTATCTGTCCCGGAGGGTGGAGAGCAGGATATGTCTATGTATGCCCCCCACCCCAGACCACTGCTATGTTACCGCGCCTTAGTAAACATACCCCTATTTCTAACATAAATTCGCAGGTGCACAATAGATAAGTACTTCTTTTCACAAAAAAAGTAATACAATAAACAAAAAAAATTCAGGAACACCATTTAAAATATAATTTAAGTTATTTACATTTTTTTTAATTTAAATCATTGCTAAAGTAACCTCAATAAATGAGGACTAAAACGTTGAAAATGATAGAATAAATATTAAGGAAAGAGAATGAGCTCAGCACTGCCTGATTTGGCATAACCACTAAATAAAGTGTGCTATCTTAACATTGCTTGATCTCAGGTAATGAGAGGCAGAATATATATCTGAAGACAAATAAATCTCAATATAGTGCATGACCAAGTTGAGTATAAAAAAAACCATAGTTTATGTAGCAAGAGGCTAGATGTTAGCACTTTATGATGGTAGCCATCTTGTGTTGGCCACAAGATGGGGCAGAAGTGAGGAGGATTGCTCCTGCCCCGTTCTCCACTAGACCACCATGAATTTAAGTTATGTAGGAGGGCCCAGGAGGAGTTGGAGGCATGAAGCCCCCTTGTTAGCTAGGATTGTTTGTTTGGAAGGGATGGTGGGAGGAGGAGGGTGGGGGGCCATGAAACCCCTACTATTGCAAATGTGCATCATGGGGAGGGAGGGGTATTAGTCCAATGGCTAGCTGTGTAAGTTGTAACATCAGGTGATGCACCAGCCCTCTGCTGGCAGTTCCCGAAGGGGATTAATGGAGGATCAGTGAAGTAGGGGGGGGGGGGGCAAAAGAGGTGTTTTTTTTAATATTGTCAGTGCTGCAGACCGCTGCACCATGGCACCAACAATATTGTAGGAGGGGGCAGGCCAGATTAAGCAGTTGGAAGGGCATGGCAGGGGTCAAGGCACAGAGCTGCTGCTAGCTCAGTGTATCCAATCACTACCATCCCTCCCCATTGATTTACTGCAAGGATCCACGATAGCTGCTTGGGCAGGCACTATGGGACGTTTTCTGCAGTATCCCCAAGGCAGATAATTCAGGGTCTCCATGGGAAATACAGGGGTATGTTTACTAAACAGTGGTAAAGTTACCAGCGGTAAGGGCAGCGTTAAGGTACCTGAAGCCATATAAGAGGGCATTCTGGCATAAAGGGAACAATGGGCCGTTTAACACATGTTAACAGGGCACCTTGGCTGTTTAATGCACATTAATGGGACATCGCACATTAAGGTGACAAACATGTACCTTAGGGCATGTTAAGGCTAACAAGATACCCTAAGGGCTGTAAGATGCCTTAACCGAAGGCGCCTTAAGTTAAGGCACCTTAGAGCCCTTTAGGCATCTTGAATTACAGTGCCTTAGGTTAAGGCACCCTAAGGGCTTTAAGGTGCCTTAGGTTAAGGCACCTTACAGCCCTTAGGGCACCTTAACATAAAGCACCTTAGGTTAAGGTGCCCTAGGGAAGTTAAGGTGCCTTAACCTAAGGTGTCTTAAGTTAAGGTGCCCTAAGGGCTGTAAGGTGCTTTAAGTTGACAGGTATGAACTGTAAGGCATAAAAACAGTTGTAACCCTAACACTGGATAGAGCACCAAAGAAAGGTAATGATCAAGTAATAGAAGGAAGGAGAGGTGGGAACTGATGGACCTGCCATATCTGCAGGCATCCTATGTGACAACCGGTAAAGTTGACAAACATGTTGGAGACAGCTGTACCACTGCACAGGGTGTTGCCAATGTAAAGTGCTGCAATGACAGTGGGTGGCATTATGGAATACATGTCCACCAGTGATAAGCAGAGGTGGCAGTTAGTGACAGTGGGTGGCATTATGGAATATGTGTGCCCCAGTGGAGGCAGAGATGGCAGGATATTTGCAGTGATAGGAGGACAGAGGAGTAGTGGTGCCATGCAGACCTGGCACAGGAAAGGCAAGCACAAAGAGCTGCAATGCAGAAAAGGGTACCAGTGCAGAACATGGGGTAGCAGCCTGCACAAGAAGACAGGACTGTACACAGCTGACAGAGGCAGATAGATGGGCTGAAGGTGAGGCAACTGAGGTGAGGGTGTTATAGGCTGGCATCACAGATCTGCAGAGGTGTGACTGTTACAGGCATGAAAATGTTTTGAGTCGGACAGGCATAAAAAAAGAGAACGAAGAGGAATTGAACCCATGAACCTAGAGAGTCATTGTACTAACCAATAGGCTATACCTCCACAGTTCTCTTGCATAGTAATGGCTGGATACAGAAAGACTGCAGGTCACAGCACAAAATGTCTGCTGTGTGTGCCAGGATAGGGTAAACCCTACCAGTACCCATGATGCAATGCACATGCAGAACAGCAGTCTACAGCTGATCACCAAATGGAGAATGCACCTCTCTAGCACCTCGGCTTGGTAAGAAGAACTGACAGTGTGTGATACTGGCACAGAGCAGCCATGCCACTGCTCAGGTTCTGTGGTTACCCTGAGGGAGAGGATGGGCGCCCAGCACCAGGTCCGCAGTACCTCTGGTGTTAGAGTTGAGCTCTGCTGCAGATCCCCATTACTGCCTATGTGTGACAAGTGGTCCCTGCAGTGGAATTTAAGTCACCCTGTGTCTATCTATATGCCCCAGTTGAATCTAGTTCTGTTGGATTAGCACCCACCCAGAATAGTGCATACCCAGTGTTACAATGCGGCTGCTATATTAGGGTTACCAACTTTTTCACAGAGAAAAACCCGACACCTGTGGCTCGCCATGCTCCACCCATTCTCCGCCCCTAGTCCCACCCCTGCCACGCCCCCAGCCCCACCCACAAAAATTACCGAGGATACGTGTAGGCTAACTTCCTTGGTCAGATAATAATTAAACTGGGAACCCCAAAATCCAAACATGAAATGTACAACACTGGAGAAATAAAACTATAAAGTAATTTCCTCTTGCACTAAACAAAAACGCAAAGATGTTATCAATACACACTTCCCAGACCAAACATATTCCAGCTAATAAATTCAAAATAAAAAGTATTTTTCTACCTTCTGTTTGGGCGTTTTATTTTTCAATTGCAATTGCTCCAGTCACTTTCTTCTGGTTTCTTCGTGTCTTCTGCGAGCTATCCATTTGTCCTTTCTTCTCTTTTAGATGTTTTCCATTCTCTCTCTATTTCTGCTTTAACATACTGATTGTTTCCCTTTAGCTCTTTCCCCCAATTCTTTCCTTATTCCTTTATCGTCCATTTAAATTTCACCCTTCCATTCTCAAGCCCCTCACTCTCCCAATACCCAGCCCATCATAGACTTTTCTTCCACACAAAATATTTTTTCCCCTCTCCATTCTCATTCCCCATCTATTCTAGTCCTCCCCCAAAATCAGTTCCCTTATAGTTCTAGACCCACCCAGCATCCACTCCCTTCTAATCCCATTCTCCCATGCCCCACATCAGCCCATTTCCAGTCCTATTCCAGCTCTTCATCAGCCCATTTCCAGTGCTAGCCCTCACTTCACAGACCATTTCCAGTCCTAGACCCCCCCATCACAGCCCATTTCCAATCCAAGTCCCCCATCACAGCCTATTTCCAGTCCTAGGCCCCCCCCCATCACATCCCATTTGCAGTCCGAGTCCCCCGCACCATCACAGCCCATTTGCAGTCCTACCCCCCCCCACCATCACAGTCCATTTGCAGTCCTAGCCCCCCTAATCACAGCCTATTTCCCGTCCAAGTTCCCCCTCCCTCCACCCTAGCCCATTTCCAGTCCAAGTTCCCCCCCCCCACAGCCCTTTTCCAGTCCAGGTCCCCCTCCCCATCACAACCCATTTCCAGTCCATGTCCCCCCCCCCTAGCCCTTTTCCAGTCCAGGTCCCGCTCCCCATCAAAACCCATTTCCAGTCCATGTCCCCCCCCCACATAGCCCTTTTACAGTCCAGGTCCCCCTCCCCATCACAGCCCATTTCTTGCCCGTCCAATGCCCCCCATAGCCCTTTTCCAGTCCAGGCCCCCCATCACAACCCATTTCCAGTCCAAGTCCCCCTAATCACAGCCTATTTCCAGTCCGTTCCCCCTCCCTCCACCATAGGCCATTTCCAGTCCAAGGTCCCCCCCCCCCATATCACTATTCCAGTACAAGGTACCCCCCCCCCTAGCCCTTTTCCAGTCCAGGTCCCCCTCCCCATCACAACCCATTTCCAGTCCATGCCCCCCCCCAGCCCTTTTCCAGTCCAGGTCCCCCTCCCCATCAAAACCCCTTTCCAGTCCATGTATCCCCCCCCCCCCCATAGCCCTTTTACAGTCCAGGTCCCCTCCCATCACAGCCCGTTTCTTTCCAGTCCAGGCCCCCTCCCCCCATCACACCCCATGCAGTCCTTGGCCTCTCCCCCCCCCCCAAAACCGCGGCTGTCTGAGGCTTTAGAGGGAGCCGGGGAAGCCCGCGCGAGGCCCCGGCTCCCTCTGAACAGCTGCCAGCATGAAGAGCCTTTACCTTCACGCTGGCGGCTGTTCCTGTGAAGCCGCGAATGCTGGGAAAGGTTAAAGGGCATTGCCTTTAACCTTTCCCACCAAAGGCTCTTCACGCTGGCAGCTGTTCAGAGGGAGCCGGGGCCTCGCGCGGGCTTCCCCGGCTCCCTCTGAAGCCCTCCGGGGGAGAAAAGCCGGTTTTTTTGCTCTGGCCGCTCCCGATCTTGCGGCCAGAGCAAAAAAAACGGCTTTTCAAGGGCCGGTTTTGCCTCTGCGCCGGCAGCCGGCCTGGCCATGGAAAAACCGGCCAGGCCGGCTGAAAACCGGCCAGTTGGCAACCCTATGCTATATCCACCTATTAACAGGGCCGAGGGCTGCTTACTTGCCTGATGTTTATGTAGCAATGTCTATATACTGCCCTCTCCAGGTCAGAGTGGTATACAGTATATGCTTCTTATCCCCAAGGGGCCTGCAATCAATGTTTTCTAACTGAAGCAGTGAAGGGAGATGTGGCATGGCCATGAAGAGTGGCTGTGGGACTAGCAACAGTCCACTAGCCAGTCCATATTGCATGTTCACAGAGGAACTATGTGTACCCAGAGTTGGGATATACAGCACAGACACACAGCAGATGCCACAGTACATTGCTGACACTGAAATGGTCTCTCTCTCCTGCAAAAGTGCATTTACCGACAGGTTTTCACTGGTGGTAAAGTCCTGGCATTATTGTTAGTGCAGCAGGAGTTTCTCCCTGCCCACTCATCACCCATTGACCCCTACTCTAAGCCTTCTCTCCACCCTCTGGGACATTTACCGCTGCCAGTAACATTGCTGTGCGTTAACATTACATTAGGCAAGGTTACCACACGTTAATGTTACAGATGCTACATTACCGTGGTTTAGTAAACATGCCCCACAGACCTCCATGATATCAGCAGGACCTCCCCAGGGATATCAGCAGGACCTTCCTAGGGAATGTCCCCTGCACATATCCTTGCGGAGGATTACCACTCACGGCGCGGTTCACCCCAAGGAGATTTACTTTTGAATTAAAAATCTTGTGATTGGGCCAACAGGAAGACATTTGTAGTGCCTTATTCCGCTGCTTCTGTTTGGTAATAGCTTCTGTTATGTGACACTGACAGGTTTTAACTTTACACAAGATCTTTGGAGAAAGAAACCTAATTGATATATGATAGGAGAAATATAGGTGAATTACTAACATAAGAGGGAGGAGTGGCTCAATGGTTGGGACAGGTTACCACAGGCTGGAAGGCTGGGGGTTCAATTCCTGCATGGGGACAAGCAACTTCAGGCCAGAGAGACTGGGGTCTCTAGTCCCATGGCCACTCCTTGTTGCCTTGGGCAAGCCACTTAACCCTCCATTGCCTCAGGTACACTTAGGGGTATGTTTACTAAACTGCAGTAATGTCATTCGTGGTAGGTGCCGCGGTAAAGTAGAGATGCCCATATAAAGGCATGGGAGGTACATCGTTACAGCAAGCTGACAACTAACGCGTGTTAAAAGACGCCTTAGACTAACGAGCATTATAAGGCGCCTTGTAAAGCACCTTGTTTGGCGCCTTGCAAGGCGCCTTATAAGGCGCCCTGTAAGGTGCCTTATAAGGTGCCGTATAAGATGCCATGTAAGGTGCCATGTAAGGTGCCTTATTTATTTATTTATGCTTTTCTTCTATACCGCCTCTTCCAGAGATCAAAGGCGGTTTACAGATAACGAAAATTGAACAACGTTTTACATAGAACAGCATTTGTAAATATTTACATTCAACTTTTGTATGAACAATAACAGCTTTTGTAACTAATTACAGTCAACTCTTACATGAACAGCAGCGTTAACAATGCCATTAACTATTTATACCTTATAAGGTGCCATGTAAGGTGCCTAGAAAAGTGCTTTATAAGGTGCCATGTAAGGTGCTTTATAAGGTGCCATGTAAGGTGCCTTGTAAGGTGCCTCATAAGGCGCCCTATAGGGCCTCCTAGGCTAAGCGCCATATTAGGCACCCTTGGACAAGGCACCGCAGAAGGCACCCTGGGCTATGGAACCATAGGTTAAGGTGGCCTAACAAGGTTATGGTGTCCTAGGTTAGTGTGCCCTAGGGATTGCAAGGTGCCTCAGGATGACATGCATGACCTGTGCGGAACAGATACAGATGTAGCCCTAACACTAGATAGAGCACTCAGGAAAGGCAATGAACAGGTGAGTGAAGGAGGGAGAAGTGGGAGCCGCTGGACCTGCCATATCTGCGGGCATCCCATGTTCCTGCCAGTACCGATGACAAACATGGTGGGGCAGCTGTACCACAGCACAGGGTGTTGGCAATGTAAAGTGCCAGAAAAACAGTTGGTGGCAGACAATGGGAATACATGTCCCCCAGTGGAGGCAGAGGTGGCAGGATAGTTACAATGATGGGTGGATAGAGGAGTGGTGGTGCCATTAAGATCAGGCACAGGCGAGATAAGCATGAAGAGGCGCAATGCAGGAAAGGGTATGACATGGGGTGTCAGCCTGCACTGGCAGACAGGACTCTACACAGCTGACAGACGCAGATATATGGACCGAGGGAATGTCGGCAATTGTGGTGAGGGTATTATGGGCTGGAAGCACAGATCTGCAAAAATATGACCTCTACAGGCATGCACACTATATGAGTAGGACAGGCATGAGAGGGGGGAACAATGAGGAACTGAACACATGGCACTGTATTAACCAGTAGGCTATACCCCCATGGTGTATGTCCCAGCAATGTCTGGGTACAGAAGGACTGCAGGTCACCGCACAAATTGTCTGCTCTGAGTTCCAGGATAGGGTAACCCCACCAGTACCCATGATGCAATGCACATGCTGAATAGCTGTCTACAGCTGATCACCAAATGGGGTCTGCACCTCTCCGGTCTCCCAGCTTGGAAAGACGAACTGACAGTGCGTGATACTGGCACGGAGTAGCTACAGACCATGCCATTGTGCAGATTCTGTGTTCACCCTGAGCGATAGGATGGGTGCCCAGCACTAGGTCCGCAGTATATGTGCTACTAGAGATAGGTCCTGCTGTACATCCCCATCACTACCAGTGTGTGATAGGTGTTCCGTGCAGTACAGCCAAAGGTATTTTGGTGCCCATCTGCATCCTGCAGTAGCGTGTGGCCCTGTGGGACCAGACACCAGCCAGATTAGTATGTACCCTGTGTGAGGGTCTGTCTGACATGGGCAGCTGTTGTCAGGGCAGAGGGGTTCCTAGAATTGCATGAGGTGGGTGTAGCAGTGGCTATATAGATCACAGTGGCATACACTACATACCCCAAAGGGCTCACATCACCCGTTGGTAGGTAAAGAATAGTGCCCCCCACCCCAGGGAAGCAACCTCCATCCTGTTTGTACAAGACAGTCCTCCAGGGTTGGTGGGCCTGAGCCATACCTATGACAGTGGCAGACCAGCAGCAATGGTGGGGTTAGGTCTGGAAACCCCAAGTGCCTCCTGCCACTGTCTGCCAGTTACCAGCAGACAGCAAAGTCAGACTGTATCTTAAAGGTGTTCCGACCATGCACAGTCTAACTGCAGACAATCCACCAGGAACTATGTGCAGCAAGCAGGCATTGCAGTGATTGGGACCCCAGCACTGGAGAACACAAACACATCATTAGAAACAAGTAGTGTAGAGCGCTATGTGGGAACCTAGACCTGCCATGGTCACTGCTCATTCAGAGTGAGTGCCCTCCCAGCATGCCATGCTGTGGCCACACTGTCCATGCAGGTGGTGGTCAGGCACTACAGTGTCCTAGCCATTGCCCCACACCCTGTGAGGATGCATCCTGGCCAATCTGCCCTGCCCGGGCCATACCCAGAATATCTTGCTCCTCATTATGCATCTAATCAGGCTAACACTGGTAACAGTGGGACATTTTGGGCCCAGTGAAGTGTGGGCAGCCACAGAACAATGGACAAACATACAAACACGCTCACTCCTTTTGCAGCATTATACAAAGATAGGGGTGGTTGGCAGCCCTGCCCGCAACACTAGTCCTGAGCACAGTGCCAACATTGCTAAACTGTGCAGGGGGTAGTAGTAGTGCTCTGGTGATAACATCATCCCACTGCTGGGGCCAACAGCCTGCCACTCCATGCATCATTGGATTGTGGAGCCTGTGTGAGTGGGTATTTGCACCCTTGTTCGCTGCTGCTTTTGGCTTTGCACATGTTGCTGTTGTATCTGCATTGTAGGGTAAAACATAGGGACATGCTCTGCTGGAACCACAGCTGGGACTTGAACCTCTGACCCTCTGCTTCTGGACACACTGGTTGGGTATACTGCACCACACTGATGCTATAGATGTATGGTAGTCCCTGGGGCTACCTGCACTTTTCCTCAGCCAGACCTTTTATGTTGCACTGCACACCACGTACTGCTGCAGAGCATGGCCTAGGTCCACTGCAGGGAGGTGGCACTGCACCCTCCAGTATGGGCACACGCCCCCCTGCCAAGCTGACGTGGCCATTTGCTGTCGGTACTGGTAGTGCGCAGTCCCAGGCCATCCACTGTGTAGGTAGGCGCCCACCTAGGGAGCTGGTTCCGGGGTGGAGGGGCATACAGGGACATCCTCACATCCCCCCATCACTGCCTAACACTATTATGTCTCCTCCACATGGGGGTGGGATGGCTGTGGGGATGTCAGGTCTGTGTCCTAGCGACTATTGGCTAGGGTGGACCAGGTAGATATTGGTGGATTGTGTTTGGCCTTGGTTAACTGCTGTCTTGCTGATCTCCGGTGTCTATGTTCCTATGTGCCACCGAGGCGCCCGCCTGGTCCACCCTGTGCCCCAGATGCCCATGCTACATGTCCCGCCTGCGGCCCCCTATGCCCCATTTGCACCATCGCCATAGTGGCCATTCATACTTTGGCACTATGGTATTGCTGTACATGGATCACTACTATCACAAAATTTTGGGCTCCCTGCCTGGGCTGTACATTGCTGACACAAAAGTGGTTTCTCTCTCCTGCCTATGTGCATCTAACGGCAGGTTTTCAATTGCGTTAGGATTCAGCTCTTCAGATCAGCGCGTTAGTGTGAATGGAGCCTCTCCCTGCCCACACTCCGCCCATTGACCCCTTCTCTCTGCCCTCTCTCCACCTTCTGTGGTGTTTTACCGCGCCATGGAATGTGAATGATCGTCAAGTAACGATAACGCATGTTATGAGACGTTAACGATTGTTAACGTCTCATAACGCGCATTAACGTTACTTAACGATCGTTAATGTTACATAACATTAATATTCAAACTTTATTTTAAAAAATCTAATATTCATACACAATTTAAAATAGGACCATCAAAAACATTGGTGAATAACACTGACCAGTCCTGTTTTCATGTGTCTTTCACAGAGAACTCTCCATATATACATTTTATTCAGAGGTACATATATATTTTATCAAATGTTTTTTCTCTTTCAAACATCATAGTGAACAATTCAGCATTTTAATATATCAATAAATATCTTTCATACCTCATCCTGTTAAAAAAAATACATTATCTCCACCACTATGCAGCATAGACATCCAACATAGTACTATGTTTTTCTGTGTCAGGGATTCATCTCTCAAGAATCAAAAGTTCTGGTACTCGATCATATCTTGTGGACACTCCATTTTCCTAGCTGCCAAAAAGATGGTGGCAGTGTCACCTAAGGATGAGCACAAAATCAAATCAATTGATCAGAGCACACTCAATGATTTCACATTTAAAGTATTATCAAACTAAAGGCATCCATTCAATTTCAATATTTAAAACATAAGGAGTTACAGTTCAAAGCATACAAATCCACCATTGTTCACTATAATTTAAAAGACTTTCTCTGTCTCTAGCCTTCTGATTCATTACAACTTGGTTGATCACTCATCATCACATTTTATCCAATTTATGCTGTTCTTACACATGGTACTCAACAATCAGCACAGTCTACAATTGTATATTAAGACGTCTCTAGTCTCAATCTAATTAATTGTTTAGACCTTTCAATTTAATTTTTACAAGAGCTGATTAATTCATCAATTATAAAACTAGAGTAGCAAGAGGTAAAAGTCCGGGCTGTGAAAATCTGTTCATTCATAGGATACTGCCATTCTTTGCCTTTAATTGTCTGATCACACATACCACATTTGTCACAAGCAAATAGCCAACATATTGAAATATCCATTTTCAGTATCTGAAAACTCTGTTTATTTATTTTTTATACCATCCTCTTTAGAATCAGTGCAGTTTGCATGTATACTAACAGGTACTTTTTATTTCCTTATCCCTGAAGGGCTCACAATCTAAGGGGTATGTTTACTAAACTGCAGTAACGTTACATAACGCCAGATTTGAGATAATTAGAGGTTGAATAGGTAGTTGTAACTTATGTAGTAAAACATATAAAACAGACTCAATCACTGATTCCCAGTAGTGCACAAATACTCATGTACATATTTATACTCGCTCAGAAGGTGTGTGCGTGCAATGCACTTTCTGCATACCCATGTGTAGTTTGTAAAATAAGTGCACATCATAACCTCACTCTAGCTCCATTCAAAATAGTCCCTTATGAATTTTCATGCAAAAATCAAACAAAAGTACCTACATTTTACATGTATATATCTTCTCACTATGGGGTATGTTTACTAAACCGTCTTAATGTTACCGGCGCTAGTTGCAGCGATAATGTGAAGAATGCCATATAAGGAGTGGGCGTTCCGGCAGCAAGGTAGCAAGAATCTGTATCACACGATAGTGGGCACCATGGCATGTTAACGTGCGTTAACCCTAAGTTCATGCCAGTACAGTGTAAGAAGCAGTAAAAATGTAGCCCACTGGTTACTGCAATGATTGCGGAGGCAGAGGTCATGGGTTTGATTCTGCAGTGGTGTTATGTAAGAAGGCTGTCTGAGGCATTTCCTTTTAATTTAAATCAGTGCTGTCTGAGGCATTTCCTTTTATTAATTTAAATCAGTACTGCCAGCAAAAACACCCTCACAGTGCCGTAACCTAAGGTGCTGCATAAGGCGCCCTATAAGGCACTCCATAGGGAACATCATAAAGTGCCCTGTCCGCCAAGGCACCTTATAACGTGCCCTATAGGGCTCCCTATAGGGCGCCTTATGAGGCACCTTAGGTTACAGCACTGTGAGGGTGTTCTTGCTGGCAGCAATGATTTAAATTAAAAGGAAATCCCTCAGACAGCCTTACTAAATATCTCCACTGTGGGATTGAATTCATGACTTCTGTCTCTGCAGTCATTGAAGTAACTAGTGGGCTACATCTCTATAATATCTAACACACCGCTGGCTGGCTACAGAAAGACTGCAGGTCAGCACACAAACTGTCTGCTATGGTTACCTGGATAGGGTAAACCCACCCGTACCTATGATGCACTGCACATGCAGATCAGTAGCCTATAGCTGCTCACAAGATGGGTTATGTGCCTCTATAGCACCCCGGCCTGGTAGGGGGAAATGACCATGTGTATTACAGGCACAGAGTAGCTACAGACCGTGACATTGTGCGGTTCCTGTGCTCACCCTGAGGGTGAGGTAGGGCACCCAGCACCTGGCTTGATGAGGTGGGGGGTCCACAGCACCTGGCTTGGCTGAGATAGGCTGTGCTGCAGGTCCCCATCAGTGCCCATGTGTGATAGGTAGTCCTTGCAGATGCATCTAGGATACACTTGTGTCCATCTGTAGTTCCCAGTCACATCTAGCCCTTGTGGACTATGATGCACCCAGAATAGTGCATATCCTGTGTGGTTGCCATGGTCACATGTTATAAGAGAAGGGCAGTGGTTGGCCCCTAAAAGTGGATTATGCAGCACCACCCAACCCGCCCTCTGTGGGTCAGGGTGGGGGACAGGATTTCCCACCAGCAGATCCACATTCTACATCTCTACAATGGTGGCAGTAGAGGGGACCATCAACCCCAGTCCTGCTGTGGAATAAGCACCCTACAGGGCAGTCAATGCAGATCTGTAAGCATCATATAGGGCACTGGCAGTAGGCCTAGAAAAGCTCAGCTGCCCCCCATCTCTACCTGACATTCACCAGCAGAGGGCACAGTCAGTCTCCACCCACAGCACGGTGTTCCAGCCATACACATGCTAACTGCGGACAGTCTGCTAGCTAGTACATAGCGCATTTTCCTGGAGAAACTGTGTGCACCCACAAATGGGATGTGAGCGCACACACATCAAGCAGGTACATCAGCGATTGGGCCTCAGAAACGGGAACCCATAGATATCACTTAAGAAAAATACTGCATAGCACTATGGGGGAATCTAACCATGCCATGGTCACTACTCAGTCAGGGTGAGAGTGACACCCTTCCCCCCTAACATGACATGCTGTCGCCACCCTGTCCGTGCAGGTGGTAGTCAGGCACTACAATGTCCCAGCCATTGCCCTATGCCCTGTGCAGATGCATCCTGCCCAGGCCACCCTGTCCAGGCCATACCCACAGTACCTTGCTCTTCATTATGCACATTGGCAGGCTGACACTAGAAACAGTGCAAGCAGTGTGGGCTCAGTAAGGTGTAGGCAGCCACAAAACACTGGATAGACATACACACACTCCCACACCTATGCCAGCATTGTGCAAATAGAGAGGTTTTTGGCAGCCCTGGCCACCACACCAGTCCTGGGCACAGTGAGGGCATTGCTATGGTACACAGTACTGTTGGGGTCACTCCCCGGGGTGGTAAACACTGTCAGAAGCAAAAGCTGAAACACACTCCACAGATATCAGAAAGATTGCTATGATGTATCTCTGTCAACAAATTGTGTTTAACTTAGGATTTGTTATCTGACATTAATCATAGCAACCTTTTGATATATGTGGAACGTGTTCCCAAGTTTAGGACGACATTGCTAAGGTATGCAGGTGCTAGTATTGGGAGATGCTGCTCCGCACAGGGCCCAACAGCCTGACTCTCCATGAGGCTTTGGATAGTGAATCCTGTGGGTGTGGGTGTTTGTGCCCCTGTTGGCTGCTGCTCTAGGGCAGAGGTTCCCAACTCCGGTCCTGGTGGGCCAAACACAGTTCAGGTTTTCATGCTGTCCCTAATGAATATGCATGAGATATATTTGCATACAATGGGGGGGAGGTGCATACAAGTGCAGCACAGGCATATTTATTAGGGACAGCATGAAACCTGAATGGTGTTTGACCCTCCAGAACTACAGCTGGGAAACTCTGCTCTAGGGATTGCACATGTTTATGGTGTCTGTGCTCTGTAGTGTAACACATAGGCGTTTATGGCATATTTATTTTATCTGAAATAAAGGTTCCATCTTTATTACCATGGTTTATTACTGGGTTAAATGTAGGGAAATGGTTTGCAGGAGCCACAGCTGGGACTTGAACCTGTGACCTTCTGCTCCTGAACACAATGGCTGTGTGTATTGCACCAAACTGTTGATCCAGGGGTAGGTCATTCGCTGGGGATACCATGACTGTTCATCAGACAGACCTTGTCTGTTGCAGTGCATGGCACCCACCTAAACGGGGCTTGGCCGTGGTGTGCTGTGGGCAGATGCCACTGCCCCCTCCATCACCAGTACCCCTCCGCCACCATGCTGACATGCCCTTGTGCCGGTGGAGCTGGTGGTGCGCAGTCCCAGGCCATCCAGTGTGCCGGTAGGCGGCTGCCTGTGGTGCATGATATGGGTTAGGGGTGCCTGCCTAGACATCCATGCTTCCCCCTGGCACCACCTGCCAATGTTATGTGCCCTTTGGGGTATTTGCTGGGTACTGTTCCCTGGGACACTGTGGGACACACACTCATGGCTATGTTTGCCCTTGGTCAGTTGCTGTCTTGCTGGTTTTCCACTTCTACATTCCTATGTGTCACCTAGGCATCTGCCTAGCCCACCCTGTGCCCCAGCTGCCACACTGCATGTCCCGCCTGCAGCCCCCTGCAGCCTTGCCCTTACCGTAGTGCCCTCTTGTACTTGGGCACTATGCTGTTGTTGCACATGTATCACTACTATCACTTTTCTTGGTTTCCCTGCCTTTGCTGCACATTGCTGACTGAAATGGTCTCTCTCCCCTGCAAATGTGCCTCTAGCGTGAGGTTTTCAGTGGCACTATTTTTCAGACCTTCATTTCACGGTGTTAGTGTGCATGGGGCCTCTCCCCACCTACTTTCCGCCCATTGACCCCTTATCTCCGCCCCTGTGGAACCTTACTCCGCCCTCTCAGAGCCTTACACCACCCTCTGTACACCTTAACGCCACCGGAGACGTTCTCGCGCGATACGTGACGTTCTCGCATGGTAATGCACTATTAGCACGTGACAACATCATGTATCACACGATAACATCGCAGCTGCACCATTAGCACCGTTTAGTAAACATACCCCTTTGTTTAATAGACATTGGGTGTATATGCATTAGAAATAGAGCCGGCCAAACCATCAGGGAAATCAGGCAGTCAACTAGGGCAGCTTCAGGGGGGCTGCAAAGAGCAGGGCATTCAAAGATAAGCAATAGATTCTGCCATGGTAGTGGTGGTGGGGGGGGTTTCAACACCTTGAACCAACTCTGGGCTTGTACCTTCTTAGAAAGGTAACTCCATTAGTCAGTGCATGTACCTTACGGAATAATTATATAAATAATTTTCCACATGTAAAATTATCTCTATAATGTACATGTATTTGCACAGGGAAGTTGTCTTTCTTTTTTTTTTAGTTCAATTCTTTTTATTCATTTTAAAAAACAAGATAAGAAAATAACAGGGCAGCACAACAGTGATAACCAAAACATACGGGTCTTCCATTCACATTAGAAGTCAGACAGAGTACAGGATATATTACCTGCTATAATATATTGATTTAGCTTACTCCACCATTGCTTACTCTTAAATAAACATTTAGGGGTATGTTTACTAAAGAGCATTAAGGGTACAGTGGTTAGCAAATGGTAACGGCAGCAGCAAGGGTGTCATCATGCGGTAAAGGCTGGGGCGGGCAATAGGCGTTCCGGCAGTAAGGACGCTTGGTTTCACTTATCAGGTGCTAACAGGACATTGGGCATTAAGTTATCAAGCGTACACCTTAATGCCTGAAAATGACAGTCACATTAATGCAGGATAAAGGTGCCCCCGTGAAAGCCACATTTTAGGTGATGGATGAAAGGAATGGTAAAAGCTGAGGACCTGTCAGATCTGTATGTACCCTACATGACAGCCAGTAAGCTGGATGAGCATGTGGGCAGCAGCTGTACTGTATAAGAGAGGGGTGCCCATATGATGTGTGGTAATGTCAGTGTATGGCATTGGGTTGGAAAGAAGTGTCCCCCAATGGAGCCAGCATCACCACTATGTGGGCATCAAAAGAATGACTGACATGGAGTTGTGACGTGCGTATCATTCACAAGAGAGGTGTGAGTGATATATCCAAATGATGTATGGTAGGAGAATACATGACGTTACATAACGGGCATATGCTGATAGATGGCTGAAAGATGGATGGCAGTAGATGAGAGTGCAGTATGGTCTTGCTGCCCCGATGCACTTGATGTGACCACAAATGCAGTTGTAGTGTGTGTGAAAAAAGTAGCTGTGTCATAGGAAAATCCCAATACCTGCTATTTGAGTATGACAGCTGTCTCAACTGTTCTAACCACCATAAAATCCTCCTGACACATGTGCATATAACAAGTGTCTCTCATATTGGCCATATGGAGCAAGTAGGGATGTGTGATGATCCCTGCAGGTGGCCATCCCAGTACTGCGATGTGCCCACATGTACTGCATACATGTGATGGAGCCAAAGATGTTCAGTCACCGTTATGATGAAATATACCAAATAACTCATGTGTCATACATCTGCAGGGCAAATATGTCTTACTCTTTGCAATGGGCTACAGCAGAACCAATAAAGTCATGCTATCATATGGGCATGCTTGAAATGTGCATGTTTTGCAGATCCAAGGTGCTATCATAGCGGACCTACATTTTTGGGCCGTGAAGCTTGAACTATTATGGGGGCCCCTTCTCAACCAGCAATGAGGTCTGGGTAACTGTTATCTTCTTCAATGGGGTTGTTCCACAACAGATCACAATTTTTTTTTTTAATTTAGCCACTGCATCTCAGAACATTTTATTTATGGCTAGCTACATGATATTTTAATATTTTTTTAATTTTTATTTTAGCTAATATTTTATTTTGAATTATACTATATTATTAATAGTAATAGTTTTTAAAAAACCCTTCTCATACAGTAGACCCAATATTTTTAAGCAACGTGGACTAAAATTGCTTCTGGGTCCCTCCAGGATTAGGGGCCCTGAAACTTAAGCTTCATTAGTTTCACAGTAGATCCACCCCTGGTCGTAATCCATAAAAAAGTATAAGAATGTGTGTCCTCCAGTCAAGACAGACCTGGGATTGTTTCTGGCAGTACATTAAAGTGGGTATCCCACATCCACAAAGGGAGAAAGTGGGAATCAAACCCTGGCCTGTCATGCACTGAGGCAATAGTGCTAACCATTAGGCTACACCTCCATACTCAGCCCCTCCATGGCATGATCTAAAATCAAAGAGACTGTTGGTCCGTGCCTGCAATGGGCAAAATCTGGGGCATCAAACAATGTGGCTTGTGCAGTCTGAGATAGTGGTACACCACACTTAGGGTCTACCCACAACAGGGCACATGCAGTATGCACTGCACTGCACACTCACTATACTAGCTGCATAACAGGCACATAGCTGCAGAATACATCCCTTGTCCAAAACCCAAGCCACATGTTAGGTCAAGATGCCTGTCTCTCCACTGTACCTCCAACCCCAAACAATAGTCGCACACAAAGATCCGCTATGCCACAGTGTTGCACTAACCCCTGTGGCAGCACATGTGCAGGGTATGCAGTCCCTTGTCACCTGCTGTACACTGCAAGATAGGTACACCTGCACATACACCTAACTCAAATCCAGTGAGGCTGTCATGTGGGCCCTCTGATTTAACACATACAGATACTGAGTAGGCCTGCCATTTGAACACATGCCAGCACTGCCACTTAGGAAGGGCATATACAAAACATATATGGTACTATTTCCCGTACCCGTACCCCTACCCCCCACCCCCACCTTCATATCCAGGCACTTCCTTACCGATATTGTGGTAGGTGATGCAGAGACCAACATGACATCCTGTGCCACATTTAGGCAGCTGGAAGTGTGCATGCATCATTAAGAGGTCAGTATCTCACTGTCCCATTCTGGCACACAGCTGCATTTGGACTCTCTCTTTGGGTAATAAGTGACATACTGCTGGATACTTGGACCAATAATCAGTAGACAGTGTTGAGGTGATATTTGTTATGTAAAAATCTGCCTGATACATACCTCCCTGAATACGCATACACTGCATGGAGCAAAGAGTCCCCTCACTTGAACTCAGCAGCATGGGAAAAGAGCAACTTGCATGCAAGTAAATCACAGATTCCTGCCAGTCACCAACTAGGTGAATGGATTGGACATTCACAGAGGTCAGCCCTCCCCCTGGGTCTAATTCCTTATAGGCTACAGCTGCACCAGGTGGGCTGACACTATTGCCATGGATACAGCTGTTATGGCAGTTGCCATTAATCTGGCCTTTCACCTGTGCAAATTGGTGTCTCCTGTGGCCTGGAGGCTGAGGCAAAGGTGATGTCTGATGAACGCTGATGAACACCCTCATCATAGGAACCCAAGAGAAACACTCAGGATTCATCCTAATCTTCCTGTACATATCAGCGGCCTTCGACACCATCTCCCATAACACCCTTATCCACAGATTCCAAACAATTGGGATCAAAGATACTGTACTCCAATGGTTCAAGTCCTATCTAACCAACCGACAGCAACTAATCCGCACCAAAAACTCAACCTCACCCCCCTTCCAGCAACATCAAGGAGTACCTCAAGGATCCACATTGTCAGCCATGCTTTTCAACATCTACCTCCGTCCACTCTGTTCAGTCAAACGCACTCACAATGTCCACTTCCACATATACGCCGACGATATAATGCTCTACGCCCCAATTACAACCACAGACCCGACAAACAACCAGCTGTCAACCTGCTTCACTGACGTTTCCAACTGGCTACAAGAGAACAACTTATCCATTAACATAAAGAAGACCGAGGCTCTTATAGTGACAAAAGACCCAGACTTCAAACCACCCACTCACATCACCATGGGAACCACGCAAATCCAAATACAACCACACATAAGATATCTCGGCATTATCATTGACCAAGCCCTAACCCTTAAGCAGCAAATCAACAAGACCACTCGAACAGTATTCCACAAAGCAAAAATGGTACAACGTCTCCGACCTCTCCTCGAACCACAGGACTTCAGGACAGTAATGCAAGCTCTGGCACTCCCTCATCTAGACTACTGCAACATAATCTACCATGGCCTACCTGCCACACAAACCAATCCTCTCCGAATTGCCCTAAACACCACGGCAAGAATAATTCACAATGCAAAGAAAAGGGACCACATCACCCCAATTCTGAGGGACCTTCATATTCTCCCCATCGAAGCAAGAATCAAATACAAAGCTCTTCTACTCACCCACAAAACCATCCACCAAACACAAGGCACCCCACTCTGCTCCCTACTACCTCGACCAACCCACAGCAGAACGACCAGACAATCCTCCAACAGCTCCATTGCAGTCCCCCACAAAAGGACCAAGGCAACACAACGGACCTGCAACAGAGCCTTTGAATTCTATGCCCCATCCCTCTGGAACTCTCTACCAAACCACATCAAGAACAACGGTGATCTCCCATCATTCAAAAAGCAGCTAAAAACCGTCCTATTCCAAGAACATCTCTGAATAGGAACCCCCCTATTTTTTCTCAAAAGCTCCAGACCAGTAACTATGCTACCCTGTCAGTCTCTATGTTTATCCCAAAATCATCAATGTTGAACCCCCGGTGCTGGGCCCCCCCCCCCCCCCATTGATTCCCCCCCCCCCTTGTTATATGTCCCACCGCTTTAGCCGGTGAAAAGAGGGATATAAATACAGTTAAATAAATAAATAAATAAAAATAAATAAATGTCTATTTCTGCTAAAGATATGTTCAAGGAATATCTGACTGTGACTTTGGGGGTTTCCCCTGACTTAATGCTACCTCTAGTAAAAACGTATTACTTGCCAAAGGCTAAGTGCGTGTCTTGTGCTGGTATGTCGGGAGACGCTCTCAATGTCACAGATTTATTGGAAAATTCTGGTCTCGAGTCTCAGGAACCCTCTACCTTATTAGTTACATTTGCTTTGCTATCGGATAAAGAGTGATTGTTGAAACTTTTCTTCCAAAAAAGGAAGCTTTTGTTTAGGGGTTTGGCCGTACGCATCTATCCAGATTTGTCAAGGGAGACCCAGAAACGGCGTAGAGAGTTTCTATTGCTCCGTCCTGGAATTTTACAACTGGGTAGGCTGTTTTTTCTTAAACATCCATGTAAATGTTTGATTAAGTATCATTCTGTTTCATATGTATTTTTTGATCCTTCCCAGTTACTTTCTTTTATCAATGCCAGGCGCCTAGAATCTTCTATTGTCCCCTCCTAGTGCTCACTATTGATTTTGGTCTGGATTTTTGACTGCTTCCTTTTCTTTGAATGTTTCGAATGTTAGTTTGGTGAAATGATAACCCCCTCTCCCCTGTAGTGGGCTAGTTAGGGTAAGCTCTTTAATTGTTTTTCTTTGTATCTTTTTTGGAAGGATATATGGCATCATGCATGTATCTGTATATTGATTTCTGGTGCTGCCCTGTTTCTTTGAGAAGAGTTTTTTGATATGCTGGTGATTTAACTGCCATTCATGACCTACATATGTGATCTGTCCAGTCAAAGACGCAGGCCATGATGCATGCACACACACATTGCAGATCATGGGTATACTAGCTGATTGGCCAACATTTCCATTTTCTGGTGTGTGCTTGTGGGGCAGTCATGGAATAATCTCATATCGTGCAGACCAACATAGCATATTCGGATTCACATGTGGCTCAGATGGTTGTAATCTCAGGGGTCATAGATTATGGTCATTTTGCAGGTGAGGGGGCAGGGTGGGCATTTTTCTCCTGGCATGGGCTGGTATCATATGGCATAGTATTCCTGTTTCAGTGGCATAATTTTCCCCCAACATACACATATTCACTCAATGTGTGTGGGTGGGGGGCATCCTGATCCAGGGCCAGACCATCCACTTGGACAATTAGCTGGGTGCCAGGGTCCACCTATCATGATGGACAGCATGCTGGCCATTCCCTCCCTCTCTGCCATCATGGCACAGCCGCCACTTCAGGGCTGCAGGCAGCCTTATTGAGGTTGCACACATGCAGCTAAGCACATCTTGCCACTGCTGTCATGCTTGCTATCCCACTGACAATGGTAACTGTAGCATTGCACCAGACACAGGGCAGGGAGATAATTTTGTATGCAGCAGGCCACAGCTGCTGCATCCACCACCCCTAATCTCACACATTGCTGACATGGCAGCATGGTGGCAGTGGGGGTTGTGCGGCTTCTTTTGACTGAGGCAGCATGTATGTGTGCTGCCACTATCACCGTGGCATCATACCAGACATCACAGATGCACACCCTAGGCAGCAGCCTTGTCAACCTACCAGCCCCATTGCATAACCCACGTGATACCTCCTTTGTCAATTTTGCTCCATGCTGTTGCTACCAATGGAGCACTACCATAACATATTTGGGAACTTCGGTGGGTGGAACACATTGCCCATATTTAAATAGTCTCTCTCCCCTCAGAA
Source organism: Ichthyophis bannanicus (assembly GCA_033557465.1). NCBI lineage: Eukaryota > Metazoa > Chordata > Amphibia > Gymnophiona > Ichthyophiidae > Ichthyophis > Ichthyophis bannanicus. Next base: position 167,573,343 of record CM066036.1, on the reverse strand, counting down.
ATAGCCCCATACCATGAGTTTTCACATGGCATTAGAGTTTCCAGCACTGGCAACTCTAACACATGGTAACACAACCCATTGTTAAAGGAACACACCCTATCCCCAGTTACTTTCTGCCCAATTAACACCCATGCTCCTTCTCCTTTCACCTTAACACTAAGGGCCCTGATTCCAAAAATTAATCCAGCATTATCAATGCTTTCCATTGCATTAACTGTTCCCTTACTGTTCTTTAGTAAACATACCCCTTAGATTTTTCTACCATTGCCTTTTTGTAGTTGCACACAATAAAAAGAACCATCAGCTATTGTGAATGAACCCACTCTTGGCTGATTTCTGAAGCTGAACAGTATCAGGCCTGGCTATTGCTTAGATGGGTGACTACCTTGGAATGCCAGGGGCTGTAAACTCACTGTACAGAAGAAGGGCCTGGCAATCTACTTCTGGTTACACCTTGTCAAGAAAATAAAGGGGCTGAGTCCCCAGGAGTCAGCATTGATTCAAAGGCACACACTGCATTATTTTGTAATGAAAACAGTGCTACACCACCAATAGACATCAAAAGTAGAGCTGTTTTTGCAACACAAGTGCACCAAATGCTGATTAAAGGTGTCTTTCTATTGCATGCATATCACATAATTATTAAGCATCTTGACTTTTAACAAGCTGGAAAGTGTATGCTATTTCTGTTCCGCAGCCAAAATGAAACTTACCTCCACTCAATAAAACCTAGTTCTCCAACTTATGAAGCCCATCCTCCCCCGACTTAAAACACTCCTAATGGGAAGAAGAATGGGGAGGAAATAATTAGCGGGCTAAGGAGAACCGGTCAACTCTCACATCTCAATGCTACCACCACACCACATCCCTTCCCCCCTCTCCTGGCCCAAGTACATGGTGAGGGTTGCTCAGACTCTCTTCCAGATAGAGTGGCTAGGAACAGACAGAGGGGCAGGCTGTTGCAGTTTTGACAATAGGATTTCTTGATCCAGCGAAATGTGAATTAAAAAGTATTAATTGTCCGGAATTAATATTTAAACAAAATCAATTTATTATTCCAAATATGGATTCTTTTTCATCATTGGAACTGAACTCACTCCTTAGTGGACTGGGAAAGGAAGTGTTGTTATCTATTCATATTTCCCAGTATGGTATAGAGATTAAAATAACGCCAAGATTAATATCCTTTTCATGTAACAGCCACCAAACATATGCTACATTCAAGCAGCCACGGCACTTTGTTTCATTGAGTGACCTTTACTGCAGTGATCAGAACCATTGAATTGACAGATCACAATATCTGTGTTCGTAACACTCACAAAATGTTACTGGTGATATTGTCTGTCATGCAAAACTAATTGCTATCTTACAATGACATTTGTTTCTGTTGTGAAAGTAAAGCATTTTCTCAACTGTTATAAAATACATGACCCTTTGCATTTTTTCTACCGACTTCATAATGCTTCCTCAATTATATCACCTTTGTCACAGAAATGGCCTTTAAATATCTGATGCCATGGTGACATTTAAAAGAAAAGAATCCTTGACCTTCTGAATATTTGCTTAAATATTCAGTTCTCAGAGTTCCATTAATGTTGAATATTTGTACTTTTCCTGTTTACTATCAAATTTTTCATGTTATAGGCAAAGGTGTTTTTAGCACTATTAAAAGATTTTCATGGTATTTTAATTTTATTTCTTATTCATCTTAATGGATGTCAAAGAAAGCATCTACCTCTATATCCTGTTCTCTCTTGTTCTATTGTGGGACTAAGTTATGCTTATCCAGACTCAGTGATGCAGACAGTACCACGGACCTGACGGACTCAGGGACTCTCAGCCTCCCATAGCCACTGCTACTCCTCTATCTCATCCAAATTCTCTCTGGGATATACAGAGACCAAAATATTCTGAAGCTAACCCAGTGGAGGCCGGTGTCATATCCCAAATCCCAGCTTTCCTCTGTCTGTCTGGTTTGAACCTTAAAGCTTCAGACACTTTACTGAGATACTGAGGGTTTAAGATGAAGCAGGGAAGAAAACATTGTCTTACTGGCTTTTCTTTGACCGACTGTTCATCCATCTAGAAAATCTGAAACTTAGGGGTATGTTTCTTAGTGCTCTTAGTGCGTACAAAACGCCACTTTAGAGTGTGCTAATGGCACCAGCAGTGTAAAGTACCCTATTGGCAGAGAGAAGGCATGCACGGGGCAGAGAGTGAGGGACAATGGGCGGGGAGTGGGTGGGGACAAGCCTTGCTCCCTTAACACAGGCACCTTAATGGCAGGAACCCTAACACAACTCAAAACTCACAGAAAAGTGTGTTTTATGAGGAGAGAGAGTCTATTTAATGTCTGCAATGTGATGCACAAGCAGGGCAGCCCAAGTGAGTGATAGAAGGGCTCCATTAGCAGCTACAGCATAGTGCCCAAGTTTGAAAGGACACTATGTTGATGGTGCAAATGGGGGCAAAGGAAGTGGCACATGGGTCATGCAGTGGGGGCTGCTGGTGCACAGGGTGGACCAGGCAGCTTCCTAGATGGCACATAGGAGCATAAGACTACAAAATAAGTCCAACTGTGTCAGACCAAAGTCCATCATGCCCAGTATCCTGTGTCCAGAAGTGGCTAATCTAGGGCACAAGTACCTAGCAGTTTCCCCAAAAGACACACAGGATCCCCAATAAATGTAATGGGGCAAGCAGTGCATGGCCCAGGTCCTCTTTAGCAATGGTGTATGCACCGCTACCCAGGAACTTGTCCACACATTTTTAAACCCAGCTATACTGACAGCTTTTACCACATCCTCTGGTAATGGATTACAGGGTTTAATTACACATTGACTTGAAAAATATTTCCACTTAGAAGACCCAAATGGGTTACACTGTAGCTGCATTGCATGTCCCCTAGTCCTACTACATTTTGATGGCGTAAGCAATCAATCTACATTTACCCAATGTAAACTGCATTTACCCAATCCACTACAGGCAATATTATATAGGTCTCTAACATAACGCCCCTCAGCCATCTCTTCCTCAGGTTGAAGAGACATAACATTGGCAGGCAGTGATGGGGTCCCTGGAGAAGCAGATGGGTATGGGAGGGATGTGTGGCTGTCTATGCATGTCTCGGCCCCTCCCCAGACCCACCACCCTAGACACCCACCAAACTGCATGTTGGAGGGGCTGAGACTGTGCACCACCAACACTGACAGTACATGGGCATGTCAACATGGCACTGGGAGTGTTGATGGAGGAGGTAGCAGCACCCGCCTGCAGCAGACCAAAGCCATGCCCTGGTCCAGTGTGCTATGCACAGTGCAACATGTTCTGAGGTATGTCTGATGGGAAGCATGTCATCCCCAAGGACGGTTGCAGCTATGTGGCAGCACTGTGGCGCACTACACACAGTTGGTGTGCATATGAGTGGAGGGTCACAGGTTCAGGTTCCAGCTGTGGATCAAGCAGTGCATGTCCCTGTGGCTATGTTTTGGCCCACAGTGTAGGTATAACACCAACATGTGCAATGCCCAATGATTCGGCCAACAAGGGTAAAAGCACCCACACATACAGGCTCCACTATCCTCAGCTGGATGGAGAGTCAGGCAGACAGCACTGACACACTGAGCGTGCATTAACATCAGAGTGCACTGCTAGCTTCTGCACAATAAGCACACCTTAACAATGCTTGATTTGATATAGGGACCAGAGTAGCAGGCAGGAATGCCAACCATCCCCCTTTTTGCACAGTGCATTGATATAAGTGTGTGTGTGTACTGTATGTGTATCTATCATTCATTTTGTGACTTTCCACACCTCATAGAACCTCGCAGTGCCTAAGCTGTTTCCAGCATTAGTCTGCAAATGTGCATGATAAGGAACAAAGGCTTGTGGATATGGGCTGAAACAGGGTGGATTGGCCAGGATGTGATTGCATCGGGGTAATAGCTGAGATGTCGTAGTGCCTGTCTGACATGTGCATGGTCTGGGTGGCCACGGCATGTTCCGCTGGTAGGGCACTCTCACCCTGACCGAGCAGTGACCATGGCATGAGTATGTATCCCCATAATCCTTATATAATGTCTGGCTCCAGTGATGTGTGTGCTCACCCTATCCTTGGGGCTTGATCACTGAACCAAATGCTGGCTGCACATGCAATGTGTACTGACCAGTAGCTGTTTGCAGTTCATATGTGTGTGGCTGGAAAACCAAGTGGTGAGGATCTAGTGCAGACAGTGCTTGCTGTGGGTAAATGTTAGACACAGGTGGTTCTCATAGGAGGAGTTACAGGCCTACTCCCAGTGGTACTAATAGGGCCAGCAGGACCCTAGTAACACCCCCATACAGGTATAACTTCTTTCTTTACACCCACAACCACCCCAAGGTAAGTAGAGGTGAGCAAAATTCTTAATTAGGAAAATATATAAAAGGAAAGAGAAGCCACTGTGATTTTTTAAACAAGTTCTGATATGAATAGTCACAGAGAAACAAACTTTTGCTTCATTTTCAGATTTTTCATCATTTTCCCAATTTTAAGATTTGTTTACCATTTTGCCCCACATATTTTTGTTAATAAACATTTTTTCAGATATTAAAACTTATTATTGTATTCAAATTGACTTTATGCATGTTATTCCATAGAGTAATGTGGATTAATCAATTTTGCATGCACTAACAACCCAGTAATCAGAGGCACTTATCCAGTTAACGGTACCTGCTCACTGGAAAAGTGCTGCTGACTATGATAATTAGCAACAGCCTCTCTGAATGTCACTAGAGACCGCCTTGACCAAAGCAGTCCAGGGGCAGAGTGAGAAACTGGATAACAGCAATTTCAGCAAAAAAGCTGTCCTAAGCTATCTGTCATCCAGATAGGAGACTGAAAACCACAGTGTATCTGGATAGACCAGCTCTGAATCCAAATATTCAGCAGAGGTCACTATCTAGAATATAGCTTAGTATGGCACTAGATATCTGACAGCTGGCTTTTAGCACTGATTGCAGAGTTTAAATATTGCATTTACATTTCTTAAAATAATTCTAATGACCCAAATGAGCACCATCAAATACATATCTGTATACCAGAACACCTGATCATTCTCTCGCACAACCTTTACATTGATCAAGAAGCAACAGTTTAACGGAACTAGGAGAAACAGAATGTGCAATCTCCATTTGGGGATCCGCTGCAGATTGCTGTTTGGCATGTGCATTGCATCATGGGTACTGGTGGGGCTACCCTATGCTGGCACACACAGCAGATGTTGTAGGCAGTAACCTGCAGTTTCTGTATCCAGCCATTGCTGTGCAGAGAGGTATGGAGGTGTAGCCTACTGGTTAGTGCAATGTCACCATAAGGAGGGGACAGTGGTTTGATTCCTATTTGTTCTTTTCATGACTGTGCTACTCAGATAATTTTCATGCCTATAACAGTCAGTGCTCTGAACATCAGTGCTGCCAACCCATAACAACCCTCTCCTCAGCTGCCATCCGTTCTTCAGCCTATCTATCTGCCTTTATTGGCTATTACCCCAGGCTGCTACTCCATGAACAACACTGGTACTCTTTTCCGAATTTCAGCTCCTCATGCTCACCTCTCTTGTGTCTGATATGCATGTCACCACTACTACTCCGTCCACCTGTCGCTGCAAACATCCTGCCACTTCTGCCTCCACTGGGGGACACATCTTCCCCATCTATGCCATACACTGACATTGTGCCGTTTTACATTGGCACCTCATGTGCATTGGTACAGCTGCCCTCCCACATGCTTGTCCAATTTACTGACTGCCATATAGGATGCCCACTGATATGGCAGGTCCATCCACTCCCTCCTGTCCTTCCTTCCATCACCTTTACATTGACATTCCTTGGTGCTCCAGTGTTTAGGTTATAGACTTTTTCATGTCTCAAGGTGTATTCTTAGCACTTTAAACAACCTTATTGCCCTTGGGCACCTTGAGTTAGGGCATCTTAACTTAGGGTGCCTTACGTTAAGGCACCATAACTTAAGATGCTCTAAATTAAGACACTCCAAGTTAAGGTGCCATAAGATAAGGCACCTTTAAGATGCCCTAAGTTAAGGCACCCTAAGTTAAGGTGCCCTAAGTTAAGACACCTTTAAGGTGCCCTAAATTAAAGTGCCTTGTCACCTTACTGCACTTGGTCCTGTTAGCTCACGTTAAATGGCCCAAGGCACCCTAACGTCAGCACACCTGCTACCCGCCCACTGCCTTATATGGCTTCAGGCACCTTAACCCTGCCCTTACTGCTGGTAAGGAGGGAGAGGAAGAGGGGGGGAGGTGGAGGGGAGGAGGGGGGTGTATGGACCCATAGGCAGATTATGAACCACCACACAACCCACCCTCTGGGGCTCAGGGTGGGAAACAGGATCACCCATCAATAGATCCACATTCTACCTCCCTGCAATGGTAGCAGTAGAGGGGACCATCAATCCCAGTCCTGCTGGGGAACAGACAGAGCGGTACACATCCATAATGCAATAGCAGACAGACGGCAGGCCTGGAAATGCTCAGCTGCCCCCCACCATCATCTGACATTTTCCAGCAGCAAGCCTCCAGCCGCTGCACCCTGCAAAGCGTTCCAGCAAGACACATACTACCTGCAGACAGTCTGCCAGCTAGTCTATAGTGCATGGTCCTGGAGGAGATGCATGTACCCAGAACGGGGATGTCAGCATACACACCAAGCATATAAGTCAGTGATTGGACCCCAAAAGAAAACCCATAAATATCACATGAAAGAAATGCTACATAGCACTATGGGGGAACCTAGCCATGCCATGGTCACTGCTCAGTCAGGGTGAGAGTGACCTCCCAGCAGGACATGCTATGGCCACCCTGTCCGTGCAGGTGGTGGCCAGGCACTACAATGTCCGAGCCATTGCCCTATGCCGTGTGCAGATGCATCCAGGCCAGGCCACCTATCCAGGCTATTCCCACGGTACCTTGCTCCTCATTATGCACATTGGCAGGCCAATACTGGCAACAATGCTAGCAGTTTGGGCTGTGGAGGGTGTTGGCAGCCACCAAACACTGGATAGACAGACACGCACTCCCCACACCTATGCCAGCATTGTGCAACTATAGAGGTATTGGGCAGCCCAGGCCACCACACCAGTTCTGGGCACAGTGCAGGCATGGCTATGGTACGCAATACTGTAGGAGTCACTCCCCAGGTTGGTAAACACTGTCAGACACAAGACCTGTAGCACACTCCACAGACATCAGAAAGGTTGCTATGATGCAGCTCACTCAGAAAATTGTACTTAACTTAGGAATTGCTATCTGACAGTAATCATAGCAACCTTTTGATAGATGTGTACCATATTCCCAGGTTTAGGGTGGCATTACTAAGGTATGCAAGTGCTAGTATTGGGAGATGCACGCAGAGCCCAAAGTCCTGCCTCTCCAGGAGGCTTTGGATAATGGGGCCTGTGGGTGCGGGTGTGTCTGCCCCTGTTGGCTGCTGCTTTACGGCAGAGTTTCCCAACTCCAGTCCTGCGGTGCCAAACACTGTTCGGGTTTTCATGCTGTCCCTCATGAATATGCATGAGATACATCTGCATACCATGGGGATGGCGCATAGAAATGCAGCACAGGTATCTTTATCAGAGGCAGCATGCAACCGGAATGGTGTTTGGCCCTCCAGGGCTGCATTTGGGAGACTCTGCTCTAGGTAATGTGCATGTTTATGGTGTCTGTGCTCTGTAGGGTAAAATGTAGGTGTCTTGGGCATGTTTACGTCATCTGCAATAAAGGTGCTGTCTGTATTAGCATGTTGTAGTAGTGGGTAAAATATGGGGACTGGGTTGGCAGGAACCACAGCTGGGACTTAAACCTGTGACCTTCTGCTTCTGAATACACTGGTTTTGTGCACTGCACCACCTTGTTGTCACAGAGTCAGTACATTCCTTGGTGATACCATGACTGTTCGTCAGACAGGGCCCGTCTGTTGCAGTACACGGCACCCACCTACACAGGGATAGGCCACGGTCTGCTCTGGGCAGCTGCCACTGCCCCCTCCACCACCAGTATCCCTCAGCCACCATGCTGACATGCCCTTCTGCTGGTGGTGCTGGTGGTGCGCAGTCTCAGGCCATCCAGTGTGCAGGTAGGCGGCTGCCTATGGTGCGGGTTCTGGGGTAGGGGTGCCTGCATAGATGTCCACGCTCCCTCCAGCCCCACCTGCCAATGTTCCGTGCCCTTGGGGGTAGCTGTTGGGTACTATCCCCTGTGACACTGTGGGAAACACACTCGTGCCCATGTTGGGCCTTCAGCAGTTGCTGTCTGGCTGCTCTGCTGTTTCAACATTCGTATGGGCCACCTAGGCATCACCCTAGTCCGCACTGTGGCCCAGCTCCACCACAGCATGTGCCGCCTGCGGCCCTCTGTATCCCCTTCTCCGGCATCTGTCCAGTTGCCATTCCGACATGCCCGCTCTGATGTTGCGGAACATGTGCATGCCATAGGAACCCTGTCCGATGGAGGGGAAAACCCTGAGCAGCGCTATTTCACTGTGGGCTCATTCACCTTGTATGGGGACGGAGTATAGACCCTTCCACGATTTATATCTTTTCTATGGAGCTTACTCGGGGGGGGGGGGTGTTGATGTTTCTCATTAATACCACTATTGGCCATCTTGGTTATGGTTTTTTTCCAGTTTGTTGAGGTCATTTTCAGTGTTTATGTGCCCTTTTGGTCTGTGCACATGTATCACACTTATCACTTTTTTTAGGGTTTCCCTGCCTAGGCTGTACATTGCTGACACTGAAATAGTTTCTCTCCCCTGTAATGTGCATTTAACGGCAGGTTTTCAATCGCGTTTGGATTCAGCTCTTCAGATCAGCTCGTTAGTGTGAAGGGAGCCTCTCCTCGCCCACTCTCCACCCACTTACCCCTTCTCTCCGCCCTCTCTCCACCTTCTGCGGTGTTTTACCGCGCCGCGGAGCTTTACGATCGTTAATGTTGGTTGACGCGCGTTATGTAACGTTAACGATCGTTAGCGCATCATAACACGCGTTATGATACGCTAATGATCGTTAACGTTACATAATGCGCGTTATGTAACGTTACCGCAGTTTAGTAAACATCCCCCTAAGGGTCCAAACACTTTTCGCAGACTTTTAAAGACTCATTTGTTCAAGGATTATTTTGTGGAATCTTTTATTTAATCAGTCTTTATTTATATCAATTTTCATGATTCTGTAATTTTCTATACAAAGTTGATAATGTTGTGTTTATGTTTTTATGCACTTTATCTAGCCTGTTCAATATAACTTCTGCTTTTGTTTTTTAAGTTTATTGTAAACCGCTTTGATTCCTGAAAAGCGGTATAAAAGAACAAATAAATAAATAAATGGTGCTGGTGACGAATACTGTGTATATCATGGACTGCCCAAAGAACAAACAAGTCAGTACTAGAGGAGATCAAACCTAAGCTTTCCTTAGAAGTTCATTTGACAAAGACTTCGTTTTTCATACTTTGGATACATCATGTGAAGAGAGAGATAATTGGAGAAAGACATAATGCTTGGCGAGGTAGAAGGTCACCGTAAAAGAGGAAGGCCAGCAATGAGATGGATCGATACAACAACAGCAGCTATGGATACCACTCTATCAACAATAAACCACTTTGCTGAAGACCGAACAAAGTTTAGGTCAACTATCCAGAGGGTCGCCAAGAGTTGACACCAACTCGATGGCACTTAACGTCATAACTACTACCACTATTAGAACTTATCACTTGTATAGCTCTTCAAGGTGTACGGCAGAGGTACTCAAATCCGGTCCTGGAGGTCCGCAACCCTGCAGGTTTTCGGGATATCCCTAATGAATATGCACGAGATATATATGCATTAGAGATATCCTGCCAACCTGACTGGTCTGTGGCCCTCCAGGGCTGGATTTGGAGACCCCTGCCTTACACCTCTGTCATTTAAGATTGTAAGTGGGCAAGGTACAGATGTCTTAGACATCAAAAGGGTAGATAGAATGTGTCACATTCCTCCTCGATTCTCACCACCACCAAAATGTTGTCTAATAGACAATATTTTGGTGGTGGTGAGAAGCGAGGAGGAATGTGACACATTCTATCTAACCTTTTTGATGTCTTGGACATCTGCACCTCGCCCACTCACAATCTTAAATGACAGAGGTGTAAGGCAGGGGTCTCCAAATCCAGCCCTGGAGGGCCACAAACCAGTCAGGTTGGCAGGCTATCTCTAATGCATATATATTTCATGCATATTCATTAGGGATATCCCAAAAACCTGCAGGGTTGCGGACCTCCAGGACCGGATGTGAGTAGCTCTGATGTAAGAGACAGTTCCTGCTCATCAGTGTTTACAATCTAATCAATTTATTTATTTGTAAAAGTTTAATATACCACAAATGCTTAGCACATCATAGTAGCTTACAATATCCATTCTTTTTCATATGGAAGACAAACAAAAAACAATAGACAGGAGAATAAGATTACAAGAAACATCAGGAAGGGGTTATATGGAAGCATAGCAATTTCAGAGGAGACTAATAAAGTTGGTGAAGCAGGAAAGAAAAGGAGGAGGAAAAGAGAAGAAGAAAAAATACCCAAGGCAAGAGCCTAAAAAGAATGAAATGGCAGTTAGCTACTGGAAAGCCTGAGTGAAGAATCAGGTCTTCAGATCATTCATAAATTGTTTCTTAGAGAACATGGCATGGAGATCTGTGGTAGTGACTTCTACAGATGAGGGGTCTGGAAAAAAAAGGCATTGGAGCATTAAGTTTCTAAGTGCAGTATGAGCTTGGTGGGGACAATTAAGAGATTTGTGTTTGATGACCATAGAGTGCGAAAAGGACAGAAAGGAATAAGATACTTGGCAAGATATTAAGATATGTAAACCGGTATAGCAGGCACAGTATGTCAGCAACGAGAGCTTAAACTTTATTCAAATTGTAATAGGGAGCCAATGCTGCTCACACAGCAATGGTGTGAACATGATCATAGTGTTTAGCATTAAAAATTAACTTGACAGCTGCATTTTAAATAACTTGGAGCTGTTTGAGCTTGGGAGATGCCTACCAATAAAGAATTGCAATAGTTGAGCCTATTTATGACTAGAAAGTGGGATAATATTTTTAGGTCCTTGGTATCGAGAAAAGATTTCATTGCCTTTTTTTCTTAATGCATAATAAGAGTATGTTTACTAAGGAGTGTTAAGGGAGCAAAGGTGCCGTTAATGGGCGTCATTGGCACCTGTGAATGGTTAACGTTGTGGAAAGCGCTGATAGTGCTGGATTAATTTGCGGAAACTGGTCCCCTATCATTAAGGTAAAAAGAGGTGGAGAGTGGGCGCTAATGGGGTGGAGGTTGGACAGGGATAACATGTGCTCCTTTAGCAGTAGTTTCTTTTACTGTGCATTAGAGCTCCTGGTACTGGGATCCCTAACACCATCTGAAAGCTCGTGATAAGGACTATTTCTGAGGGGAGAGAGCCTATTTTAATGTATGCAATGTACTCCGCCCATTATAATTCTCAAATTAGTGATAATAATGCTCTATTGGCGGCAACATCATGGTGCCCCATTAATAAAGGGCACCATGTTTTTGGTGCCAAATTGGCAAAGGAGGTGTCACATGATTGATGCAGTGGGGCTGGCGGGTCATTTAGGATGACAAGGCTGTTGCATAGGGTATACAATTGTGATGTCTGGTATGACTCTGTAGTGACAGTGGCAGCACACATACATGCTGCCACAGTCAAAAAGGAGTCATGCCACCCCCACTGCCACTATGCTGCCATGTCAGCATTGTGTGAGAATGGGGGTGGCAGTCACAGCAATGACCTGTGTGTCCGGTGCAATGCTACAGTTGCCACTGTCAGTCGGATGGTGAACATGTCAGCAGCAGGTACAATTGAGCACATGGTGTTACCTTCCTTCTGAAGTCCAAGGCAGCTGCACGCATGCCCACATCCCCCGATGGAGGGGGGCAGGAGTGGCATGGTATGAATAGATAAATGTATGCAACTTCAATAAGGCTCCCTGCATCATTGAAGTGGCAGCTGTGCCACAATGATAGGGAGGGAGGAATTGGCGGGCATGTTGTCAACTATTTTCAGTGGACCCTGGCACCCGGCTAGTTTGCTGAGTGGATGGGCTGACCCTGGGATCAGAATGCCCCCCACTTGCACATATTGAGAGGATATGTGCACGTGGGGGGGAAAATATGCCACTGAGGAAGGAAGGCTATGCAATATAATAGCCCATGTCAGAGGAAAAATGACCACCCTGCCCCCTCATCTGCCAAATGATGACTATAATCATGTTCCCTGTAAAATAGTTATCTCCAAGTTATAATGCCCTGTTCAATGTAATTTCAGTTTGTTCAATGTAAACCGCACTGATGCAGAATAGCGCGGTATATAAGAGAATATAAATAAATAAATAAATAAAATAATCAGTGTGTGAACTGATGATCCCTCCTTAAATATGTACTCAGTCAGTTACAACCATCTGAGCCGCATGTGAATCCCAAACAGCTATGATAGTCTGCGAAATATGAGATTATTCCATGACTACGCCACAAGCACATATCAGGAAATGGGTATGTCGGTCATTCTGCTAGATCTCTATTAAAAAATGATACGTCCAAAACTCTCCATATATGTAAGAAATATATTTTATTAATCCTTTTCACTTATTTTCATTTTTCTCTGTTTTTCAAAATTTTCACATGCTATATATATCATCCACAATAGTCAGGCACTTATTGAATTTCTCTTCAGTGATTTTCAACGTTCAATGTATTTACTCTTCGGTAACTTTCACTGTTCAATGTATTTAGTCTTGTAAAAAGTCTTAGGGAAACTATGTGCCACCATTTAAAACCATCAGAACATTTTCTCTCCTAGGTCTCAGGTCTCCTTATATCTAAAAACCATGCATTATCAAATCTTACTTACATTCTAGTCTGCTGCCCGCGTTCCTCCTCTTTCAATTCATTACAGAGAAACACCGCGCATGCGGGATAGTAATCTCTACTCCATTTTTAAATCCCCCGTTAGGTTTCCGGAAGTGAATCATTAGAAACACGTCATCATTAGAATTACATACCTACTCTTGCCACTAATTTACGTACCTACTTATCCTACTTATTAAAAAGTTAATGAAAAAACCACGGTACTCGAATCTGAAATTTTACCCTGATTCAATACAGAAGCCTCATGTTTCTAATGATTCACTTCCGGAAACCTAACGGGGGATTTAAAAATGGAGTAGAGATTACTATCCCGCATGCGCGGTGTTTCTCTGTAATGAATTGAAAGAGGAGGAACGCGGGCAGCAGACTAGAATGTAAGTAAGATTTGATAATGCATGGTTTTTAGATATAAGGAGACCTGAGACCTAGGAGAGAAAATGTTCTGATGGTTTTAAATGGTGGCACATAGTTTCCCTAAGACTTTTTACAAGACTAAATACATTGAACAGTGAAAGTTACCGAAGAGTAAATACATTGAACGTTGAAAATCACTGAAGAGAAATTCAATAAGTGCCTGACTATTGTGGATGATATATATAGCATGTGAAAATTTTGAAAAACAGAGAAAAATGAAAATAAGTGAAAAGGATTAATAAAATATATTTCTTACATATATGGAGAGTTTTGGACGTATCATTTTTTAATAGAGATCTATTCACGCCCTACTAAAGTGGACCGTAATTTATAATAGGAGCTGGTCATTCTGCTAGGACATCCAAGCTCTGGAATGTGTGTGTTCATGTATCATGACTTGCCCCTTTGACTGGACAGATCCCATATGTAAGACTTGAATATCAGTTGAACCAGCAACATAGTAAGGCAGTGCAACATAAAGACCTAACAAAATATCCCTCTCCCATACCTGCCAAACATATCAGACAAGTAAGGTGCAGAACTTGCAGAGATCTAAGTAGACATAGGCATAGCTCAGCTCATGCCCTCATGCATCCTGACATTGACCATATATATACCCCATTAACTCACATGGCTGCTCTGTGGCTCTAAACTCATGGCCAGTGTGTGTATGAGAGAAAGATCATGGGCTCAAAACCAACCTGTGATTTAGGAATGGTAAGTTCAGGTGTGTTAACTTTATCCTACGTTTCCAGAACTGTATCAGCATGCACAACTTTCAACATTTTGTCCAGCATAAGTCCACAGACTGAGCTGCCACACTGAGAAACTGCACCACCCATGGCTGGATAGCAGAGCGTGTTAATAGCACCAGCACACTGAGTGGGCATTGACAGCACACTGAGTGGGCATTGACACCCATGGCTGGATAGCAGAACGCACTAATAGCATCTGCACACTGAGCAGATGTTGACAATGGTGGAGCATTAAAGGAGGCGTAAGGGGCAGGTAAGAATGCCAACCTGCACCACTTTTGGGCAGTGGGGTTGTGTGTATATGAGTGCCTCCAGAGGAGTGTGAGCTGCAGCAATACACTGTGCATGCATGTAGTGCCCAGGCTTTATGAATGTGCATACAACATGCTGCAAGTCAGTCAGGGGCGGCCCAAGGGGGGTGCGGGGCCATGTGCGGAGACTCGGTGCGGGGCCTCATTTCCATAAGTGGCCTTATTTGCATAAATATTTGCATAATGTTACCATACACTAACTTTTAGTAAACATGTCTCTTAATGAGTGTATGGATAAATAAAGACTAAAAGATTTCTACATTACTATAATCCAGTGCCAACCGCCAGGCACATTAGGAACTACTACAAACGCTGCCCATTTAGAACCCATAGCAAACCCGCCGTATCCTGACAGCACTACCAGGACTCACAAAGCACCAGACCCTACCTATCAAAAGGCAACACTGCAAATATTAAACCAATACATTTCAGAGAATACTGGGGAAAGAGAACAAGTGGCAACGTCAAATAGGAATTACATAAACAGAATACCTCAGCTCAGTTACACATGCAGAACATAGACCATCACCAAACAAGGAATCACAATTTAGAAACAGGAAGGCAATAATTAAACTGGGAACCCCAAAACCAAACTTGGAATGTACAACAACACTGTAGAAATAAAACTATAAATTAATTTCCTCTTGTACCAAACAAAGTGCAGACGTTAATGATGCACATTTCCCAGAGCTTTCATATTCCAGTTAATAAATTCAAAATAAAGAGATATCTTTCTACCTTTTGTGCATTTTTTTTCAGTTGCAATTGGTCCAGCCACTTTCTTCTGGTTTCTTCATGTTTTCTGCTAACTCTCCATCATCTGCTGTCCATTTGTCCTTTCTTCTCTCTTCTAGTTTTTTTCCATTCTCTCTCTCTACATCTGCTTTAACATACTAATCTTTCTCCTTTTGCTCTTTCCTCATTCCTATTTCATCCACACAAATTTTACCCCTCCATCCTCAATCCCCACTTACTCTCCCAATACCCGGCCAATTGTAGATTTTTCATCCCTCCTACACAAAATATTTTTCCCCTCTCCATTTTACTCTCCCAGCCCCATCCCATTCTAATCCTCCCCCAACATCAGTTCCCTTCTAGTTCCAGTCTCACCAAGCATCCATTCCCTTCTAGTCCCTGCATCAGCCCATTTCCAGTCCTAGCTCCCCCATCCATTTCCAGTCCAAGTCCCTTCATCAGCTCATTTCCAATCCTAGCCCCCCATCAGCCCATTTCTAGTCATTTCCTAGCCCCACCATCAGCCCATGTCAAATCATAGCTCCCCTCCACTTAGCCCAATTCCAGTCCAAGCCCCCCCATGAGCCTACTTCCAGTTCTAGCCCCTCCATGAGTCAATTTCAATTCAAGCCCCCACCACAGCCCATTTCCAATCTTAGCTCCCTCCAAACAGCCCATTTCCAGTCCTATCCTAGCTGTTCCATCAGCCCATTTTCAGTCCTAGCTCCCTTCCCTCACAACCCATTTCCATTCCAAGCCCCCTCCCCATCAGCTATTTGCAGTTCAAGCCTCCCCTTCCACTCAGCCCATTTCCAGTCCTAGCAACCCCCCAACCCATTACCAGTCCTAGCCCCCTGTCAAATTCCAGTCCTAACCCCCATCACCCCATTTTCAGTTTAAGCCCCCCCTATAACCCATTACCAGTCCTAACCCCCCATCAGCCCATTTCCAGTCAGCCCCCCATAGCCCATTGCCAGTCCTAAACCCCCCCATCATCCCACAGCCCATTACCAGTCCTAACCACATCAGCCCACCTCAAGCCCTAACCCCTCCCCATCAGCCCATTTCCTGTCCTAGCCCCCCATAGCCCATTATCAGTCCTAACCCCCCCCAATAGCCCATTACCAGTCCTAACCCCCCATCAGCCCACTACCAGTCTTAACCCCCCCATAGCCCATTACCAGTCCTAACCCCCCCCCCCCATAGGCCTTTACCAGTACTTAAACCCCATCATCCGATTTCAAGACAGGACAAGTCAGCCCACAGCCCATTACCAGTCTTAACCCCCCCCCCATAGCCCATTACCAGTCCTAACCCCACCCCATCAGCCCACTACCAGTCTTAACCCCCCCCATAGCCCATTACCAGTCCTAACCCCCCATCATCCCATTTCCATCCAGCCCCCATCAGCCCACCGCCCATTGCCCTTATTAAACCCCCCCCCCGCCCATTGCCAGTCTTAACCCCCCCCCCATAGCCCATTGCCAGTCTTAACCTCCCCCCATAGCCCATTACCAGTCCTAATCCCCCATCACCCCATTTCCAGACAGCCTCCATCAGCCCATAGCCCATTGCCAGTCTTAACCCCCCCATAGCCAGTCTTAACCCCACCCCCCATAGCCCCTTGCCAGTCTTAACCCACCCCCCCCATAGCCCATTGCCAGTCTTTTTTTTTTTATTTTTTTTTATAGCTTTATAAACAAATACAACACACACACAAACATATACAGCTATTGAAATACAGTCGTCACTTATCCAGCAAATAACCACAAACCAAACCCTGTCAAACATCCCCTAACCACCACAATTCCCCACCCAGCACCTTGCAAGCCTCTACCCAACCACCACTCCCCTTATCGTGCATAGCGGTCCAAGGAGCACCATTTGAAGGAATTCACCCCCTGCCCCTGCTTCTGTCATATTTGTCTTGAGCCCTTTCATATTTACTGTATAAACATACTGTGTTCCACCACATAGGCCCCGTTAATTTCTGAGGATCTTTCCAATATGAGAGAATCAGTTTAATAGCGATTGTGATCATAAAGTTAAACACAAAGAAATCTTCTCTATGTAACCTAGGAATATCTGCCAGCGATCTCAATACTAGAATCCTCCATGACAGAGGGGTAGAGATATTTAACACCTTCTGAATTTGGGTCCATGCTGATGACCAAAATCCCTGAATGAGAGGGCATTCCAGGAACATGTGCCTCAAAGAGCCCGGGGCAGTACGACAGGACCAGCACTGAGATGAGCCAGTATCGCTCCATTTAGCCAGTTTAATTGGGGTAATATATGCTCTGTGTGCGAAAAAAACCATAGACTGCATTAGCTTCGCAGACTTCGAAACACGCACTATAGGTCCCCAAAATAAACTCCACTCCTTAGGTGACAGCTTAAGTTCCAACTCTGCTTCCCAGACATTGCTTAATCCCGAGAGTGGAGGTATGTTGTTCGTCCGAAAGTAAGCATACAGTCTGGAAATAGCACCTTTCTGTGCGCTGGTCTCGGACATAAGTTTCTCCAGGCCCCACGACGCTGTTAGCTCCGTCGGTTTGCTCCACACTTGAGATATACAATGCCGAAGTTGCATCCACTGAAAGTATCCGGAGGCTGGGAGCCCATATTCCGACTGAAGTGCATTATAGCTTTTCCACTTCGTTCCCGCATGAAGCTGGCCCACAGTCCAAATGCCGCAATTCTGCCAATGCTCCCATGCAACCGTCACTTTATTTATTTTGAATAACGGATTAAGCCAGATGGGAGCTTGTCGAGAAGGCGGATTCTCTCGAGTGATAAGGGGATACAAACTCTGAAAGGCAGCTTGCGTAGATGTAATAACGCGGCCAACTTTAGACGACTCCGGGTGTCTCATGCCCATTAGCAGCCCCAGTGGGCAAGGATGACATAGCCGCTCTTCTAGAGCCATCCAGGTTGGCTTCAGCGGGCTACTGGCCATAACACCCCACAGACCACCCTGCTTAAGCATCGCCGCAGAATGGTACCATTGAAAATCGGGAAAATGTACTCCCCCTTCGCTCTTACTAGCCTTCAACTTCCATAAGGCAATTCTGGGTGGCTTACCATCCCAAAGAAAGACATTTAAGATTCTCTCAACCTCCTTGTAAAATGACGCTGGAAACATAATAGGAATCATCCCTAATATGTAGTTGATCTTGGGCATGAGAACCATCTTGATGGATTCCAGACGCCCCCACCAGGTGAGATGGAGTGGAGACCATTGCAGCGCAAAAGATCTAGCAATCTCCTTTATCTTAGCAATATCTATGCGAACAGTTTCTTCCAACGGGGCAGCAAAAAGGACTCCTAAATATTTAATGGCCTTGGCTTCCCATTGAAAGGAGAATTCCTGTACCATGCTATTAGTTGCCAATTTGTTCAGAGGGAAAGCCAACGATTTCGTCCAGTTAACTTTATAACCGGAGAGCTGAGCATAGCTAGCTATCACCCGCATTAAAGGAGCTACAGAAGCTGGTTGTAAGAAAAACAGAAGATCATCTGCGTAGGCTGAGAGCTTGATATGAAGATCCGCAACCGCTATCCCCTGAATCTCCTCTGTCTGTCGAACAAGTAGAGCAAGAGGCTCCAACGCCAAGTTAAAAAGGAGAGGCGACATCGGACATCCTTGACGTGTGCCCCTAGATAATGAAAAGGGACTGGAAAGTTGACGATTAGCGAGAATCCTTGCAGTCGGGCGAGAGTAGAGCACCCGAATCATGTTCACAAATTCCTCCGGAAGCCCAAACCATGCCAACACCGTGAACAGAAAGGGCCATTCGAGCCTATCGAAAGCCTTCTCAGCGTCCACCGATAGCCCGACAAGGGGGTCCTCCATACGATCCGCCATTCCCATGATATTGCAAAACAAACAGGCATTGTCCGACGTGGATCTTCCAGCGATGAAACCACATTGATCAGGATGTATGAGCAGGTGCAGAACTTTATTGAGGCGATTAGCCAAAATAGCCGAGTACAACTTATAGTCCGCGTTTAGTAGCGAGATAGGTCTATAATTCCCTGCCTGCTACGGATCTTTACCAGGTTTTTCAAGTACCACAATGGTGGCGTCCGCAAACCCCCCAGGGTTATTAAATTGCTCTTGTAAGTAGCAAAAGTATGTCAGGAAATGGGGAGTCACGCTCTTTGCGAACACCTGGAAAAACTCTATCGGCAGCCCATCGGGGCCCGCTGCTTTCCCGCATTGCATCCCTTGCAACATCTCCCGAATCTCAGATGTACTCAGCGGTTTCTTGAGGTCCATCGCCTGTTCTGCTTCCAAGACCGGATGACTAATCGGAGCCAGAAAATCCTGTATCAGCGCTGCCTCGCAGGGACCTTCTGAGGAGTACAATTGCTGATAGAAGCTTCGGAAAGCCGCCACTATCGCGGTGTTCTCTTCGTGAGAGACCCCCTTATCATCAGCTATAGACACAATATGCTTTTTGGCGGCACGCGGACTCAGTTTAGAGGCCAGCATCTGTCCAGCCTTGTTCGACTCCGTATAATAGCGGGCTTGCCAGTCGAAGGAACTATATTCCACCTCCCTGCTCAAAAGAGTATTGTATTGATACCTTAGCTTTTGAAGGCGAATGAGGACCAGACAACTGAACTGTCCCTGCAAGAGCCTCTCACCGGCTCTTATCTGGCCATCTAGGTCTTTAAGCTCGGCTCTGGCCTTCCGGTTGTTAGCAATAACATAACTAGTTATCTTTGCTCTCATCGAGGCCTTGAAAACCTCCCACCAAGCCCATATAGATGTGTCTTCCGGGCGGTTAAGATCAAAATACTCTTCTACTGCTTGTTGGACATATTGCTTGAAGGAGTCCTCAACAAGGAGAGCTCTAGGGAAAAACCAGCCCTCTCTCCTAGCTGGCGCCGCACGATCTCCCAGGTCCAAAATAATCGCTGCATGATCGGAGATATGCGTACTCAGGATTTCAGCACTATCAACTTCTCTGGCGAAAGATCGGGAGACTAAGAAAAAATCAATCCTGGAATGTGAGTTGTGCGGGTGAGAGAAGAAGGTATAATCTCGTTCTGAAGGATGTCGTATTCTCCAGATATCCACCATACCAATGTTCTCAGTGATAGAATCCAGCACCTCAGATGCTCGGCCCCTCCTAGAGATCCTAGAGGGCTGACAATCAATAAGGGGGTCGAGCACCAAGTTGAAGTCGCCACCCAGCACAATAGGGAGCGGAGCGAAGTCAGCCAGTGTCTCTGCAAGCGACTGGAAAAATTTGGGACAGTCAGAGTTGGGAGCATATACATTCACGAGCACCAGCTGCCGTTTGCCAATCATGATCTGTGCACTTGCCCACCTCCCTGCAGTGTCTGCTCTGGTAGATATAACCTGCGCCTGACAGGCCTGCCGAATTAAAGTAATCATCCCATTTTTCCCGCTGACCGTAGGCGCATGAGTGACCAGGGAGTATTTGCCCCCGGCTAGCTTCACAGCCTCGCTGGAAGGCAAGTGCGTCTCCTGGAGCATGACTATATCAGCCCTCTGCTTCAGACTATAGGCCAATATCTTTTTCCTCTTTATGGGATGTTTAATGCCCTTCACATTCAGGGATAATATCCTAAGCGAGGTCATCTACACAGCAGGAAAGTGTGCCTAGACTCCTAAATGCCCACATTGGTACTCCCCAGAACCACTTAGCTATAAGCATGACCTCCTTCCGGTGTGTTTGGTAAGGCCTGCAAGGTGACAACATACCCCTGATATAGACCATATATACAGAGGCAAAAGTACTTGGGTGGACCAGCGACGGCCGCAGGAAGGCCGCACGGTACCCCCATAAGAAGAAAAAAAGAAAGAACAAATGGGTCTCTACTACACGCCCACATTTACCCGTACGCCCAACATCTAGCATCTTACAGTAATATACACACTCCGGGCCGGGTACATGCCCGCCCTCTAGGATACACCGCCACCCCCCAGTAAGAAGACTAATAACTATAGTAAAAGGCAACCATTGAACAAACACAGGAGCTTGTCACACTAAATTAATATCGCCCAAGGCCATGGGGGGGGGGGAGGGAGGGAGAGAAGGAGAGTACAGCAGCAGAGAAAAAATACATATAACAATCAGCCGGATTCCCCAAGCCAGCCATCCCCTAAGAGGTGGCGGAGCTCGCAGGCTTTAGAGCCACGAGGCTTTTACAAACCCACACTCTCTGAAAATAAAGCACCCAAATGCAGCGTCCACTACAAGTCAGTGCATTTGCAGGGCCTCTTGCTCCTCTATGAACTTCATGGCTTCATCTGGATCTTCAAAGGCCATAGTGCGATTGTCCAGCGTGATCTTCAGACGTGCAGGGTAAAAAAGCCCATATCGCGCTTGGAGGTGCAGGAGTCAAGGTCGCATAGCCAAAAACTGCCTCCTCTTATCTACAGTTGCTTTGCAGAGGTCTGGGTAGAAGGCGATATTTTTGCCTTCGTAGGTGAGCGCCGGTTGGGTCTTAGCTGCTTGCAAAATCTGCATGGCATGTTGGTGACGCAGCAGACAAAAAAATCAATGGTCTGGCCCCCTTCGCCTGCAGGCTCCTCTGCGCGGGGACTCTATGCGCCGTTTCAAATTCCAAGGGGCCAGAGAGCTTTAGCTTCAGCACTGCCGGAATCATTTTCCCCAGGAAGGTAAGTAAGTCAGTGCCCTCCGCACCCTCCGGGAGGCCCACCAAGCAGACGTTGTTCCTCCTGTTGCGATTACTGAGGTCTTCTACCTGCATCTCCAGCCTGCCCAGCCTCTTGTAGGCCTTACCGAGCTGCTTAAGCTGCGTGGTGTGCGACGTCAGAGTGGTTTCAGCCTGATCCATTCGAACCGTGAGTTCCTGAAATTGCCCCCTCATCTCACTCAACTCGGATTGCACGCGGGCTAACGCTTCTCCGTTTGCCACCACCAGCTCCTTAACCGAGCGTATTTCTCCCAGAACCTCTCGCAAGGCATCCTCTGCCTCACGCGCTGGGGCCGACTTGTGCGGTGAGAGAGGGTCTGACTTCGCTCTCTTTGTTCCCGCGTTGAGCGCTGCGGCAAAGTCTAATTTAACCGGTTTTCCACTCGCCATATCTGTCCCTCCTTCCTACACTCAGACCGACTGCAGGCTCCGAAAATCACCTAGATAGACCACAATTTTGCAGGATTTTAGCTAAGGGGGTACGGGAGCTCTTCTCCTAAGCCGCCATCCTGCTGCCTCGCTGGCCCCGCCTCCAGCCCATTGCCAGTCTTAACCCACCCCCCATAGCCCATTGCCAGTCCTAACCCCCCCATCACCCCATTTCCAGACAGCCCTCATCAGCCCACAGCCCATTGCCAGTCTTAACTCCCCCTAGCCCATTGCCAGTCTTAACCCCCCCCAGCCCATTGCCAGTCTTAAACCCCCCCAGCCCATTGCCAGTCTTAACCCCCCCTAGCCCATTGCCAGTCTTAACCCCCCCCCCTCGGCTCATGGCAATTTAAAAAAAGAAAAAAAGCTGACCGCTGCCGCCGCGGCGGCATGGAGTGTCCTGCGGGGCTCCCTCTGCCCGGCGGAACTCTCCCGGCGCGGCTGAGCCCCTCTGCGCCGGCTTGCAGATACGCGAAGGGAGAGTGTCTCCCTCGCGTCTCTGTTAAGCCCGCAGGGGCAGATGGGAAATTTCCCATCAGCCCCTGCTTCCCATCAGCCCCTGCGGGCTTAACAGAGACGCGAGGGAGACACTCTCCCTTCACGTATCTGCAAGCCGGTGCAGAGGGGCTCAGCCGCGCTGGGAGAGTTCCACTGGGCAGAGGGAGCCCCGCGGGACACTCCATGCCGCCGCGGTGGCAGCGGCCAGCTTTTTTTTTTTTTTTAATTTAATAAAGAAAAAAAAAGCAGAATGTTCTTTGCGCGGGGCCCCCCGAAACCTTGCCCTGTGCAAAAAACATTCTTGCTCAATGGACGGGCCGGCCCTGGTCAGATATACAGCACCCCCACATACTGTGTGAGACACTATTTACAAGCAGAAAGTTAGTCTTCAGTGAGTAGTTGCAACCTGTGGCTATGATGCTGTAATGCATTCCCAGTTATATTATTGTCAAGGCCCATCCCCACAGCATTTCCCTAAACTTATCTCCCAACATGACACTGTTGTGCGGCTCCAAAATCACCTGCTGGTTTGACTGGAGTGAGCAGGGAGGGCATGTGTTGCAACTCTCATGTTTGCCTCAGTCTCCAGGCCTCAGGACACACCCATTTCCACAGGTGAGAGTCCTGATTAATGCCAACTGCCATAATATCTGTATCCATGGCAACACTGTCAGCCCACTTGAGGCAGCTGCAGCCTATAGAGAACTAGGCTCAAGTGGACGTCTGCCCTCTGTGAATGTCCAATTCATTCACTTAGTTAGTGATACTGGAAGGATTCTCTGATTTACCTGCATGCACATTGCTCTTGTCCCATGCTGCAGTCGCAGAGTGCATTCCTGGGGACTCTTTGCTTCATGCAGTTTATGCACATACAGGTAGGTCCATATCAGGCAAATCTGCATACAATAAACACCATCTCAACACTGTCTACTGATCATTGGCCAAAGCATTCAGCAGGACATTACCTATTACCCCAAATAACAGTGCAAATGCAACTGTGTGCCTGATTGTGACAGTGGGACACTGACCTCTGAATGGTGCGTGCACAATTCCAGTTGCCAAAATGTGGAACAGGATGTCATGTTGGTCTCTGCATCACCTGCCACCATATGGCAAGGCAGTGCCTGGTGGTGAATGTTGGTGTGGGGGTAGGGGTGGCTGGAACAGTACCATACATATTTAGAATGTGCCATTCTTAGGTGGCATTGTTGGCCAAATCTTATGCTCACATGGCCAGACGCTTTGTGGGCCTACTCAGTGTAGGCATGTGTTACATCAGTGGGCCTGCATGACAGCCTCACTGGCTCCCCATGGGCACCAAGCGTGACAGTCATAAGCATGTTGTTAGAGTACAAAGAGGCAGGGAATGGTGGTGTATGTGTCGCCAGCAACTGTTCCAACATTCAACCCCATGTCCAACCTGCCATGCTTCCATGAACTCTTGGGGGAGGGCACTGCATCTGCAGCATGTGAGAGTGCATGTGTTGCACTGGCTACTTTTGCCGTGTCCATGGTTAAGGACATGATATTATATGGGAGTACAAGCAGTGCACAGTGTTCAGTGTTCACTGCCAAAAGCTGGGTAGGGAGACACTGCATTTGGGTGTGTGACAGACGTAGGCCACTGATAGTAGGCTTTAGTTTTCTGTACAATTACAGTATGCCGGAGTAGCCTGTCTTATCTGGGCCTTGTGTCCTGCTTCTGTGCACACACTCACAGCCTGTCTCTGGCCCACTTTCTACCGTGCCTCACATTGCATAAACTGTCCCCAAGTCCAAAATAAAAGGGTACATAATAGAAAGAGAATTCTGGGAATTGCCTAAAACAGAGCGGCTTGCACAGGATGTACTGTATATGAGTTGGAGGTAATGTCAATGGCTGAGCCATCTTAGCATTGGCCTGCCAAAGGCATGGCCTGGGAGCACACATCTGTTCAAGCTGAGAGGCCACTCTCACTCTGACTGAGCTGTGACTATGTCACCCCTGTGTATCCACATGGTGTTATAAAAGCTCAAGCTGCAGTTATATGGGTGCTGCTTTTGTTATAGCAGTCTAGTCATTAGATAGACTGCTAGAAATCCATGCTGTTTGTTCAAAGACAATATGTTCTGAGTGGTTATGTGCACTTGCAGTGTGTGGTGATTAGCAGACTGGATGCAGATGGCATGTGAGTGGTTGATATAAGCCAGTGTTGCCCAACATATGCAGACTGCCTGTGATTGAACTAGATGATTGGAAATCCCAGATAGTGAGGCTAACAACTATTTTTGGGCTGTTAGTATCAGCAACGCCCACTGCTGCATACACAACGCTTATTCCATTCAGGTTTCTTGGAAGCAGCTGCCATAACCTTAGGAACTGACAAGAGATTCTATAGGAGAGTTCCTGGCCAACAGAAGCAGGACGCAAGGCCCAGATAAGACAGGCCACTCCGGCATACTGTAATTGTACAGAAAACTAAAGACTACTATCACTCTTCGGATAACACCTGTAGCACATAGCAGTGACATAGATCTGTTCCAGAAAGTCCATTAATTTAAAAGTATTCAGGGTGACTGCTGAAACAGGTCATTTGCACATATGGCAGCTGTTATTTTATTTATTTATTTTTATTTATTTGTAAATCTTTTATATACCACCAATTCCCAAGATCAGTGGCGGTTTACATCCAAACAACATTGAATTACATGGAACAAAAGTAGTGATATATAAACAGGTACATTGAACTGTAATCAAACTATATACAGGTAGTATAACAGAGTTTAGAACTATTTACAAGTTATTACATAGTTTTTACATATATACATATTAATGGATCATCTTAAGTTCTGCTATGGGAGTTGTAGTGAGAGTATTGGAGCTGGTTATGTACAGGAAGCACACAATGTCCCTGCATATTACAGAGTTGATGTGATGGATTGTTGCATTCTCCATATGGGCATCAGTTGCATATATCTGCTCAGATTGTGCGATGTATCATGGTTAATGGCGAGGCTAATGGTACTGGCACCCAGATCCCCAGTTGCAGCCATAGTGGTGACTGTGATCACTAGAGCATTGCCCAGTACCAGCTTGTCTTATGATGGTGGGAGACGTGTGCATGCCCCCCCCCCCCCCCAAGGAGGATAGGATGGTCTGCGATGGTCCACAGGGGTCATGAATGTGGTTTGAGTTATGTATATGTGTAGGTGTACCTATCTTGTAGTGTATAGCAGGTCACAAGGGACTGCACGCCCTGCACATGTCCTGCCTCAGGGGTTAGTGCCACAATGCGGAGCAGCAGACCCCTGCATGCGACTGTTGTTTGGCATTGGAGGTACAGTAGAGGGACAAGCATCTGGACCTCACATGTGGCTTGGCCTTTGGACAAGACATGTATTCCTATCTGTATGTGTTATTTATTTAATTGTTTGATTTTATATGCCGCACTATTTCAAAATCAGCATAGTTTACACAGAACAAGAATAAACATTTTACATAGAGCAGGCATCAAAGAACAATTCAATAAACATCAGGTGTTGCACTATAAACAATAACCATTTTACATTAAATAAGGTCGTCAACTTTGATAGGAATAGGGAGAACTATTACAAGCTGGTATGTGTCCCGTAAGCAGCAGGATGGTTGGAGCTAAGAATGGCAGGCAAAGTCTTTTATGCGTCTTTATTGCTTTCCTGGAGTTTGAAAGGTCGGAGATGGAATGGATTTGGGCAGGGATGGTGTTCCACAGAGTTGGTGTGTATAATGAGAAGGCTCGATTCTTAGCAGCTTGGGAACTCTTTCTAATTGCTGACGGGGTGGTAAGTATGCTGGTCATGATTGTTCTTCTCATTCTATTGTCTGGTGTCCATTATATGATTTCCACAAGGAAGATTGCAGAGAGGTTATGAAGTATTTTAAATGTAATCAGTAGGGCTTTGTAATTTAGGCAGCTAGTTATTTGGGAGCCAGTGCAATTGTTTTAGGATGAGTGTCGCATGTTCAAATCTGGAGGTACCATACAGGATATGGGCTGTGGTGTTCAGGGCCATTTGCAGAGGTTGAAGTGCCTAGCCTGGCAGGCCGTGGGGAATGATATTAGCATAGTCAAAGTGTGGAAAGATAAGAGCCTTGAATACGGTATGGAAATCAGCAGCCTCCAGCAGTGGATGTAGATTATTTATTTTATTTTATTTAACAATCATTTATATCCCGCATCTTCCAGAGTTCAGTTGCGGTTTACAATAAAACAACAATCCACAAAGCAAGAGCTTGGTTTTACATAGAACATCTTGTAACAATAAACAATATATTGGTTAACAGAATGAGTTAATACATGTCAAAACAAAACTGGCTTATAAACTATATACAATAAACTATATACAATTACAAGTTTGTGGGCACTTTAGAGTTGAATCATAGTGTTTTTTAGATCAGTGTATTATATGTTAAGTTGTTGGGTTTAGTATTACTCAGACAGTTGTCTTTTTTTTTTACAGAGGGTCCTTATTTTGTGGTTAATAGCCTTGGTCATATTATAGATGTGTGTTTCCATACTCAGGCTCTGGTCCAGGGTGACTCCTAGGTAATACACTTCTTGCTTCGTCTTCAGCTTTGTATCTTTTACCTGTAGGGAAGATGATGGTATGAAGATTGGATCTTTTGAGATAAACAGCACTTCAGTATTCTTGCAGTCCACTCTGAGGTTGTGTGTGCAGAACCAGTCTGAGACTGCATTAAAGCATTCCGTAATTTGGGTGAAATTGGGATTGTCCGTGGAGAATGGGGTGTAAAGTAGCATACCATCAGCATAGATGTAGTATCGTATGCCGTATGACTGGATTATGGTGCAGATTGGCTGGATGTAAATGTTGAAAACAAGGCAGATAAGAATGAACCACGCGGTACTTCTTGCGTTCGCTGGTAAGCAGATGATATCTGAGCGCCTATGCATACTATTTGTTGGTGGTCTGTTAAGTAGGATCTGCACCAGTCTAGGGATGAATTCTGTATTCCTTTCTGTTGTAGGCGAGTATACTTTTTTGTTATGCAGCTACAGTACTGAGTGTCCAGTGCAGTATGTATTGATTGTGTGCTGCTGTAGGCAGGCCATAGGTATGGTGTACCACTCTCTCAGAATGTGCCAGCCATGTTTCATGTCCTGGGTTTCAGCTATTGCACCTGTAGACCTGTAGTCTTTTTGATTATAGGAACTCCTGTGCAGAAAGGTGTGGAAGTGTAGTTTAGTATTTGGAGTACTGGCTCAGTAAGCAACAGACAGACAGATATTCGGGCGTTAAGGTGCATGCTTGACACCTTAATGCCCATGTCCTGTTAGCGCAAAGGAGACCCGTGGTACCTGCTTTGGCAGACACTTTGGAACTTTTCCTGTGAAATCTGCAGAGGCAAGTGCCAGGTTTCTGCAGAAAATTCAGCCCTCTGAGGTATCTGCAGGGAGTACCCCAGGAACGCCCCCTGCAGATTCCATGGGGGTTTTCTCCTTACTGTGTTAGCTGCCAAATCCTAATGTAGTTTAGTAGACATGTCCCTGTGCTGCAGGTATGGTTTCTCATTTATGCACTTTTTCCTCTGATACTGTTAGGAGTTTGTTGACTTGAATTTTAAAATGACTTCAGTGGACACAAGGGGTTCTGCACTGGTGCCTTGAGTTGTGTTTGCCGAAGGCTCATAATTCTATGTTAAAGACTCTCTATATTTTAAAGTGGTGATGTTAGAAAATTCCTTGAGAAAAAAATAAATTACATTTTATAAATTTTCCTCAGATTCATATGCTATTTAGCAGAGGTCCTTTTTAGGAAATATGCTAAGGAGGTTTTAAATATTTACTCATCAGAAACTGTTTCTAATGTATATTAAATCTCTACAAAAATGAAGAAGAAGGCATCTAATGGAGAAGGTTATGATTATTTAATTTCTGTGTGGCTAATTTTTAGAAAGTTCTCAGGATAATAGAGCTACATTATTTGTTACCTTTGTCAATTAGATTGACTCACTAGCATTCTTAAAGGTTTGTTTTAAAAAGAAAACTGTTCCTTTGTATGGGGTTTTCATTCTAGCTATTTCAGATGTATAATGGCCTACTCAGATATGTAGGAAGGCTTTTTTGAAATTAAAATGTCGGGTTCTGAGCCAAGCAGCACACATGGAAATAGTTGGGGGAATGAATCAATGTCGTATGTGATTCAGCCACCTGCAACATTGAGTTACTTTGTTTTTATGCAAGAATATGTCCCAGAGGTCATGTCACCCCCTGTGCAGCTGCATGACACTGAGTGCTCTATACTGCTCACATCTACCCAAACACAACAGTAATACATCATGTAGCAGATGATGTCATCCACAGCATATCTGCAGATTATGCAGTGTGCATACCTATCTAGAAATAAAGGATGATGTAATATGTGCATGCACATAACCCAGGATCTCAGGATCAATGGAGTGCACATGGCACTATAGTCAGCTGCTGGAAGGAATGGCAAAATCTACTGTCACCACATGGACATAAAGAAACTCACATTCTACAGGAATGTATGTCATGAAAGTGATAGTTCTGCTCTCACTGACTGATGATGTGACCACATTGGATATGTCTTTGGCCTATGATGTCTGAAACACAGGCGACACAGAGTTATTGTGCACCTCCATGAATATCTGACAGCTGCACATTGTCTATGTAATTTCCTCCTGAGATGATTAGGAAGCTCACAGTGAACAGACCCCTGCTCTACACCTGTCACATATGAGCATCTCTCATGTTGCAGGGAACAGCCACCTCAGACACATCTGGTAGGAGATAACATGACAGTTTGTATGCCACTTATACAAGACATCTAGCCCTCTGACCAGCAGGATGTCTATCAGCAAGAATGACAAGCACTGTGCAGGTGCTGGCACTGCTTCTAACCTATAGGGCCATACATGATGCTCTGAACATGTGGAATGTGTTTGCTATATAGATCAGGATGTACAACACTGCATCTATATCACAACCCCCAGCAATCCACAGATGTCTGCATGGTGGTGCTGCTGCATACACATGTCTGTCAAACAAGTATGAACTGCAATGGTTGCTGTGATGGGCATGTGTCCTATCTAGCCTCCTGAAGCCCACTGTGTAGCACCCCATTGATATGCTGCATGTATGCGACAAGCATGGAAGATGCACAGCATATGTCACAAGCATGAAGAAAGACTGTTCATCAGAAGTTCTGGTTCAACAAGGGATGTACTGTATACTTTGCTGAGGTCAATGTCACCGGTGTCCATGAGGAAGAGGTCTGATGACATGTAGACGGTGGCCTGATAGAAGGACAAACTACCCACATAGAATGTAACTACTCTAGCATCTGAAAACATGTGCTGTGGAAGATTTCTCAGATCTAGAAAACAAGGATGTTCTGGCCTAGTATTCTCATGCGTCCATGATGTTGAAAAGGATTACACATATGGCAGTGATGCAGAAAAGATGTTTCTCTGGACTCTCCCATGCGCAAACATTATGACTGGCATCCACCTCATGCTACAAAGTAGGAATCATCCAAACCCGAGCTCATGCATGTATACTCCCAGCAATCAGAACTGTTGTGCAGCAAAGCAACTTGATGACCTCCCCTGCCTCACAGTGTTGATGCACAGTAAGTCATGTTGACTCACAGTAACTATAGTGCAAGCATTCATCCAACAGGATATCATAGTATGTGTATGGGAGTGGTTGGTTTTTTGGGTTGCCACCTTCCTATCTTTCATGGCACAACAAAGACCAATAGACTCTATATGCCTTCTGCAGGAGTATGAACTAAATGTATCTGAGCACATCTTCCACACTAGGAACTGTTTATATGACCTCTATCAGACCTGCCCTCCAAGCCAATGCAGGCTGTGTTCATATGACATGTATCAACTGTATTAATGTGGGATGATGGTGTCAGGGTTGTACAATGATTGTGCAAGTATACATGTGTCAGACCTCAGGTAACATACTAATGTCTTCCCTGGGAAGGTATGAGACCAGAAGCCATCTGGTCTCACTATGTAGCACTGGTTCTGAATGGTCATGCCACCTGTGGTGGTAAATGATGATATGTATCATAGTGTGACCCTGCATTGCAAACCTAAGTGTAAACCCATGCTCTTCCATATATTGTCCGTGCATATGACAATGTATTGGGATAATAAATAATGACACTGCTTATGATTGGACTGTTGTGTGTTTATTGATTGTTAGGGAAAGTGAAATAGAAACATGTTCTGGGGAACATCATCAGACATAACAGATAAGGAAGCACACATTGTCAGGGTGTGTTTTGTGTCCCTCACCATTGGGGCTGCTAACAAGCAGTTGTGCTGCTGTGATATAAGGAGGGAGTGCATTGTTAGGCCATTGTGATAACATGTGACTGTTAACTGTGCAGATGATTGGAACATCCACAAAAACAGGATTATTCCTGTGCTTGCATACTACAATTGTCATGTGATTCATGACTTCACATGATTCCTGATGACACACATGCCATGTCATATGTAGCCATGGGCAATTTGCTTATCTGCACTCTCCAATACCTATGTGCCCTAGAAGTTGGGAAAACATGAAACCTGGCCACACACTCATGGTGCCTTACCCTGCATGCAGGCCTCAATCTCTCTGATGGTGGACAAACAATGATATGGTGTGTTCACAGTCCCCTTAAGGTGCCTCATGAAAAAGGCCCATCATGACATTGAGCCTATCGTGATATATGCAGTACTGCTCGTTCCACGGGCCTGTTCCTGAGGGAGTTATGAGAGACTGTCTGTCATTAGCACATCCCCTCAGTAGCTATATATATCCACTACAGGGACCAATTGCTTAAGGTCCACAGATAAGGGATGGGACTTATAATATAGAGGCAGAAGGCTATGTCTGGATATCACTGGAGGTTGCAGGATGGGTACAAGGGCATGAAAGTGTCACACAGGCAATTGGGGAGTCTGCAATATGTTGGTAACAGAGACATGGCCACAGGTCTCCTTCCCTCCTACATCCCAGATATACTTGACCATGCACATCTGCTGGTCACTGGGTGAAGCCCCATCTGGGAATCAGGTTTATCAGGAAGGTTTATCAGATTGAGAATAATGGATGTCATTAAACAGCTGTGTGCTCCCCCTATCTGGAAAGGTGCCATTTGGACCCACAGAGCACATAGCAGTGGGGTTACAGCTGTAGTCCTCAATGGACTATCATTCATGTCCCATAGTAGAGGATAGAAAATATGTCAGGCCACACGATCCATGTAGGACTGGCAATATCAGACACAGTGAGAGGCTTGGACCATGTCATCGAGGTTGTGTGCATGTATCATTCAAACACCCTCTGAGGTGCATATGCAGCTGATAACTGAGGGCCCAGAGAGTGTGTCCAGGCAGGTGTCAAAATTATCCCTAATTACATGCCCTCTGTTTGAGCATATGTGTATCACAAGGCAGGATGGTGTGTCTCAGCAGGCATGAAAAGAGGCTTGCAATATCTCAGTGTCCAACATATTACAATTACTGTGGATTAGAGATTGCCTACACATGTCAGGATATCAGGGCCTTCAATTAGTACATACTGAGGGCTTACATAGTTGCAGAATGGATGTCTTTGGACCTTCTATCAGCAACTGCAATTTTGGGCATGAGGGTGATGACAGGTATCCCAACACTATGGTTTGTGTGTTCATCAGTGAATGGGGTAGAGGGGACCACATTAAGGAGTATTGGAAGGAGAGTAAGGTACACAGTTGTGAACTGGAGAGGTTGGAGAGGCATAGATGCAGGTGGTGAGGATATAATTGAGGAGAGGGTAGCCAGTCACAGAGTGATAGACAGGTGAGGATGTGGGTGAGACAGCTCAGTGGTTGTAATGCAGGATATATGCCCATATCTATGCAGCGCTGGGAGAGGGTGTGGTGTCTCCTTTGTGGCAAGATCTACCTCATACAGGAGGAGTGGTTCTGCTTACCTCACCCACCTTCCTAAACCCTGGAGAGAACAGCATAGAAGCCCATAAAGAGGTCTCATAACACCTAGAACCCCACATGGTGACGTGCGCATGATATCTACTTTGAGCCACAGTGTTGTTCATTGGCTGAGACACTGCAGGCTATCCTGCATTGCTTATGCACATCCTTCTACAGATGGCATGACTGTCCAATAGAAACCTGAGACTCCATTAGCATTGTGATATCCAAGGATTCCACAAGCAATATTATGTAGGTAGTATTCAAAATGTCAGCATCATAGCTAATAGCTACAACATCTGTCCACACTACAACTGTACACAGCTATGTTTTCCCCTGCATATTCTCATGACTGCATCCTGACACATGGAGACAATAGCTCTACATGGGGGAAACCTTGTCACCAGGGGGGGGGGGGGTGTCAGAATACAGGTTAATGCAAGGACAGTGGTATCCTACAGGGCCATTACAGGGATGATGGGGGAATGTGGTTTGGTTGTATGGATGGCTGCAACAGTGCGGATAGGAACCACATGTCCAAGGACACATGCAGTGAGAAATGGCTGGGGGAGAGGTGAGAGAGGTATGATCCAAGCTAGTCTTTGAGCCGAGGTAGAATGTTTCCATCAGCTATAACTCTGGGTTTGAGGCTGCAGGATGGCAGGTATAGCAGAATTTTGGAGAACACATTTGAGCAATGGACAGTGGATAGCAATTGCAGGGTTGCACTGTTAGCCATGTTGAGGCATGGGATGGACAGCTTGCCAGGGGCCTCTGCAGATCAGTGGGGTGCAGTGTTGGATATGCAGCACTAATTCCAATAGGGAACATCATCAAAAGCACATTCCATGCCCCAGTGCAAAGCAATGTCTTACATAGTGGCTGTATCAGTTAGGCCTCCTGGGACTGGATAACCCTGCAACTTAGGCCACAGACAGAAATCGGGAGCTTTTACAAATCACAGTACATCTCAAAAAGTACATAGAAACAGTACAGATGACAATGCACTGACTATTATACATTTTTTTGTTGTTGTCTACATACCTGATTCCCGATGGCTTGTGTCCAGCTCAGGTGGCATTCCAGCAATGTAGATGATGTCCAGCTGCTAGACCAGGCACTCCTCCATGGGGCTGAGTTGGATCTGAAGGGAACCCCCACCAGCAGTGCCCTGGGTATGTGCTTGCTCAGCACTGAGCAGTGACCACAATGAACGTTTAATGTCATTGAACCTCTTGAGCAGTGTCCTGCTCATCCCTCCCCCCCTCATCTGCCACAGCCTCCCTCACACCCTCCAAGATGGCATGCTATGCTGTGACTGATTATTTGAGAGCTGAAGCACCCAAACAGATGTTCATAGTTGTCTAAGACCTTCTCCAGGAGCGCTTCATTTTTTTCAGGAATAAACCTGGACTCCTGAGGAACTCACATCTTCTTTCTCTTCTTCCACAGCTGTCCCCTAGCCATGTGTCATGTGGATGGGCTCTGATATGCAGGCTGGCATCCAGAGGATGTCCCTGGATGCTCATTGCCCCAGCCCTCACCCCTGCTTCGCTCCTGTGCTGACGTGTCTTTGGAAAGGTGTTCAGCTAGGTGTCCTTCCCCATGGGATGTTTCTGGGTCCTGCCTGCAACAGCTCTCTGACCAGACGTTCCTTGCTCATCTGTAGGGCCCATCGCTTTCCTCACTCTGCAGCCCCTGGGACAGTGCAAAGCTGCAGGAACACCTCTTATATTAACGGGTGCTATGTGCATGTACCCATGTGTGTGCCCCATGCATATACCCCCATAACAGCCATTGTTGCCCTGACATCTCATTGGCACCTCACAGACATGGACTCAACAGCCCGACATGTGGCCAACAGGCTAGATCCACTACCAGGTTAAGCCCATAGCATGTATGACCTGTAATATGGCATATACCATTAAGTGCAATATGACTCTGAGAGATGCATCTCCCTGTATGCAAAGGGGTAAAGCTTGTACTGGACCCAGTCTGGTGGGAACATCAGGAGTTATAGAGCTAACCCTCATACACACCTCCTCAGTAGCTGCAACTCCCATCACAATGGTCACACAGATATGACTGCATCATCATAGCAAACATTGTCCACTGACCTCTGCAGCACTGCAGGACAATGTACATTCTTGCACAATGTATATTCCTCCACAATGTACATCAGTCTGCTGGTAGTGTCTCCTACTCTTCAATCAAGATTTGTTCGAACTCATGAATGTTTCCGGTGCCCATGACATTTGACTGAGACCTAGCTTTCTCACACGGTAGCACATTCTGCTCGAAAAGACCTTGGTGGTCCTGTGACCTCATTATTCATTGGTTTAAATTTCAGACCTCCAGTTCATGAGGCAGCAAAAGAGACCCACAACATCATGAAACATCCACCATATTTAACTGTGGGAAGGGTGTTTTTTTTTTCCTTATAACCTCATTTCTTCACCTGTAAATGTATCACCGGTCTGCAATGGCAAAGAGGTCAAGTATGGTTTCCTCTGTCCACAGAACATTTTCCCAGAAGGACTGTGGTTTCTGAAGATGGGTTTGGGCAGAGACAAGGCATGCCTTTTTAAGTCTGTGTTTGAGTAGTGAGGTCCTACTTGTCCTTGGGTAATGAAGTCCTTCTTTGGTCCATGGCATATGGTTTAGGTTGAAACCACCACTCCAGTTTGATCCAGGTCAGCCTTAGCCCCTTTGAATGTTGTACGGGATGTTTCTGCAACAGTCCATGCCAACCTTCAAAGACTTCTAGGATTAATTTCCTGAGAGGTTCTTGAAATTTCCATGAGCAGAGATAATCTTAATATCATCACAGAAAAAAGGACCAATACCAGAATGGAAAAAAATACAACATATCAAAAAACACTATGGGGTATGTTTACTAAACCATCCTAATGTTACCGGCATTAGTTGCAGTGCTAACGTGAAGAATCCCATAGAAGGAAGTGGGCATTTCGGAGCCAAGGCAACAATAGCTGGTTATCGCGCGATAGAGAGCGCCTTGCCGTCATCATGCGATAGTATGTGTGCCGTGGCTCGTTAATGCATGGTAACCTTATTTACATAGCAGCACTGTAAAAGCAGCCAAAGGGGTGTAGCCCACCAGTTACTACAATGACTGTGGAGGCAGGGGTCATGAGTTCAATCCCACAGTGGTGTTCCTTAATTTGGCTGTCTGGGGATATCCTTTTAATTTAAATCAGTGCTGCCAGCAAAACCACCCTCACAGTACCGTAACCCAAGGTGCCTCATAAGGCGCCCTATAAGGCACCCCATAGGGCACAATATAAAGTGCCCTGTCAAACCAAGGCACCTTATAATGTGCCCTATAGGGCGCCTTATGATGCACCTTAGGTTATGGCACTGTGAGGTGTTTTTGCTGGCAGAACTTATCTAAATTAAAAGGAAAAGCCTCAGACAGCCTTATTACATAACACCACTGTGGGATCAAACCCATGACCTCTGCCTCCACAGTCATTGAAGTAACGAGTGGGCTACATCTCTAAAGCGTCTAGCATGACGCTGGCTGGCTACAGAAAGACTGCAGGTCACCACACAAACTGTTTGCTGTGGTTACCAGCATAGGGTAAACCCACCCGTACCCATAACGCACTGCACATGCAGATCAGCAGCCTACATCTGATCGCAAGATGGGGTATGTGCCTCTATAGCACCCCGGCCTGGTAGGGGGAATGGACCGTGTGTGTTACTAGCATAGAGTAGCTACAGACCGTGACATTGTGCGGTTCCTGTGCTCATCCTGAGGGTGAGGTGGGGCGCCCAGCACAAGGTCCGCAGCACATGGCATGGGTGAGATAGGCTGTACTGCAGGCCCCCATCAGTGCCAGGTAGTCCCTATAGACACACCTAGGATACAACTTTGTCCATCTGTATTTCCCAGTAACGTCTAGCCCTTGTGGACTATGATGTAACCAGAATAGTGCATGACCTGTGCAGTTTGCATGGTCACATGTTATAAGAAAAAGAGTGGTGTTTAGACCCAAAAGCGGATTATGTCGCACCACCAAACCTGCCCTCTGTGGGTCAGGGTTGGGGGCAGGATCCACATTCTACATCTCTGCAATAGTGGCAGTAGAGGGGACCATCAAGCCCAGTCCTGCTGGGGAATAGGCACCCTATATTCAAGGTCTTCCTATAGAGTGTAAATAAATTGATCTGTGGATAGTACACTCAATATTCAACACAAGCAGTTATTGTCGCTTTCGCTTGCTTTAACTTCCTGTATTTGCAAATACAGGAAGTTAAAGCAAGCAAAAGTGACAATAACTGCTTGTGTTGAATATTGAGTGTACTATCCACAGGGGAATAGGCACCCTACAGGGCAGTATGCATCATATAGAACACTGGCAGAGAGGCAGTAGACCTGGAATAGCTCAGCTGCCCCCCACCACTATCTGAAATTCACCAGCAGAGGGCACTATCAGTCTCCACCCACTGCACCTTGCAAAGTGTTCCAACCATACACATGCTAACTGCAGACAGTGTGCTAGCTAGTACATGTTCCTGAAGGAACTGCATGCACCCAAAAATGGGATGAGAGCACACACACCAAGCAAGTATGTCAGTGATTGGTCACCACACAAGAGAACTCACAGATATCACTTAAAAAAAAATACTGCATAGCACTATGGGGGAACCTAGCCATGCCATGGTCACTGCTCAGTCAGGGTGAGCGTGACCTCACAGCATGACATGCTGTGGCCACCCTGTCCATGCAGGTGATGGTCGGGCACTACAATGTCCCAGCCATTGCCCTATGCCCTGTGCAGATGCATCCTGCCCAGACCGCTGTGTCCGGGCCATACCCACAATACCTTGCTCCTCATTATGCACATTGGCAGGCTAACACTGGAAGCAGTGCAATCATTGGGGGCTCAGTAAGGTGTAGGCAGCCACAAAACACTGGGTAGACATACACACACTCCCACACCTATTTCAGCATTGTCCAAAGATAGAGGTGGTTGGCAGCCCTGGCCACCACACCAGTCCTGGGCACAGTGCAGGCATTGCTAAGGTATGCAGGTGCTAGTATTGGTACCTGCTGCTCTGCGTAGGGCCCAACAGCCTGACTGTCCATGAGGCTTTGGATAGTGGAGCCTTGGGGGGGGGGGGGTTCGTGCCCCTGTTGGCCGATGTTCTAGGGCAGAGGTTCCCAACTCCAGTCCTCGTGGGCCAAGCACGATTCAGGTTTTCAGGCTGTCCCTAATGAATATGCATGAGATACATTTGCATACAATGGGGGCACTGCATACCAATGCATCCCATGCATATTTATTAGGGCAGCATGAAATCCTGAAGGGTGTTTGGCCCTCCAGGACTGCAGGTTGGAACCTCTGCTCTAGGGAGTGCACAGGTTTATGGTGTATGTGCTCTGTAGGGTAAAATATAGGGACATGGTCTGCAGGAGCCACAGCTGGGACTTGAACCTGTGACTTTCTGCCCTGCACACACTGCCTGTGTGTACTGCACCAAACTGTTGCCACAGAGGTAGGTCATTCCCTGGGGATAACATTACTGTTCATCAGACAGCCCTTTTCTGTTGCACTGCACGCCACCCACCTGAACAGGGCTTTGCCTTGGTGTGCTGTGGGCAGATGCCACTGCCCCCTCCACCACCAGCACCCCTCTACCACCATTCTGACATGTCCTTATGCCGGTGGTGCTAGTGGTGCGCAGTCCCAGGTCATCCAGTGTGCCTGTAGGTGGCTGCCTATTGTGTGGGATCTGGGGTAGGGTTGCCTACATAAACATCCGTGCTTCCCCCCTGCACTGCCTGTCACTGTTATGTGCCCTTTGGGGTACCTGCTGGGTGATGTCCCCTTGGTCAGTTGCTGGCTTGCTGATTTGCAGTTTCTGTGTTCCTATGTACCACCTAGGCATCTGCCTAGTCCACCCTGTGCCCCAGCTGCCCCACTGCATGTCCCGTCTTCAGCCCCCTGTACCCCATTTGCAGCCTCACCATCGTACCCTTTTGTACTTGGGCACTATGCTGTTGCTGCACATGTCTCACTACTATCACTTTTCTGGGTTTCCCTGCCTTTGCTGTACATTGCTGACTGAACTGGTTTCTCTCTCCTGCAAATGTGCTTCTAACGCAAGGTTTTCACT
Source organism: Ichthyophis bannanicus (assembly GCA_033557465.1). Taxonomy (NCBI): domain Eukaryota; kingdom Metazoa; phylum Chordata; class Amphibia; order Gymnophiona; family Ichthyophiidae; genus Ichthyophis; species Ichthyophis bannanicus. The sequence continues at coordinate 167,534,399 of CM066036.1, read as the reverse complement.
GGTGTTAATTTTCAGACCCTGATTTCACGGCGTTAGTGTGCCTGGAGCCTCTCCCCGCCCACTCTCTACCCATTGACCCCTTATCTCCGCCCTCTGGGAGCCTTATCCACCCTCTATGTGCCTTAATGCCGCCGGAGACGTTATAGCGTGATACATGACATTATCTCATGGTAATGCGCCATTATCACGCGATAACATCACATATCGTGTGATAATGTCACCGCTACAACGTTAGCGCTGTTTAGTAAACGTACCCCTATATTTCATTTCAATACCCCAAACTGGGGGCAGAAAAAAATCTTACTGAGTTTCATGAAAATGTTTAAAAAAGGAGAAAAAGGATCTCAGATGAAAACAAGCATTTTTGCATAGGCCTTTATCATTCCAGTCCTTAGCATTTGCTTTGCTGCATCAATGATCCTAAAAAAATTCCTTATTGAAATATTTTATTCTTTAATTTCTTTTTTTTTTTTTTTTAATTCTTTATTTTCGTTTTATAACAACAAAGGAAAAGGAAGACATACAGCTAAAAGACAGATACATGAAATGTAATACATACACCAAAGTAAACCCCTGCCACCCCCCTCCCCCCTGCTTCTTCTCTAGAAAACTAATCATTCCCGAAGCGGGCGTGTACTTACATTATTGTGTTACAAAACCTAACGGTGATCTGAAACATGATGAGTGCACATTATACAGGCATGTTTGAGCAATGAGCAGATTGTACATAATCATTAAGCATCTGCCATTTAGACAAGCGAGAGTGAGGTTGGGTATGGGGAATAGCTCTCCGAGGTATCTGCTCAAATTTACTATATAAGCAGACGAGGTTCCACCATTCATTGACAGTAAGTCGAGAGCTATCCTTCCAATTCCTCATGATTAAGCATATGGCTATACCCAGCATGAAATCAAGGAGAAAGCGACCCTTCTTAGGAAGAGAGGGGACCTCCGCCACAGAGCGGAGTCCCACGATCTTCCAAGAGAGAGGTTCGTGAAGGTGTAAGATAAATTGAATACGACCCCAGACCCGCCCCCAATAAACCTGTAGCTGAGGACATTCATAAATAACATGAGCGAAGGTTCCCACAGCAGTATGGCAAGACCAACACTGGTCCCTAGCAGTGGTGTTCCATTTGGCTATTTTTTCTGGGGTATAAAAGCATCTGTGTGCAAAAAAGAAGAGAGTTTGGGTAACAGAGGCAGACCGGGAAACCCGCACTACTTTGCTCCAGAAAACGCTCCATTGCACAGGGGTTAAAGTGGTTTGCAGTTCGCGCTCCCAGGCTTGTTGGGCTCTAAAAGTGGCCGTATCTGTACCCTGACATAATATTTTATAAAAGTTAGAGGCTACCCCATGTGTACTACTAATAGAGTGAACTATCTCTAATAGCCCGTCCTCAGTAGGGGCAGAGGGCGGCATGATTCCAGCACTTTTGAGGCAGTGTTGAAGCTGCATTAATTGAAAGTAGTGTTTCGCTGGTAACGCAAATTCCTTTTGTAAATCAGAAAAGGTTTTCCAACGAGCTGCAGAGAAAAGCTGTTGGGGTGTCCAGATCCCCCTTGAGTACCAGGGTTTCCATGCTATCGTTCTATTTAGGACTTGAATTCTGGGGTTATTCCATAGCGGGAGTCCGTCCTGAGGACATACGTGCGGGCCCAGTGATAGAATGAGAGTATTAAAGGCCGCAAAAGTATCGACAATCATTGGTGGATGGCGGGTGTCTACTTGATAGGACATACCGGGGAGATGGGTCAACGGAATTGGACTACTAAGCTCCTCTTCTATGTCAAGCCAAACTGGTCTGCTGTCTGTTAAGGCATCTAGCCATCGGGCACCTTGCTTAAGTAGGAAGGCTTGATGATATCTAAGAAAATCAGGAAATCTGGTGCCCCCTCTTTCCTTTGCAGACTGTAGTTTTTGTTTAGCTATCCTTGGTGGCTTGCCCTGCCAGAGATAACGGACGAGAAGGCCCTCAATATCTTTATAAGTATGTAGCGGGAGTAAGCATGGCAGCATTTCTAAAATGTAGTTCACTTTGGGGACTATCATCATTTTCACAGTTTCTAAGCGGCCCCACCATGTAAGAGATAAGGGAGACCATCGATTCGTGAGCTCACGGACTTTGGAGACTACCTCTTTGGCATTAAAACTGATAGTGTCTTCTAAAGGAGAACAGTAATGGACCCCGAGATACTTCACCATACGGGATTGCCAAAGGAAGGGAAAGGCCTGCATGTCAGCCTCATGTACCCAGCGGTTCAGTGGGAATGCTACAGATTTGGTCCAGTTAATTTTATAGCCCGAAAATTGTGAGTATCCGTCAATCAGATCCAAGACAGCTGGAACCGAATCGAGGGATACGAAAAGCATAAGGTCATCTGCATATGCAGAGAGTTTAATCTCCCTATGACTGAAGGGGACACCTCGAATACGTGCGGACTGTCTAATAAGGAGGGCTAGGGGTTCAAGAGCTAGATCAAAGAGCATTGGTGATAGGGGGCAACCTTGACGCGTGCCTCTTTGGAGATTAAATGGCTGAGACTTGATGGCATTTACACAAATATTGGCGACGGGTTGAGTATACATGACTTGGAGATATCGGAGGAAGCCCTCCCCAAAGCCATACCATCGGAGAACTGCAAATAAGAAGGGCCATTCGAGGCGGTCAAAGGCTTTTTCGGCATCCAGGGAAAGACCCACCCATGGATGATCTAGATTGGCAGCACTGGATAACACATGGCACAAGGTCCGAGCATTGTCTGCAGTTGATCTGCCGGGTATAAAACCGCATTGGTCGGGGTGAATTAGGGTGGCCATCCTGTCAGATAGCCGGGTGGCCAAGATCGTTGCGAAGATCTTATAATCGGCATTAAGTAGGGAGATTGGACGGTAGTTGGCGGTCAGTAGCGGGTCTCTGCCTTCTTTCTCAAATACTACCACATTAGCTGCAGAAAAGGATCCCAAAGAGGATGTATCTACCGCAAGGGCAGTAAAATAGAGTTGTAAATAGGGAACTAAATCTGCACTGAACGTTCTGTAGAATTCAGTCGGGAGACCATCGGGCCCTGCGGCACGGCTCGAGGCTGTTCGTTTTAGGGCGGATTGGATCTCTGAAGAAGAGAAGGGTTCATCCATCGCATCCCTATCATCTTCAGAGAGAGTCGGCCGCTGAATGCCAGAAAGCAATCGCTCGAATGTCTCTGACGAGAACTCACATTCAGATTGATATAGGCGGGTATAGAAATCCCGAAAGAGCTCTACAATGTCGGAGTCTGTGGTCACTATGCCCCCTCCCTGTGGAGCTCGAAGGGCCGCTACGCGTTTGGCTTCTTTTTGACCTTTCAAGGCGTTGGCTAAGAGTCGACCGGCTCGGTTATTTTCACGATAATATGTCCCTCGCTGAAGCTCAATACTCTTAGAAGCTGCAGTTGAGAGGATTGAATTATATTGAAAACGGAGACGCTGTAATCGAATTAATACACATGGATCAATACGTGAAGTTAGAACTCGTTCGCCTGCTTTTATTTGTTGGTCTAGTATGAGTAGCTGCTGTTTGCGTTGTTTTCGCAGGCGGATTTGATAGCTAGTGATCGTTGCTCGAATGGCCGCTTTGAAGTCCTCCCACCAAGCCCAATTCGCAGTATCCTGGGGTAGATTAAAATGGAAGTAATCCTGTATGGCTGCTCGAATTTCTAACTGGAACTCTGGCTGAGTTAACAGGGCTCTATCAAAGAACCAGGCCCCCGAATTCCCTTGGGGTGCAGTAGTGAGTAATTGAAAGGAAATGGCAGCATGATCTGAAATATGTTGGGAGTGAATCTTTGCAGTGTCCATCTGAGGAACTAACAGTTTTGATATTAGAAAGAAGTCTATGCGAGACTGGGATTTATGAGGGGAAGAGAAGAAGGTGAAGTCAAGCTCATTGGGATGTAGTAACCTCCATAGATCAACTAAAGCAAGATCTTTGATCAGGGAGGTAAGCGTGGTATGACTCTTGGGGGGACCACTTGTCCTAGGCGGCTGTTTGTCAATCAGGGGATCAAGGACTAGATTGAAATCCCCCCCAATTATCAATGAAGTATTAGCAGAGGCCTGCGCAACCTGAGCAATGGTAGCAAAAAAGGCAGGGTCATCCACATTAGGAGCGTAAAGGCATATACATGTAACTTCAAGGCTACCTATCTTGAGGTGAACTCTGGACCATCTACCTTCTGTATCTGAGCTAGTCGCAATAATAGTAGCATGCAAAGATTTCCTAACCAGTATGGCAACCCCACATTTCTTAGAAACGGCTGGGGAATAGGCGGCCACCATGTAAGGTTTAATATTGAGTTTAAGAGTTTCCCTTGAATTTAAATGCGTTTCTTGGAGAAAAATCAGATCCGCAGCTTCCTGACTTAGGTAGCTTAGGATTTTCTTCCGTTTTATCGGATTATTGATTCCTTTTACGTTCAATGAGAAAATCTTACATGGTGCCATCAATCAGTAAGAGACATTTTAGGTAAGGGCGCTTGAAAACATACAACATAATCAGAATCTGTGCGACAATGACATAATCACCGAGTATTCTGGCTAATACACCCCATATTGAAAAGTATGTACCAAAGTATCTTAGAGAAGAAGCAAAACCCCCAAAGAATCTGGCGACCATATGTCTGCGGGAGGAGGCCCTAGAGAGGAAATAGAAAGACATGAAAAAAAGAGAAGAATCACTAGAGTCCATAATTAACACTGTCTCTGATACTCATCGAGGCTACTGTGGGTAGATGGAGTCGGGTCACAGATAGCATCAAAAGTAAGGCAACAAACTGCCCTCGCCAGACTCTTTGCTGGGCTGCGGCAAATCCAATATGGCAGGTACAGCGGATATGAGAATACTTGCAGGAATAGTCTGGAAGTCAACGCATCAAGTCGGCTTCTTTGGACTCCAAAAACTCCGCTAGTAGATCAGGGTCCTCAAATGTTCTTGTCTGATTGTGAAGCGTGACTCGGAGCTTGGCCGGGTACATCAGGCCATAGCGTGCTTGTAGTTGTTGAAGCCTCGGCCGGAATTCCAGAAAGCGCTTTCGGCGGTCGACCGTGGGTTTAGCCAAGTCGGGATAGAAGGAGATCTTGTGGCTCTCAAACTCCATATGGCCCTTTGCCCGAGAGGCATTTAGAATTTGCTCAACGTGTTGATATCTCAGAAGTCTAAAAATGATAGGCCGCGGGGTCTTCCTGTTGAGCGTTATGCTTGTGGGTACACGATGAGCGCGATCGATCTCCAAATCTTTGGCAAAGGTGATTTGGAGCAGGGAAGGGAGGATTTTGCATAAAAACTCTTTCATGTCTCCCGATTCCGCTCCCTCCGGTATGCCCACGAGTCGTATGTTGTTGCGGCGCGCTCTATTATTGCCATCTTCCACTTCTTTCTGCAAGGCCCGCACCTGACGTTCAACTTTGTCGAGTTTGGACAACCGGGCCGCATGGGAGTCCAATACGCTCTCCATTTTGTCCTGACGCGAAGAAAGCCCTTCTAGCTTGCTTTGCAGCACACCAAAATCGTCCCGCAGCGCTCGGAGAGCTTCACCGTTTGACTGCACGAGGTCCTTGACCCCTCTAATCTCTGCGAGGATTTCCTGCTGCATTTCGGGGCCCTCGCGCGAGGCCAGCCCCTTCTGCGGGGACGGAGGTTCAGTTTTGGAACGTTTGCCGTGAGAAGCCGCTGGAGATCCAAATTCCAGGCGCGTGGGTTTGGTCCCCGCCATCTCACCAATGTGCCCCGGCAAGATCAGAGTAGAAGTTCCAAGTATGTACGGTGTTAATTCAGGATTCTGAGTAGGCCTCTCGGGAGCCTCAGCGTTATGCGACCATCCCGCTGGACATCAGGCTCCGCCCCCCTTTATTCTTTAATTTCTAATATTAGCCAATATACTTTATACACTATGGGTCCAATTCTGTGCCACGAATAGCGGGGATGACCTCTCCTGCCGGCATCTAGCTTCCCCGCCGGTTGTATGGGAAGCTAGATGAGGCCGCGAAAGGGGAGGATCGGGGGCGGCATTAGAGTGGACAGTGGGCGGTCGCCAGCCCCGGATGTACAGTACAGGACTGATTCTAATGTCGGCCCTGTACGTCTGGGGCTGGTGACTTGAAGGGGGAATTTATTCCACCTCCGAGGTGGAATAACTTCTCTGGATGTTGGGGATTGGCAGGCCTGGGGCCGGGAAAGAGCGGCAGGGGGCAGAGATCATTCCCTGAGAGCCCGACCCTGGCCCTGGGAGGCCATATTGGGGGTTGGGCTGTGGGGAATAAACAGTTTGTTCCGGCAGCTGGCATCATGGCTTTTAAACGGAGCCAGGCTGCCATGGCAACTAGACGCCACGGCACCACAGCTCCATTTAAAAGCCCTGACTGAGTTAGTTGGGCTTGCTGTGTACATGCAGGCTGGGCTGAATGGCAGTCCCGGCCTGCGTGTACAGGACTGATCGTGATTCTGATCCTTTGGTGCTAGACATGTCCCACGGGATCAGAATCGCAACCCCCTCTGTACGTCTGCTCAAACTGGACGTACAGAGGGGGTGTATGTCTGGGATGGAATAAGCCTGTATGACTTCTCATCCCACAGAGCATGTACCAGTACTCCATCAAACCAATGCTAGCTTAAATGCTGTAACAATAAGACATGATATTACAGTATATTCCACTTATCTGTTTTCAAAAGGCTTTTCCCCAATGCCACCTATAGGCGACATCCACAGAGTTTCACCAGTGCTTCCTCAGGGGGCTGTTAATATTTATCAACATCCAAAATGCTATGAGGTGTAGAAGACATTATATACATTAGAAACCTCCCTGAAGATTTTTCTTCATTCATCCATCCATCCACTACATCCATCCATCATTCACTACATCCATTCTACCAAATTCTTTTTTTTTATATTTTATTTAAGTTTTCTTGAATAACAATACATATTATTAAGGAAACATTATCACAATAAACATGTCCAATAATATCCAAGGAAGGAATAACTCATCAAAACCCACATCTAGAGAGAGCAATTCCAAAATTAAACTCATTATAATAAAACAGGAAAACAGGAGCAAAATGCTCCACAATGGGGAACACTGATTATATCACCCTAACCCTCAGCAGTTTCCTTTTCAGTCAAAAAAGAGTGCAATTGAATAACATCAGTGTAAACAAAAGTTTGCCCCTCAAAAATAAGTATACAATGACAAGGAAATTTTAAGAAAAAGAAGGCCCCCCAATGCCACTACTCGATTTTTCAATGCCTAATCTGGGTAACCCTGCCTACATCCGGAAAAACTTGAATTTTTTGGCCACAAAATAAGATTTCCCGGTGTTTGAAATAAGCCCGCAAAACAGTTGACTTAGTGGACTCAGAACCAAAGGTCACCACAAGGTTGCTACGTTTGGAAATGACATCCGCAGAGTCTTCAATAAATGCAGTAAGATCCTGTCCAACCAAGAAATCAGATAAAGCAGCTAGATCCTTATCCTTTTCAGAAGGAGAGAATCTAGGAGAAAGATAATACATATGGATAGTGTCTATATTCCCATCAAATTTTAACACTTCAGTAAAATACTTCTTTGACAATATATCAGAAGATAGCAAATGTGTAACAGGAAAGTTCAAAAAACATAAGTTCTTAGCCTGAGACTGATTCTCAAGTACCTCCAGCCGATAGGAAAAAGCTAAGGAATCACACATTAAAACTATATCATTATCAGAACATGACTGGAGCTGAGAATCAGTACGGGCCAGAACCTTAGAAAAAGAGCTTAATTGTTTATCCATTGATTGCATTTTATCTACAACATCGTGAGTAAACTAACATAGGGAAGATACAGTAGAAGATAATCGCATATCAATATTATGAATAGCAGACCAAATATCCATAAGAGTTACTTCCCCAACTTGAGGAGTAGAGGCCAAACCATGAGGTATAACTGGAGAGACAGGTTTAGGGATTGGAGGGAAAACTTCAGGAGACAACTCCAACAAGGTCGAAGAAAAAGGAGGCTGAGGGAATAACGGTGGAGACCGAGAATGAGAGCTCAATGTAGCCCCTTCCGGTGACTTTTCCGGCAGGCAACAGGGAAGTCAAATGTTTGTCCATGGGGCCCACCACCTTACCTCCTTGCTCTTTAGCTCCAGATTTCACAATCACCTTTGCTTTCCGCTTACCCATGGAAAACAAAGACAGAGCTCTCAGCTCCTCAGTTGCGTCCAAGGGTCATCCAAGGGGCGTAACCTGCCCCTTGTGACACGCCCCTTAGGACATGCCATGCAGACCGCAACATGTGGCCGCGTAGGGAGCTGCCAGGTTATGTAGAGGCAGAGGGAGGGGTCCTCCACACTGGAGCCGTCCTCCGTGTGCCTGCCCGATCTCAGCAGGACCTCCAGACACCAGTTGCACTGCTCCTGCAGCTTCCAAAAACAGCCGCGTCTGCTCCTCCGTTCAGAATACTCTCCACACTCCTTCTGCAGCAGTCGGGTTATGTAGAGGCAGAGGGAGGGGTCCTCCACACCGGAGCCATCCTCCGTGTGCCTGCCTGATCTCAGCAGGGCCTCTGAACACCAGTTGCACTGCTCCCGCAGCTTCCAAAAACAGCTGCGTCTGCTCCCCCGATAAGAATACTCTCCCCATTCTACCAAATTCTAATTTATTAGATTCAGATGGAATTGTTCCACCTTGTCCAAATATAAAAATCAGGCACGACATCTAAAAGTAGATTTTAAGAACTGGGTTATCTATACCTATTGTTGAGTGGGCTTATAGAAGAGCTCGCTACAATGATAGAGATTGACTGTTGCACCCATCACCTACCGAACAACTAAAGATGGATAATGATTTTATCCATTTTTGTTGCAAGATTTTCTCCTCTTAGTTATAAATTATAACATATTATCCAGAAACATTTGATTGTAACTCAGGTTATTCCAGGTCTAGTGAACAAGAAAACGAGATATGTCTGGTCATGAAGCCATAATTTAAAGGATATTCTAAGCCTGACCTGACTACGTCCTCCTGTAACTATACCTGTGACACAGTTAGGGCATCACTCATGTGGTAATTGTTTCATTTGTGAGATCTCTTTAGATTTAGTAGAATTCATATATGGGGCATCAATATACCCTAAGGCAGAGTAGAACTTGCATATCATGCTATGTATTCTATGCCATAAAGTGCCAATGTGGGCTTCTTTATATGGGTAAAGCAACATACTTCTTTTATAGTACATATGAGGGAACATAAAAGTAGTCTGCAATGTGCTTATCGGGAGGCACCTATGGTCCAACACTGTTTAGATTAGAGGCATAGGTTTATAGATCTTCGATGTTTTTGCATCAATCAGGTCCAACAGGGGGACAGAGGGACATAAATATATAAATGCATTTGTCCTACAATGTAGTTTTTTGACTCATTTTTTGAGTGTTTTTGCTGAATCAGCAAATTTCTGTGGGGTTATTTCCTTTTTGTAATACTGGAGGTATGTATGTTATGTGATGTGGGGTGACAAGTACTGGACACTTGGAGCACCATTAGATTTGAATAGTGTGCTAAGCATGGTTGGATTAAACTATATTGGTTTGATCAGATGGAAACATTGCCTCAATAGCTTGAGATCAGTGGTGAGAAGTATATTCCTGGATTGTTTCAACAATAAGTGCTGTGGGCTTATTTAATGGTCTGGTAGTGGGAGATCTGGAGGGTTTATCAGATTGTTATACTACCTATAGACCTGTTTATTCAACGGGCAGGTGCTGGCTTTATATATAGTTGACAAAATTAGTTTTTAAGAATGGGAAATTCTATACTGCTTAGGACAATGCAGACATGATGTGGTGTCCCATTGTGGGGAAGATTGGGGTGTGTTTTGATTGTGCCGGCTCATGGACCCGTGATACATCAATCATTTTGGTGCATTATAGCTTAAGTAAAACTATTAGATGGCCCTTTAAACTTTGTGCAAAGTGAGAAGGATATGCATATAAGTACTGCACATGGGAGCTGTGAGGGAGATGTGAAGGAGTAGTAGGACTTGCCAGCTGCCCACGTACTGGCTTGCTGAGGATCTTTGCTGCTGCCTGCTGAGTCTGTAGCAGGTAGACCTGAGGACAATCTGCCTGGGGTGAGGACTCTCAGAGGTTAAAACTTTGGCGGCTGCATTTACCTGGCTGAGCTGTGCGGGAGATGCGAAGGAGAAGGAGGGCTTACCAGCTGCCCACATACAGGCTTGCTGAGGATCTTTGCTGCTGCCTGCTGAGTCTTTAGCAGGCAGACCAGTGGACAGCTTGCCTGCGGTGAGGGCCCTCAGAGGTTAAAACGTTGGTGGCCCACAGGTTGTGAACCCAAGGGGTGTGTACAAAGGGGCTGGACACGCCCCTTTTGTGCCCCTTGGGTGCCCAGGTGGAAGATGAGGTCTGAGAAGATGGTCTTTGGAAAAGCCATGGGGAAAAGGAAGAGCAAGAGCCCCTCGAAGGTGGGCCTAGCTGTCTCTCCGGTAGGAAGAGTAATAGGCCCTATGGATAAACATCTGCTTTCTCACCCAGCGAGTCTGGTTTCCCCAAATGGAGCATTTCTTAGCTCCAGAGGAAGAACCCCACCACTGCATCCGGGTCTTCCATTGTCATCCACTATTGTTTCTGATGAACTTTTGTTAGTTAATGCTCCTATTTCTGCTGTACCGATTCTGAAACCTGTTACAGTGTTTTCTTCTGAAGGGGTTGACCATTTAGCAGCTGGGGAAAGCAGGGGGGAGATTACCTTTAAGGATATTTTGGGTGCACTTAAAAGTATTGATTCCAAGTTGTCCTGCACAGTGAATTCCCTGTCTGATTTCACGCAGGGGACATCTGTTAAGTTGGCTGACTTGGAAATCAGGGTTTTGGTATCAGATAAATCTATTGCACAATTGAAATTAGAAATGTCTTTTTGTTCTGCCATGCATGATAGTTTTGTTAAAGATTCTGTTATTATACATGCTAAAACCAAGGCTCTGGAGAATACCTTGAGGACTTGGAATCTGTACCTGTTAAATTTCCCTTGTACTCATTTATTATCTCCGGATATCTTGTTGCAGAAATATTCCAAGGACGTTTTGAAGTTATCTACCCTATTGAAATATTGCAAGCTTATTATATACCAGTTAAAGTTAATGTACCCCATTTGGTTGGGGGAGAGAGAGTTTGACGCCCTCGCCACCCCGACTGTTAGTCAGAATTTAACACAATTTTTAAATTAAAGTCACTAAATATGATCACTTCCCCCTTCATTGCTATCTTTGCAATATCAGTAATCAGTTCGCTATCCATTTCTTCAGTCCGAGTTGGAGGCCTGTAGACTACACCAGTATGGATGACAGTGCCATCTCCTCTTTCCAACACAATCCACAGCACTTCTTCTTTTCCCCACGCCCCCTGCATTTCAGCAGCTTTAATATTGCTTTTGACATATAGGGTAACTTCTCCTACTTTTCTACCTTCTCTTTCTTTTCTAAATAGATTATAGCCAGCTATGGCTATATCCCATTCATGCAACTGGTTAAAAAACATGTTTCTGTAATGAGTACAATGGCCAAGTCCATTTCCACCATTAGGGCCTCCAGGTCAGGAACTTTGTTGGTTAGGCTTCGAGCATTTGTGCTCCTTACTTTCCAGTATTTGTTGACTGACTTGCCTGTATTTTGCATGGATTTTGTTGTACACGCCTCTTCCCACTTGCCATTGATGTGTGGTTTAAAAGTGTGGCTGTTTCCAATGTTATTATGCTTTTGCGGGGAGTGACATCCTGAACTTGTCCTTCTCCATCCATCACCCCCTTTCCCTAGTTTAAATGCCTGTCCACATACTACCTGCATTTTTCACTGAGGATCCTTTTCCCTGTGATGCAGAGATGTAGTCCATCAGCATAGTATAGCCTCTTGTTGATCCATCTGTTTCCCTAGTCGTCAATATATCTAAATCCTTCTTGTTTGCACGAGATTTGGAGCCATGTATTAAAATTGTTTTTGTGATGCAACCTTTCTGCCCCCTTACGATCAGGGGCGGCCCAAGGGGGGTGCGGGGCCATGTGCGGAGACTCGGTGCGGGGCCTCATTTGCATAAGTGGCCTTATTTGCATAAATATTTGCATAATGCTAACATTCATTAAGAGACATGTTTACTAAACGTTAGTGTGTGTATGGATAAAGACAGACTAAAAGATTTCTACATTACTATAATCTAGTGCCAACCGCCAGGCACATTAGGAACTACTACAAACACTGCCCATTTAGAACCCATAGCAAACCCGCCGTATCCTAACAGCACTACCAGGACTCACAAAGCACCATACCCTACCTATCAAAAGGCAACACTGCAAATATTAAACCAATACATTTCAGAGAACAACAATGCATGACCTACTGGGGAAAGAGAACAAGTGGCAATGTCAAATAGGAATTACATAAACAGAATACCTCAGCTCAGTTACACATGCAGAACATAGACCATCACCAAACAAGGAATCACAATTTAGAAACAGGAAGGCAATAATTAAACTGGGAACCCCAAAAGCCAAACTTGGAATGTACAACAACACTGTAGAAATAAAACTATAAATTAATTTCCTCTTGTACCAAACAAAGCGCAGACGTTAATGATGCACATTTCCCAGAGCTTTCATATTCCAGTTAATAAATTCAAAATAAAGAGATATCTTTCTACCTTTTGTGCATTTTTTTTCAGTTGCAATTGCTCCAGCCACTTTCTTCTGGTTTCTTCATGTTTTCTGCTAACTCTCCATCATCTGCTGTCCATTTGTCCTTTCTTCTCTCTTCTAGTTTTTTTTCCATTCTCTCTCTCTACATCTGCTTTAACATACTAATCTTTCTCCTTTTTGCTCTTTCCTCATTCCTATTTCATCCACTCAAATTTTACCCCTCCATCCTCAATCCCCACTTACTCTCCCAATACCCGGCTAAGTGTAGATTTTTTATCCCTCCCACACAAAATATTTTTCCCCTCTCCATTTTACTCTCCCAGCCCCATCCCATTCTAATCCTCCCCCAACATCAGCTCCCTTCTAGTTCCAGCCTCACCCAGCATCCATTCCCTTCTAGTCCCTGCATCAGCCCATTTCCAGTCCTAGCCCCCCATCAGCCCATTTCCAGTCCTAGCAACCCCCCAACCCAATACCAGTCCTAGCCCCCCCGTCAACCCACTTCCAGTCCTATCCCCCCATCAGCCCATTTCCAGTCAGCCCCCCATAGCCCATTGCCAGTCCTAACCCCCCCCCATCAGCCCACAGCCCATTACCAGTCCTAACCCCATCAGCCCACCTCAAGTCCTAACCCTTCCCCATCAGCCCATTTCCTGTCCTAGCCCCCCCATAGCCCATTATCAGTCCTAACCCCCCCATAGCCCATTATCAGTCCTAACCCCCCCTCAGCCCACAGCCCATTACCAGTCCTAACCCTATCAGCCCACCTCGTGTTAACCCCCCCATCAGCCCATTTCCAGTCCTAACCCCCCCCATCAGCCCATTTCCAGTCCTAGCCCCCTATAGCCCATTACCAGTCCTAACCCCCCCAACAGCCCACAGCCCATTACGAGTCCTAACCCCATCAGCCCACCTCCAGTCTTAATCCCCCCAGCCCATTTCCAGTCCTAGCAACCCCCCAACCCATTACCAGTCCTAGCCCCCCATAGCCCACTCCCAGTCCTAATCCCACCAGCCCATATACAGACTTAGCTCCCCCAGAGCCCATCACCACTCCTAACCCCCCCAGCCCCCCCATAGCCCATCACCACTCCTAGCCCCCCAGCCCCCCCATAGCCCCCTCATAGCCCATCACCACTCCTAGCCCCCCCCAGCCCCCCCATAGCCCCCCCATAGCCCATCACCACTCCTAGCCCCCCCCTAGCCCATCACCACTCCTAACCCCCCCCCAGCCCATCACCACTCCTAACCCCCCCCCCCAGCCCATCATCACTCCTAACCCCCAGCCCAGCCCAGCCTAGCCTAGCCCAGGGAAATTTTTTTTTAAAAAGAAGCTGTCTTCTCCGGATACCGGGGCCGCCGCAGCAGAGTTGAGTGTGCCGCGGGGCCCCCCCTGCCCAGCAGAGCCTGCCCTCCCCTTTATCACCTCTGTCTTCACAGCTTCAGTCAAACGCGCCGGCTTTCAGAGCGCGAAAGGACTAGTTTCCCTTTTGCGGCTCTGTTAAGCCCGCGGGGGCTGATGGGAACTTCCCATCAGCTCCCGCGGGCTTAACAGAGCAGCGAGGGAGAAACTCTCCCCTCGTGCTCTGAAAGCCGGCACGTTTGACTGAAGCTGCGAAGACAGAGGTGATAAAGGGGAGGGTAGGCTCTGCTGGGCAGGGGGGGCCCCGCGGCACACTCGATTCTGCCGCGGCGGCCCCGGCAGCCGGAGAAGACAACTTTTTTTTTTCTTTTTAAAATTTTACTTTAGGATCAGAATGGTTTTTGCGCGGGGCCCCCTGAAACGCGGGGCCCTGTGCAAAAAACATTCTCGCTCAATGGACGGGCCAGCCCTGCTTACGATGAACAGGTAGAACTTCTGAGAATACTATAGTGTTAACAATGGGCTTGAGATTCTCTCCCAGAATCTGCCAGGTCATTTGTACACAAGTAGATGACAGCATCAACTTTGGAGTGCTCACTTTCTGTACTAACTATACCAACATTTTTGGTTCATATTTGTGCTAACTGAAGAGCCTGAGAGGCATTTGACAATCTTCTCTCCTTTGAACTGTGTTGATGCCTCTGATGATGGAATCTCCAGGTCGTAGTAGTTTTCGGTTTTGTGATGTTTTCTTCATATTTGGTGCATTATCAGTAGATTGGGCATTGACTCTCTCATTTAAGGGCCCTTCAGTTTCCATGGATTGGGCACTCTCATTTTCCAAGGCAGAGAAGGAATTATGCAAGGATATCTCTTGATGTACAGGGTGTCTTTGTGTTACAGGTTGCAACCTACTAGAGCCCATTGTGATCCATTTGTTCCTGAGATGTTTGATTCTTTGTGAGAGCAGTGATGGATTTTGTTCAGTTTGTACCCTATAAGAGGTGTGTTTAATTGCAGCTAATTCTTTCCTTATGAATAGCAGCTAACTTTAGGCATATAGGGTAAGTTATTAGGTTCCCAATGATTCTTCTTAGAATGAAAGCACCACAGTTATTGCATTGAATACACGATATGCTGATTACGACTGTTATAAAGAGGTCCTAGGAGAAGGGGAAAAGGAGAAAAGGTGGGTGTAATACCTAACTGAAGGACAGATGTCAATGTATGTGATGATTATATAGGCAATGCAACCCTGGGGTGGGTGAGGTGAGGGGTAGGGTGTATGGGAAGTTAAGTGTCCCTGGCCAGTAGACTTTATATGAAATGAGGGCACACTCAGATATCTGATTTAAAGGCTATGCAAGTAATGTAGGCAGTCTGAATATTCCTAAAAATTTATAGCCAACAGTTACAATTTATATTAAAAAGTTGATTTGAATTATTTATAAGGATGGCAATATTCATGCCCTGGCAATGTCCCAGTTTTTCAACTTATTCCTACCAATTTCTTTTTTAACTGGTCTTCTTTTATTTGATTCATTTATGTGTCACATATCTGTGCATATATCATCCCAACCCATTTCAATGGCCACTTTTCTTTAGGAGATATTGGACATTTAAGAGTTTAACTGAAAGCCTGACAATATTGCTGACCACAACAGTACTCATGCTGAACAACACACTGGTAATCAAAGAAAACTGTGATGATGACAGTTACATTACTCCTTCCCTATCAGTTCTGGGAGAGCATGAAGTCTTCCATTGTGAGGATTGAGTCTTAATTTCTGAGTCATAGCCACACATCCATGAATCATTTACAATTGATAATCATTTGGATGGACACGGGTCATTTTCTACAAATTCCAACAACTCCCTGGCTGCTGGCAGTCCATCTTCATTTTGATCAGGGTCCAGGGCATTCTGCATAGACTCTTCTGACACCATCTCATCCACAAAGTGACAATAAGAATGTACTTTGCAAAGTAGAGCTACTTTCCATGTCCTCAGCAAGTGCATAATGCAGCACACAGTGCTTCAACTTTGTCTTCATTACTCCTCATGTATAGCCTTTCTGAACATTCGTCAGTGTCAAGACTTTGGCAGACATTTTGAACACATTTGGACCAGTCATGGAGTCGGGCACAACTCAGGCATTCATTACCACACACTGCATGCAATTTGACATAAGTTGCTTGGCAGGCATCTCCATATCTCACACAGAGTTTACTTCAAATTGGCAGTTCACCTTTTCCCAGTCATCATCTATGTGACAGACTGCTTTACAGGATAGCCAATACCATGGGATTACAGCAACATACTGTTCAGATGCAAGCACGATACATTCTGCAGATGCACAGCGCATAACTATGTCAGTGCATGCCTGATAACATTGTGGTGCAAGATATCTTGTTCTGCAGCTACACAACACATGTCAATAGTTTAGGATGACACTTTGTATGGCATCTCATTCCTTTGACTACACCACCCACATGTTCACATTGACATGTTTTTGTTGATTTGCCCTAGAGACTGTAAATAGTATTAAAATACATATTTTTCTATGTTCTTATATTACTGACTCACTTAGGTTCTTCATTAGGTTTATATTTGTTCACTGTTTCACACACATGGCTAGTGGTCTCTGGTGATGTGATCTGCATTCATTTAAGAAACATATAATGGGGTCCATTCAATATACCTTTGAATAGGTGAATGCATACTGGCAGCTGCAGCATACTAGGATATACATCAGCAGGTATGTTGACATGATCCAATCCTTGTGAGTGACATGTATGAAACTCTACCCACACTTGTACTGGCAAACATGACTCCGGCCTAACAAACGTGGCACACATGTAGATTCACATAACCTTGATACCTTGTATGTCCACTCACCCCTAACTCTGTAGTATGTCCCTGGCAAACATTTTCCTGGACCCAATATGGAAAACCTTTACTGCATGTTGAAAGATTGTCATTACATCTGCTGTAGACACACCTTCACAGTCTTATGCAGCAGCCCATCACCATGCATGCATTCACCTGGCCATGCCTTGCAAAGTCTGAGGGGATATTGTACCTTAGGCACACCACATCATTTATTGTAATGGCTCCTCTGATTCACAAGATGTAAACTGCTGCATCTGACATGTGATACATATGACATGTCTTTTACTGAGGTACCTCATGACACTGCATTATATACCCTCCTACTCACTCATGATGCTGCCATCCTGAGTAATTGAAACTTAATGCTGACAGCAAATCATAAGTAGAAGACAGATGTCTGACTACCCATGTTTGTCAAATCTACAATGAGTGTACATTAACTCCATATCAAATAATGTGTGTACATCTATGAATTGCTCCTGTCATTAAATATGAGCAACCAGTTAGATGCCTTCAGGCCAGCAATGCAGTGTTACATGGTTCCTCTATGAACTGTGCATTTCTGACAACCAACAGTGATGCTCATGTTTCTTTACAGATGATAGAACAACATAGCAGGAGTAATTGTGGTCAGACATGATAATCTCACTGGCTACTATTCCTTGCTGCAGACAGGTCCAGGATCCCTACAACCATACACCTCTGATCTTTGAAAGCATGTAATATTTAGATCACATCTTTTGATTTGCCTTTTACTTCTGACACAGGCTGCTTCATACAAGGGACCCATTTTGGATTCCCAGTAGCATTCATGGTGCCCACAGACCAAACTATTATTCTTCCATTGCCTTTGAACAGACCACATTTTTGGTATCGGTAGAGAGCAGGGGCTTCTGCATCTGCAGGATTTATTACCAATATCAGGATGTACATATATTTCTGGTCTTGCCTTCATAGTTGGTTTGAACAGCACATTGTGTGTACAAGCATACACATCACAATTATGGCCTGTAGACTGCATGACTGTCTTGCTATATGGCATGCTCCTGCAGGCCATTTATCCATGACACCTGAATTTGACATGTCAGTTGTAGTTCATGATATCTGCAGGTCAAGGACTTTGCTTACTTTACATACATGGAATACATACTGCCACATCCCATTCCTGTGATGCTGAGCGGCAAACCTGTTCACGCATCCTTTTTTTGCTTCATATTTGCAGTATGACAGATAGTTCATTTCACAGACATGGCTGGACAACAGTGGAGTCAATTCATGCAAGTGAGTCTGTGACACCATGACATTTAGTAGTACAGCTGTTGGACTAACAGCCCTAATGTGGCCAGACCCTACTTGGTTTCAGAGTACTTGATGTTTGCATGCTACACCTACATATTTCTCACTATCATCTCCTATCATCATGGCCTACTTAATTTGTCAGGCGATGTATGCATGTATGTCCCACTGACTATCTGCTTATTACAGCACCTAATGCAAATCTGTGGGAAGCTGCTCCAGGGCAACATGACCCATAGGTTTCCAGGATTTGTGGCACACAATAAATCAAATAACAGCAACAGTATGGAGCTCACATGACCTACATAGTCCCAGGACAGTGATGCGATTCATGCTTGTCAGAGTACTTGACAGAACAGTCTTACATCTGAAGATACCTAACCATCATACATTCTATGTATACTGTGGTCAGCAAGTTGGCAGTGTCCTCTGCATTAACATCACTTCCTCTCACACTATCAATTACCTTTAACATCTACTATAAGATATTCACATCTAGATTTTTATAATCCTTTCCCCTTCTTCCCTTACTTGGTCATTACACATCACATCTGTATTTGCTACTGTGGCCTTATCATATGTATAACACCTAAGAACTTAAGAACATAAGATATGCCCTACTGGGTCAGACCAAGGTCCATCAAGCCCAGTATCCTGTTTCAAACAGTGGCCAATCTAGGTCATATGTACCTAGCAGTATCCCCAAGAGACACAGGTTCCACAATGCTTGTATTGGGTCAAGCATTGATATCCTGGGTCCCTTTTTAATAATGGTTTATGGACCTTTCCTCCAGGAACTTGTCCAACCCTTTTTTAAACCCAGCTACACTAACAGCTCTTACTACATCCTCCGGTAACAAATTCCAGAGTTTGATTACACGGTGAGTGAGAAAATCTTTTTTCTTATTTGTCTTATAGCTTCATTACATGTCCCTTAGTCTTTCTATATTCTGATAGCGTAAACAATCGATCTACGTTTACCCGTTCCACTCCATTCATTAATTTATAGACCTCTATCATATCTCCCCTCAGCCGTCTCTTTTCCAGGTTGAAGAGCCCTAACCTTTGTAGCCTCTCTTCATAGGAGTAGCCTTCCATCCCCTTTACCATTTTGGTGGCTCTTCTCTGTACCTTTTCTAAAAACGCTATACGGCGACCAGAACTGCACACAATATTAAAGGTGCAGTCGTACCATGGAACGATACAGAGGCATTATATTATCCTTTGTTTTATTTTCCATTCCTTTTCTTATGATACCTAGCATTCTATTTGCTTTCTTGGCTGCTGCTGCACACTGGGCGGAGGGTTTTAACATGTGATCCACGATGACTCCTAAATCTTTTTCCTGGGTGGTGGTTCCCAATGTGGAACCTTGCATTGTGTAACCATAGTGTGGGTGTTCTTTCCTAGGTGCATAACTTTGCACTTGTCCACATTAAATTTCATCTGCCATTTGGATGCCCAGTCTTCCAATTTATCCAGATCCTCCTGCAGTTTTCCACAGTCCTCTTGGGTTTTAATAACTTAAAACAGTTTTGTGTCGTCTGCAAATTTGATAATCTCCCTAGTTATTCCCTTTTCCAGGTCATTTATGAATATGTCAAAAAGTAGCAGACCCAGTACAGATCCATGGGGTACTCCACTATTCACCTTTTTCCATTGGGAAAATTGGCCATTTAGCCCTACCCTCTGCTTTCTAGGTTTTAACCAGTTCCTGATCCACAACAGTACACTGCCTCCTATCCCATGACTTTTTAGTTTTGCCAAAAGTCTCTGATGAGGGATCTTGTCAAAGGCTTTCTGAAAGTCCAGATACACTATATCAACTGACTTACCTTTGTCTACCTGTTTATTCACACCTTCAAAAAACATATAGATTAGTAAGACAAGATCTTCCTTGTCTAAAGCCATGTTGGCTGTCTCTCATTAGGCCATGACTATCTACATGCTGTGTAATTTTGTTCTTTATTATGGTTTCTACCATTTTCCCCGGTACTGACGTCAGGCTCACTGGTCTGTAATTTCCCGGATCATCCCTGGAACCCTTTTTAAAAATTGGCATTACATTGGCGATCCTCCAATCTTCTGGTATTACAGATAATTTTAATGAAAGTTCACATATTACTAATAGCAGGTCTGCAATCTCATATTTAAGTTCTTTCAACAATCTTGGATGTATACCATCCGGTCCAGGTGATTTGCTACTATTCAGTTTATCAAATAGTTGTAATAGATCTTCCCGGTGTAGCGATATTTCTCTCAATTCCTCTGCAGTATCACCTTTAAATACCACTTCAGTCTTGGGTAACATCCCTACATCTTCCTCAGTAAAGACCGAAGCAAAGAATTCATTCAGTCTCTCCGCTATAGCCTTGTCTCCTCTTACTGCCCCTTTTACTCCTCTATCATCTAATGGTCCAATTGACTCTCTCACAGGCCTTTTGCTATGAATGTACTTGAAAAAATCTTTATTTTGTGTTTTTGCTTCTGTAGAAAGTTCCTTCTCAAATTCTCGCTTTGCCTGCCTTATCAGTGCTTTGCATTTAACTTGCCAGTGCTTGTGCTGTTTCCAGTTTTCGTTGTTTGGCTCTTTTTTCCATTTCCTGAAAGATGCTTTTTTGGCAGCAACAGCCTCTCTGACCTCACCTTTAAACCATGCTGGCAGTTTTTTGGACTTTCTTCCACTTTTCTTAATGCGTGGAATACAGCTGGTCTGGGCTTCCAGAATAGTATTTTTAAACAACACCCAAGTTTGATGTAAGTCTTTAACCTTTGCTACCACTCCTTTTAGTTTTTTCTTAACTATATTCCTCATTTTATCATAGTCTCCCTTTCGAAAGTTAAAAGGTAGTACTGTGGATTTCTTTACTATCCCTCCTCCACTAATTAAATCAAACAGAATGATGCTATGATCACTATTGCCAAGTGGTCCCAACACCCTTATTTCTTGCACCAGATCTGGTATTCCACTAAGGACTAGGTCCAGTATGGCTTCCCCTCTGGTCAGTTCATGAACCAGCTGCTCCAAGAAGCAGTCATTTATTTCATCTAGAAACTTTATCTCCCTAGCATGTCCTGCCTTGACACTGACCTAGTCGATACCGGGGTAATTGAAATCACCCATTATTATTACTCTGCTGTGACTTTTGTTAGCTTCCTTGATTTCTTTGAGCATTTCATCATCTGTTTGTTCATTCTGGCCAGGTGGTCGATAGTATACCCGCACTGCCATCACCTTCCCCTTCATACATGGAATTTCAATCCATAGAGATTCTACAGCAAATTTTGTTTCCTGCCAAACTTTAATCCTTTCTGACTCAATGCCCTCTCTAACATACAGCGCAACCCCTCCACCAATTTTATCAGGTCTATCATTACGATATAGTTTGTATCCAGGTATCACAGTGTCCCACTGGTTATCCTCCTTCCACCATGTCTCTGAGATTGCAATCATATCTAACCTCTCATTAAGTGCTATATATTCTAACTCTCCTGCACACATGTGATATTGGTATCAGGGATGTCCTAATGATGTTTGCTACCTTTGGCAGGTCTTCAGTGCAGATCCCCCACCCCAATCATCTCAGCTCTGAGAAGGGGCATAATAGCTATTGTTCAAAGGAGCAGACACACCACAGAATGCCTTGAGAGGGTCCAGAGCTTGCAGGTTCCAGCACACAGCACCATGACCCGTGATCCACACAACCTCTCCCTCAAGCCAAAGTATTGCCAATCACCATCAACTTCATTCACACCAAATAGCTTTCAAATGCTACATGCATTTCCCCTCAGGGCCAGCCCCTCCCAACCCTTGGCCTTTATACACAACTTCCAGCCCCTTCTGACAGGATATTATTTTGGAGGGGCATTAGTGGCAGGCCATGAGGGCACATGCATGCATCAGTATTGAGCCAGTCACAATGTTGGAAATGCTGGTGCTTGAAAAATATTTTATTGGAGTCATGACTCACCGTACTGTCCCAGCCAGACATGTGGTTTAATTAATGGATAGGCCAGCCTTGATTGGCATTCTTGAGTCTTGAGCTCCCAACCTTGGGTGTACGAGGCAGTTGCATTGCAACAGTGGTAACAGAGGAAGCTGGCACATGGGTGTTACAGCGTAACACTTGATCAAGATATGGAATCACCCTTTTAAGACAGGGAAACAGTCTTCATTCTTTGAGCACAGCATGTCTTGACTCATCAGAGGTTATAGAATACAGTTGCTCAATTTTAATCGTTGAAAGTTTGACAGAACACACAGGCCATGAATGTGAAAGTGCTTTGTGCTCTGTGAAGTGACTACTGAATGGCTGCTTACACCCTTGGTAGGGGATATGCATGCCATTGTTCACATTCATGACTTCCTATGCATTTGGCTGATCCTCTCAGACATCCCATACAAGCATTTGAGTCGGCTCATTCCATACTGATAGCACTTGGCCATGTTGGCATGCTACTGGGGTTCAGACATGTAGCCAAGCTTCTCTCCCCCAAACCCCACCCACAGGCAGGCCACAGCACACTACAGCAGGCCAAACTCTTGGAAGTATACCAAATTTGCAGCTGCTGTCATGCCATCTGCAGGGGCTGCAGTGCTGTATAACACCACAGCTGTATCAGGGAAAGAGGCTGTGTTAACTTCGGTCATGCAACAGACCAATTTAGCGACATTCATACTCTCATTGCTTGGATCAAACATTATGCCTGTGTAACTCTGAGGTTAGTACACATGTCAGTACAGCAGGAGCTCCTGTTCACCCAGATATTTTCTTGGCAGGGGTTTGGTATTGAGCAGTTTGTGCAAGCCACATTGGATGATGGTGATAGGTGACAGACTCAGAAGTAATATGCAGAAATATTTCTTTACAGAAAGAGTGGTAGATGCGTGGAATAGTCTCCCAGTGGAGGTGGTAGAGACAAAGGCAGTATCTGAATTCCAACAAGCATGAAACAAACACAGAGGATTTTTAATGGAGAGGGTAATTATTGTAGTTGACATGAAAGGGAAGGCTAGATAGGCCATGTGGTCTTTTTCTGCCATCATATTTGTATGTTTCTATTGTTCCCTATGCTCCCCTTGCACAATTGACGGACATACATACTGGAGCTGGCTTACAAGGGAGGTTTTATTGCAACATACTGCATCTATAACTCACCCATCAACATAAATCCTTCATTAGCACATAGGCACTGCATTGCCTTGACATGACATAGCCTTTCCTTGTGCCACTGTAATTCAGGGACCAAAGGTAGGGGCTCCATGTGAGAAGAATGTCATCATAATGATCATAAATGATTATTTCTTGACATTTACAAGGCATATTGTTTGTGTGCAATGCTTACACTCACATACATATGCAAAACAACAATTCCACCATTATTGAGGGATTTTATTTAGAGTTGAAGTACATTGGCGCATAACATACATACACCCCTGTCATGTTGCTACATACATCCTTGCTCATATCCATCACCATATGACCGTCTACTTCAGTCATGTTTTCCTCTGTCAGCTGATATACCAGGCACAACCCAGTTTGCTACTCACAATTACTACACATCACTCATATCACTACACATCACTCCTGCACTGTCATGCCTTTTATGAACACACCAGAACCTTTGAGCCTCCTTGAAGACGCACTTACAAATTATCCTAGACTACACACTGACATCAGGGCACATTAGATGAGTATTTGTCTCTTTTACAGTATCATTGGCTGTAACATTATCCTCCCATGTACCGTGTGACACATAAGAACCATTAGGGTCAGTGAGATCCATCTCCTCTTACATTTCCTTCCATGCAGCCAGGGCTGGCCCTAGAGTTGGTTCAGAGTGTTGATGTCCTAGGCAAACCTCAAGATTTACACCCTATCTCACTCTCAAACTCTATTATTTAGCTTTGATTGCCCTGCTTTTGCTGCCCTATGGAAGTTGCTGCCATAGGCAACCGTCTAGTTTGCCTAGTAGTTGGGCTGGCCCTGCATGAAGCCCCTGATATGTGACTTTCAGACAGACTCCCTTATCCTGCATTAAGGTGACTGCCATTTTTGGCCATTAGGATGCACATCTGGCAACTTACCGCCCATTGTCCTTTTAGCGATTGATAAGTGGGACCTTGTTCCCTTAACGCAGGAATGCCTACTCCCCGCTCCATCCTTTATCACACGCAAACACCCTTAACGCTGCAGTTTTCTCTTAATCCGATGTGCCCTTAATGCTCCTTAGTAAACATACCCCTTAGGGTTCCACTCTTTTTAAGGTTTCTAAGGGATATGTTTACTAAACTGTCTTAATGTAGCAGCAGTGACGTTCACTCAATAACGTTACGTTTCACGCGATAACGTCTCCGGCGGCGTTAAGGCAAACAGAGGGCGGAGAGAAGGGGGTCAATGGACGGGGGGTGGGTGGGAAGAGGTGCCTGCTAACACTAACGCCGGCATCTGAAGACCAGAAAATTAGCACCAGTGAAAACCTGGCGTTAGAGGCACATTTGCAGGAGAGAGAAACAATTTCAGTCAGCAATGTACAGCAAAGGCAGGGAGACCTAGAAAAGTGATAGTAGTGATACATGTGCAGCAATCAAAGATGCAAAAATCATATAAAATGACCAGAACCAGAAGTGAAATAAAAAACACAAAGCTGACCAAGAGAAACAATATAGAAAAACCGAAATCAACACCACCATATAAAGAATAAAATGGAGGATTGCAATTCTGGAAGTGTCAAGTCACATTCCCCTCACAAAGTAAATGTAACAATATTGAAACAGTGTTGAGGAGGGGTTAGTGTTGTGTGCATTGGGCAACTTGCAGATGTGGCGTACACATCTGCAGCAACAGCAGAGTGTCCACGTAAGAAAGAACAACATGGTGTTGATGTAAATGGGGTACAGGGGGCTGTAGGAGGCACCTGTAGTGGCCCAGCTGGGGCATAGTGCAGAATAGGCAGATGCCTAGGTGGCACATGGCAAGGCACAAACCGAAAATCAGCAAGACAGCAACTGACCAGGGTTCAACATCGCCCTAGTGGGAGTGCCACAGTATCCCAGGGGACACCAACCAGCAGTTACCCCAAAGGGCACATAGCAGTGACAGACGGTGCTGGGGGGAAGTGCGGATGTCTATGTAGGCACCCCTACCCCAGACCCCACACCATAGGCAGCCACCTACCGGCACACTGGATGGCCCAGGAATGCGCACCACCGGCATAGGGCCATGCCAGCATGGTAGCAGAGCGGTGCTGGTGGCTGAGGGGGCAGTGGCATCTGCCCACAGCATATCAGGGCCAAGCCTCACTCAGTTGTTTGGCATGCAGTCCAACAGACAAGGTGTGTATGAAGAATAGTCATGGGATCCCCAGGGAACAAAATGCTTTGGTGAAAGCAGTTTGGTGCAATACACATAGGTAGTGTGCTAGGAAGCAGAAGATCACAGGTTTAAATCCCAGCTGTTGCTCCTGCAGACCATGTCCCTATATTTTACCCAGTACTAAATCATGGCAATAAAGATGGAACCTTTATTGCAGATAAAATAAACACGCCATAAACACCTATATTTTACCCTACAGAGCACATACACCACAGACATGTGCAGTCCCTAGAGCAGAGGTTCCCAACTGCAGTCCTGGAGGGCCAAACACCATTCAGGTTTCATGCTGTCCCTAATAAATATTCCTGTGATGTATTTGTATGCACCACCCCCATTGTATGCAAATGTATCCATGCATATTCATTAAGAACAGCATGAAAACCTGAACCGTGTTTGGCCCATCAGGACCGGAGTTGGGAACCTCTGCCCTAGAGCAGCGGTCAACAGGGGCACAAACTCCCATATACACTGGCTCCACTATCCAACGGCTCATGGAGAGTCAGGCTGTTGGGCCCTGCGCGGAGCAGCATCTCACAATACTAGCACCTGCATACCTTAGCAATGCCGTCTTTAACTTGGAAACACATTCCACATATATCAAAAGGTTGCTATGATTAATGTCAGATAACAAATCCTAAGTTAAACACAATTTGTTGACAGAGATTCATCATAGCAACCTTTCTGATATCTGTGGAGTGTGTTTCAGTTTTTTCTTCTGACAGTGTTTACCACCCCGGTGAGTGACCCTAACAGTATTGAGTATCATAGCAATGCCTGCACTGTGCCCAGGACTGGTGTGGCGGCCAGGGCTGCTAACCACCTCTATCTTTGCACAATGCTGAAATAGGTGTGAGAGTGGGTGTATATCTATCCAGTGTTTTGTGGCTGCCTACACCTTACTGAGCCCACAATGCTTGCACTGTTTCCAGTGTTAGCCTGAATCTGCACAGAGCATAGGACAATGGCTGGGACATTGTACTGTCTGACTACCACCTGCATGGACAGGGTGGCCACAGCATGTCATGCTGGGGGGGGGGTGGTCACTCTCACCCTGACTGAGCAGTGACCATGGCATGGCTAGGTTCCCCCATAGTGCTATATAGCATTTCTCTTAAGTGATATATGTGAGTTTCTTTGTTTGGGGCGCAATCATTGACATACCTGTGTGGTGTGTGTGCTCACATCCCATTTTTGGGTTCACACAGTTCCTCCAGGAACATGCACTATATACTAGCTAGCAGACTGTCTGCAGTTAGCAGTTGTATGGGTGGAACACCTTGCAGGGTGCAGTGGGTGGAGGCTGACTGTGCCCTCTGCTTGTGGATGTTAGATAGTGGTGGGGGTAAGCTGAGCTTTTCCAGACCTACTGCCTGTCTGCCAGTGCCCTATGTCATGCATACAGATCTGCATTGACTGCCCTGTAGGGTGCCTATTCCCCAGCAGGTCTGGGGTTGATTGTCCCCTCTACTGCCACCATTGCAGAGATGTAGAATGTGAATCTGTTGGTGGGAGATCCTGTCCCCCAGAGAGCGGAGTGGGTTGTGCTACATAATCTGCTTTTGGGTCCAAACACCACCCTTCATTTATAACATGTGACCATGGCAACCACACAGGACATGCACTATTCTGGGTACATCATAGTCCACAAGGGCTAGACGTGATTGGGAAATACAGATGGACACAGGTGTATCCTAGGGGGTGTCTGCCAGGACTACCTAATACACACGGGCACTGATGGGAACCTGCAGTACAGGCTATCTCACACATGCCATGTGCTGCGTACCTGGTGCTGGGCGCCCCACCTCACCCTCAGGGTGAGCACAGGAACCGCACAATGTCACGGTCTGTAGCTACTCTGTGCCAGTAACACACACGGTCAGTTCCCCCTACCAGGCCGGGGTGCTATAGAGACGCATACCCCATCTTGTGATCAGATGTAGGCTGCTGATCTCCATATGCAGTGCATCATGGGTACGGGTGGGTTTACCCTATCCTGGTAAACACAGCAGACAGTTTGTGTGGTGACCTGCAGTCTTTCTGTAGGTTAGACTCTTATAGAGATGTAGCCCACTGGTTGCTTCAATGACCTGTGAAGTTAGAGGTCATGGGTTTGATGCCACAGTGGTGTTATTTAATAAGGCTGTCTGAGGATTTTCCTTTTAATTTAAATTAGTGCTGCCAGCAGAAACACCCTCACAGTGCCATAGCCTAAAGTGCCTCATACGGCACCCTATAGGGCACATTATAAGGTGCCTTGGCGGACAGGGCACTTTATAATGTGCCCTATGGAGTGCCTTATAGGGCGCCTTATGCGGCACCTTAGGTTAGGGCACTGTGAGGGTGTGTTTGCTGGCAGCACTGATTTAAGTTAAAAGGCAATACCTCAGACAGCCTCTTATATGACACCACTGCAGGATCAAACCCATGACCCCTGTCTCCACAGTCATTGCAGTAACCAGTGGGCTACATCTTTACAGTTGCTAGCACTGTGCAGGCATGAACTTAGCATTAACGCGCGTTAACGTTCCACAGCACCCACTATCGCACGATACCGATTCCTTGCAACCTTCCCTCTGGACCGCCCACTACCTTATATGGCATTCTTCACATTAACGCTGCAACTAGCGCTGGTAACATTAAGATGGTTTAGTAAACATACCCCCTAGTATGTACAGTACCTGTGGGGGTAGGAGGGATTCCCAGTTGTTCCCGCATCCTAAGTTCTTCAAAATGGTCAACCCCTAGCAGTCCAATGGTATTACTACTAGATCTTAAGCTGCCAAATAAATAGTGCCACACCTATATTTGGCAGCTTGACCCTTAGCAGTACTATCACAAGACTACCACTAGGGGTCATTAGGCACTATTTTGAACCCAGCAGCCTAGGGAACAGGAATGACTGGAGATCACTCCTGCCCCCAACAGCTGTACATCAGAGATAGTGGTGGTAGCTCCAGGGGGTGCCTTTGGGGGTTGGCCCTTGCTGTGGGCAACCCCCACAGCAAGGCCCCTGTTTAGTCTTCTGCTGGAGATTCGGGTATTTTGTTTTATGTACAACCCCTTTAAAAAGGCTTCCCAGAACATCAGGCCATGTTATGGATATGTGTAAATAAGAGTCCCCTGGGTATAGGAATTCTCTTTCCCTCAAAAAAGAAAAAAAGAAAACAGATGCAATATTTTACCATAGCTTAGTAACTTCCCCTCAGTCTCTTCCCAAGCCTTGTACCACTTTTCTATTCATGATCAGCCTTCACACTTACTTATTTCTTTAGTGTCACCTTGTTTGAACTCAACTCTTCCTACCCTGATCAGTTTGGTTTCTCTTGTTTAAGTCTTGCTGATTTTGAGCTTCTAAGGGCTTCATCCAAAGGGAGGGTGCTCTGAGCAGGCAGAAGACATCTTCCTGGTCTAGCTGGAGACCCTTAGGGATATGTGTGTTAGCAGCCTACTGTGGGACTAATACAGGCTTAACACCCCACGGTAGCAGCTAACCCGCAAAAATATCTGATATTGCAAGCAATTTCTTGCAGTATCTGATTTTCCCACAGTGCAACTCCCTACAGGCAGGATTGGGGTGGGAGAGGGGTGGGGAATGGGAGTGGCTATGGTTGGCAGCCATCATGCGGAAAAGATTTTGTGTGGTGACTGCCAAAATCAGGCCTAATTGCAGCGGCAGATAACTCCTCCTCAAGAGGTGGTGTTATCTGTTCGGAAGGGTGATAACATGGGCCCTGCCATGGAAATGATCAGATCTCCCTGAGCCCCAATCAGGCCTCCTCCCCTACAATATTGTCAGTGCCATGGTATTGCACTGTGACCTCCTTAAATACCGACCTGCCCTACTCATAGGCCCAATCAAAGATGTCCATGATATTGTGATACTGCCCCTAGCAAGAGGCTACAGGGCAGCAGCTTGTGATGGTGGTCATTTTGATTTGACAACTGGATTAAAGCAGCAGCATATAGGATTGCTCCTATCCTGTTCTTACTTTGGACCACCATGGATTTTAGTTAGTGCAGGAGGGGGGGCTGGTGAGGGGTCAGGAGGTCCATGGGGCCCCACGTATTGGCTGGCTAGCCGGGATTTATATTCTTGTAAGGAGAAATGGGAGGCAGATGGTGGGGGGCTGCGGGGCCCCCTCACCCTTTTAAATCTGCATCGGGAGAAGGAGGGGGATTACCTGACTTGCTAGCCAGGACAATTTAAATATCGGGGGTTGTAGCAATCCCCCTGGGCTGTTCCTTATGGGGATCAGAAGCTGTCCAAGAGGAATCAGTGCTGAAGGGAGGCACATTGTCATTCTCATTGATACACCGCCTTTGGTGGAGACAGCAGAGCGGTTTACAATAAAATAACATAAACCCTAGAAAAGAAAAGAACACTAATAATGGATAGGAAAGTGGGGGAGCACAAGATGGGACAACACAAAGAGTGCAGAGATTAGGGGGAGAAGGTAAAGTGGGAAGGGCAAACACTGATAAAGACCACTAAATGGAATTGGATGGAATGTCAAAGGCTGTACAAAATAGGTGGGTCTTGTTGTGCCTTGAATTCTACAAAAGAAGATTCTAGACGGAGGGACAAAGGGAGGCTGTTCCAAAGGGAGGGGCCAAGGAAATAGAAGGCAGAGTGGCGTGTCATTTCCAGGCGTGCCTGAGAGGGAGAGGGTAGGAAAAGGTGATTCATATGGATGGAACAGAGGGATCGCTGAGGGGCACGCAGGATGAGAGAAGAAGCACAGCATTGCAGCACTGACTATTGTGGATGGGGTAGGCCCAATCATGGCAGTTGGGGGGATATGGCAGCGGTCAGGGTACAGAGCTGCTGACATCTCTGTGCACCCGATCACCCGATCCCTTCCCATGGATTTATTGCAGGGTCCCTCAGTACCTGCTTCGGCAGGCACTACAGGACTTTTCTCCGGTATCTGCCAAGGCAGGTAACATGGGGGTCTCTACAGGAAATCCAAACTTTTGTGGTATCTGCAGAACCTCCGTGGTATCTGCAGAACCTCCCGGGGGAATACCTCCTACAGATATCCATGAGGTTTGCCCCTTACCATGCGGTTTTGGCTGCTAACACACTGCATTAGCAACCAGGTTTAGTAGACATACCCTTAGACTCACCTTTGCTAGCATTGTACCTGCTACTGACTCATGAACAATTTCAACTTCAGCCGATTATGCCAGGACAGTGAAACGTATTTCTTCATATGGAGCTATCTATAGACTTTGCATAAATACTTCAACAAATCCTGTAATAATCGTGCCTATACTGAAGATGCAGATACTACATCTGCTTAAAAGCAGTGTACATGTCTACATATAGAGTAAGCAAGTACAAATGTAGAATAACCTATTTTATAATCAGCATATGTACTTTATGACTCCACCTGCACTCCTCTCATACCATGCCCATACCATATCCCTAGCAATGCCTACTAAGCATAAGCTCATGCCTGCCACCATACATGCGTGCCTGTTGCAATTTTATGAGTCATTTTACATGTGTCTATTGCTATAATATACACTAAAGTGACTTTATAAGATTGTTCCCTAAAAGTGCAGCTTTTTCAATGATCTTCATGATCCTATAGGATGCAAAATTCTGATTTTAGTTTCATCCATTGTCAATCAGGACCAATAAAGTATTTTTTTTTCTCAGAGAACGGGTAGGATGAGAAAAGTGAAATAAAAATGTCTAATAAATACCACTAAATCACCATTTGATATATCTATCAAACTAATGTATAGAAAGAACATTTGGCATTTTATTACTAGCAGCTTATCCTTTATTGATTTGATCTTACTCTGATATTTTCTGTCATATAAGTATTTTCAAATCTAATAACTGGGGAAATTTATGGCAAGTCATTATTAGTATTTGATCATCTGAGCTTTCTCATAAAGGAGAAACAATTACTAGAAAAAGAATCAATTAATTAGCTTTTATTATATGCAGTTGTAATGAATTAATTAGCTCTTATGCTATGTGTACTAACCCTCCTTTCCAGTGTAAAATCAGAATTTTCTTTGATACTCATATTTTATTGCAATTTGTTTTGATTTTTCATAACTAATCTTATGACTATATCAATTGTAATTCATTTTAATTAATTTTAATAAATGATAAGGTTATACATCTTCTAACCTGCTCCTTAAATTATCTCAAAATCTTTATGAAATTCCTTCTTCCTTTACTATAATTTCTCCAAAATGCCTATAATTAGTGAAAATAGTAATTATGCAATAGGCTGCCTTGGTAGTGCAATTAACTACTGAGGTATTGCTATAGATCTTGAAGTGCATTAGTGTTACAATTAAGTTTTGCTTGATCAAAAATTGGGCTCCAGAGATATTCATTGATCTTTTTCATGGCTCAGTTATTTCCAATTGCAAATACTGGAAGGTGACATTTAATTTAGCATACTGAAATAAAGCAACAACCTGTGAAATCTGCTTTAACCTATCATAATGGGATTAATGCAAAGTTTATCCAATCGTCATTCAGCAAATCCCTCACATCTAAGACCTTTGACTTTTCCAGACTTAATTTAACTGCAGAGAACCGACTATAGGATGTCAAGATGTCTATATCAGTGAGAGAGAACTTTTTTGACTGAGATACAGCAACATTAGCATAATATCATCTGCAAACAAATGGGATTTTATCATTTCTTTATATGATGTAATCTTTCTTACCTCTTGTGAAAGTTGGTGAATCAAAGGGGTATGTTTACTAAATGGTCCTAATGTTGCCAGCGCTAGTTTCAGCGATAACGTGAGGAATGCCATATAAGGTGGTGGGCGTTCCGGCGTAAAGGAAGCAATGGCCGAGTATCACGTGATAGAGGGCGCCCTGGCCAACATAGATGCGCCGTGGCATGTCACCACACGGTAACCCTAAGTTCACGTGCTGAGCTGTAATCAAAGGGCTAGAGATGTAGCACACTGGTTAATACAATGGCTGCTGATACAGCAGTCATGAGTTCAATTCCACAGTGGTCTGAACCCATCCCTTTTCCCACCTGTAACAGTCAGACACATCTAAACAATCTGCAGTGTCCCCCAAAAAAACACTCATCCCTGTGCCCTAACCTAAGCACCTTTTAGGGCGTACCATAAGGCACATCATTAAGTGCCACAGCAACCAAGGTGGGTCAGAATGTGGCCCAGAGTGCAGCACAAACAGGTGGTACCCTCCAAGGCATCATATATAGGGCACCCCAGAAGCTGGCCGAACCCAAGGTGGTGCTAAAGATGACCCAAGGATATTAAGGAGACCAAAGAAATGTTGGCCAAGGGCAGTAAGGTGCACCAACCTCACAAGGATGAAACGAATGGGTCAAACACAGATGTAACCCTAACACTGCATAGAGCAATAACAAAAGCCAATGAAGAAGTGATGTAAGGAAGTAGATGTCTGAGGTGATTGGCCTGCCAAATCTGCGAGCAGCCCATGTGGCAGCTGGTAAAGTGGACAAATATATCAGGGGCAGCTGTACCGATGCACAGGGTGATGGTACTGTAAAGTACAAAAATGACAGTGTGTGGCAGAGGATGGGAATTGTCATCAACCCCCCTCCCCCCGGTGGCCAGTGGCTGCAAGGGCAGGTTGAGCATATTTATTATTTGTGGAGGCAAAAGACTTTTGGAGGCCAGGTGCACCCTGGTCTTGGTAGTCCTCCTCCTTATAGGAATAAGTTGTGTAGACCAGAATGGAGGGTAAATAAGGCTTTTATTTCCCCTTTCAAGCACTGAGGTTCGCTAGGTAACAGAAAATAAGGTGTTCTCATTCTTTGTCAGGGTCTTTTTTACCAAAGCATAGTTAAACAAGTGAACTGTTACATACTTCACAGCTTCTTGCAAAAACCACACAGGATTTTCCAAACTTCGGAGCAAAGTAAAATTAGTGAGCTTTTTCTCTTTCGCTAAACATGAACAAAAACAATATCAGAGCTTGTCTAAATAAGTTACAGCTCGGGGAGTGACTCAAAACTCCCTGCAACACAAACCGAGCAGTCCATTACTTCTTCCTGGGATAATGTAACTGAGTCCACAGGCTCTACCTGCATGGGCTCTGGTTCATTTGTGCCTCCCTCTGTACTTGACCTTTGCCTGGCTGCTGTGGTTTGAAAGTCCGTACTTCTTCTCCCTAGCTTCCAGCTAGGCTGTTCTAGGGTTTTCAGGTAAATAGCAGGGTTTGTCCCTATGCCCCTATGGGATGGCTTAAAGAACTCCTGCCCGCTTCCTTTTCTCTCAGACTGGTTATCTGGTTCTAAAGACGCTCTAGGAGCTGGGCCTTTCTTTGGGAACAAATAGTCACCGTACCTTGGCTTTGTGAAGTCAGGGCGTCTCTTACTTGCCCACTCAGGCACCGCTCTCTGGCAATGGTCTCCTTGGCAGACTCCCTCTGGAAGCCTCCTGGATACTGTCTGTCCTCTCTGCAGCTTGGGAAGACCCTGTAAAGAATCCAGGCTTCTTGGCTTCTTAGTATAAGTCAATCTCCTGTCAGGACTTTTTCTCCCAGTACCTTTTAATCCTGTTTCAGACCCTCCTGGTGAGCAGAGGCCTCTCTCCCGGCTGGGCTCTCTCCTTCTGAGCTCTCTGCCTTTGGGATTTCTTCCAAGCGGATCTATTTCCGGTCTGTCTCTCCCAGGTCTCTCTCTCACTCCGGCTCTTTTGGGTCTGCTCCTTTCACTCTCTCTTTCTGAGCTCTCCTCTGAGCTCCCTTCTGAGCTCCCTTCCGAGGTTCCTTCCTCTCTCCCTTCTTCTAAGTTGGCTCTCTGCTTATAAAGGCCTTTTACTTTTGAGTTTCCCTGGCTACCCCTCAGGAGGAGCTGATTAGCTCCTGCACAATCAGTACCCGGGTATGTTAGCTCAGCCTCTGTAGGTTCATGCCTGCTCCCTCTAGCTGCTCTGCAAGGGAACTGCATCTTCTGCACGTTAGCTGCTTTGTAAGAAACCACGTTTTTTTCTAAGTTCTTGCTTTCAGTGGCTTTAGCCCTATCACACATCCCCATTCTTAAAATATTACGGGCTGGCTTTTCATCTCTTCCACAGCACATAATTTGTGACATTGCATCGGCATTGTAATGCATCTTTCCTGCTCTATGCTCGACCTTATATTCATAGGGCTGCAATGCCATATACCATTTAGTTAGGCGACTGTTATTATTCCTCATGTGGCTTAACCATTTAAGTGGGGCGTGATCAGTGATGAGAATGAATTTTCTCCCTGTTAGATAAAATTTCAGGGCTTCAACTGCCCATTTAATCGCCAAGCATTCTCGTTCGATTGTAGAGTACTTTTGTTCGGCCTGAGATAACTTTCGACTCAGGAACATGATTGGATGTTCCGCACCCTCATGCATTTGTGAGAGGACGGCGCCTAAGGCAGTTTCTGAAGCATCTGTCTGGACCAGAAATGGTTGGCGGAAATCCACGCCTCGTACTATTGGTGCTTTGCACAAGTTCCCTTTCAGCTTCTTGAACGCTTCGTCGGCTTCTGAGGACCACTGTATCCTACTCTGACCTCCCGTCACTGCACACATCCTACCACATCTGATTCCGCTGGATGACACGTCTTCACCATCATATACCACACACTGACATTGCACCATTTTATGTTGGCAC
The DNA here is from genome assembly GCA_033557465.1 of Ichthyophis bannanicus. Classification (NCBI taxonomy): domain Eukaryota; kingdom Metazoa; phylum Chordata; class Amphibia; order Gymnophiona; family Ichthyophiidae; genus Ichthyophis; species Ichthyophis bannanicus. Next base: position 167,499,121 of record CM066036.1, on the reverse strand, counting down.
CCCCTTGTGCATTGGTACAGCTGCCTCCCACATTCTCATCTGCTTTACTGGCTGTAACATAGGGTGCCAACGGATATGGCAGGCCCATCAGTTCCCACCTATCCTTCCATCCATCACCTTCAGATTGACTTTCCTTGCTACTCCTCTATCCATCATTAGGGTTACAACCATTTTCGGATGTTAAGGTGCATGCTTGACACCTTAATGCCCGATTTCCTATTAAAGCATGTTAAATGGCCCATAGCGCCTTTAACACCCGAAGACCTCCTACACACCCAGCACCCTTTTTGCCTGTAACACCCCTTATCACTTGCTAATGCCTGTTCCTTTAATACCCTTTAGTAAACATACCCTTTTGAGTCATGTTGGCCCACAGTGGCCTTCGTCTGTCACATACCAGAAGACTGTGTCCCCCTACACAACATTTGGCAGTGAGCATTGTATTTAGTGCCATGATGGTACTCCCATATTATGTCATGTCCCTGACCATAGACACTGCGGAAATGTCCAGTGCAGCACATGCCCTCTCCCATGCTTCTGATGCAGTCTCCCCCACCCCAAGAGCATGTGGAAGCATGGCAGGTTGGACATGGGGTTAGATGTTGGTACAGTTGGTGGCTACACATACACTGCCATCCTTGGTCTCTTTGTACTCTAACAACATCCTTGTGGCTCTCTCACTTGGTGCCCGTGAAGAGTGGGTGAGGCTATCATGCACGGCCTGTGATGTGAAACATGTAGGGACTGAGTAGGCCCTCATAGCTTCTGTGCAACTGAACATATCCTCTGGCTGGCAATGACACTTACCAGGGGCACATTCAAAACATGTATGGGACTGTTCCTCCCATCCTCACCCCAGCATTCACCTTCAGGCACTGCTTTCCCACATGTTGTCAGGTGATGCAGAGACCAAAATGATATCCTATGGCTAATTCCTCCTGCTGAGATCAATGACCCACCACTGTCACAATCAAACAAACAAATTCATGTCATCTCTGTAAACAAAACAGGTTGTTGTTTTGGAGTAATATGTAATGTACTCCTAAATGTTGTGGTCAATGATCAGTAGACAGTGTTAAGATAGTGTTTATTGTGTGCAGATGTGCATGAGACAGGAATGCCTGTATGTACATACTGTGCATGGAGCTAAGAGACTCCCAGATTGTACTCCTTGATTGCAGCTTAGGACAAGTGCAAACTGCATGGAGCTATATCGAAAAAATATTTCCTGTCTCACCAATTAAGTGACTAATGGACATTCACAGATGCCAATCCTCCACGTGAGCCTAGCTCCCAATAGGCTTCAGCTGCACTGAGGGGGCTGACAGTGTTGCCCTGGATACAGCTATCATGGTAGTTGCCATTAATCAGGCCTCTCACCTGTACAGAAGTCCACAAAAAGCACTTAGGGGGATGTTTACTAAAAACCGGAAATGTGCGCGCCGCAAAAGAGCGCACGGAAACGCGGCACTGAAACGCTAATAAACGCTAATAAACGCCCCGCACACGTGCGTGTCATCCCCGCAAAGGTGCGCGGCACACTAACGGGCCCCGTACAAGTGCGGGCCCGCAAATGTCCGATAGAGGCGTGGAACGGCTAAAGGAGGGCGGAGGAAGGCTCCGGAGGGGCAGAGGGACGGGGTCAATGGGTGGAGAGTGGGAGGGGAGAGGCTCCCCGCACAGTATCGGGCCCGAATTTGCATGTAAAAACTACCGCGAGGGAAACACTCGCGGTAGAAAGCATTTAAAGGGAAGAGAAACCATTTCCGTCAGCAATGTAATGGAAAACCGGGGAAACCAGCAAAGCGGGAGCAGTGTGATACATGTGCACAGCACAAAAGTGCAAATAAAAATAGAAAATGACCACAACAGAACTATTAAAAATAGTAATTCAGCTGGGGAACAGTTATAGTGAAGGGAAAATACAGAAAACACACCCAGCAAAGCTCCAGAAAAAAGAAATGAATTTTGGAAGGGTTTACGGAGCGGAGACTCTTCCAAAAAACATTTCCTTTTGTGGAGCTTTCCTGGGAGTGTTTGCTATGGTTGCCCATTAATATCACTGTTGCCCAGCATGGTGATATTTTGTCCCCCATTTCCCGTGGTCATTTCCAGGGTTTATGTGCACGTTTGTCACCAGACAGGGTGCATATGCCCACAGTAAATTTGCGTAGAGCAGGGTTTGTGACTCCATCCTGCCAGGCTTACTACCTCCAGGGGCTGCACTGTCTCTGTGGCCATAGTGTGGTGCAGCGGACAGAGTCAGTACCTCTAGGACCAGAGGTTCAAAGCCCAGCTGGGGCACTTGCCAGCCCAGTCCCTATATTTTACCCACCACTAAACACAGATAGCACAGACACCCCTGTATTGCAGGGGACATAAGCATGGGGAAAACACCCATATTTTACCCAACAACGCACACACACCACAACAATGGGCATTACCCACAGCCAAGTACCCCAAATGCAGTCCCATACTGCCACATTCCAATCAGGTCACCTGCTTTTTATGGGAGAAGCTCATGCCAGCATGTTGGCGGATGAGTACATGTGGTGCAGGGGGCAGTGACTGCTAGCGACAGAAGACAGAGGCCTAGCCATGTGCAGGCTGGCACAGTCCACAGCAACAGACAGGCCCTGCCGGATCCACAGTCATGGACTATCCAGGGAATTCAGCCAAGCTGTGGCTACATGGTGGTGCAGTGCACACAGACAGTGCATGCAAGAACAGAAGGTCACAGGTTCAAAGACCAGCTGGGGCTACCAGCAATCCTGCCCACATATTTTCCCCACAAATAAACAGTGACAGTAAGGACACACCTTTGGTGACAAGGACATATGCAATGGTAATACGTCTATCTTTTACCCCACTGAGCACAGACACCATGAACAGGGGCAGAACCTACAGCAGAATCCCCCAAATGCAGTCCTGGTGGGCCACACACCAGTCAGGTTCCATGCTGCCACTCATACAAATGCCTGTGCTGTATATCTATGCACCACCCCCACGGCATGTAGATGTAGCTCATGCATATTCATGAGGGACAGCAGGAAGACCCGAACAGTGTGATGCAAAACTGGGCTGGAGTGGGGAAGCGCAGCCGTAAAGCAGCAGCCAACAGGGGCAGCACACCCACACCCACACCCACAGGCCCCATTGGCCAATGTCTCCTGTAGAGGCAGAACATTGGACCCTGCGTGCATCTCCCAATATCAGCACCTGCATACCTTAGCAATGTCACCCTACACCTGAGGTACACAGCTCTGAAATGTTTGCTAAGAGTACAGGCTGATAGATATCCCTACGTTACGCACATACTGCTAGTTGACCCCATCCGAACAATCTGTTTGGTGTCTGCGGTGCGTGCTCCAGGCCTGGCCTCTGACGGTGTTCACCACCCTGGGGAGTGACCCCCAGCAGTACTGCGTACCATATCCATGCCTGTGCCGTGCCCAGGACCGGTGTGGTGGCTAAGGCTAATCACCCCCTCAATAGTAGCACAATGCTGGCATAGGTGTGGGAGTGTGTGTCTGTCTATACAGTGTGTGTTGGCTGCAAACACCTTCCCCAACCCACACTGCCAGCACTACTGCCAGTATTGGCCTGCCAATGTGCATAATGAGCAGCAATGTACCATGGGTATAGGTCAGACATGGTGGGCTGGCCAGGATGCATCTGCACAGGGCATAGGGCACTGGCTGTGACATTGTAGTGCCAGGCCACCACCTACACAGACAGGGTGACCTCTGTATGTGCTGCTGGGGGAGCACTCTCACCCTGAGTGTGCAGTGATGACAGCATGGCTAGGCACCCCCATAGTGCTGTATTGTGTTTCTCTCTTGTGATATATATGGGTTTCCTGTTGGGGCCTCCTCACAGAACTCTCTGCTTGTGTGTGCTGCCAACCCAGTTTTGGGTGCATGCATTTCCATCAGGGTTAACCAGCAGACTGTTCACAGCTGGTATGTGTCTTGATGGAGTGCCTTGCAGGGTGCAGCGGCTGATGGCTTGCTGCAGGTGAATATCAGATAGTGCTGGGGTGCATCTTTGGATATCCAGGCCTAAAGTCTGCCTGATATTGTGTTATGGATGTGTGTGGCGCTGCTTGGACTGCCCTGTATGGTGTCTGTTCCCCAGCAGGACTGGGGTTTGATGGTTCACTTTGCTGCCTTGGGGGGGGGGGGGTTGGTGGTGGTGCTGGTTCTTTGACCACCTAGGGGTTCTTGGGGGTTTCCACTAACTGAGACAGACAGAGATATCCAACATGTTTCTGCAGCATCTTCCTATCTCACAAGTTAGTACTGTTTTGGAGCTCTGTCATGGCCTCATCCAGCCATGGCTGGTGTTGTGGACCTGGTCCTGGCCGCCATATCACACCCTCAGGGTGAGCACAGTACCCGCACAATGTGACGGTGTGTAGCTACTCTTTGCTGGTAGTCTACCCGCTCAGGACCCCCTACCAGGCCGAGGTGCTGTGTGGGTGCACATGGACAATTCCCCCTACCAGGCCGGGTAGCTGTTGGGGTGCATTCCCCATCTTGTGTGCATCTGTGGACAGCTGATTTGCATGTGCAGTGCATCATGGGTACGGGTGGCCTAACCCTATCCTGTCTACAACAGCAGACTGTCTGTGGGGTGACGTGCAGGCTCTCTGCAGCCAGCCAGGGGCTTGCTGTCAACTATAGAGCCGTAGCCCAATGGTTACGTCACTCCCTGTACAGCCAGAGGTAATGGATTTGAACCCACAGTGGGGCCCTTTGATAGGGCTATCCACAGCTTTATTTTTATTTACTGTACATATGTCTATGCCGGCAAAACCACACACAGCTTACTATACCCATTAGGTGCCTCTGAGGGTGCTTTATAGGGCGCCCTATAGGCCATCTTATGGTTGCCATCCATATAGGGTGCACTATACATTATCCTGTGTCGCAACATACATGGTGCCCTATAGGGGACATTCTAGGGTGCCTTGGCGGACAGTGCACTGTAACATGTGCCTTACGGGCATCCGTATGTTAACACACTGTGAGAGCGGGTTTACTAGTGGTGGGAAATAAAATATAAATGGAAGGCCTCCTACAGCACTCCTCACCATGATACATACTGCCCCAGCCAGCCTTGTTCACTGGGCACTGTGAGAGGTTGAACCCCTGGCCCCTGCACCATTGGTCAGTGTCCTAACCATTGTGCTGTGGCTCTGTTCCTGTGTGTGTGCATCCGCACGCAGCCTTGTAGCCATCAGCGCGCCATCTTGTGGCGCACTAAATTAACAGCGCGCCGCCTTATGCCGCACAACATGGATATGCCCCTAAAATAGTGCCTCAGCCAGCTGTCTTCAATGGGCACTGTGGGGAATTGAACCCATGATCCCTGCATGAGTGGTCAGTGTCTTAACCATTGTGCTATGGCTCCGTTCCTGTTATTTGCACATCAGCGCGCCACTTCTCCCTCCCACTATTGGACTGCCCCCTCACACATCAGCGCGCCGCCTTCTGCCCACTGGCTCGCCGCCTTCTGTTGCCCACATTTATCAGCGCACCGCCTTCTGCCACCCAAATTTACCAATGCGCCGCCATCTGCCGCCCACACTAAACAGTGCGCCGCCTCATGCCGTAATAAAAATAACAGTGCGCCGCCTTCTGCTGCCCAAAATTAATATGCCTCCTAAGCACTTTTGCCCATAAATGTTGGTGCCTCAGCTGGTCTTTTTTGTTGAGCGCAATGGGGGTTTGAACCCCTGGCCCCTGAACCATTGGTCGGTGTCTTCACCGTTGTACTATGGCTCTGTTGTTTGGTTTTGTAGCAGCGCCCCACTTAGCCTTCCCACGCGCTAATGTGGGCCCCGCACATTAGCGCGACGCACACACATACGTTCTGGTTTTTTGCTTTTTTCTGCCTGGCCCGCCCACTCCTTATATGGCACCAGCACACTAACGGGGACCCGCACAGCAACGGAGTTTAGTAAACATACCCCTTAGTGTCTCGCAAAAAATCCACAAAGCACACAGTGGCAAGAAAGTAATGTCCTTTATTCGTAAAACTTCTACACAGCCACGTTTCGATGTAGCCTTCATCAGGGGGTACCTCAAAGAGAACAATAATATGTACATAAACAGTCACATAAAAATACTCAAATGTAACCAAAAACATAATAAATATAAATAAATGAGCCAATAAATAAATGCATGCATTAAGAAATACATAAAAACCATAGAAAAACATCAAGTAAATGAATGACAAAAATAAGTCAATACACATCAATATAAAACAACAACTTATACACAAGTAAAAAGAGAAAGACAGTATCACTCATAATTAACAAATTGAACAGTTTGATGGGAAGAAAAAACGATAAAGTATAAACAAGGATGTCGGAGAGTGGAGGTAAACATATCCAGATGACTATTTATATATTTATTTTTTATTATTCTCTTTGAGGTACCCCCTGATGAAACATGGCTGTGTAGGGGTTTTGTGAATAAAGGACTTATTACTTTCTCTCACTTGTACAGACAGGTGTTTTCTGAGGCTTGGGGGCTCAGTCAGTGAGAGTTGCTGCACACACAGATGTGATGGAGCTCTTTCTGGCAAGAACATGTCCTCTCATCTCACTCTAGTCAAGCCAGCAGGCGAAATGGGAACTTTACAACAGTGTCATGTTGGGAGGTAAGCAGAGGGGCATACTGTGGGATGGGGCTTGATGATGCTGTTACTGGAAATGCATCTCAGGCTCACAGGTTTGGGAACAAAATGTGTACAGGCACAGCTAGTCAGACAGTGACTCCCACAGGTTGCAACTATTTATTAACCTTCTCCCCATAAATGGTGTCTCACATAATATGTAGAATTGCAGAAAAAGGTGACCATGCAGCATGTTGTATGCATAGCCATAAAGCGCGGGCATCATATACACGGACAGTGCACTGCTGCAATACACAGTCCTCTGGACACACACACACACACAGACATGACCCCTCTGTCCAAAAGAGATGTAAGTTGGCATTCTTACCTGGCCCTTAGGCCTCCTTTAATGCTTGGATGTTGTGAATGCCCACTCTATGTGTGTGCAACTAAACACATCTTGCAAGGGCATACAGCCAGTGTTGTTGCAGCTTCTCACTATCTAAGGTCCCGGTGACTTAGTGGAAGCATATGCTGTTGAGGGAAGGGGAAGCAATGGAGATCCAATGCTTCCTCTTATCCTCAGACATTAACACCCACTAAATGTGTGGGTGCTAGAAACGTGCTCTGCCAATCAACATATGTTGGCGCAGCTTCTCAGTGTGGCTGGAGAATATCAGGACTCATGCTGGACGAGATGGGGAGGGGTGTACCTGCAGATACAGAGATGTAAATGTAGGATAATGTTAACACCCCTGGACATATTCTTCTGGATCCACAGACTGGTCTTGAACCTGTGACCCTTCTCTCTTACACAAACAGTGGCCATGTATTAGGAAATGGCTAGTGCTGCTGAATATCACCAATTAATGCTGCTATACGCCTCGATACTACCCACTTAGCATTGGGGCATGTTGTGGGCATGTCATGGGTGGTGACAGTAGATAACCGAGTAATGGCGATATTACATTGCTACCCTGTTAATGACCTGTGGGTAAAACTAGGTGTAGCAAAAGCTGTCCTAGTTTTACCAGTGGAGCTAACTGAGTAGTTGCACGATATTGCCACTGCCCGATTAGCTTCTGCGGCGTTGGAGGCTGTGTAGTGACCCCAAATATTAAATTCCAGTGCCGCATATGACCCCAGCATTGAATATCTGGGAGTAGATGTTGGCGGCAATGGCTATGTGTCGTAGCGGCACATAGCCGTCCCAATTGAATACTGGGCTCCTAATGTTTAGGTTGCAAGTGGACAGGTGGGGCACAGTGTCAGCACAGTGGAATCTGCAGAGCTGGCACATAGTTCTCACGATGCACAAACTGTCTCAGCACAGGATCACCTACTGGCAGTTCAGTAGGTGGCATTAAATGCATCCATGCTAAAAGCACACACAGTATGGGCTCTGCTTTTTACTTGCCAGTGACATGCTTGGCATGCTCCTAACAGCAGACAAGCAGCATTGCACCTGTCATGGAGGGCTGAGACAAAGGTTTTTTCTACCACAGGCAAAATCTGCTGCCGCTGTCACCCCCGTCACCACACAATGCTAACATGGCTGCATAGTGGCAGTGGTGGTGGCAACTATCCTTTGTGACAGTGGCAGCATGTATGTGTGTTGCCGCTGTCATAGCAGAGTCACACTGGCCAAGGGATTGTGATCCCTGGGCGGCCACCTAGTACACCTAGAGGACTGGCCAGCTTCGCTAAATCACTCACATGATGTAGTGTTTAAACCGTGAAAACGGCTCTTTCCCTACAAAGGGTTCCAGACAGCTGTACCTGTAATTTATTTATTTATTTGTGCTTTTATACCACTTTTCAGGAATCAATGCGGTTTACAATAAATTCAAAAAACAAAAGCAGAAGTTACATTGAACAGGATAGATAAAGTGCATAAAAACATAAGCACAACATTATCAACTTTGTATAGAAAATTATATAATCATGAAAATTGATATAAATAAAGACTGATTAAATAAAAGTCTCCCCAAAATAATCCTTGAACAAATGAGTCTTTAAAAGTCTGCCAAAGTGTTTGGATCCTTAGCAACTAGTAAGACTTGAGGCAGAGAGTTCCATAAAATCGGTGCATAAAGGGAAAAAGCTCTCTTTGAAGTTGAAGATTTGCATGTTCTATAATCGTTAGGAACCACTAGAGAATTTTTATTTCCACTTCTCCAAGGTCTGTTTTCTGGAGAGATTAGAATAAGTAACTAGCTGATTTGGTGCCTCTGAGTTAAGAATTTTGAAAGTGGTATGAATGGCCTTAAATTTTAATCTGCTCTCTATTGGAAGCCAATGTAAGTGTTTAAGGATTGGAGTGATATGATCTTTGAATGAGGCTTGAGCTATTATTCTGGCCGCTGTATTTTGAGCTATCTGAAGACGGTGAATCATTTGTTTTGGAAGCCCGGTGAGTAAGGCGTTGCAGAAATCCAAATGTGGAAAGATCATTGCTTGGATTGTTGATCTAAAATCCTTTGTGGAGAGTAGAGGTCTTAAAGGTTGCAGCATTTTTAGCTTCGAGTAGATGGATTTAATTATGTTGCTCACATGCTTGGAAAATTTGAGCTGAGGGTCAAGAGTGACTATTAAATATTTAACCTCTTTTTTAACTTGAATCCTTTCTTCATTTAGTATGATTAAATCTGGGGGAGTGAAGTTGTCCTTAGTTATAAATAAAATTTCTGATTTTGAATGATTTATATGAAGATTGTGTTTCCCCAACCGGGATCTGATGTTGATGAAGCACTCTTCTATTTTCTCCAGAGATAAATGATTAGGGTTAATTTCTGTATAACTCATAATATCATCAGCATACAAATGATAGAATATGCCATGATCTTTAATTATATTGCAGATAGGCTGTATGTATAGATTAAAGAGAAGAGCTGAAAGTGCTGATCTTTGAGGTAAGCCTATCTTTTGGAAGAATGGGTTAGATATGATTTTACCAACTCTAACTTGGATGCTTCGGTTTGACAAGTACGACTTAAACCATTGTAAAACTTTGCCTTTTAGACCTATTTCCTGTAGTCTAATTAGAAGGTAATCATGTATTATGGAATCATACGCCGCTGTAATGTCCAAGAATATTAAGATGAAACCTGTGTTAGATTTTTCTAGGCCTTTTAGGAGCTTCTCAGTTAAAGTAAGGAGAGTCTCCACTCTGTGTTCTTTTCTAAAGCCGTGTTGCTGAAGATCAAGTGGAGCAGAGCTGTCAACTTGGCTTTGTAGTTATATATGAAGTGAAGGCCACGTGGCCAAGTCCATGCCGGCCGCCTGTAACTGGGCGGCATGGCGAGAAGCGACGGGGGAGATACACGGGGGGGGAGGTAGTAGGAGAGACCCTGATGGTGGCGCATCTTTTAAACTCATTGGCTACCACTCCGCGGGAACCCAGGAGGGAGCCAATGAGTGGAGAAAGGAAGAGGCGGGACCAGAGTCTGCCCCTGTGGCCCCCAAGCGAGCAAGCGAGGAGCCCGGAGGCCAGTGTTGTGGTCGCGGAGGACAGCGGGATTTGGCATCTTGGTCGCGGAGGACAGCGGGATTTGGCGGCTATATCGGTCGGCGGGAGCACGGGAGCATTTGCCGGGGATCAGCAGAAGAGTGAGTTGGACCAGCACAGTGAGTGAGAGCAGTGCAATCAGATGGAGGGTAGAACGTGGTCGGCTTGCAGGTGGTCGGGATCTTCGGTGGCGGTCAGATCAGCTCTGGGGGCATGCAGGCAAGTAGTTGTTAGGTGCGTGGGTGCTTGGTACAAAAATAAATAAATAAATAAAATCAGGAGCTGGGAAAGAGACACGGAGTAGCATTTGGGAGGTGGTTTGCATTGAGCAGGAGCTGTGCAATGCCAGCACAAGGGGGTCAGTGGGGCAAGAGGCCTGGGAGGGCTAGTAAGGCCATGGGGAGGTGTACAAGGCAGCCAGAAAGGGTTGCTGTGGCGGAGGGGGCTGGGAATTCTGCTCAGGTGATGGGAGCAAGGAGGGGGTGAACGGGGTAGGGGAGTCAGAGTGGGAAGGGATTGCAGAGGGGCGAGGAGCGCGGTCCCCACAGGGGACTGGGATGGGCGGTGGAGCAGCACCAGGAGCAAGGAGAAAGGGGGGATCAACCCGGGGGTCTCGCTCTAGGGCAAGGAAGCAGGGGGGGCAGAGGGGAGAAGAGTTTGTGCAACAAAGGGGGGAGTTGGAGGCACAGAGGCTGGTGTTGGCATGTTTATGTTTATGTTTATTGTTTATGTTTATTTAAATTTGATATACCGCTCAGGCCAAAAGGCATTAGAGCGGTTTACAATAATATATCATTCAAGGAAATAAGAAAAGAACGCCATTTATTTGATAGGACAGAATAGGGGACAGAGATAGTCAGACAGATAAGAGAGAGAAGAACACAGAACAGTAACGTTACCATGATATATGGACACAACAACCCAGACCATGTCATCAGCAAAACTCCAGAAACAGACCCATGGACCAACGCCTAAGGGCCACGCCAAAGGGCCCTCTGGCGAGGCCCTCAGGCGCGGGCCCGCAAGGCGCGGGCACGCCCTTAGAACAGCGGTTTTTATGCCGTTAGACATGGCAGCTGATTCGTGGCTTGTGGAGGAAGGGGGAGCTCCTGCTCTCACCCCCGGTAAGATCACTGCTCTCCCTGCACCCTTAGAACGGCGGTGCCTGGGTGGATGGGGTCCTACTTGGCTTGGGGGGCGGGTTGATGAGGAAAGGGAGGGAAGCTGTGCTATTGGTCAAGTCTATGGCAGTGTCAGGGGGCAAGGGCTGCACATGCCGGCAGTTGGCTGGGGGGAGCACAGGGGTTCTTGGCCATCAGGGAGTACAGTGGCTTGGGAGCATTGGTTAGGAGGGGGACAAGGTTCATCTGGGGCCGAGTGGCTCGGGGCGTGTCAGCCGGCTTGGCCTTTGGTAGTCCCTCCCTCGGTGTTTCCCTTTATGTCTCCACAGGTGCCAGAGAGGAGTTCATACCCAGCAACGCCTGGAAGAGGAGGCCACATGGAAGCAGGCCAGCCCGACGAGCGTCAGAATGTTGGAGGGGAGATGGCAAGCGTGACACCAGTCGAGCGGCAGCAGCCCGTGGGGGAAGACAGCCAGACGGTGACGGTGCAATGGACACGAGGGCCACGGGTGAGTTCCCAGTCGAACGAGGCGAGGTTTCAGTGAGGAGAGGGGAGTCGGCGGGGGATAAAGGAAAGGCGCATAGGAAGCGTAGGTGTGGGGGGAGAAGGCGGCATGGGTTGGATTCCTCATCTTCATCGTCAACCTGGTTGTTGTCCTCCTCCTCGAGTGGAGGGGATGCGGGGATTGTTGTGGGGGGCAACGGTGATGGGCTTGGTAAGCAGGTAGGGGGAGCTCCTTCCTTAGCAGTGTACACGGAATTGTGGGAAGGTGTTCCGAAGAACTTGTGTCATAAGATTCATAAACGACGATACATTGATATCTTCCGGTTGTTAGAGGGGAGGAGGCATTCGGGGGATAGTAGGAAGAAGAGGAAAGAGGATGGGAAGGCAGGACAGGTGAAGAAGGTGTCCCGGAATGTTGTGAACTGGACTCAAGCTTTTTTGCGTTTAGCGAGCGTATGGGGGCATCATCACCCCGAGCAATATGGGATGTTGTTAGCATATGCAGACTCTATTTTGGAGGCAGCACAGATGCATGAAGGCTGGTCATGGTTGAACTACGATGAGAGATTCAGGGATAAAATGGAGGAGAACCGGTTCTTGTCTTGGGGTTCCCAGGACATTAACTTATGGCTAACGCAAATGTCGGATAAATCGGGGGCGGGAGGACTGGGAGGAGGAAAACTGGGGGGGGGCGACTCTGGGGGGTGTGGGTCATTCCTTTCGGCCGGCAGGAGCTGTATTGCAGCAGAGAGGGAGGGGGGAACAGGGGACGTGTGCTGGAGGTTCAACAAGGCCTCGTGCCCCTTTCCTGATTGTAAGTTCCGGCATGCCTGCTCCAGTTGCAGAGGTGGGCATTCGGTGGCAAAATGCGGCAAGAAAGTCTCCGCCTCGCCTAGCGGGCCGGTCCCGAAGTAAGCCGGAGTTAGGCAGCCTAGCCCCTACCCCAATAAAGGTGGAGGCATTGAGGACTAGACTGTTGCTTTATCCGAAGTGGGGAGACAGGGTAGTGTTAGACAAGGGGTTTCAGGAGGGTTTTGTCATTCCGGTAGTAGGCACGGTCGCGGGCAGGGTATCGCGCAATGCGCCCTCGGTGCGGCGGTTAGCGACCATAGCGCGAGATAAATTGTTAATGGAATTGGAGTTGGGAAGGATTGCAGGCCCCTTTACAGAGAGGCCATTCCTGAATCTAGTGGTTTCCCCGCTGGGGCTTATACCAAAAAAGGAAGTTGGGAAGTTTTGCTTAATTCATAATTTGTCATTTCCGGAAGGAGCTTCGGTCAACGATCGGATACCACAGGATAAGTGTGTGGTACGGTACGCATCTTTCAATCGGGCAGTGGAATTGGTAAGGCGAGCGGGGAGGGGGATGTGGATGGCGAAGGTTGACATCGAGTCAGCATTTCATCTGTTGCCGGTACACCCGGCTAGTTTTCAATTGTTGGGTTTTTGGTTTGAGGATAGCTTTTATTTTGATAAGTGCATGCCCATGGGTTGTTCAGTGTCCTGTGCTTACTTTGAGAAATTTTGTACATTTCTGGATTGGGCGCTGCTGAAGGAAGTGGGTTGTGTGAACGTGGTCCATTATTTGGATGATTTTTTGTTTGTGGGAACCACAAATTCCATGGAGTGCCAGAGTCTAGTGACAGGTTTTCTGGGCTTGCCGAAAGAAATTGGTGCGCCGTTGGCAGAGGGAAAGACGGAGGGTCCCATGAGGCAGTTGACCTTTTTAGGGGTAGAATTGGACTCAAGGGAGATGGTAGTTAGGCTTCCGTGCAAGAAGATTATCAGGTTGTGGGTGTTGGTCGCCAACGCAAGGGCTTCCAGCAAGTTGACTTTGAGGGAGTTGCAAGTGCTAATTGGTGTTTTGAATTTCGCGTGCCGGGTCATCCCGATGGGCAGGGTTTTCCTGCGGCAGTTGGCAGGAGCCACAGCAGGGGTGAAAAAACCTCACCATCGTATCAGGGTGTCAAGTGTGATGAGGGCAGATTTAAGGATTTGGGATATCTTTTTGAAAGAATTTAATGGGACTTCAGTCATGATAGAGGAGGAGATTTCCTCTGATGACTTGCAGTTGTACACGGATGCGGCAGGGGGAGTAGGTTTAGGCATTTATTTTGCAGGAACCTGGTGTGCAGACAAATGGCTGCAGTCATGGCATGATTCGCGTTTGGTGAATAATGTGGCTTTTCTGGAGCTATTTCCCATGCTGGTAGCCTTGGAAGTGTGGCCAGAGTGCCTGTGTAATAGGCAAGTATTGTGGTGGTGTGATAACGCAGCGGTGGTTAGTGTGGTTAACCATTATATCCCGCAATACATGCAAGTGGCGGAACTAATGCGGGAGGTGGTGTTGGCTTGTTTACGCTTGAATGTGGTGATCAAGGCGAGGCATATCCCGGGATGTGTCAATGAGGTGGCTGATGCTCTTTCTTGTTTTCAGTGGGATCGGTTTCGTGAGCTGGTGCCAGGAGCAGACGCGACAGGATGGAAGGTCCCAGAGCGCTCATGGCACGTTGGCCAGGCGAGATGTTGAGTTTGCTGCGGAGCTCAGTGGCTCAGGCAACATGGGCGGTTGTGGCAAGATCGAGGAATTCTTGGAGGCACAAGGGTGGCGGCCGGAATCAGTGTCTGATTGGATGTTGGCACAATATGTAGTGGCTTCAAAAGAGAAAGGGATGTTGTCCTGTTCCCCCGCCTAGGGCCGATGGCTCTATGGCGAGGGCGACCTCTTATATGTTTTCAAGCATCCTTATTAACTACTATAGCAGCAAAGGTTGCTGGGAGTTGTAGTTTAAGTAGCTATTCAACAAATGTGTTGTGGCACGAGGGTCCTTTTTCTTAAACAGATAAATTTTTATTTGGGGATTCTTCCCTTGCACATGGGTTCAATGGCTCAAAATATGGCACGGCAAAACAATAGGAAAATCAGGAGCAAATTAAAGTCAGAAAACAAAGCAGGTAATAAACTGTTTCTTCACAGCAAATAAACAGGCAGAACAACTTTGTATTTTCCTCATACAAAGTTGGCTTTTAACGTAAGTCCAAATGGTCAATCTTACACAGAGAACAGTCCATCTCACAACTCTCCGATATATCAGACTTGTTTCCTGGGTCAATAATCATATCCTCACTGTAATCATTGTAGCGCTGTTTTAGGGAACTTTTAGACTGCAACTCGTGGATAGCTTCTTGCAGTTGCCCTATGAAGTCGTCCCTCTCATTAGCAGAGTCTTTTTCTAAGGCAGGAAACTGGTTCTTACTTAAACTTTTCACTACAGCCTTTATGTCTGGTTCAAAGCATTTAGTAAGAATGTTTCTAATATGAGCAGTTTTCAGAGCCGTGCTATCTATGCTCTTATTGGCACTAGCTTTTAACTGCTGTACTATTTCTTCAGCTAGCTTCTGGTTAGGAAATAATGCAGATGTACCTTCTTTACTGGCAATGGCTTCTCTGTACTCAGAGCTTTCTCCCCTCATGCAGGCAAACTGTTTTACCTTTCCCTCGGGTAGCTTCCACAGAGGTTTTGCTTCCAGCTTTTCAGGGTTAAAGGAAATGGACCTTCCAGAATCTTTCTCAACTTGATCTGGGTTTCCAAGTTTCCCTTGTTGCTGCTTTCCTGTGTACCTTTGCTGTTTGAGTGGCTCAGACTGCTGTCGAGGCTTCTCTGTGCCTTCCTTTCTCTTTCCTCCTTCTAATCCTGAGGTCCTTGAACTCCTTGAACTCCTCGAGTTTCCTGAACTCCTCCAGTCCCTTGAGTTACTTGAGTTCCTTGAGTACCTTGAGCTCCTTGAGTACCTTGAGTACCTTGAGTTAAAGTCTGACTCTGAAGCCGGTTTAAAACGGCTTCCTCCTGCAGCCACACCCCTCTGGTTACTCAGGTGGAAGTCATCAGAGCTGCATTCAGCTTCTACGTCAGCACTATGGCTGAGCTCCGTTCTAGCTGAAAGCATTCTGTTGCTATGGGAACCTGGCTTGCTCTTATTTTTAAAGGCATACTGCTCACTATTTTCCCATTCCATCTGATCAGTAGTGCTGTCACTATCACAATGTTCGGTCCCATTTGGCCAGTTTCACATTTTTTGCTAAAGCGGTGGGATGGGCTCAGGCAGCTGGTGGGTTTTTAACCCAGAGGCTGATGCAAGGGTGGGGGAGGGTGGAGCCAAGGCAGGGGGACCGCAGACGGCCAATAACGCATGACTTGCTGGTGCGGCTATGCGTGGCACTGCCTTTGGTGGCGTCATCCGGATATGAAGCAGTACTGTTTAAAGCTATATTTTACTTGGCATTTTTTGGTGCCTTTTGTTTTGGAGAGTTAGATACTACCTTGGCTGGGTCGGGCAGGGTAGGAGGGCTGTTCCACCAGCATGTGCAGGTGGAAGGAGGGAGCCTGCGGGTCTTGTTGGCCCGTTCTAAGACCGATCAGCAAGGGCGGGGTTGGTGGGTGGTATTGCGGGAGATTCAAGGGGTGACGACTTGTACGGTAGCGGCATTGCGGGAATACCTGTGGTGCCGCCCAGCAGTGGAGGGTTTGCTGTTTATGCATGCTGATGCTAGGGGAGTGATGAGGTTTCAGGTGACAGCAGTATTACGAATGGTCCTGTGGTGGATAGGCGAGGAACCACATCAGTTTGCGGCACATTCCTTCTGCATAGGCGCAGCAACCAGTGCCGCTGTGGCGGGTTTGTCCGATCAGGAGGTGCAGCGCATTGGGAGATGGCAGTCTAAGGCTTTTTTGGGCTATGTCCGTCTATAAGAGGGGGGGGGGGAAGGGGAAGCATGTGGCTAATTGTGTTTTCTTTTGCAGACTAAGGGCGGAATCAGCATGGCTGTTGGCTGATCGGCCACTCATTTGTGCATTGGGCAGGTCAGCGAGCGGCTGTGCAGCCTTTGGGGTCAAATCTGGGCCTGGATCCCGCAGTGGTGACCATTTCATGGCTGGGTGAGCGAGGTCTACAATGGACGCAGTTGCTCCCTTTGCTTCCGCACCATGCACGCCTTCGGAGTTCACCAAACTTGATGTTACTACATTTGGGGGGCAATGACTTGTCAGCTTGGACCTGCAAGCAACTGATCAGAGCAGTGCAAAAAGATTTGGGGGAAGTGTTTCACTTATTCCTGGGGGGTAATATTAATGTGGTCAGACATTATCCCACGGCCGAGTTGTCGGAACCAGTGGCACTGGTCGTGGGGCTTAACTAAGATAAACCGACAAATCGGCCGTTGGGCTTATGCACATGGCGGATACCAAATAATGCATTTGTGGGTGGATGTGAGCTGTGAGGGTTTGTACGGCAGGGATGGGGTGCATTTATCCCCGATGGGGTTGGGTTTATTATTGAATGACTGGCAGGAGGCAGTGGAGTGGGTAGCTTTGCGGGATTCTCACTGGTCGCAGCTTTGGTTGGGGGGGGCACGGCGCAGTGACGGTGAGATCATCTGCGCTGGTGGCGGGATCCCAGAGGTTTCCAGTGTCCAGACGCTTCCGATAAACTTGGGACGGGGTTAGGGTACCCCCGATCTGGACAACCCCTGGCTGGCTTTTGCTAATGACATGGCAAAGTCGAGGCTAAGGGGAAGAAGGAAGAGTACAAAAGCGGAGGCGCTATCACTTTGCTAGTGATATGGCTGGTGATTTATCATTCCGCTATTGCATGTTATTGGAGTTTATTGTTTACGTGTTAATGGTTAATAAAGCTGTGACCAGTTGTAACCGAGGCAAGCAGACACGGTGCTTCGGGCCCTGCAAACATTCACCCCCCCCCCCCACCTTTTCCTCTGCTCCTTCAACCACAAGAAGAAAACACTACACAAGACTCTTATGGGAACAAACTGATTGCAGCTTTATTAACCATAAAACATTTAAACATTCCAACATCATAAATTTAACCAGCCCCAGCAGAGTAGTGCCACACCAGCCATACCTTAGCAAAGTGCATTACCACCGCTATGGCCATAAACGTGCCCCGGCAAGCTTCCAATCCCTTTCCCAGACTTCACCATGCCCATAGAAAACGTCGGCCAGGGTTTGTCCGGGTCAGGGGCACCCCACCCCCGCCCAAGTGTACCCTGAGGCACCGGACCCCAGAAACCTCCGGGATCCCGCCCCCCCCCCCCCAAAGCTGCAACACCCCCATTGTATCTCCCACCCCCTCGCGAAACCTCAATGGCCGGGAGGGAGGGAAGCAGCCACCAGTTAGACCTCCGCGCCCGCAACTGACCATGCGGAGGCCCCAGCCGACTCCTCCTCCCGCCACGCTCACCCAACAGCTCGTCAATTGGCTCCCATGCAGCCGCATTCGCCGGGAGCCAATGGATTTAAACTGCCTCGCCCACATGCCCTCAGCCTTGGCTGCGCGCAGGGTCCCCGCACCTGGCCGCCCGCCCGGTTACGGTCGGCCGCCGGGACCCTGCCCACGGCCTCACTAATTTACCAAACTATTGAACGGTGTCAGACTTTTGTGTTCCATAAAAGGGGGGGGGTGAGGGGGGGAAAGAAAAGGATTAAGTGGGGAGGTAGGGAGGAACATCGAGTCTGCTCTCCCTCGGTTACTACTTTTTCTAATATTTTTGTCATATATGGAAGACAAGAAATAGGTTTGTAAGAACTTGGTGCAGATTTTTCCAGGTTTTTGCCTTTACAAATGGGACGACAGCAGCCCTTTTTAGTTGTTCTGGAATTATACCTTGTTCTAAAGAAGAATTTATTAAATTAACTATGTAAGGGAACAGCTGGTCATGAGCTACATGTATCCATATGGCAGGATATGGGTCGAGATACAAAGTAGATACAAAGTCGCTGTTTACGCACAGTAGGTATAAATAAATAGTTAAAACTTTTCACTGTTGTATTAGAACAATGAAATGCAGGGATAATAGGTACTGGGTAACCAAGTGAAGTAATGCTCTGTGTGGAGATTGATAACACAGGTACACTACCAAAAAACTACCTCCAGTTTTGCAACTGATTCCTATAGATTTTGGGGTGCTGAATCCAGGAAAAATAGCCAAAATGTTCCATCACGTCACGTTTTCTTGCAAAATTAGATTTCTTACCCATATAAGGAATGTTCACATAATTTCTTTTTAGCCGACTGCAGTTTATTTTCTTGGCCCAAAATAGAGGTTGTAATGGTTAACTAACTAGAAACACTCCCTCATGATATTTTAGAGTGTTTTGTATTCATTTTATACATTAACAGGACAACTGGGAGGCGGGGGGCTAAATCCAGTACTCGCGCTGGCGCATGTTCTTTCCTGTTCGCCTCGCCTCGTTCGCTCGCTCAAACACGGTGGTTGCGACATGAACGTTCCTGTCAAATTTCAGTTTCTTGCAAGTTCATTATTACCTTTTGTTTGCTCAGTCGTAATCCAGCTTTATTCCGAAGTGGTTCACTACAGTTGTAGTTTGCAGTGCTGTGTATTTGTGATGGCTCACAGAGCCAGAGGTTGCGTCAACTCTCCGGACAGTTTTTGTTTTATTTGTGGGGAATATACCGTGAAAAAGCGGCAGAGGAACATTTCTGCATTTATTAAAAAAGTATATTTCGCCTATTTCGCTTATGGATGAAAGGTAAAAAACAAGCATTTCGTTTCAGAATACCTATGATGTGGCGTGAACAAAGAGACCACAGCAGTGACTGCTATTTTTGCTCTTGCATTGTGAAGGGATACAACTTAAAAAATAAGAACGTAATAAGTTACCCCAACCTTCCCTCAGCAATTAGGCCTATGCCTCATAGCAACGAAGTACCTGTGCCTGAACCACCAAAATCTTTGGATCATATTTGTGTGGACGGTTCTGATCATGATGAGACTCATCAGATGGCTTTTCCCGATGAGTCCAGTACTTCCGAGTTTGAAACTGAACCAGATCCGAAACCTGAACTTTTCTCTCAAGCTGAATTGAATGATTTAGTCCGGGATTTAGGACTCCCAAAAGATGCTGCCCAACTGCTAGGTTCTCGGCTTAAACAGAAAAATCTATTGTCACCAGGAACAACTTTTTATTGGTACCGCAACCGCGAGACACAATTTTTGAAGTATTTCAGCAAAGAGGAAGATTTGGTATTTTGCAACGATATATACGGAGTGATGGAAAAGTTTAAACTCAAGTATGATCCTGCTGAATGGCGACTGTTCATTGATTTGTCAAAAGACAGCATAAAAGGTGTTCTTCTTCATAATGGCAACACATTCGCTTCAGTTCCTATTGTTCACTCTGTTATTCTCCAAGAAAAATACGAGAATTTGGCCTTGATTCTTCAGAAGATTCGTTATGATGAGCATAAGTGGATGATTTGTGGAGACTTTAAAATTCTATCCATGCTATTAGGGCAGCAATCCGGTTTCACCAAATATCCCTGCTTCCTTTGCTTGTGGGATAGCCGGGCCTGCGACCTATACTGGGGGAAAAAAGACTGGCCAATTCGGGAGTATTTGAGACCCGGTGAGAAAAATGTTCTTCATGAGAGCTTGGTACCTCGTGATAAAATTCTATTACCACCTCTCCACATTAAGTTGGGTCTCATTAAGCAATTCATCAAGTCCCTTCAAAAAGATGGTGAGTGCTTTCGGAACCTTTGCTCAAAGTTCCCCCGACTTTCTGAATCAAAGCTAAAGGAAGGAGTGTTTGTTGGCCCTGATATAAGGAAACTCATTTCAGATGGAGCATTCGCTGAAACGATGTCTGAGAAGGAAAAAGAAGCCTGGGATTCCTTCAAGGATGTTGTTCTCAAATTCTTGGGGAGCAGGCGGGATGAGAACTATAAGGATATTGTTGCCAGGATGCTCAATGCCTTCAAAGAACAAGGCTGTAACATGAGCCTGAAAGTCCATTTCTTGCACTCCCATGTGAACTACTTTCCCGAAAACTTGGGGGCGTACAGTGAAGAACAAGGTGAAAGGTTTCACCAGGACATCAAGGACGCAGAGAGAAGGTACCAAGGAAGATGGAACACCACTATGATGGCTGATTTCTGCTGGTTGCTGCTGCGGGAAACCCCAGATGAAAAATACGCCAAGCAGCGCACCAAGAGAAGCATTCGGGGGAAGAAGAAACGGGCCCACCAGGAGACTGATTGACCCAAGAATGACTTTAAAATCTAAACTGTGTTGACAAATATCGTGTTTTTACTAAACTTTGAAATAAAAATTTGCTAGTTATTACCACAGTGTCGGATCTCATTTATTAGAATTTTATTTTCACACCATCGGATGTTTGTCTTCATGTATTGCAATGGTGCGGTTTGCGTTTTCTATTCTTACATACATACCTGTACAACATTTTTTGCACATTTCTTTGCTTTGCTTTGTGTCTAACCTCGCTCTTATATGCTCAATGTTTGTGCTCATGTATGTGGCTGTTTTAAGTGCAGACAATTTTGCTACCATCACAGTGTGTTTTGTTGACATTACTCTATTCTTATGTGCTGCCTTGTTACAATTTTCTTTATTCTTATTTGAATAACTACTAAACAATTAGTATAAAGAATTCATCCAAGAAACTTTTATCTCGATCGCACTCAATCTGAAACATTCACCTCAAACTGCTAACCCAATGTAGCAAAAAATCTGTACGTGATGGAGCAAATTGGTTACCAGATTTGGATTCAGCGAACCAAAAAACGTAAAAATCAATCGAAACATTAGAGGCAGTTTAAAAAATTTTTTTTTAGTGTACCAGTGTAATGTAAACAAATAAAATAACAACCAAACATGAAGGGAAGGTGTGCATGTTTCCTCTTGATAAAAAGGACAGTCTAAAAATAAGTAAGGAGTTTTAAAAGAAATTCATTTGCTTATAGAGACTGGAAGATACTTAGAAAAAAATGCATAAGAACTGAGTATTAAGGAAAAATAAAAAACAAATTGAAATGAGGACTTTTATAAAAAGCTCTTAAAATAGATTGTCTTTTATAGGACCAGATTTGAGATCAGTCTTTTACTCTATTCGTACAAGAAGATAGAAACACAAACCTTTCCAGTTGTTATGAGAGCTTGTCAGCTGTATTGGAGAATAGATGAAATTGAATGTAGAGGATTATTAAACCGTCAAGTTGAAAGAATTAGAAGTCTTGCAACCGTCTTGAACCCCGCCTATAGGCCACGTCAAAGGGCCCTCTGGTGAGGCCCTCAGGCGCGGGCACGCCGGTGTTCTGTTTGCCTTATAGAGCTGTGCTGAAGAAGTCCTAAGCCTGATTGGCCTGGGGGAGGAGCAGCGAGAAGCTCACCTGGCTGTTTAAACTGCCAGCACTGAAGAGTTGGTGTGATGGTGTGATGCACGCTAATAGTACCCAACATTAAGGGAACACCCTATGTCCCCACCCAGATCTGCTCAGTTAACGCCTCTTCTCCACCCCTTTATACCTTACTACTTGGTAAGAAGCTACAAGCCGTTAGACCAGTTTTATTGGCGCTTTCTGCTGTGTTAACCACTAGTGGGTACTGATCATGCCCACCTTTGGTACCTTTGCACCCTTACCAGCGCTTAGTAAACATACCCTTTACAGTCATACAAATTCACCTTAAAATACAGCCTAAACATTAAGCTCAGTGGAAATGACTTAAAATAGCTATGTTTACAGAGTATGACTAAATACCAACAAAACTGTACTCCAGTAGCATAATTCCTTGGATAGTTTATTCTGTAACACTGTTAAAACAGCAAAGAAAGTCTTTTTACCTGTGTTCTCCAGTCTAATCTCTTTAAAGGTTGTTAGAAACCTCTCCAGCTGATCATAGAGTAATGTGGAAGTATACACAGACCAGTGTTCCTTAAATGGTCCTAGCTATGTATGCCTTGAAGGTAAGGCCTATATTTTGAATTAAACTTAGTAAATAACTAGGAAACAATGCAAGTCTTTCAGGACTGGTGTACTGTGATTACCTCATCTAATTCCTTGAGATAATGTAAGCAATTTGCCAAAATAAAAAAGCCCATGGTTGTGATTTTGATGAAATGTGACGAGGTAGTAGTGGTACATAATAGCTGCATACACTTTTGTTTTAAGGTAGTAGAGACATCAGCTAAATTTAGGGCCCATTTTACTAAGCTGTGTTAGATGCTTATTGTGGGATAAGCTGAATACTTTTGACCTGGATTGTTCACTTTCAAAGAGAGGATACTGAGCTCAATGGACCTTGGTCTGATTCAGCATGGTTTATTTTATGTTCTTATTTACTTATCAGGTGCTCTTAACACAACACCTCGACAGTGAGTGCATACTAATTTCCGAGATATCAACCTAGCGTGAACTGGGCATGCAATGAGAATGGAATTGGTGGAGAATGTACCGTTTAATTAATGTAGAGAATGTACTTTATAATTAATGAAAAAAGGAAGGTTTTTGATTTAATGTATGAATGTTAATGTCTGAGATTGATTTTTAAATTGATGTTTTTTGCAATGTGATTAAGTATGTATTTTGATTATTTGCAATTAGTGGTTCATTTTTTGGATAGTTTATATATTTTTTCACATGTGTACTTTTTGAAAACCAATATGGCTGATGATACTACATCATTGAAAGATGATACTCCATTAGTAAAAGATGTATTTTGTTTTTCTGATCTTGAGGCCACACGGTTATTAACTGGTTCCCGTCTATTTGGTGCAAACACACCAGGAAACGAAGTTAAAGATTGGTCTAGTTTTACAGCCATTCGTCGTAAGATAGTGCATACTGAATTACATTCAGAAACCATGAAAGAGTACAGTCGTGATAGACGTATTCCTCGGGGTTTGCGTATGTACTGGGCACCTCATTTATTTACTACCAATAGCGTTTTTGTGGAAAAATGGAACGCTATTTTATCAAAGTGTTCATTTGATTTGATGTTACATATAGTGGAAACATCCATCGCTGAACTCATTAGATTAAATAATGATATGAATAACATTCTTATGGGTTTACGTGGACAGGATGGTTTTGATGCTAAATATAAAGAAACTGATGAACAGATGGTGCAAAATCGAAAAGAGGTGTTTCAGCGCAAATTAAAACAATTTCAGAGGGATACAGCTGATTATCACCGTGGTGAGGTATATCCTTGGATGTATCAGTGGCCACCTCCTAAAGAACGCATGTAACCTTTGAGGGTACGTCAGATGATTCCTCGGAGGCCTCTGATAAGGAGTCTTTTTTAGACAGGGGAAACAGACCAGCTCGGGGATGCAATCGTTTCCGAGGAGGAGGGGGCAGATACCAGAGGTGGTTTCGGAACCCTATGAGTTCCAATTGAATGGATCACATGGTATGGAAAGGATAATATCCCCACATGCAGATAATCATTCTGGGGATTCAGGGGGATTAGTTTTCAATCTCTCACATCGACATCTTACCCCTGAGGAATTTACTGTTTTAAATCATGGTCTATCCTTTGTTCTGACCACCCCTGTGGATAATTTTGCTATACATGTAAGTTTACAAGTATTCTTACGCAAATTGAAAATAGCCTTATTTTTTTCTGCACAGTCAGGAGATACACATGTCATCCCTTAGTTAATCACACCATTTCAACCGAAATCTACTTGGGTTCCCCCGGGTCCGGTGGATTCTAGCATTATAGCATTTGAACGTGTTTTATTAGACGGTTTGAATATATTATCATCTCCTAGGTTGCAAAATAATCTTACAAAAGAAGAATGTGCAGCAATGAAATTATTACAAAGTGATTCATCGATAGCTTAAACCTGTGGATAAAGGTGGTGGTGTTGTGGTTTTGGATAGGGTTGCTTATATTAAAGAAGTTATGTCTCAGTTAAATAATGTACAGTTTTATCGGCCATTGATGGAAGATCTTACATTAGTGATACAGGCTGAGATTCTAGAGGTTCTTGAAGAGGCTTTATAACAGGGCCTCGTAACTGAACGTTTAATGATGTTTTTACATGTTAAAGATTCTCATGTACCTTCATTTTACATTGTTACAAAAGTTCACAAATCATTAATTAATCCGCCGGGTCGTCCGATAGTGTCTGGCATAGGTTCAGTATTAGAACCATTGTCCCAATATATGGAATCTTTTTTAAATCCATTAGTATGTCAGGCTTTTTCGTATATTAAAGATTCTGGGGATCTGTTGACCTATTTGGATACCTGCCAATTAAAAGAGGGGCCCTATATACTGGTTACGATGGATATTTTGGCATTATATACAAATATTCCACAGAAACAGGACCTTAAGATAGCTATACACTATCTTGCCGATACAGGATTATCGCCTGGCCGAAATACTTTTTTTCATAATTAGTTGGTATTAATTCTATGTAGAAATTATTTTAAATTTCATGGCCAATTTTTTCATCAAGTTGAAGGAATGTCAATGGGTGCTACAGTTGCCCCATCAGTGGCCGGCTTGTATGTATGTCATTTTGAAGAACAAATAGTATCCAAATCTGAATATTGGCCCTTAGTAGTTAAATGGGTGTGATATATCAACGACATTTTCTTTATATGGCAGGGTTTGGACAGTGAATTACAGGTGTTTTTGCATTGGTTGAACTCTCAGGATTTACATCTTCAATTCACTCCAGAGATATCGAGAACGGAGGTCCATTTTTTGGACATTGGGATTTCTTTAGATGATTATGGTTTTCATACATCGATTTTTTCCAAATCTACCGATCGGAATAGTCTATTAGATTATGCTAGTTTTCATCCACGTCATATATGGGATGATATTCCTGTTGGACAATTTTTGAGATCACGGAAATTGTGTTCTTCTAAGGCTGAATATTTTATACAAGCACAAACTATGAGAAAGAAATTTAGCATGTGGGGTTACCCCCCTCATGTAATACATAGAGCTTATAAATGAGCATCAAATGTTCATCGAGAATGGTTCTTATTTCACTCACAGAAGAAGACAGAGCCAAAATTGACTTGTGTTTTACCTGTGTCGAATGCAGCTGAGATGTCTAGGAAGATCATTAATGTTCCTTGTTTGTGGTTGTCTATGGTTTGGATTATGTCGTTGAATAGGTATAGCAGTAGTGTTTCGACCCCGTGGTTTGGGCAGAAGCCGTGTTGATGTATGTCCAGTGGGGCATGTGTATTTATATGGTCCTGGAGCTGTTGTTGTATGGTCTTTTCTAGGATTTTAGCCAGTAATGGTATGCTGGAGATTGGTCTGTAGGCTGCTGGATTGCTTTTGTCTAGTGTGGATTTCTTTGGGATCGGTCTTATAGTGGCTAGCTTCAGCTGGTCTGGCATGGTTCCTTGCACCAGAGAGTTGTTTACCATGTTGTGTATGAGGCTGACGAAGCTTTCCTTTGTTGCCTTGATCCAGGGAACTGGGCATGGGTCTGTTAGTGCAGTGCTTGAGTTGAGAGCGGAGATGATATCTGAGATTTGCCTTGTGGAAGGAGTGCTGAAATTGTCCCATGTTATGGTGGGTATGGTTGGGTTGGTGGTTCCTTCCGTTGTTTGTTGTGGTGATTGGCCCAGTTTAATTTGTAGTTGATCAGCAAATGTTTGAGGGTCAATCTGTATGTCTTTTACAGTGTTTGGTTCGTTGGTTAGTTTCTTTTCTATCTCGAATAGCTCTCTGGGTTTGTTGTATGCCTTCAGAATGGTGTTTGTATGGTGTTCTCTTTTTGTTTGGTTAATGAGTTCATTGTAGTTCCTTTGTTTCGTTAGGTATAAGGACTGGGTGGAGGGGGATTTAGAGCATCTCCTGCGGCGTTCAATCTTCCTCAAGTTTATTTTAGCATTGCGTATATCTTTGGAGTACCATGGGGTGTGCTGTCTTTTGTTGTTGATTGTAGTCACTGTTTTGGGTTTATTGGCTTTGGCTGCTGCATTGATGATACTGTTCCATTTGCTTATTTGTTTGTTCAGATCGTGCGTTTCAGGGTTGAGGTGGGGTAATATGTCTTGTATGAATTGGTTCTTGTCGAAGGCTTTGAATCTTCTTTGTTCATGTGGTGTGTTTTGTGTCTTGTCGTGTCTGTCCCTTTGTGTCGTGATTACTATTTTGATTATGTGGTGGTCTGACCAGGGCACTGGGGTGACCGAGGGTGATGAAATGCCACCTTTGTCGATTATGTGGTTGGGGGTGAATATGAGGTCAGGCGATGATCCATGTCTGTGCGTTGGGGTGTTGATTAGTTGAGTGTAGTGTAGGGAGTCCATTGCTTGCAGGAAGGTTTCCTTGTCCTTGCTGGTTGTAGAACTGAGGTTGAAGTCGCCCAGTAGTATTAGTGGTTTGTGGTTTGTATTGATTCCACAGACGGTCTCTAGCGTGGAGGCTAATTCTTCTGTTGGAGCATGGGGGGCTGTGTAGATGAGGCATAGGGCTATTTGCTTGTTTCCTACAGCAATTGTATTGCATTGGTCTGAGTCCTGTGAGGTGAGAGTTTTGAGGTTTAGGGAGGTTTTTTGCAATGATCAGGACCCCGCCTCCTCTCCTCTGCATGCGTGGACTGTTAAAGGCTGAGTATGTGGGGGGGACTAGCTGATTGAGGAGGACATTGTCAGTGGGGGTGAGCCATGTTTCTGTGATGCAGAGGATGTCAGGTTGTTGGTCTTCTAAGTGGTCTCTAATTGTGTTTATTTTGTTTCTTGCTGACCTGGTGTTTATGAGCTCTATGGAGGTGGTGTTTGGCGTGTTTGGCTCCTTGGGGCCTGTTTTCATGTTTGTGTGTGGGTTCTGCTTGTGGATTGTGTGTCTGATGCGTTTGCCTTTCGTGAGAGTGCTCCGGGTGGTGTGTAGTGGAGGGGGGTAGGTCGGTATGGTTGTTGGTATCCATAGAGTTTTTGATTGTGTATAGTGTGTTACTGTGTGCTGGGGGATGAGTTGTGTTAGGAGGAGGAATATTGGTAGGTAGGTGACTGTGGCCATGATGGATTGTGCTGACTTACTAGGATGATGTGGTGTTGAGGCTCTGGTCGTTCTTTCTGGTCGGGTCTTCTGTGTGGAGTGTAGTTGTCAGGTTCCTGTTATTCCTCTTTGACTGATGTTACGGGTGGCTGTTTTGCTGCCGCTTCTGTGGCTGCGCCTAAGAGCCACGCCCAAGGGCCCTCTGGCGTGGCCCTTAGGGTGGTATGGCACCTCATGGGTTAAATTCTCAAATTGAGTGGCATTGGTTTTATTGAATTTGTTTGTTGAGAACTTCAGCATTTAAGTGCATGCGTTAGTGTTTTTTGGATGGGGTGTTCACTTGTTTGAGAGCCGTAGTCAGGAGCAGTGACTGGTGGTCTCTGAGGTCAGTATTGATACAGGATATATGTGTTGTGAATGAAATAGTATTGTTTTTTTGTGGTTTGGTATGTTTGAAGAAGCTGATTTTGGCGAAACTGTGACTCATGATGTGGGTGAAAGTGCATTTGCAATAACGTCAGTGGAAGGTGGGCTGCCCAGGAGCTGTGCGCTTTGTTGCAAATTTCATGTTTGGTGAATTATATAAGTTGCCTTTGAGATTTGGTTATGTTGTGCAACTGGGAAACATTTGAGGTATGCGTTTATAAATATTTATGAGAAGTAACATATCTTTGAGGATGCCAGCATTCAGGTTTTCTGTTTGTTATAACATTAATGTTTGGGGTGTTTATTAGAGAGGTGGTGTCCAGACTGAATATCAGGTGAATCATTCTGAGAGCTTCGATATGCTGATCTGACTCTGATATGAGGAATCTTTGTAGCAAAATGGCAGCGGGTCCCTTTGAAGCCTTTTTCATAAAGACGGTTCAACGGTCACTGATTAAGGATATAGGTTTTGTGAAAACATCATGAGTAATAGTTGGTCTGAGTGAATGCATTTGTCATATGTGTGTATATGATGGCATGTTGTGTTTAGAAGGTTATTTTAAATGCATATTATGTTTAGAAGGTTCATATTATATGTATATCATGTTTAGAGGGTTCATATTACATGACTTTTATATGAAATGAATTTCTGATATCTTTTGAAGTATGTAAAGGATTTTTTGGGGGGTAATTATTTTATACATTATTTGAGAAATAAACATAATAATTTGTCAAATATATTTATTTATTTTATTTATTATTTATTTAGTTTACACTTATATACCGCTACTTCCAGCGATCAGCAGCGGTTTGATTGCCAATTTGGGAGATGTCAAATCAGGACAGGAAAATCGGGTCATATATACATAGTTTTAGGGTTTGGCACAGCATGCAGGGTTTGACACTTCAAAAGTTAGGTTTACAATATTTACATATTACAGTTCTCTAATAATTACATATACACAGGTCGGCACCATGGTGTCACTTTTTTACATCAGGTTATAGTGACATTTAAAAAGATGGGTTTTTATTTTCCTTCTGAAGTCATTTATGTCTTTTATAGCTCTCAGTTCATGTGGTAGATGATTCCAGGTTATCGGGGCTGAGAATGAGAATGCTTTGTTGCTGGTGCTTGCTTTTACTGTTCTGATATTATTAGGAACTTGTAGTGTGTCGGAGTTGATAGTTCTCCTGTCTCTGTTGGTTGGTTGCTTGTTGACCAGTGTTGAGAGGAATGAGGGTGCTATGTCATGTATAAGCTTAAATGTGGTTACCAAAGTTTTGTATTGTATTCTGGCCGCAACTGGTAGCCAATGTAGTTCGATCAGCACAGGTGTGATGCGTTGAGCGATTCTTGTTCGTGTGATGATCCTTGCCGCTACATTTTGGGCCAATTGTAAAATATTTAGCGTTTTCACATATTTTTCATATATTTTGAATTGCTTATTTAATAATTATATTTCATGAAGGAATTATAGTGTGTGTATATAGATTACTGAATTAATGTTTAACATTTATCATTTTCATATGAATTCGTGTATTGTGTTAAAAAAAGAAAGGTTTTTGATTTAATGTATGAATGTTAATGTCTGAGATTGATTTTAAAATTGATGTTTTTGCAATGTGATTGTATATGCTTTATAATTAATGTGCAGATAGTTATGGCAAATTATCTCTTAATGAGGCAGGAAACATGGTGCTGTTATTGCCACCCCAAGAAATATAGTGTCGTGCCCCATGCCCAGGCAGTCGCCTATAGGCCGGGACATGCCTTTATATTGTCCTTAAATAAGGAATCCAGAGCCGAGGCTTCTGAGAGTTGTAGTTGTGAGGTCTCAAACAATAAAGTTGTGACTTGAGGGTTTTATGCAAACACAGGAATTTTTATTTTCCTTTCCAAAAGAGCATTCAAAACTCAACACATGGCAAAATAAATGGGATTCTTCTCCACACAAAAACTCTGACAAAAAAGACCCTTTTTACCGAAACAGAACACTATGACTGCTTCTATCAGCTTTAAGCACAAATAGTTGTTTCCTTTTAAACTTTCAGGATTCAAAAATAAAGCTTTAACTGCTTCTGCCAGCTCCAAGCACAGGCAGTTGTCTACTTCAAACTTTCAGCATTCAAAAATAAAGCTTTAAGTGCTTCTGTCAGCTTTAAGCATATATAGCTGTTTCTTTCAAAGCTTTCAGCATTCAAAGTAAAACTTTAACTGCTTCTGTCAGTTTACTCAGACAATTTGTTTCTAGATTTTTCTCCTTTCAAAACCTAGAACTTTTATGCTGTTTTCTTGCAAAGTGAGCAGTCCATTAATGATTCTACAGACTCCTTATCAGAATCATAACACTCTGTTTGCATTTGTTCATAACCTGTGTCTGTTATATCTGGGTTTAAATCAGCTTGCACAATATCAGGCTTAATCTCTTCTAACAGCTCTAGGAGCTTTCTCCAGAGAGACTTCTCTTTATGCTCAGGGTTCTTAGCAGGCACATGGAGATTCTTTTCTTTCATTAACCGGCACAGAGCCTCTAACTGGCTCACATTACTTTTATTTACAGTTCTATTCACACACCTTTTGGAAGTTGGCAGTTTTGCAGCAGGTTCATGAGCTGCTGCTATCGTACCTTGCTCCTTGTCAGTAGCTCTCCCAGGCAAAACCCTCCTGTCTCCAGAATCAGCTGTAATACCCCTGCAGTACTAACTTCCTTCTGGAACGTGGCTCCCTGTGTGTTGGTTTCCTTCGGAATCCTCTCTGGTGCTGACCCTGGTAACCCTTTGTCCTTCAGCTCCCCTGAAGTTTCTTTCTCCTTCTGCACCCCTGGTGGTCCTCTCTCCTTCCGTTTCCCTGGTAGTCTCCTGACTCTTCTAGTCCTCTGGGCTTATATGAGTGTGCCTGAACTATCGGGCCGTGCTCCTCCCCCAGGTGCCTCTCATTAACTTCACAGCTTGCCTCAGAGCTTGGGCGTGGTCTGTACCCAGCAACTACATGTGTTTTTTTCTCTTTGCCTGCAGTCTGAAAACCACTGCTTTCTGGCCTTTCTCTTTCCTTAAAGGTAAAAGCCTGTTTTTCTTCCAGTTCCATAGGCTCAGATGCACTTTTCCCATCACACATCCTCCCCCCCTTAAGATATTACGGGCTGGCGTACGAAGTCCCGCACAGCTCGTAATTCTTGCTGGGATGTTAAGGCTTATCTGCCACTTATCCGCCTTATGCTCTCTTGCGGCCAAATGAGCCAATGCTATTCGCTCATGCCAAGGTCTTAATACGTTGATATGATAGACCTGCTGTTGCCCTCTCTTACTTTCTACCGAGTAAGATACTGGCCCCATCTGTTTTACTACCCTATAGGGCCCCTTCCATTTATTTTCAAATTTAGGACTGGCCCCCACCACCCTTACTATTACCTTTTCTCCTATCTCTAGTTGGCGAGGCTTAGTGTGACGGTCGTAATAGCTCTTCTGGAGTGTCTGGCTAGCTATTGGGGTATCTCTACCTCTTCCACGGTCGGCTCAATCCATTGCTCCTCCAATATGGCTAAGATGCCTCGTGGAGCCCACCCATACATTAACTCATATGGTGAGGTGCCTAAAGATGCCTGCTTCCACTCCCTACAAGCGTACAGAACAAAAGGGAACATCATATCCCACTCTGCCATGCTACCTTCCAAACTTCTCCTTAACATTTTCTTCAGTGTTTGGTTTTGCCTCTCCACTAGTCCATTTGACTGCGGATGATAGGCAGCAGCTCTAACGTGATGGATCCCAAACGCATCCCAAACTTGGACAAGGTAACGGGACATAAAATTGCTGGCTCTATCAGTTAGGACTTCCCATGGAAATCCCACCTCACAGAATAATTTCACCACTTCAGAGGCTATGGTTTTTGCTGATATATTACAAAGTGGAATAGCCCATGGAAACCTCGTAGCTTGGTCCACTATGACTAGCATATACTGGAACCCCCGGGGTGTCCTTATCAGCGGCCCCACTATGTCCATGGCCACTCTATGAATGGGCTCCGATATCACTGGCATAGGTAACAAAGGTACCTCTGGTGGGTGGATCGAGGTAACCCGTTGGCACGAAGGGCAGGCCTCACAAAATCTTGAGGTCTCTTTAAAAATTTCCGGCCAGTAGAAACGAGCTAGAATCTTGTCCAGTGTACCATGTATTGCTTTATGACCTCCTACCGAATGGTCGTGTGCTAATCTTAAAACTAGTGTTTTGAACGTAGTGGGAACTACGAGTTGCTTCCGGATATTCCCTGTACGGGGATCTAAGCTTTCCCGGTATAACACATTGTCATTTAAAAGAAATCTAGGCAGGGTTTCTGACCCCTTTCGGGCGTAGTCAAAAGCCCGTACAAGAGCAGGATCCGCATGCTGCTCCTTAGGAAAAGAGGGAAATTTCTCCACTAATTCAGTTGGAACCCAAGGCATCTCTTGTCCGGCTTCTAGTTCGGCTCTATTCTGAGACCTACTCTGCCTCTCCCGTCGTTTTTCCACTCTTCCCTTCTTACTGTTGCTTACAGAGGGAGTTATCAGATCCTCATGAGATGGCAACCCCTGTAATGGGTCATCTGGAGGATCATCTTCCCCCTCCAGGGCCCTGGGCCGCGCTCGGGTAGATACCATGCCTGCCTTTTGATGTAATTCCTCTTCCAGCCCTCGCCTGAATTGGGGCCAATCTCTCCCCAATACCAGGGCGTGTGGTAACTTAGGCACGATGGCTACAGGTATTTTCCTCTTTATCCCTAGATCCTTTACTAGCACATTGTGAATAGGGTAAAGTGATGCTACCCCATGAATGCACCTGATCTTCACGTTCCCCTCAGGTTGCTTTGGGAACTGATTAGAACGAGATTCAATCTCTTGCCAGAGTTTTCTGGAGATCATGGATTGATCCGCTCCAGAATCTAGCAAGGCTTCCGTAGCGACACCTTCTACCTCCACAGCTAAGAGAAAACCTTCCCTACTCTTCTTGGAATGGGCTGTTATCAATGCTGTCCTTGATCTACAATTTCTTTTTAGATGTCCCTCACTACCACATGAAAAACATTTCTTTCGGGTATAGTAGCTTTTATCCATGGGCATAAACAATTTCATTTCAGACATCATTGGCCTTACCTTCCTTTCTGATGATACTACCTCTACCCTTTTGGAAATACCACCCTTCTCCTGGCCTGCCAATTCCGCTTCCATAAAGCGTTCTGCCAGTGAGGTAGCATCATTGGTGTTCCAGCAGTTTTGTAGGATCAGAAAGGTTTGTACATCTTTCGGAACCGCGGCCATAAATTGTTCCAATATAATGCAATCTAGAATAGAGTCTATAGTTCTAGCCTCTGGTGTCAACCATTTCAATGCTAAACCCTTAATTTGTTGGCATAGAGCTCTCATTGTCTCACCAGGCTTTAACTTACAGCTTCTAAAGAGGCGGTGATAAACCATGGCTGTCAGACCGAGGCGGTCTCTTATAGCGCTTTTAAACTCGTCATAATTGGAGGCTAAGGCTGCAGGCATGGCCCTGTACGCTACCAAGGCTTCCCCGGTAAGAGAAGTGGCTAAGCGCACGGCCCAATGGTCCTTAGGCCATCAAGTTATGAGAGCCACCCTCTCAAAGGCCTCTATATCATCATCTTTAGATAACTGACCAAATGAGAGTGTCCCATTGTAATGTGTCCCCAGCCCATGCAAAGCTCCCATGGGACCTGGAACTGTCCGTGCTGACTCCGCTGTTTTTTCCTGTGCTCCCAGCCACGCTCCCATCATATCAAGAAGTGACTTCTGCTGCGCCTGCATCATCGCTGCAGTTTTCTCCTGCGTTTGTGCAGACATCTCGCGCTGCTTTTCAAACTGTCCGGCCATCCACTGGAGAAGCTCTTTACACTCCATCTCTGGATCTGTGCTGCAACAAGAAGAAAGAGAAGACACCACCAAGTGCGACACCAAAAATATAACAACTCCTTCTTAGGCTTTTATCAACCACTGCTGCACCCCTGTACCAGTATCCTTAATAATCCCCTTTATTCACGGGTTACCTGACACAGGTGTAGACTCAAGCTTGTCAGGAATGAAGTTCACGGCTTGTTCTCTCAACTCCAGCTCTGACCTCTGCTGCAATTCTGCTTTTAAATCCTCAGCAGGGCTTTGGTGTTTTTCCACCGGTCTTCGGTGAGAGTTCTTGCATGGTTGCAAATCATGCGCAAGCATATGAAAAGGTAGAATCCATAAAACTATGCCACCTGTCGTGCCCCGTGCCCAGGCAGTCACCTATAGGCCGGGACGTGCCTTTGTATTGTCCTTAAATAAGGAATCCAGAGCCGAGGCTTCTGGGAGTTGTAGTTGTGAGGTCTCAAACAATAAAGTTGTGACTCGAGGGTTTTAGGCAAACAGGAATTTTAATTTTCCTTTCCAAAAGAGCATTCAAAACTCAATGCATTGCAAAATAAATGGGATTCTTCTCCACACAAAAATTCTGACAAAAAAGACCCTTTTTACCGAAACAGAACACTATGACTGCTTCTATCAGCTTTAAGCACAAATAGCTGTTTCCTTTTAAACTTTCAGGATTCAAAAATAAAGCTTTAACTGCTTCTGCCAGCTCCAAGCACATGCAGTTGTCTACTTCAAACTTTCAGCATTCAAAAATAAAGCTTTAAGTGCTTCTGTCAGCTTTAAGCATATATAGCTGTTTCTTTCAAAGCTTTCAGCATTCAAAGTAAAACTTTAACTGCTTCTGTCAGTTTTACTCAGACAATTTGTTTCTAGATTTTTCTCCTTTCAAAACCTAGAACATCTATGCTGTTTTCTTGCAAAGTGAGCAGTCCATTAATGATTCTACAGACTCCTTATCAGAATCATAACACTCTGTTTGCATTTGTTCATAACCTGTGTCTGTTATATCTGGGTTTAAATCAGCTTGCACAATATCAGGCTTAATCTCTTCTAACAGCTCTAGGAGCTTTCTCCAGAGAGACTTCTCTTTATGCTCAGGGTTCTTAGCAGGCACATGGAGATTCTTTTCTTTCATTAACTGGCAGAGAGCCTCTAACTGGCTCACATTACTTTTATTTACAGTTCTATTCACACACCTTTTGGGAGTTGGCAATTTTCCAGCAGGTTCATGAGCTGCTGCTATCATACCTTGCTCCTTCTCAGTAGCTCTCCCAGGCAAAACCCTCCTGCCTCCAGAATCAGCTGCAGTTCCCCTGCAGTACTGATTTCCTTCTGGAACGTGGCTCCCTGTGTGTTGGTTTCCTTTGGAATCCTCTCTGGTGCTGACCCTGGTAACCCTTTGTTCTTCAGCTCCCCTGAAGTTTCTTTCTCCTTCTGCACCCCTGGTGGTCCTCTCTCCTTCCGTTTCCCTGGTGGTCTCCTGACTCTTCTAGTCCCCTGGGCTTATATGAGTGTGCCTGAACTATCGGGCCGTGCTCCTCCCCAGGTGCCTCTCATTAACTTCACAGCTTGCCTCAGAGCTTGGGCATGGTCTGTACCCAGCAACTACATGTGTTTTTTTCTCTTTGCCTGCAGTCTGAAAACCACTGCTTTCTGGCCTGTCTCTTTCCTTAAAGGTAAAAGCCTGTTTTTCTTCCAGTTCCATAGGCTCAGATGCACTTTTCCCATCACAATAGTTAACAGCATCCTGCTATTTGCCATGTAGTTAATATGTGGAAATTTATAAAATTTCTGCATGGTAACTGTAAAACTATACTATGGCCTTGCCATCCTGAGTGTGCCCAATTTTATCTCATCTCAGAAGCTAAGCAGGGTTGAGCCTGGTTAGCGCTTAAATAAGATACCAGTTTGGAATATCGGGTGCTATAGTCTTACTCCATAGAAGAAAGACCTGATGGTCTACTGGTTGCACATTGTCAAGGAAAGCTAGGGGCAGCCACAACATGGACAACTATTCACAGGATTGTCATGACCTGACATTGACTTGATGGCATGTCATAATTGTAAAGTCTTAGCACATTTTTATAAATGGGGGTCTTAGAGTGAATATGGACTTGGCTTTCAGCAACTTAGGACCCCTTTACTAAAGCCCATTAGCCAGTTAAATCCATCGCACGCTAAAATGCATCCTAATCAGTGATAGCAGGATGGGGTGGGGAATGAGCAGTGTTTGGGCATGGAGAACACATTACTGCTAGTGCCAGGGTTATTGCCATAAGCTCAGTGGCAACATGGCTCTTAACAAGGGTTAGTCTAATGACTCCTCTATGGGAGTCATTAAGTGAACCTGTTTTGGTAGAGCTCACATTAGATTGGCCCATCACATGTTAGCTGCTGGCTTCATTCTGGTCATGCACTCAACAGCTACAGTGGAAACGTTTCCATTAACGTGTTTGTTTGGTGCCTTAATTGCAAATCCTTAGCGAGCTTTTGTAAAAAGGGCCCTTAGTGAAGCTAATATACAAGAGTAAGGATATGGCTAAAATCGTCCTATATTTTGAAACTCTGACACAGCAACAACAGATAACAAATATGAAACTTTAAAAGGTAGGCGAATATTCATGTGGCCAAGATGTTGATTGCAGAGAGCTACATCATAAGAGTTTGGGTTGCAAAAAAAGAGTTTAAAGTAGGAAATATGAACCAAAGAATGTGGAAATTGTAATTTGATATGAATTCAGGCTGAGATTTGTTTAAGGTACCTACAGCAGGATAGATAATGCTAAGAACATAAGAACACAGAAATACCATACTGAGTCGGACCAGGGTCCTTCAAGCTCAATATCCTGTTTCCAATAATGGCCAATCCAGGTCAAAAGTACCTGTCAGGTTTCCAAAGAGGTACACAGATTTCACAGTGCTTATCCTGGGATAAGCAGCAGATTCCCTAGGCCCTCTTTAATAATGGTTTATGGACCTTTTCTCCAGGAACTTGTCTAAAGCTTTTTTAAACCCAGCTACACTAACAGCTTTTACTACATCCTCTGGTAACAAATTCCAGAGTTTGAGTACTCGT
Organism: Ichthyophis bannanicus; assembly: GCA_033557465.1. Classification (NCBI taxonomy): domain Eukaryota; kingdom Metazoa; phylum Chordata; class Amphibia; order Gymnophiona; family Ichthyophiidae; genus Ichthyophis; species Ichthyophis bannanicus. The sequence continues at coordinate 167,462,144 of CM066036.1, read as the reverse complement.
TAAGTGAAAACATGTTTTTTCTTATAAGTCCTAAATGAGCTACATTGTAGCTTCATTACAAGTCCCCTAGTCTTGCTACTTTTTGAAGGAATAAACAGCTGATCTACATTTACCCATTATACTCCATTCATTAATTTATAGACCTCTATCATATCTCCCCTCTGCTATCTCTTTTCCAAGTTGAAGAGCCCTAACCTTTCAAGTCTCTCGTCAGAGGATATTCTTCCATTCCCCTTATCAGTTTGATGACTCTTCTCTGTACCTTTTCTAATTCTGCTATATCCTTTCTAAGAAATGGTGACCAAATTTGCACACAATATTCAAGGCGTAGTCACACCATGCAGTGGTACAGAGGCATTAAGATATCCTTGGTTTTGTTCTACATTCTTTTCCTTATGATTCCTAGCATTCTATTTGCTTTCTTGACCACCGCTGCACACTGGGCAGTGGGTTTCAACATACTATCTTCAATGATGTCTAAATCCTTTTTCTGCGTAGTGGCTCCTAATGTGTAACTTTGCATCATATAACTGTAGTTTGGGTTGTTCTTGCCTAAATGCATACATTTTCATTTGTCCACATTAAATTTCATCTGCCATTTGGATGTCCTGTCTTCCAGTTTATCATTGTCCTCTTGCAATTTTTCACAATCCTCTTGTGTTTTAATAACTTTGAATAATTTTTTATCTGCAGTTTTGATCACCTCACCCATTATTCCCATTTCCAGGTCATTTATGAAGATGTTAAAAGCAGCAGGCCCAGCACAGATCCCTAGGGTAGTCCACTAATCACCTTTCTCCAATGAGAAAATTGGCTATTTAATCCTACTCTCTGCTTTCTATCTTTTAACTAGCTCCTGATCTACAATAGTACACTGCCTCCTATCCCAAGACTTTTTTAATTTTGTCAAGAGTGTCTCATGAGGGACGTTATCAAAGACTTTCTGAAAATCCAGTTACACTATATTGACAGGCTCACCTTTGTCTACCTATATTCACACCTTCAAAAAAATATATCAGATTAATAAAACAATACTTTCCTTGGCTAAATCCATTTTGTCTTTCTCCATTAAACCATGTTGCATGTTCAGCAATTTTATTCTTTATAATTGATTCCACCATTTTGTTCTATACTGACATCAGGTTCACCGGTCTGTAGTTTCCTGGAATACGCCTGGAACCTTTTTTAAAAAATTGACGTTACACTGTCCATTCTCCAGTCGTCAGGTACTAAAATGTTAGTATACTGTTGTGAATTTAGATTATATAGTACTTCTATAAAATATATCATGTCCGGATACAGATTGATGACCAAACTGAGAGAAATTTTTCTAGTGAAACTTCATCTCAGTTCTTCAGTAGATAAATGAGAAAGATTGTATGCCATAGTGAGGAGTGAATATAATTTTGAAACACAAAAACGTTTGTTGTTTATTGTGTGTAAAAATGTACCAACCTAAATTGGGATATACTTACTGCCAGCATCTTTACTATTGGCATTTTATATAGTTCCATAATAAAGGTCAAGCCATCATTTATACTGACATTGACTGTATAGCTCAGTCTCACCCATTCTGTCCTAAAGTTTATTGACAAAAAAAACTGACAGGAACAATTAACTTTAGCACTTCTACTAGACACATGCGAACACTGTACAAATATATAGAAGATCTTACAATCAAGAAAATATACTGGACATAGACTTTGGGAACTTCATTCACTAAGAAAATGGTTGAAATTACAAAGGCTATGATCTGGACAAACAGGAGTTAAGATTTAAAAGCAGAATTAAAAAAGCATAAGGTCAATTTCCATGAGAGGTTGTGAATAGATTAATTTAACAGTCAGTGCTGCTTGAAGAATGGTCTAGAATTTGGCAGCTGAGATTTATGGGTATGTTTACTAAACTGCGGTAACGTTCCCCGCGTTAGGTTCCCTGGAGTCCCATATAAAGGAATGGGCGGTGTATTATTATGGCAAGCTGTGTCAGTTAACGCACGTTACAAGGCGCCTTAGGCTAACGCGCATTATAAGGCACGTTACAAGGCATGTTATAAGGCACAATACAAGACACGTCATAAGGCACATTAGAAGGCACCTTAGTAGGCACAGTACAAGGCAGGTGCCTTGTAACGTGCCTTTTACTGTGTCTAGTAAGGTGCCCTGTAATGTGCCTTATGACGTGCCTTGTAACGTGCCTTGTACTGTGCCTAGTAAGGTGCCTTATAACACCGTATAGGGAGTGATGGAAACTGTGGTGAGGGTATTATGGGCTGGTAGCACGGATCTGCAAAGATATGACTGTCACAGGCATGCAAAACATCAGACATGGACAGGAAAGAACAGCGAGGAATCAAACCCCATGACCACTACCTAGAACAGAGCTACTCAAATCCAGTTCTGGAGGTCCACAACCCTGCAGATTTTCAGGATATCCCTAATGAATCTGCACGAGATATATATGCATTTGAGATATCCTGCCAACCTGACTGGTTTGTAGCCCTCCAGGGCTGGATTTGGAGACCCTTGCCTTACACCTATGTCAGTTAAGATTGTGAGTGGGCAAGGTACAGGTATTGTAGACATCAAAAGGGTAGATAGAATGTGTCACATTCCTCCTCAATTCTAACCACCACCATAAAGTTGTCTAATAGACAATATTTTGGTGGTGGTGAGAAACGAGGAGGAATGTGACAAATTCTATCTAACCTTTTTGATGTCTTGGACATCTGCACCTTGCCCACTCACAATCGTAAATGACAGAGGTGTAAGGCAGGGGTCTCCGAATCCAGCCCTGGAGGGCCACAAACCAGTCAGGTTGGCAGGATATCTTTAATGCATATATAGCTCATGAAGATTCATTAAGGATATCCCAAAATCCTGCAGGGTTGCGGACCTCCAGGACTGGATGTGAGTAGCTCTGGCCTAGAACGGCAGTGTACTAACCAGTAGGCTATACCTCTATGGCTTGTTGCACAGCACTGGCTGGGTACAGATGGACGGCAGGTCACCGCACAAACTGTCTGCTCTGTGTGCCAGGATAGGGTAACCCCACCAGCACACATGATGCATTGCACATGCAGAACAGCGGCCTACAGCTGACCACCAAATGGGGTCTGCACCTCACCGGTACTGCAGCGTGGTAAGATGGACTGACAGTGCATGATACTGGCACAGAGTAGCTACAGACCATGCCATTGTGCAGGTTCTGTGTTCACCATGAGGGCACCCAGCACTAGGTGCACAGTACATGTGGTGCTAGAGATAGGTCCTGCTGCACATCCCCATCACTACCAGTTTGTGGCAGGTGCTCCCACCAGTGCAACCAAAATAACTTCTGTTACCATCTGGGTTCTGCAGTCACATGTGACCTTGTGGGACCGGACACCACTCAACGGGCCAAATACCGCCGCTTCTGAGGCGCGAGATGAGATCAAGGGGCAGCACACTTCCTCGGAGGGAGTGAGCGGGAGCTCCTCCTCACCTCCTGCACCTGCCAATCAGCAGCCCTCAGCAGCCCTCTCCAACGGGCCAAATACCGCCGCTCCTGAGGCGCGAGTTGAGATCGAGGGGCAGCACACTTCATCGGAGGGAGTGAGCGGGAGCTCCTCCTCACCTCCTGCACCTGCCAATCAGCAGCCCTCAGCAGCCCTCTCCAACGGGCCAAATACCGCCGCTCCTGAGGCGCGCCCGCACCTTGCGGGCCCACGCCTGAGGGCCTCGCCAGAGGGCCCTTTGGCATGGCCCTTAGGCGTGGAGCCGTGGCGTGTGAGTAAAATCTATTTCATGACATATGATGTTATATCATGGCTGTAACCTGCTATTCTCCTTTCTTCTTCTCTCTTCTGTTCTTTTGTCTATCACTGTCTCTCACTCTGTCCTATCCCATATATGGCATTCTTTTCGTATTTTCTTAAAAATTAAATTGTATTGTAAACCGCTCTGATGCTTTGGCCTGAGCGGTATATCAAGAAATTAAACATAAACATAAACATACGCAGTGTCAAGGTCTGGCTGCCATGGGTACCTGTTATCAGGGCAGGGGCTAGACTTGCATGAGGTTTAGGTAGCACTGCCTCTATGGATCTAAGTGGTATGCACTATATACCCCAAGAGGCCCACAATCACCACTATTGCAGATGAGGGTTTGGTGGGACAGGCGCCTGCACCCTGCAGAATGGCTGTAATACCAGCAACCACAGTCCTGCTGGCCAGTGACAGCCCTCCAGGGCTGATGGGCCAGAGCCATACATGTGACTGTGGTAGACAAGCAGTGATGCTTGGGATGTGCAGGGGACAGCTCCACGCCACAGTCTACCATCTGCCAGCACAATCAGCCTGCACCTGCAGCATCCTACAGGGTGGTGCTACCATGCACAGACTTACTTCAGACAGCCCACTAGCCAGTCCATAGTGTATGCTCATGGGGGAACCCTGTGCACCCAGAGGTGGGATGCACAGCACAAACACCAAACAGGCATCTCCATGATTGGGCCCCAAAACCAGGAACACACAGGTATCACTAGAAACAAATACTGTGTGGCACTAAGTGGGAACATCGACATGCCATGGCCACTGCCCGGTCAGAGTGAGAGCAACCTACCAGTGTGACATGCTGTGGCCACCCTGCCCATGCAGGTGGTGGTCAAGCACTACAGTGTCCCAGCCATTGCCCTCCAACCTGTGCAGATGCATCCTGGCCAATCCGCCCTGTCTGGGCCATACCCACAATACTTTGCTCCTCATTATGCACATTTGCAGGCTAATGCTGGAAATAGTGTGAGCAATGTGGGCTCAGTGAGGTGTTGGCAGACACAAAACAATGGATAGACATACGCATACTCCCACACCTATCTCAGCATTGTGCAGAGATAGAGGAGGTTGACAACCTTGCCCACCACACTGGTCCTGAGCACAGTGCCAACACTGCTAAACTGCGCAGGGGGTAGTAGTAGTGCTCTGGTGATAACTGCAGCTCTGTGCTGGGGCCAGCAGCCTGACAATCCATGAGGCTGTGGATAGTGGAGCCCGTGTGAGTGGGTGTTTGTACCCCTGTGCACCGCTGCGTTGGGGTTTTCACATGTTGTTGTTGTGGCTGCATTGTGGGATAAAACTATGGGGTGATGCTCTTCAGGTTCCACAGATGGGACTTGAACCTTTTGCTCTGGGACATACTGGCTGAGTCTATTGCACCACACTGTTGCCACAGCAGCATAGTGGTCCCTGGGCTACCCTTAGGTTCCCCAGCCAGACCTCTTCTGTTACACTGCACACCACGTACTGGTACAGGGCATGGGCTAGGTCCACTGAAGGTGGATGCCACTATTCCCACCAGCACAAACACCCACCCCCCCTGCCATGCCGCCATGACCATATGCTCTCAGTGCCAGTGGTATGCATTCCTAGGCCATCCAGGAGGCAGGTAGGCGGCTGCCTAAGGTGTGGGTTCAGGGGTAGGGGTGGAACCAGGCTGATGGCATTAACCTTTAAAAAGGAGATAGAGCAGCTTTTAAACTAGATATTAGGGGAAAGCCGACAGTCGCCCAAGAGAGGATGGTTCAGAAGAATGTATCTTTGAAGGATACTACCAAAAGCAGAGAGGTTCCACAAAAGAGTAAAGTAGCCCAAATGCCCTCAAGTATGGAGTAGACAGAGCTTAAAGATCCCAAATTACCCATGTCTAACAATAGCCAAATTAATATGAATAAAATACATTCTCTAAAATGCTTGTATGCAAATGCTAGAAGTCTAAAAAATAAGATGGGAGAGTTAGAATATATAGCACTAAATGAAAGGTTAGATATGACTGGAATATCAGAGACATTGTTGAAGGAGGACAACCAGTGGGACACTGTGATACCTGGGTACAAACTATATTGAAATGATAGAGCTGATCAAATTGGTGGAGGGGTTGTGCTCTAAGTTAGAGAGGGCATTGAGTCAGAAAGGATTAAAGATTTGCAGGAAACAAAATCTGCTGTAGAATCTATATGGATTGAAATTCCATGTAAAAGGGGGAAGGCAATGGCAGTGGGGGTGTACTATCGAGCGCCTGGCCAGAATGACTAAATGGATGATGAAATGCTCAAAGAAATCAAGGAAGCTAACAAAAGTTACAGCGCAATAATAATAATGGGTGATTTCAACTACCCCGATATCGACTGGGTCAGTGTCACGTCAGGACATGCTAGAGAGATAAAGTTCCTAGATGAAATAAATGACTGCTTCTTGGAGCAGCTGGTTCATGAACTGACCAGAGGGGAAGTCATATTAGACCTAGTCCTTAGTGGAACACCAGATCTAGTGCAAGAGATAAGGTTGTTGGGGCCTCTTGGCAATAATGATCATATCATGATCGCCTTTGATTTAATTAGTGGATGAGGGTTAGTAAGGAAATCCACAGTACTACCTTTTAACTTTCGAAAGGGAGACTATGATAAAATGAGGAAAACAGTTAAGAAAAAACTAAAAGGAGCAGTTGCAAAAGTTAAAGACGTACATCAGGCTTGGCTGTTGTTGAAAAATACTATCTTGGAAGCCCAGACCAGCTGTATTCCACGCTTTAAGAAAAGTGGAAGGAAGTCCAAAAAACTGCCAGCATGGTTTAAAGGTGAGGTCAGAGAGGCTGTTGTTGCCAAAAAAGCATCTTTCAGGAAATGGAAAAAAGAGCCAAACGACGAAACCTGGAAACAGCACAAGCACAGGCAAGTCAAATGCAAGGCATTGATAAGGCAGGCAAAGGGAGAATTTGAGAAGAAGCTTGCTGCGGAAGCAAAAACACGAAGTAAAGACCTTTTCAAGTACATTCGTAGCAAAAAACCTGTGAGAGAGTCAGTGGGTCCATTAGATGATAAAGGGGTTAAAGGAGCACTAAGAGGCGACAAGGCGATAGCAGAGAGACTGAATGAATTCTTTGCTTCGGTCTTTACTGAGGAAGATGTAGGGATGTTACCCATGACTGAAGTGGTATTTAAAGGTGCGGAAGAATTGAAGGAAATATCGATACATTGGGAAGATGTATTACAACTATTAGATAAACTGAAGAGTAGCAAATCACCTGGGACGGTTGGTATACATCCAAGGGTGTTGAAAGAACTGAAATATGAGATTGCAGACCTGCTATTAGTAATCTGTGAACTATCATTAAAATCATCTCTAATACCTGAAGATTGGAGGATCGCCAATGTAACACCAATTTTTAAAAAGGGTTCCAGGGGTGATCCGGGAAACTACAGACCGGTGAGCCTGACATCAGTACCGGGAAAAATGGTAGAAACCATCATAAAGAATAAAATTACTCAGCATGTAGATAGTCATGTCCTAATGGGAGACAGCCAACATGGCTTTAGACAAGGGTGATTTTGTCTTACTAATCTGTTATGTTTTTTTTGAAGGAGTGAATAATCAGGTGGACAAAGTGAGTCGGTTGATATTGTGTATCTGGACTTTCAGAAAGCCTTTGACAAGGTCCCTCATCAGAGACTTTTGGCAAAACTAAAGAGTCATGGGATAGGAGGCAGTGTACTATTGTGGATCAGGAACTGGTTAAAAGATAGAAAGCAGAGGGTAGGGCTAAATGGCCAATTTTCCCAATGGAGAAAGGTGAATAGTGGTGTTCCCCAGGGATTTGTGCTGGTTCCGCTGCTTTTTGACATATTCATAAATGACCTGGAAAGTGGAATAACGAGTGAGGTTATCAAATTTGCAGATGACACAAAACTATTTAAAGTTGTTAAAACCCAAGAGGATTGTGAAAAATTGCAAGAGGATCTTGATAAATTGGAAGACTGGGCATCAAAATGGCAGATGAAATTTAATGTGGAGAAGTGCAAGGTTATGCACCTAGGGAAGAACAACCCAAACTATGATTGCACGATGCAAGGTTCCACATTAGGAACCACCACCCAGGAAAAAGATTTAGGCGTCATTATGGATACCATGTTAAAACCCTCAGCCCAGTGTGCAGCAGCGGCCAAGAGAGCAAATAGAATGCTAGGTATGATAAGGAAAGGAATGGAAAATAAAGCAAAAGATATTATAATGCCTCTATATCGTTCCATGGTGAGACCGCACCTTGAATATTGTGTGCAATTCTGGTCGCTGTATCTTAAAACGGATACAGCAATTTTAGTAAAGGTTCAGAGAAGAGCCACCAAAATGGTAAAGGGGATGGAAGGATACTCCTATGAAGAAAGGCTAAAAAGGTTAGGGCTCTTTAACCTGGAAAAGAGACGGCTGAGGGGAGATATGATAGAAGTCTATAAATTAATGAACGGAGTGGAACGGGTAAACGTAGATCGATTGTTTACCTTATCAGAATATAGAAAGACTAGGGGACATGCAATGAAGCTACAGGGTAAACTATTTAAGACTAATAAAAGAAAATATTTTTTCCCTCAACGTGTAATCAAACTCTGGAATTTGTTACCATAGGATGTAGTAAAGGCTGTTAGTGTAGCTGGGTTTAAAAAAGGTTTGGACAAGTTCCTGGAGGAAAGGTCCATAAACCATTATTAAGAAGGGACCCAGGATATCAATGCTTGAACCAATACAAGCATTGTGGAACCTGTGTCCTTGGGGAAACTGCTAGGTACATATGACCTAGATTGGCCACTGTTGGAAACAGAATACTGGGCTTGATGGACCTTGGTCTGACCCAGTATGGCATATCTTATGTTCTTCTGTTCTTATGTACATAGCTGTCCACACTTTCCCGGCACTGCCTGCCAATGTTATGTGCCCCTTGGGATTCCTGCTGGGTAATGTCCCATGGATGGGACACTGTGGGACACAGCCTCATGGGCATGTTTGACCCTGGTCTGTTGCTGTCTTGCTAGTGTCCATTTTTCTGCATTCCTATGTGCCACCTAGGCAACCGCCTAGTCCACCACATGCCCCAGTAGCCCCCACTGCATGTCCTGCCTGCAGCCCCCATGGCACATTTGCGCCATCACCATAGTGGCCTTTCATATCTGGGCACTATGCTGTTGCTGCAAATGGAGCACTACTATCACCTTTTAGGGGCTCCCTGCCTATGCCGTACATTGCTGACACTGAAATTGGTTCTCCCTCCTGCAAATGTGCATCTAACGGCAGGTTTTCATTCACGGTAGGATTCAGCCCTTCAGTTCAGCGTGTTAGTGTGCAGGAAGCCTCTCCACGCCCACTCCTCGCCCATTGACCCCAGCTCTCTGCTCTCTCTCCTCCCTCTGCAGTGTCTACTACGCCACGGAACGCTTCTGCGCAGGTTGTAACGTTACCACGTGTTAACGTTATGTTACCGCTCGTTAACATTACATAACGCGCGTTAACGTTACCTGCCACGCAGTCTGTAATGTTACCGCAGTTTAGTAAACATACTCCTTAATGTTAAAAAATACAAGGTCATGCATTTGGGCTGCAGCAATCCAAGGTAGCAATATAGCATAGGGGGTGAAGTAGTTTTGTCCACTAAAGAAGAGCAGGACCTAGGTGTGATTGTGTCTAATGTCTTAAGTAGCTAAACAGATAGAAAAGGCAACAGCAAAAGCTGGAAGGATGCTTGGGTCCATAGGGGGAGGAATGGCCGGCAGAAGAAAGGAGGTGATAGTGCCTCTGTATAGGTCTCTGGTGCGACCTCATTTGGAGTATTGTATGCAATTCTGAGACCGCACCTTCAAAAGTATATAAACAGGATGGAGTCAGTACAGAGGGTGGCTACTAAAATGGTTAGTGGTCTTCATTATAAAGCATATGAGGACAGACTTAAGGATCTTAATATGTACACCTTAGGGGCGGGATAGAGGTGATATGATTGAGATGTTTAAATACCTCCGTGGCATAAATGCACAGGGGGAGAGCCTCTTTCACTTGAAAGCAAGCTCTGCTACAAGGGGACATGGGATGAGGGTGAAAGGAGATAGATTCAGGAGTGTTATGTGAAAATATTTCTTTACGTAAAGAGTGGTGGATCCATGGAATAGTCTCCCAGTGGAGGTGGTAGAGCTGAGGACAGTTATCTGAATTCAAAGAAGCATGGGACAAACACAGAGGATCTCTAAAGGTAAAAAAGGGACTGTTCTAGTGGTTGATATGGAAGGACATGAAATGAGAGTCAGAAGCTGTAAAGAAATGAGAATCAGAAGCTGTAAAGATGTCTTACGCATTGGAACATGGAACGTACGAAGCATGAACCAAGGGAAGTTGGAGGTGGACAAGAATGAAATGGAACGTGTACAACTTGATCTGTTGGGTGTCAGTGAACTGAAATGGACTGGCATCAGGCATTTTGCATCAGTTGATCACATGGTCTACTATGCTGGAAATGAAAGACAAAGAAGAAATGGTGTTGCATTTATAATAAAGAAGAAACTTGCAAGAACTGTAATGAAATACAATGCAGTCAGCGAACGCTTAATCTCTATTCGTCTATGAGGAATGCCTATCAACACAACTATAATTCAAGTATATGCCCCAACAACAGCTGCAGAAGAGAATGAAATTGAAGAGTTCTATGAACAAGTACAAGCTGAAATTGACAGAACATGCAAACAGGATATCCTGATAGTCATGGGTGACTGGATCGCAAATGTTGGCAACAAAGAAGGCAAAGTAGTTGGAAAATATGGACTTGGCAACAGAAATGAAACTGGAGAAAGACTGATAGAATTCTGCAAGACCAACAATCTATTCATCTCAAACACCTTCTTCCATCAACACAAGCGGCGACTGTACACATGGACTTCACCCAATGGATTGTATAAAAATCAAATTGACTACATCTGTGGAAGTCAATGATGGAAAAGTTCTATAACATCAACAAAGACAAAACCTGGAGCTGACTGTGGTACAGATCATCAACTACTAGTATGCAAACTCAAGCTAAAGTTGAAAAAGAGCAAACCACTCATGAATGCAGCAAAATATGACCTTGAGAATATACCACTGGAATTTAAAGACTGCCTGCAAAATCGATTTGCTGTTTTAGATACAAATGACAGAGCTCCAGAAGAGTTATGGAATGACATCAAGAAGGTTGTGTTGGAAGAAAGCGAGAAGTCTCTACAAAAGGTGAAAAAGCAAAAATGGCCAAAATGGATGAAGGAAGAAACTCTGACAATTGCCCAGACACGCAGAGAAGCTAAAGCCAGAGGAGAAAGAAAGACAATAACAGAACTCAACAGAGATTTCCAACGTGCAGCAAGACAGGACAAGGAAAAGTACTACAACGACGCATGCAAGGAAATAGAAGCAGAAACTATTAGAGGAATAATAAGATCGGCTTTCCTAAAGCTATAAGAGTTAAAGAAAAAGTTCCAGCCTCGAATTGGAATGTTACAAGATGCTCAAGGTTCTATGTTGAATGATGCTGAGAAGATAAAGAAAAGGTGGAAGGAATATGCAGAGTTTTTATATGATCAAGTGGACCAACAGCCGTTTCAACCTGTACCTTATGATCGGGAACCATTGGTGATGAAATAAGAAGTTATAGCAGCATTGAAAGCCTTATCAAAGAACAAAGCACCAGGCATTGATAGCATTCCCATACAAGTATTACAGCAATCTGATGCAGCTGTTACCATACTTACAAGGCTCTGCCAAGAAATATGGAAGACAACATCATGGCCAACTGACTGGAAAAGATCTGTGTTTATACCAATACTAAAGAAAGGTGATCCGACTGACTGTGGAAATTATCACAAAATCACTCTGATTCAACATGCCAGCAAGATTCTACTGAAGATTATTCAAAAGAGACTACAACCATACCTGGAACAAGAACTACCTGAAGTGCAAGCAGGGTTCAGGAAAGGGCGAGAAACGAGAGACATCATTGTGGATGTGAGATGGATCCTTGAAAGGACTAAAGAATACCAAAAGGATATCTATTTGTGCTTTATCGACTTTAGCAAGGCTTTTGACTGTGTAAACCATGAGAAACTCTGGGCCACATTAAGAAGCATGGGTATACCATAGCACCTGATCGTTCTTTTGCATAATTTGTACATTGATCAAGAAGCAACAGTTTGAACAGAACAAGGAGAAACAGAATGGTTTAAAATAAGTAAAGGTGTACGACAAGGCTGCATATTTTCCCCCTACCTGTTAAATTTATATGCAGAACAAATCATCAGAGAAGCAGGACTGTATGAAGACAACAGAGGTGTGAATATTGGTAGAAGACTCATCAACAACCTTCGCTATGCTGATGATACCACATTACTGGCTGAAAGTGAAGATGATCTGAAACATTTGCTACTCACAATTAAAGAACATAGTCTCAAAATGGGCCTGCACCTTAATGTAAAGAAGACAAAGATCATGACAACTGGCATAATCAACAGGTTTATTGTTGAAGGAGAAGAAATTGAAATTGTGAACAACTTTAACCTACTTGGATCAACTATCAATAAAGAAGCAACAAGCAGTCAAGAAATCAGACGACGCATTGCTCTTGGCAGAATGGCTATGAAAGACCTAGATAAGATTCTCAAGAGCAGAGATGTCTCTCTCCATACAAAGATTCGACTTGTTCAAGCCATGGTATTTTCAATAACATCATATGGATGTGAAAGCTGGACAGTGAAAAAGATAGACAGGAATAAAATTGATGCCTTTGAATTATGGTGCTGGCGGCAAATACTGTGTATACCATGGACTGCCCGAAGAACAAACCAGTCGATACTAGAGGAGATCAAACCTAAGCTTTCTTTAGAAGCTCAGATGACAAGACTTTGACTTTCATACTTTGGACACATCATGCGAAGAGAGAGATCATTAGAGAAAGACATCATGCTTGGCAAGACAGAAGGTCAGCGCAAAAGAGGAAGGCCAGCAATAAGATTGGTCGATACAATAACAGCAGCTGACTCAAGACCGAACACAATTTAGAATAGCTATCCAGAAGGTCGCCATGAGTCGACTCCGACTCGACGGCATTTAACAACAACAACATGGAAGGACAGACTAGATAGGCCATGCGGTCTGTTTCTGTCATCATGTTTCTATGTTTCTAGTGTTCTCATTGTTAGAGGCACTGACTATGCATGTTATTTTACATTTAGGGGCATGTTTACTGAAGCGCTTTAGGCTTTTGTCAATAACATGGTGCAAATAGCACCATGTTAGCTCCAAGAACCATATGGTATCTGTAGGAGGCATGCACCCCAGCAGATATCACACCAGAAATGCAGAAAGTGTAGTCAGTCAATAACTGAGATGCAGCTAATGCCACTTTTGATGTAGTGTTAGTTGTATCTGTGCTGTCTGCAAATCTGACGCTTACTATATGCTGAGTGCACATGCAGTAACTGTGCAGTAACACCCACTCTCCATCCTCACCCCAGCCACACACATGGCTAATGTGCATTATTCTGATAGCATGGAAAATCACTGCACAATCTGCATTTGTCCCCTGTTAGTTGTTCAAACGACTGTTGTAGGTCTAGTTCTTCAAAGGGCTAATAATTCTGTTTATAAATAATACCCTCAAATGTGATCAGAAAGTTTATCTAAATAGGATCTCTATTACTTTTTCGTTGACTATATGCTGGAATAAATCTTGTTGAGTATGTGCGTTTAATTCTTCATAACTTATTTCATCATACTTTATCACAAAAAAATATTTTTTATTTATTTTTTCTTTTTTTCTCAATCACTGCAAAAAGGATAAAGTGCGGGTCTCAGACTAACATTGGCAGCGCTTATTTGCTAATCGCAAAAAAGCAGCATGTCTTCACGCATCAACGACCCTTACTGCACTTATCCTGGTATTAAACCGAAATAACAGCATTTTCCAACACTTCCTATTAAATACTTTCTGTTATCATGTTCAGCTTTTGTTTTTCTCCAATTGCTTGAAACATAAAGATTGTGCTTATCTTTAAATCTTGAAGTTATTCGATCGCCCCGACGCTACCAAAAGGGTACCGCAAAACTGCGTTTCGTATCACTTCTTCAGGGGGGATATCTTACTTCAAAGCACGATCTACAATATAGCAAAAAGATAGTATATTTTACAGCAATCAGTCTACAGTTGTTAATGTTCTTACTCTATGAGGAAAACCAACAAACTTCCTACGTCAACACTTCAAAATATTTCTACCTCAGGATGAAGCGCAAAATTTCTTTGTATGTGGCTTCTCAAACTTCTCCTCCTTTCATCTGAAAATTCATTCATCAAACCGCCACAAAACGCCGCGCATGCGGGTTACCCTTGCACCTTTGATTTAAATAGTGATGTCATATTCGTTCACCCACGACAGTGGTTAGCAATCTCCTTTAATTGATGATAATCTTCTTATCTACCTAATTTACAGGGGAATCTCTCATCAATGGTCTGTGTATAACTCTTGTGTCAGCCTCTATGAAGTGAGGCGATGATATCATTCAGAGGAGCCTTTAAAATATCAATTCTTAGATGTTATCTGTAAACGTAGTATGTCAAAAACCGGCACTAGCATTATATACAAGCTCTCCATTCGATTGAATTATTAAGGCCCATTGTGCCTGTAGTGGCTAATCGAAAGATCCATTGTTGTTCTCGAACCAGTAAAGATTGTGCTCGCGATTTCCCATTTATTCCAATTAAAACCTGGTCTATGACAAAACACCGCAGTTCTTCAAAACGATGATGTTTATTCATACAATGCAAAACCATCGGAGCTTTAAATGTTTTACATTTGAGTTTGCTGCGATGTTCTGCCATTCTGATCTTCAATTGGCGCTCTGTCTTCCCTATATATAATAGGGGACATAACACGCTTGGCAAGCGTCATCTGCAGCGTTAACAGCTAACATGTTTTAGTAAACATGATGCTTAATTTAAACTTGAGAAATTGCAGGCCTAAACTAAATATATAGCTTATCCAGACAGCAGCTGAAAATCACCGCTACCCAAATAATTTTGTGGTATTGACTTCACTCTGGCCTTGCTTAACCCCTTCACTATACAGGTGGAGGTCTATTCTCTACTGGATGTCCAGCCTGTGTACGTCCTCTCAGAATCAGGTCTACTGGCCTGTATGTACAAACCTAGCCCAAATTCTGAAGGGCCACATGCCCAACAGATCCCCAGAAAACTCAGTCAGGCTCTTGAATGGAGCTGCAGAATCCTGGTGTTCCATCGCCATGGCACTGTAGCTCTATTTAGGAGCTGTGAAAGCCAGCTGCCACTGAGATCTTCCTTCCCCTGCAGCCAGACCCCTGATCCAGTCTCCAATGGAGGAGTGGCCTAGTGGTTGGGGCAAGGTACTTCAAGCCGGAAGGTTGGAGGTTCAAATCCCACTAGAGGACAGCAACCTTGGGCCGGAAGGACTGGGGTTTCTAGTCCTACAGGTGCTCCTTGTGGTCTTGGGTAAGCCACATAACCCTCCATAGCCCATGTTCCCTGTAAAATAGTTATCTCCAAGTTATAATGCCCTGTTCAGTGTAATTTCAGTTTGTTCAATGTAAACTGCACTGATGCAGAATAGCACGGTATATAAGAGAATGCAAATAAAATAAATAAATAAATGACCAGGATCTGGCTGCAGGGAACCTCCTACTGCCTCCTGAGTTTGTTCCTGCTGGTTGCCACTGCTATCCTGCATCTAAGGGGGCTTATTTCACCTCTGTGGCCAACCTCAGAATCAGCCTTGTACGTCCAGGGTGCTGACCCACCCACACATTGCCCTCATTCTGACTCCCACCCGCCCCCTCCTGCCCCTGCCTAAGGCTCCCCATACAACTCCACTGTTCATACAGGGAGCCTTGCACATGGACAACTATGGGGACGAATAGCAGAGATGTACATCCAGGTAAAACATACATCCCCACTATTCGTGGCTCAGAATGACCGCCATAGTATCAGGCTGGTTAGAGGCATTGTTGGCCTGATAGTAAGGTGGTTGCTTTAGAAGCTCTATTTGTGATTTCCACATTTGAAAATGCCCACTCTGACATAGAAATCATATGGACATCCCTGGAGCCATTTTAGAAAGGCACATATTCACACGTGCCTAGCAGGATCACATCTAGTTCACATGGAGGTATTACTCCAAATATCAATTTGCGCGCCTGATTTTAGAATGGTGCAGCACATCTGAAATCACCAGTGGGCATGTCCAAGGCTTTACCTGCTCTTGGATATGAATAGGCACCAAAAATGTGCTCATTTTGGCAATCTAATTCCTGTTGTCAATAGAAGAGAAAGCCTTCTCATTCCCCCAATAGTTTTCACTATTCAAAAAAAAAAAATGCAGGAAAATAAAAAGACCTTTCTCCTGGCTTCCACACTGCTGCACATCTCAGCTTGCAAAATTGCAGGCCGGAACATGCATGTGACATCAGATACACACTCTCATTCTGAAATACCATCATGGCCTATGTTGTCTAGACCAGTGGCTCTCACAACCATCCTTGTGGTCTACCAGCCAGTTCGGTTTTCAGGATATCCACAATGAATATGAAGGAGAGAGATTTACATATAATGGAGGAAGTAGGAATGCAAATCTATCTCCTGCATATTCATTTGTGGATATCCTGAAAACCTGACTGGTTGTGGTCCTCCACGATAGGTTTGAGAACCACTGGTCTAGACCACTGCTGTCCATATCTAACATGTGCAAGTTTCTAAAATCAGACAAGACCTTGCACATGTCCAGCCCATTATTCATCATAAGAGGTGTGACAAAAAAGAAACAAGACTGTCCCATAAATGGGGAGGCGGAGCCAGCGCGGACCCAGCATGGAGGTGTAAGACTTGCTCTCCCGGGCCCTCGACACTAAATCCTGTATTTCCCTGATACTCGCATTCCGCCGAGGGGTAATTAAGTGCCGTAGGAGTGGCGGAAGATGGCTGGGAGCAAACAGACTCGTTTAGACTTCACTCCTCCCACGGCGACGGGGTCTAAAAGATCCAAAACAGACCCGCTCTCGCCGAATAAAATGGTGTCGCAACAGGAAGCCTCAGAGGGGATGCAAGAGCTGCTGAAGGAGGTTAGAGCCATACACAGTCGTGTAGACGCTAATGGGGAGTCGCTAGTGGAACTTCAAGCGGACCTGAAGGAACTGAGCACACAGCTGCAATCTTTATCTACTAGAGTAGACAAGGTGGAATCGGCTGTGGCCGGTCATCAGGAACAACTCCAGAGACTTTCTCCTGCTGTACGTAAGATACGTTGGCTTGAAGAGAACTTGGAGGACATGGGCAACAGGGCCAGGCACAACAGCATACGAATTGTCGGCCTAAGGGAAGGGGTGGAAGGCAGCAACCCGATTCAATTTCTGGAGAGCTTTATTCCGAAGCTGCTAAATATCGAATTTGCTCGCCCGCTGGAAGTTAAAAGGGCGCATCGTATTCTGACCTCCCTCAACTTGCATGGCAAGACTCCGCGGCCATTAATCTTATGTCTGCTGCGGCACCAGCAGGTGATCCAGATATTCGCTGCGGCCAAGGCGCGGCAGCCTTTGCAATATGAGGGCCAACGTGTATTCTTCTATGCTGATTTCTGTAAACACACGGTGGAGAAACGGAGGCAATTCCTGGCCATGCGGCCTAGACTACAGCGCCTTCAAGCGAAGTATGGCATATTCAACCCAGCGAGGTTTAAGGTCACCCTGAATAATGCTACCAAATTGTTTGATGATCCCGGCGCTTTACAACATTTTGTCGAGGAGCAGGAGGCTCTGTTGATGCAACAAAATTGACTGTTTTTCGGGCTAGTGCCTGAGGTAAAGCTTACTGTGCGTGGGGAGAGCGCCCTGGTATCCCAGCGTCTGGGTCTCTCTTCTTTCTCCTTCTCCTGTGGAGCTGATATCAAGAAGGCTATGGTAACTTAGCTCTCTGAGAAGGTGATAGGGAGAGGGGAAGCGTATCCAGAAGGACTGTTTTTTCCCTTTTGCCTTTCTTTTCTGACCTGTTTGTGGAGCACAAGCCTACTGGGTAGGGCAATGACTTTCTTTTTCCCTTCTTTGGCTAATCATGAGCAGGCTTACAATCGGCCTGCAGAGCGTGGGGAAACGCCAGTACAGGCGTGTGAACTGGCCCGTCAGTGACACGACACCCAGGCTATTTGATAACTTCTTCTACTTGATACTAATACCATGTTCCTGCTCTCAAGCTTGGTGTGGGAGTTTTTTAAATACCATGAGCCTTCTCAGGACTATCTTAAGAGATTTCTTCACGTAGTCAAATATTCCTGAGTGTCCAGAACCCACTCTTCCTTTATGTTTGTACCTGCTGCTGGGGCTTGGCCCGGCAGAAGCTCTCCTGGAAAAGGGACTTGAGATATATTACTGTAGATGGTTTAATTGATAGAGCTAACTAGTTACCTGTATTATTATTTGGCCTGCATGATAGGGGATGTGGACGGGATATTGGTCATTAGGGGCCTGGGCTGCCCTATGCTGTAATAGTGGTCCAGCTGTCTAACCCATTATTTGGTTTATATTTTGTTGGGTGGGGGTTGGGGACTGGCTCTCTGGGGACCTTGGTGGTTTGGCTTACTGTTTCCTTCTTTACCGACCTTCTCCGTATCATAATTTTCTGGGGGGGTGGCTAAAGGACTGAGGATTGTATCTTTAAATGTGAAGGGAATTAAGTCCCCGATAAAACGTAAGAAGATTTTAGCATACTGTAAACGACAACATGCTGATCTTATCCTTTTGCAGGAAACGCATCTCTCTCCACAAGAGACTGTTAAATTAGAGGATAAACATTATAAGTTAGTGGGATCTTCCCCAGCGCTAGCTAGGAAAAATGGGGTCGCCACTCTGATGAGTTCTTCCCTGGCCATTCAGTGTGTGAATACTAGTCATGATACGGATGGGAGGTGGGCCTATTCTCAGCTAAAGGTGGGTAAGGTGTTTCTGTCCCTGTTAAATGTCTACGGTCCCAATAGTGACGATCCCGACTTTTTCCGCGATTTGAGTGGGGTTATCCAGAAGGAGAGTGGGGCCCACATAATTATGGGGGGAGACTTCAACCTGGTAAGGGACCCTTTGGTCGATAGGAATCCTGGGAGGGTAGAGCGTCCCCTTCGAGCGTACGTAGCGCTTACTGCTCTTATGGATGCTTGTGGCCTAGTGGATATCTGGAGATTGCTCCACCCTGGTGAGAAAGATTTCTCTTTCTTCTCTCCAATGCACAAATCCTCTTCTCGTATAGATTTTTTTCTGATTTCTAAGCCTCTGGTCTCGGGTAACTGTGATGCAAGAATCTTAAGTCAGACGGTCTCCGATCACACGGCCATAACACTGAATGTTGATGTTGCTGAGCTGGAGCGGCCTAGCCGGGCTTGGTCCTTCAATAGGGCGTTTTTGGCAGACCCTAAGTTTCAGGAGGAAATACGGGCTGCTATAGCCTCTTATTTCGCTAGTAATAAGGTTGGAGACACAGCCAGCTGGGCCTGGTGGGAGGCCTGGAAGGCCTTCCTTAGGGCAACAATCACTAGTTATAGCATCAGGGAATCTAAAAAGCAAAAGGCCCAGTTATTGGCTTTGGATGCGCAAATTCGGGCAGGTGAGAGGCTGTGGATTCAACATCAGGAAGCTGGAATTCTGAATAGATTGCAAAGGTTAAGGTTTCAATATAATGAGGTGCTTAGTTCCGAAGTGGAGCATTTATTGTTAAAACAAGCGGCTAGGTTCCATGTCGAGTGGAATAAAGCAGGAAAGTTGTTGGCAAACAGGGTGGGGGGTAAGCAAGCTAGGTCACGAATCGTCTCTATCTGTGATGACAGCTCTGCACGTCTAACGGACAGCGACCAGATTGTGGGCGGGTTTTCCAAATTTTATAATCAGTTGTATACCTCTGAGCTGAAGACGGGCACAACCGACTTCTCTGGCTTTGTTGAGAACTTATCACATCCCACTTTAGGGGAGTCTCTTGCTTTGCATCTTGGCAAATCTGTCGTGCAAGATGAACTTATCTCGGCAATAAAGGCTGCTTCTTCGGGGAAAGCCGCGGGGCCAGATGGGATTCCCTCTGAATTTTATAAGGTTTTTAGTAATGAGCTGGCTCCTCATATGTTGGTATATTTCATGGAATTAGAGAAGGATCAATCTCGGACGGGCAATTTCTCAGAGGCTGTTATCTCGGTTCTTGAAAAGCCGGGTAAGGACTCCAGCCAAGTGCCCAATTATAGACCCATATCTCTCCTAAACGCAGATTATAAGTTATATGCAAGTATTTTAGCTAAGAGACTCTCAGCGATTATAGGGGAGCTAGTGAACCTGGACCAATGCGGGTTTGTGCCTGGGAGGTCTACTGTGGATAATGGCCGCCTTCTCTGCAACCTGTTGGAGAGTGCATCGTCGGACTGTAGTCCGTACGTTGCCCTTTCTCTTGATGCAGAGAAGGTCTTCGACCGGTTAGAATGGCCGTTTCTGGTTTTTGTCCTGAACTGGTTCGGGTTGGGAGACGGCTTTATTAATAAAGTTAAGGTGCTTTACGCAAATACATCTGCCTACATTTGTGCGAATGGCATACTGTCACGCCCCTTTCCCCTCCATAGAGGCACCAGGCAGGGCTGTCCGCTCTCCCCTTTGCTGTTTAATCTTGCTTTGGAGCCTTTGGCCATTGCTATTCGACAGAACACGGATATCCAAGGTATTGCTGTGGGGGACTTACAAATTAAGATCTCAGCCTATGCTGATGATATTCTTCTGTTTACCCAGCCTTCGGAGATTCGGCATGTTTTGGCCCTGATTGACGGCTATTCCAGTGTTTCTGGCTACAAGATTAACTGGTCTAAATCAGTGGCATTCCCTTTAAATAGCTATTCCACTGCAGTAGAGATGACTCCCTTCCCTTTTAAGTGGGCAACGGACAGCATTAAATATCTGGGAATGTGGTATAATGTGTCGGTCGATGCTATGATCCAAAAGAATGGGGATGAGTTAATGCAATTGATCCGGCAAAAGTCTTCGTCTTGGTCCCCCCTGCGGTTATCCTGGTGGGGTAGATTGGAAGTAATTAAAATGTCTCTAGTGCCAAAGATTAATTATGTGCTAAGTATGTTGCCTTTTATGCTTCCTCCTACACTATACAAGAAACTGGAGAATAGCCTTTTGCATTTTCTGTGGAATGGGCGTCCTTCTCGGATAGCCGCTAAAAAACTAAAAGCCCCCAAGGAGAATGGTGGGGTTCATTTTCCTGACTTTCTGGGGTACCATCAGGCTTTCCTCTTAAAGCAGGGGGCGCGCTGGTTGGCTTTCGGGGAGCATGATGTTCGACCTACTTGGATTGAGGTGGAGGCACGCTTGACCGCCCCCTACCCCCTGGCTAATCTGTTAGGCTCTTTGCACCCAGAATGGACGCTTGTTGGGCAGGTGATTCGGTCAACGCAGAAGGCCTTTCTAAATCTGGCCAGCTTGCTCACTACTGAAGATCTGCCTTCTTACCAACTTCCGCTTTGGTGGAATCCGCGATTTCGAATTCGGGGTAAAATGTTTGCCTGGAAGAAATGGCAAGAGTGTGGTATCTGGACGTTAGGTCAGTTGGTAGGAACAGATGGTTGGAAAGATTTTGATTTCCTTCAGGGGACGTTCTCTCTGCCAGATTCCAGCTTTTTAAAATGGGTACAGCTTAAACACTGTGTAGAAGCCTCTAATATCAAAGTGTCTGCATTGATTCCGTAAGGGATGTTAATGAAGGGGCTGAAAGATATCTCGGATCAACCGGGAGTCGCCTCTAAACTTTATGCCTTGTGGAGAGAGCATGCATCTGACAGATTATTAGGGTTGATTCAGGTGTGGGAGACAGACCTATCTCGTCAGATCCCTTCTCCTAGCTGGAACATTTTATGGGGCCCGATTACTCGTGTATCCCGGTCAGCCGCAATTACACAATCATTATTTTTCTTTTTGCACAGGGCGTTTATTACGCCGGCGAGATTAGCCAAATGGGATAAGGATGCCACGGGCCTGTGCTGGTCTTGCCAGAAGGCGGCTGGCACCTTTTTTCATATGTTTTTGACTGCCCTTTAGTGCAGAAGTTTTGGCGGCAAGTTTGGGCTAAAATGTGTTCTGTTTTAAATCTTCCTGTGGAAGGGACAAAGGACTTGATTTTTTTTAGATCTTTAGAGATCCTTTTGGATAAGTCAAAGGAAGAATGCTTTCTGTTGAATTACATGCTCGCCATTGCCATAAAGACGATTCTGGAAAACTGGAAAAATTTTCCGAATCTGAGTTCGGGAAAATGGTGGCATTTGTTATGTTATTACTCTAAGCTGGAAAAAACTTACAGCAAACTGCATCAACCTGAGAACAGGGAGTTGAACTTTAAGCGATGGTCCTTATTGGACCAATATGTTGCCCGCTCTCAGGTAAGGCATGGGGGTTATACTGATAGTCTTTTGTAACAATTCTTTTTTTTTTTTTTAATTTAAGTAAGATGTGGATCTGTAGGGAGTCGGTAAAGGAGTCTTTTCCCTGTTTTCCCAGAGAGCCAGGGGGTGGTGGGGAGGAGGGACTCATTTTATGCTAGATTAGATGTTAGTTATTTATTTTATAGTTTTCTTTCTTTGCTTTGTTGGTTGCTTTGCAATGTAATTGTACTGTTTGGTGGTATCTTTTGATTAAAAGCTGAAATAAAGAATTAAAAAAAAAAAAAAAAGACTGTCCCATAAATGTTTTATTACAAAATCTACAGAGAAATTATGCATTGTCCCCTTCGAAGTAATCCCCCCCAGAGTTAATGCACTTCTGCATTCGCTTCTGCCACGTACAGAAGCACTCGGTAAAGTCCTCCTCCTTGAGGTCCCTCAGCTCCCTCGTCACAGTGGCCTTGATCTCTTGTACAGAGGCGAAATGAGTTCCTTTGAGCACAGTCTTCAGCCTGGAGAAGAGCCAGAAGTCGCACGGTGTGAGATCTGGGGAATAAGGAGGGTGGTCAAGAGCTGTGATCTGTTTGTTGGCCAAGAACTGTCTCACACTGAGCGCAGTATGTGCGGGTGTGTCGTCGTGTTGGAGCACCCATGACTTGTCTCTCCACAGAGCCCGCCTGCTGTGCCGAACCTGGTCATGGAGGCTATTAAAGACTTTCTGATAGAAGTGCTGGTTGACTGTCTGACCCTCAGGCACAAACTCATGATGGACCACTCCCTTCTGGTTGAAGAATGGGATCAGTATGACCTTGATCCTTGATTTGGTCATGCGCACCTTCTTGGGTCTGGGTGACAGTCAAGTCTTCCACTGCAGGCTCTGTTTCTTGCTTTCAGGGCTGTACTGGAAGACCCAAGTCTTGTTTCCTGTGATGACTTGGCCAACGAACTCTGGATCTTCTCTGATCTTCTCTAGCAAGTCTTGACAAACATTGACCCGGTGCTCCTTCTGGTCATTCAATAAAAGCCTGGGCACCTTCTTGGTGCACACATTCTGCATCTCCAGCTCATGCACCAATATGGTCCGCACTCACTTCCTGTTCAGGCTGAGCTCCTCAGCTATCATCCGCACCATAAATCTGCGATCACTCCACACCAGCTGGTTCACTCTGTCAATGTTCTCAGCCGTCTTTGTTGTGGAAGGCCATCCTGACTTGGGGTCATCCTCCACCTCCTCGCGGCCAGTCTTGAAGTGTTTGTGCCACTCGAAGACTCGCGGTCTTGACATTTCATCTTCTCCATAAGCCTTTTGGAGAAGTTGGAGACACTCAGTTGGGCCCTTCTCCAACATAACCAGAAATTTCAAGTTGACTCTTTGCTCCATATTTCTGCCACCTCCAGTTGCGTGACAAAGCGATGGAGCAGTGTGCTACAAAAAAACATGACAAGAAAAACAGAGTGAGAGAGATGAAAAATATGATAGCAGAATAGTGGTGAGATGTTGCACAATACAGTGACACAAGCGATTAGCCAATTGGCATTGAGTCATGGGTGTGGCTGCCACAGTCTCATTTCTTTTCTGTCACACCTCGTATTCCTGTTTCTTTATGTTTTGACGGAGATGTTTATCTTTTAGAGTGGAGACAGATGAATTTTAGAAGGAACGTGCCCACCTTCACTGCTGCCCCTCTCATGGTATTTTGGATGTTTTGACTTGAATATCCCAAATTAATCCTACACGGCTTTTCTAAAATGTGCCTTCAGCTGTATAGTTAAACCCTGACGGCCTAAGCTATTTTTCTTAGCACAGTAAATTGCTTTAAAAGGAAAAAAGGTTTATCAGACTCTAAAATCCCAAGCATCATGATCATTAGGCTGTTGTCTCTTTTAATTTAATTTAATTCAATTCATTATCATGCAATCCTTAAAATATAGTTCAGCATTCACCCCGTGTATCTATCTATGCAAGAATTACAATCCAGTCTTCGTACCTTTAATGGGCACAGCCCCTGAATCTCAACACATGCATTATGATCCTCCTTGAACTTCCCTGCAAGTTAATTTGAAATGCATTCAATTTTAGCTCCATCCACATTCATTCAAATATGTCTAAAACTGTAATGGAATTAATTTTATATTAAATGCAGAATGCATTATATGATGCCATTAGAAATTCCTAAAACCTTTTTGCCACTTCTCTTTATTCTTTCTTGAATTATGAGGCTGAAATAAAATAGCTTGTCCTATAGTTTATATGGAAAATAGATGACTGAAGTAAAAAGCGAGTAGGCACATTTTAAAATATGTCCTTAGTTTAGAGTATTCTGCATATTATACTGTCTTCTTCCATGCTTGAATTATTGTTATTATTATATGCTCTATAAATTGTACTCTTTGGGGCCAATGCAAAGATCTTTACTATGAATCTTCCCTCTGGTGCACAATAAAAATTGTGATTCAGGAAGGCTTTACTGTGCATGTTAAAGGGCCCCTAGAAGTTGTTATCCTAAGCATACACAAAATTTGCAAGCACACATATGCAAACAAAGGATCCAGTACAGCATCTAGCCACCGGTGCTGAACCTTAACCCTGGATATTCAATGCTGGGGTCGTTGCACATGCTCCGGAGCCGCAGAAGCTAGCTGGGTAGTGGTAATTTTGCCCCGCTGCCCAGTTAGCTCCTGTGGATAAAAGATAAGCCAGTTCTTGCTAAACCTATCATTTACCTGCAGTAGCTAACTGGGTAGTGGTGCAATATAGCATAGTTACTCACCTGTAACAGGTGATCTCCGGGAACAGCAGGAATTTAGTCTTCACATATGGGTATCGTCGGTACTGACGGAGCCTGCGCAGGAATGCTCCCCAGGGTCCAATAGGAACGCTTTTGGGAGCATCCCTCAGCACGTGCGCGCTGCCTTCCCGCCTTTCCATCTGACCCTCTTCAGTTAAGTTTGTAGCTGAGTGAAAGGATAGAGGGAGAGAGGAAAGAGACAAAGAGAGAGAGAGACAACTCCTAGGGGAGGTGGGTGGGTTGTGAAGACTAAATTCCTGCTGTTCACGAAGATCACCTGTTACAGGTGAGTAACTACGCTATCTCCAGGAACAAGCAGGAATGTATTTTAGAAATTTTAGAAAAGGTTCAGAGAAGAGCCACCAAAATGGTAAAGGGGATGGAAGGCTACTCCTATGAAGAAAGGCTAAAAAGGTTGGGGCTCTTTAACCTGGAAAAGAGACGGCTGAGGGGAGATATGATAGAAGTCTATAAATTAATGAACGGAGTGGAACGGGTAAACGTAGATCGATTGTTTACCTTATCAGAATATAGAAAGACTAGGGGACATGCAATGAAGCTACAGGGTAAACTATTTAAGACTAATAAAAGAAAATATTTTTTCACTCAACGTGTAATCAAACTCTGGAATTTGTTACCGGAGGATGTAGTAAAGGCTGTTAGTGTAGCTGGGTTTAAAAAAGGTTTGGACAAGTTCCTGGAGGAAAGGTCCATAAACCATTATTAAGAAGGGACCCAGGATATCAATGCTTGAACCAATACAAGCATTGTGGAACCTGTGTCCCTTGGGGAAACTGCTAGGTACGTATGACCTAGATTGGCCACTGTTGGAAACAGAATACTGGGCTTGATGGACCTTGGTCTGACCCAGTATGGCATATCTTATGTTCTTATGTTCTTATGTTCTTCACATATGGGGACTCTCTAGCTGAAGATGCCAGGAAGATAGCCCCAGGAAGGTGCCACACTAGGAAGGTAGGCATCCTTCCTCCCATGGATCTCTGGCATTCCACCAGGGTTGGTGGGTAGGAGTTGAATTAGGTCTGAAAGAGATTTTGAAGAACAGCTTGGCCAAAGAAGGCATCCCGAAGGGAGGCTTTATCCAGGCAGTAGTAGGCTGTGAAGCTGTGTACCGAAGCCCAGGTGGCTGCTCGACAAATGTCATTGATAGACACGGAGTGGAGATTAGCCATGGAAGCTGCCATGGCTCTCACGTTATGAGCTGTGACATGGCCTTGAAGAGGAAGACCCTTACTCTCATAAGTAAAGGATATGCATTGGGCAATTCATTTAGATAAAGTTCTTTTGGAGACTGGAAGTCCCAAATGACTAGAGTCAAAAGCTATAAAAAGTTGCGAGGACTTTCTATGTTGCTGTGTTCTCTGTAGGTAAAAGGCTAAGGCTCTTTTACAATCCAAAGTATGAAGGTTTCTTTCTGCATTAGAGGCATGAGGCCTTGGAAAAAAATACAGGAAGATAGATTGATTGATTTAAATGAAAAGGCGAAACCACCTTTGGCATAAAGTGTGGATGAGTTCTAAGAACAACCTTATCATGATGAAACCTAGTATAAGGAGGATCAGCCACTAAAGCTTGCAGTTCACTAATGCAATGTGCAGAGGTGATTGCAATTAGGAAGATGACCTTCCAGGTCAAAAACCTAAGGGTTGTAGTGGCCAAAGGCTCAAAAGGTGGCTTCATGAGCTGCCCGAGAACTAGATTTATATCCCATTCCACTGGTGGTGGCTTAATGGAAGGTTTGGTCAAGAGAAGACCTCTCATAAATCTGGATATGAGTGGATGAGAGGAAATTGGTTGTCCATTCAGAGGCTTATAAGAAGCTGCAATAACACTAAGATGGACTCTTACCGAATTGGTCTTTAGACCAGAATTCGATAAGTGAAGGAGATACTCTAGTATCGATTCTAAAGGTATGACAAGGGTGTTTAATCCCTTCTTGGAGCACCATATAGTAAAACGTTTCCACTTGAAGGCATAAGATCTTCTTGTGGAAAGTTTTCTAGAAGCCTGAAGGATATCCTTTACCTGTTGGGACAGGTTGAAATCCTGGAGGTCTAAGCCTTCAGCAACCAGGCCGTAAGATTCAGGAACTGTGGAATCGGGTGCCATAGCGTCCCATCCTCTTGGAAAAGGAGATCTGGAGCATGCCATAACTCCAGAGGTGCAGCTTGAGAGAGATGTAGAAGCAGGGGATACCACGCTTGGCATGGCCATCGTGGCACTATGAGAATCATGCGACCCCTGTCTCTCTGAAGCTTGAAGAGTGTCTTGGGGATGAGGGGAATGGGTGGGAAGGCATAAAGGAAGTCCTGACCCCAGTGAAGGAGGAAGGCATACCTTGCTTGACAATTGTGAGCCGTAATCCTGGAACAGAACCGGGCAAGTTTGGCATTCAGTGGACTTGAAAAGAGGTCTATGTCTGGAGTGCCCCAGAGATGAAAAATCTTTGCCACCTGGTCTAGGTGGAGAGACCACTCGTGAGGCAGCAGTTTGTCTGCCCAAAGGTTTTGAATACCTGGAAGATATACCACTAGAAGGTAAATTTGATACCCTCTGGCGAGGGCCCACAGTCGTAAAGCTTTGTTGCATAACGACAGAGAGCCTGTCCCGCCCTGCTTGTTCACATAGAACATGGCTACTTGATTGTCCGTCTGGACTAGGACTGTCTTGTTGCTGAGCTGGTCATGGAATACTCAAAGAGTTAAATAGATTGCTCTTAATTCCAGGAGGTTTATGTGTAGGCCAGCCTTCTGTGGAGTCCAGGTGCCCTGGGTAGAGAGATGATTCAGGTTTGCTCCCCAACCCACCTGTGATGCATCTGTTGTTAGGGTGGCCTGAAAAAGGGGTTGATGGAAAGGAGACCCCACTGTCAGATTTTCTAGTGATTGCCACCATTGGAGGGACAAAATTAGTCGTTGAGAGTTTACTATTTTGTCTGATAAATGTCCTGTGGCCTGTGACCACTGTGTGGATAGGGTCCACTGAGCTGTTCGCATGTGGAGGCGAGCATATGGGACAACATGAACTGTGGTTGCCATATGTCCCAGTAACTGTAGTAGCTCCCGAGCAGTTAGGGGGGATTTCCCTGCTGCTTGAGAAGCTAGTTGCATTATGCGAAGACACCGGGCCTGTGGAAGGAAAGCCTTTGCCTGTCTGGTATCTAGACAGGTCCCTATGAATTCCAGGCATTTGGAAGGAACAAGTTGGGATTTTGGGAAGTTTTTTACCAACCCCAAGTATTGGAGGATTCGCATTGTGCAAGACTGTGCAGTGCTGGCCTCTGAAACTGTAGGGGCTCGAATGAGCCAGTCATCTAACTAAGGGAAGACGAATATCCCCAGGGTTCGCAGAAATGCAGCTACTACTGCCATGCATTTCGTGAATACTCTTGGTGCTGAAGCCAGGCCAAAGGGAAGAACCCTGTACTGGAAATGTTTTCCCTTGAAAATGAATCGTAAGAATTTCCTGTGATCTGGGTGGATCAGAATGTGAGTGTATGTATCCTTTAAGTCTAGAGAGCAAAGCCAATCCTGGCTTTGAAGGTATGGCAGAAGAGTACCCAGAGAGATCATTTTGAACTTCTCTCGGAACAGGCATTTGTTCAATTCTCTGAGGTCTAGAATGGGTCTGTGTCCTCCTGTTTTCTTTGGAATAAGAAAATAGGGGGAGTAGAACACTGCACCCCATTGAAGAATGGGTACCTCTTCTATTGCCCCTTGGGCAAGAAGTGTTGAGAGCTTGTGATCTAGCAGATTGTCTGCAGAGGTTTGAGAATTGAATTGCTTTAGAATTGTAGGAGGGGGCATGAGGTAAAAATGGAGCTTGTACCACTCTCCTACAATGGACAGAGACCAATCTTCTGCTGTTATCTGATGCCATCTGTTGGCAAAGTGGCATAACCTGCCTGGGATATTGGTGGGTTGGGGACCCCTCAGAGGCAGGAAGGCTAAGCTCTCTAGGAAGGAGTCAAAGCCCTTGAGGGGGCTGAACCTGCAGAGCTGGTTGGGCTCTCGGGCCTTTGTCTTCTTTTGAACATAAGAACATAAGATATGCCATACTGGGTCAGACCAAGGTCCATCAAGCCCAGTATCCTGTTTCCAACAGTGACCAATCTAGGTCATACGTACCTAGCAGTTTCCCCAAAAGTCACAGGT
This sequence comes from Ichthyophis bannanicus, assembly GCA_033557465.1. Lineage (NCBI taxonomy): Eukaryota > Metazoa > Chordata > Amphibia > Gymnophiona > Ichthyophiidae > Ichthyophis > Ichthyophis bannanicus. The sequence continues at coordinate 167,432,895 of CM066036.1, read as the reverse complement.
TCCACAAAGTTTGTACTGGGTCAAGCATTGATATCCTGGGTTCCTTCTTAATAATGGTTTATGGAACTTTCCTCCAGGAACTTGTCCAAACCTTTTTTAAACCCAGCTACACTAACAGCCTTTACTACATCCTCCGGTAACAATTCCAGAGTTTGATTACATGTTGAGTGAAAAAATATTTTCTTTTATTAGTCTTAAATAGTTTACCCTGTAGCTTCATTGCATGTCCCCTAATCTTTCTATATTCTGATAACATAAACAATTGATCTACGTTTACCCGTTCCACTCCGTTCATTAATTTATAGGCTTCTATCATATCTCCCCTCTGCCATCTCTTTTCCAGGTTAAAGAGCCCTAACCTTTTTAGCCTTTCTTCATAGGAGTATCCTTCCATCCCCTTTACCATTTTGGTGGCTCTTCTCTGAACCTTTTCTAATAACGCTATATCCTTTTTAAGATACGGCGACTAGAATTGCACACAATGTTCAAGGTGGGGTCTCACCATGGAACGATATAGAGGCATTATAATATCTTTTGTTTTATTTTCCATTCCTTTCCTTATGATACCTAGCATTCTATTTGCTCTCTTGGCCGCCACTGCACACTGGGCCAAGGGTTTTAACATGTTATCCACAATGACGCCTAAATCTTTTTCCTGGGTGGTGGTTCCTAATGTGGAACCTTGCATCGTGTAACCATAGTTTGGGTTGTTCTTCCCTAGGTGCATAACTTTGCACTTGTCCACATTAAATTTCATCTGCCATTTTGATGCCCAGTCTTCCAGTTTATCAAGATCCTCTTGCAATTTTCCACAATCCTCTTGGGTTTTAACAACTTTAAATAGTTTTGTGTCATCTGCAAATTTGATAACCTCACTTGTTATTTGACTTTCCAGGTCATTTATGAATATGTCAAAAAGCAGCGGACCCAGCACAGATCCCTGGGGTACACCACTATTCACCTTTCTCCATTGGGAAAATTGGCCATTTAGCCCAACCCTCTGCTTTCTATCTTTTAACCAGTTTCTGATCCACAGTAGTACACTGCCTCCTTTTCTATGACTCTTTAGTTTTGCCAAAAGCCTCTGATGAGGGACCTTGCCAAAGGCTTTCTGAAAATCCAGATACACTATATCAACCGACTCACCTTTGTCCACCTGTTTATTCACATCTTCAAAAAAACATAACAGATTAGTAAGACAAGATCTTCCTTGTCTAAAGCCATGTTGGCTGTCTCCCATTAGGCCATCAAACAAGAAAATTATGATAGATCTCTTACCCAAGTGAATCAAAAAATATCAAAAAATCCACTAATTCACTCACTAGTAATTTCAAACACACTAATGATTATATAACAACTAGTCACCGGTCTCAGATAAACGGTTTTAGCTTTGACACTTATATGTGGGTAATGAACTTATCCCATCGAGTGTCCATTTACATCAATGACCATGGACTAGTGTGGCTCTACTTTTTCAATTTTCATTAAATGTTGTATTTTTCTAATTTTTCTTAAAAATAATAAATAAATGCCATTCAAACTTATCTCAATTTTGAATGGCGTTTGAACACAGCCCCTTTGCAATTGCATACAAGGAGACCCCGACGCCTCAATCTTCTAAGCGCTCCGGCGTTTCTCCTTCTGGGTTTATCAAGGGGAAGAATGCAATGCGTCATTCAGGGACCTTTAAATTTCTCATCTGGCAGTTTCTTCAAATGTTAACTGGAACAATACAACAATAGCCACAGTGTTATTTAAAAACTCTCTGAAACATGAATTCAACTCTTCATAACAAATCACTATTTTTCATGATAGTATTTACCTAGAAATGTAAACAATGTAAACAATGGAACAATCAAACCAGATGGTCTCAATGTCAGCGTTGATTGGCTGGCATGCAAATGAGGGTTCCTAATTTTCAATCCCCAGTCAGTATTTAATTCTTTTCATTGCGCATGTGTAACGTTTTTTCCGAAAGAGAGAATCAGTTTGGCAGTTGCATCGAAGAGGAAGTTTATACCTGAGAAACATTTCTAGGTAAATACTATCATGAAAAATAGTGATTTGTTATGAAGAGTTGAATTCATGTTTCAGAGAGTTTTTAAATAACACTGTGGCTATTGTTGTATTGTTCCAGTTAACATTTGAAGAAACTGCCAGATGAGAAATTTAAAGGTCCCTGAATGACGCATTGCATTCTTCCCCTTGATAAACCCAGAAGGAGAAACGCCGGAGCGCTTAGAAGATTGAGGCGTCGGGGTCTCCTTGTATGCAATTGCAAAGGGGCTGTGTTCAAACGCCATTCAAAAATTGAGATAAGTTTGAATGGCATTTATTTATTATTTTTAAGAAAAATTAGAAAAATACAACATTTAATGAAAATTGAAAAAGTAGAGCCACACTAGTCCATGGTCATTGATGTAAATGGACACTCGATGGGATAAGTTCATTAACCACATATAAGTGTCAAAGCTAAAACCGTTTATCTGAGACCGGTGACTAGTTGTTATATAATCATTAGTGTGTATGAAATTACTAGTGAGTGAATTAGTGGATTTTTCCCATTAGGCCATGACTATCTATATGCTGAGTAATTTTATTCTTTATGATGGTTTCTACCATTTTTCCTGATACTGACGTGAGGCTCACCGGTCTGTAGTTTCCCGGATCACCCCTGGAACCCTTTTTAAAAATTGGTGTTACATTGGCGATCCTCCAATCTTCAGGTATTAGAGATGATTTTAATGATAGTTCACAGATTACTAATAGCAGGTCTGCAATCTCATATTTCAGTTCTTTCAACACCCTTGGATGTATACCATCTGGCCCAGGTGATTTGCTACTCTAGTTTGCTGTCTAGTTTGTCCCTTTTGGGCAACCTGACCCTGAGTTTGACTCTGCTGGGTATAGGAAGGATAACATTTCCTCTTTTTGCTGAAAGAGGGTTTTTTTATAAGGCTTCTTTTTGTCTGGAGTGGCTGTAGATTTTGACAATCTATCTAGAGTGGTATTGTCAGCATCTAACTCGTTAGCCTTTTCCTGCCAATTCTTGCCAAAGAGATTCTTTCCCGTGCAAGGAATGTTGCCAAACTTGTCCTGTACCCAAGTCTCCAAGTCTGATGCCTGAAACCAGGAAATCCATCGTGCCCCAATGGCAATAGCAGAGGTTCTGCTGATGCATTCAAAGCAGTCAAAGGCTGCACGATTCACAAACTTGGAGACATCTTGAGCGTGCTTAACTAGAGTAAGAAAGTCTTGTCTCTTGTCATTTGGGAGAAGTGGGCTCATAAGCTCCAAGTCTTCTGTAACTTCTTTGAGGTACATTTCCATATATAGTATGTATGAACTGATCCTAGCTGAGAGCATGGAAGCCTGAAATGTTTGATTCCCAAAAGCATCCAGAGTCCTGCATTCACATCCTTGGGAATTGGATGCATGCCTCTTTGCACTTTTCATCCTATGCATGGCTGCCTCCACCATCATTGAATGGTGTGCCAGCTGAGTCTTTTGAAATCCAGAACATGGTGGAATTCGATACATAGGGGAATGTTTTCTAAGCAGTCTTAACGTGCAGCCGGCGTTAGTGTGCAGGATGCCATATAAGGTAGTGGGCATTCCGGTCTTAAGGTAGCATTTAGGGTTATCGTGCGATAAGGTACATTTTCGTGCAATAGAGGAAGCCGTGGCATGTTAATGTGCATTAGCCTTAATTAGGTGCACTGACCTACAAGCCCAGTAACAGAGGTGTAGCACAATGGTTAATACGTTGACTGATAGAACCAGAGTCATGAATTCAATTCCCCAGTGGGCTTGATGTGTAAGGCTGTCTGAGGCATTACCCTTTACATTAATTCAGTGCTGTTTGAGGCATTTTCTTTTTTAATTTAAATTAGTGCTGCCAGCAAACACACCCTCACAGTGCTGTAACCTAAGGTGCCGCATAAGGCGCCCTATAAGGCACTCCAGAGGGCACATTATAAAGTGCACTGTCCACCAAGGCACCTTATAATGTTCCCTATAGGGCGCCTTATAACGCGCCTCATAGGGAGCTTTATAGGGCGCCTTATAGAGCACTTTAGAGGGTGCCTTATGAGGCACCTTAAGGCTACAGCACTGTGAGGGTGTTTGTGCTGGCAGCACTAATTTCAATTAAAAAAGAAAAAGCCTCAGACAGCCCTAACAAATAACCCCATGGTGGGATCAAACCCATGACCTCAGGTGTCATGGGCAGTGAAGTAACCAATGGGCTACAGCTGTTAACAAATGCCTGGCTAGCTACAGAAGGACTGCAGGTCACCACACAAACTGTCTGCTGTGGTTACAAGGATAGGGCTAACCCACCCGTACCCATGATGCACTGCACATGCAAATCAGCAGTCTACAGATGATCACAAGATGGGGTATGCACACCCACAGCATCTCAGCATGGTAAGGGGTACTGACCATGTGTGTTACTGGCAGAGAGTAGCTACAGACTGTCACATTGTGCGGGTACTGTGCTCATCCTGAGGGTGAGGTGGGGCATCCAGCACCAGAACCTTTCCACAGAACCTTTCATGGCTGAAGCAGACCATGCTGCAGGTCCAGAGTGAGAGTGAGAGTGAGAGTGAGAGTGAGAGTGAGAGTGAGAGTGAGAGTGAGAGTGAGCGTGTGCGTGTGCGTGTGCGTGAGAGTGTGCGTGGGTACACCTAGGATATATCTGTGTTCATCTGTTTTTCTCAGTCATGTTTAGCTATGATGGGCCCAGAATAGTGCATATCCTGTGTTGGTGCCATGGTCACATGATGCAGGTGAAGGGGGGAAGTGTTTGGACCCATAGGTGGATTATGTACCACCACCCAACCCATCCTCTGTAGCTCAGGGTGGGAAACAGGATCTCCCACCAACAGATTTACATTCTATCTCCCTACAATGGTGGCAGCAGAGGGGACCATCAACCCCCGTCCTGCTGGGGAACAGACACCCTACAGGGCCGTCAATGCAGATCTGTACACATCCATAAGGCAAGGCAGGAAGACAAACAGTAGACCTGTAAATGCTCAGCTGCCCCCACCCCTATCTGACATTCTCCAGCAACAAGCCTCCACTCACTGCACCCTGCAAAGTGTTCCAGCCAGACACATACTAAGTGCAGACAGTCTGCTAGCTAGTCCACAGTGCATGTTCCTGGAGAAGATGCGTGTACCCAGAATTGGGATCTCAGCATACACACCAAGCAGATAAATCAGTGATTGTGCCCCAAAAGAGAACCCATAAATATCACATGGGAGAAATGCTATCTAGCACTATGGGGGAACCTAGCCATGCCGTGGTCACTGCTCACTCAGGGTGAGAGTGACGTCCCAGCAGGACATGCTGTGGCCACCCTGTCCATGCAGGTGGTGGCTGGGCACTACAATGTCCCAGCCATTGCCCTATGCCCTGTGCAGATGCATCTTGGCCAGGCCACCCTGTCCGGCTATACCCATGGTACCTTGTTCCTCATTATGCAAATTGGCAGGCTGACACTGGCAACAGTGCAAGCAGTGTGGGCTGAGGAAGGTGTTGGCAGCCACCACACACTGGGTAGACAGACACACACTCCCACACCTATGCAGCATTGTGCAACTATAGAGGCTTTTGGCAGCGCTGGCCACCGCACCAGTCCTGGGCACAGTGCAGGCATGGCTATGGTACGCAATACTGTTGGGGTCACTCCCCAGGGTGGTAAACAATGTCAGACACCAGACCTGAAACACACTCCACAGACATCAGAGAGGTTGCTATGATACAGCTCAATGAGCAGATTGTGCTTAACTTAGGGATTGCTATCTGCCAGTAATCATAGCAACCTTTTGATATATGTGTATCGTATTCCCAGGTTTAGGGTGGCATTGCTAAGGTATGCAAGTGCTAGTATTGGGAGATGGTGCTGCACGCAGGGCCCAACATCCTGCCTCAACAGGAGGCTTTGGATAATGGTGCCTGTGGGTGCAGGTGTTTCTGCCCCTGTTGGCCGCTGCTCTAGGGCAGAGATTCCCAACTCCAGTCCTGGTGGGCCAAACACTGTTCGGGTTTTCATGCAGTCCCTAATAAATATGCATGGATACATCTGCATACCATGGGAGCGGCACATAGAAATGCAGCACAGGCATCATTATTAGAGACAGCATGACGCCTGAATAGAGTTTGTCCCTCCAGGACTGCATTTGGGAAACTCTGCTCTAGGTATTGCATATGTCTATGGTGTCTGTGTAGGGTAAAATATAGGCATTTCAGGCATGTTTATGTTATCTGCAATAAAGGTTCCCTCTTTATTACTGGGTAAAATATGGGGACTGGGTTGGTGGGAGCCACAGCTGGGACTTGAACCTGTGACCTTTTACTCCTGAACACACTGGCTGTGTGTACTGCACCACACTGTTGCCACAGTGACAACTCATTCCCTGGAGATACCATGACTGTTCGTCAGACAGGGCCTGTCTGTTGCAGTGCATGGCACCTACCTAAACAGGGCTAGGCCATGGTCTGCTGTGGGCAGCTGCCACTGCCTCCTCCACCACCAGTACCCCTCTGTTGCCATGCTGACATGCCCTTCTGCTGGTGGTGCTGGTGGTGCGCAGTCTCAGGCCATCCAGTGTGCCGGTAGGTGGCTGCTTATGGTGTGGGTTCTGGGGTAGGGGTGCCTGCATAGACGTCCACGCTTCCCCCCAGCACCACCTGCCAATGTTCTGTGCCCTTGGGGGACCTGCTGGGTACTATCCCCTGTGACACTGTGGGAAACACACTCGTGCCCATGTTGGGCCCTCATCAGTTGCTGTCTGGCGGCTCTACTGTTTAAGCATTCCTATGGGCCACCTAGGCATCAACCTAGTCCGCACTGTGGCCCAGCTGCACCACAGCATGTGCCGCCTGCAGCCCTCTGTATCCCCTTTTCCAGCATCTGTCCAGTTGCCCGTTCCAACATGCCCACCCTGCTGTTGCGGGACATGTGCATGCCATAGGAAACCTGTCCAATAGAAAGGGAAAATCCTGATCAGCGCTATTTCACTGTTGGATCATTCACCTTATATGGGGACAGAGCATAGCCCCTTCCAAAATTAATATCTTTTTTTTTGGAGCTTTCTTCGTAGTGTTTTTTGATGTTTCCCATTAATATAATTGTTCACTATAATTAATTGTATATTATAATTTAGTTCCTCATGTTGTTTTATTCTGTATCCTGTTATCCGTTCCTTGTAAACAGTTGAAATACACTGCTTTTTATTGTTCTATGTAAACCGTTTTGATTCGTAGAATAACGGTATATAAAAAATGTTAAATAAATAAAATAAATAAATATCACTATTGCCCAGCTTGGTTATGTTTTTTTTCCAGATTGTTCAGGTCATTTTCAATGTTTATTTGCCCTTTTGTTCCGTGCACATGTATCACACATCACTTTTTGTAGGTTTCCCTGGCTTTGCTGTACATTGCTGACGGAAATGGTTTCTCTTCCCATTAAATCGGCTCTAACGCGAGGGTTTCACTGGCGTTAGTTGTCAGACCCGGAATCCATGGCGTTAGTGTGCAGGGAACCTCTCCCCTCCCACTCTCCACCTATTGACCCTCTCTCTCTGCCCCTGGGGAGCCTTCCTCCGCCCTCCGGGAGCCTTTCTCCGCCTTCAGCACTCATTTGCGCCGCTGCGCACATTATCGCGTGATAAGGTGCCTTATCGCCCGGTAAAGTGCCATTATCGTGTGATAAGGTGCCTTATCGCACGATAACGTGACAGCAGCGCAAATAGAGCCCTTTAGTAAACATACCCTATAGTATCAAGCCTCCTAGAATGAGGAGATGTAGTCAGAGGTGTCTCCCACATTCTGAGCATCAAGTTATGCAGAATTTCATGGATGGGCAGAGTGGCTGCCTCCTTTGGAGCTTTAGGATATTGGAGAATTTCCAATTCCTTTGCTCTGGGTTCCTGTTCAGCAGCTACCGTGATTGAAAGGCCCTTGGCCACATCACACATAAAATCCTGAAAAGACATGTCCTCTGGAGGTGACATTCTGCGTTGGGGAGAAGAGGGATATTCCGGGAGAAACCCTCTGGTATCAGCAGAATTGTCAGAGTCTTCGGAATCGGAGGATTCGAAGTATTCCTGACCACGATGCTCATGCAAAGCACGGTCCCGGTATCGATCGAAGTCGGTACCGAGTTGATCCGGTACCAATCTGTCGATTCTAGCCAAAGATGGCATGGGAAGAATTCCCACTGGGGCCGGTACCATCAGTACCGGTATCGTCAGTACCGGTGCCGATGTCTGTACCAGTGTAGGTACCGGCATCGGTATCGATGTCGGTACTGGTGTCCGTTGAACCATAGGTGTCAACGGTTCCGCAGCTGTGAAAAGAGCTGCAATGCTGCATTCGATAGCGAGGAACCTCTGGTCTATCGACGCTGCCGATGCCTGGGTGTCGTTACTGGTGAAAACGTCCGGGACCCCTGAGCATGGCACCAGTAGTTCTTGCGAGGTCGAAGCCTCGAGAACATCCTGGAGCCCCCTTGATGCTTTGGAAGCCGAAGCCTCCCACCGGGGCTGTTTTGCCGGTGTGGTTCCCTCAAGGGCAATGCCAATGGCCTCTCGATGCTTAGCAGGAGAGCTACCCTTTGAGGACCGGCTTTTTTATTTAGTTACCTGAGATCCATGGGAGGAAGAGGAGGCCCTTGAAGATGTCGATGCAATGGATCTGGCATCCGAAGAATAGAGAGTACCGAGCTTTGCAGCCCAGTTCCATTTTCCTCTCTTAGTCATCCCCATACAGGAGAGACATTCAGGTGGAGAATGTTCAGGTCCTAAACATTTAAGACACCAATCATGGGTGTTAGTGACGGAAATGGTACCTCCACACTTAGTACATTTTTTAAAACCACTAGTTGGTTTTTCCATGTTTCCGGAATATGAGGCCTAATGCCCAAAATGGCACCTAGCACTGAAAAAGAAAAGTTTCTGAAGAGAAACAGTTCAATGTATAAATTTTGTGAGAAAAGAAAAGAAAAGAACCAGCAGTACCGGTAGGCATCGTGCGGAGGCAAACGCGACCACAAGAAAACAATTTTAAAGACAGAATTTTCTGCGGTGACAGGGTATGGGTCCTGTCGGCTCCACGGAAAATGAAGAACTGAAGAGGGACAGTTGGAAAGGCGGGAAGGCAGCGCGCATGTGCTGAGGGATGCTCCAAAAAGCACTCCTTTTGGACACTGGGGAGCGTTCCCGCGCAGGCTCTGTCGGTACCGAAGATACCCATATGTGAAGACTACATTCCTGCTTGTTCCTGGAGATTGCCACTACCTGGTTCTACTATCGCCGCCCACGACGTGCCCCAGAATACCCATGACACGCTCCGATACTAATTGATAAGCATTGGGGCATATAGCGGTGTTAGTTGAGGATATTCAGCAGCACTAACCATGTTAGTGCCATTGAATATCCCATTCAGAGTAATTTACACGATTTACAGGTCTTTAAACCATGTAAATGCCTTAGAATATCGGGCCCTAAGTTCTTGATAAATGAACACTAATCATTATCTAGTTCATACTATAAGGCTCCGATCCCTGATCCGTCACCTGACAGATTCAATACCCAACAAACCTTTCCTCGCATGCATGTCGTGACTGGATACCTCCAGTTTGGGGGCCAAGTCTGGTTCAGGTCCTTGTAGCACCCTCCTTTTCACTGACTTGTCTTCTACAACATAACTGTCGTGGGTGGCCTTGCAGATGTCTGCAGGTCAGGCTATCATATCTGTTTTTAGTGATCTGTAAGTAGTAAATTCATGTTCCTCTGTGGTTCAGTGGCTTTACTCTTTTAGTTATGGCTATTCCTTGGCATAGGCAGGGTTGGCCCATCCACTAGGCAGCCAGCCTGGGTGGGTAGCGGTGGCGGCAGCCGTGCCGCCCCCCCCCCCCCCCCGATGCCACTGATTCCGTTTGGGGGGAGGCAGGCACCAACATTTCCAAAGGCAACGGCAAAAAGACGCTTTTGGAAATGTTGCCGCTGCCTGCCTCCCACTCCTGAGATGGAATCTATAGCAGCTGAGAGTGTGTGTGTGTGTGTGGGGGGGGTGAGGCTGGGGTGTCTGCCTAGGGCAGCAGAAACCCTTGGGACGGCCTTGGGCATAGGTATAGGTCACCAAAAGTTCTAGCTATTGGGGACAGTCTGAGCTCAACAAGATTTCTATTCAGTTGTTTCGTCACCTAGCTGGGATTCTGTGTGGATGCTCAAATACGCTATGGACTGTGGACATGGCTGTCACTACCAGTCCTGGTTCTATCCTATCACAAATTGTAGTTCTTTTCTTTTTCTGGCTCCACATTTTGATGTAATTTTAAATTGCCCTGGTGTAATGAAGGTGCAGTATATCAAATAATCAAATAAACATAAACATAAATATACTGGAATTCATATGAGCCTGTTATTTAGCAAGGGGAAGATAAGTGAATAAATTGAACAAGCTCAGTTCTGTTTTTCTCTTGTTGACTTTCAAGGGTTATATATGGAAGCCTTGCATTAAAAGGACCCGGGAAATCCACTGCTTGCCCCTGGACAAACATTGTGGAACCTGTGTGCCTTTTTGGGAACCTACTAGATAATTGTGACCTGGATTTGCCACTGTTGGAACAAGATACTGGGCTTGATGGACCTTGATCTGACCCAGTATGGCCTATCTTATGTTATTACTGTATATGTTGGTTAGTGCCACTAAATATCCCAGGATTTATGCAGTTTGCAGTTCTGCCAATCACATAAATTCCTTTAATACCCCCCCCCCCCCAGCATATTAATGGCATTAGCAGGGCAGGGAAAACATGGAGGAAAGTGAGAGAACGATGGAGAGAAAGAAAATAAATGGACACATTCTGAATATTTCAAACATAAATCCATCCACATTTGTACAAGGAAAATTTTGTTTTCAAGAAATAGAGGACAAAGTTTTTAGCTGTCATTGTTAGTCTAGCCAGAGACCACTGAAGGCATTCTAAAGCTTGAGGCTTTAAAGCAGCTTGAGTCTCAAAAGCTTTTTTGAACAGACCAGTTGTTTAGGCTTGAGCGCAGAACTCCCGTTCGAGATCTGAAGCTGCAGTGCACTGTGCAGCACTTACAATGTGTATACCACAGGAGAGATGTAAGGGAGCAATGGTCAGATACTTGTTCCTGTCTAAGGAAGGGCAGCCAGATTTCCGCCTGCTTTCTCTCATCACATCACTTCGTACTGCTCTTTGACGATACTTCAGACACAATAGATAGATGGTTCTAAACATGCAGTTATGACTGCTTGCTGTTCACCTAACCTTTCCATTCTCCTTTAGCCATTTATCTGGAATATACTAGCTCTCCCATTATTTTTCTCTGCACCCTCACGCACCTCAGTTAGTTATATAGGGCCCGATTTTGGAAGACATTTACATGGTTAACAGCTCAGGTTAACTGTTTAAATGCCTTATTTGGGGATTTTCAAAGGCACCTTTGAAAATCCCCAATTAAGGCCCCCATGTGCCCCAATGCTATCCATTGCACCTTCAGCATGTGCCAGGTCACACCCATTAGTAAAGTACCCTCTATGGGGTATGTTTGCTAAAGGGCGCTATTTCCGCTGCTGAGAAGTTATCGTGCGATAATGGCGCTTTACCTGGCGATAAGGTACCTTAGCGCGCGATAATGTGCGCAGCGGCGCAAACGAGTGCTGAAGGTGGAGAAAGGCACCCGGATGGCGGAGGGAGGCTCCCCTGGGGTGTTGAGAGAGGGTCAATGGGTGGAGAGTGGGAGGGGAGAGGCTCCCTGCACACTAACGCTGTGGAAGCTGGGTCTGAAAACTAACGTCAGTGAAGCCCTGGCGTTAGGGCAGATTTGAAGGAAAGAGAAACGATTTCCGTCAGCAATGTACAGCAAAGCCAGGGAAACCTAAAAAAAGTGATACCTGTGATACATGTGCACGGAACAAAAGGGGAAATAAACATTGAAAATGACCTGAACGAACTGGAAAAAAAAACATAACCAAGTTGGGCAATAGTAATATTAATGGGAAACATCAAGAAACACTACTGAGAAAGCTAAAAAAAAAGATATTAATTTTGGAAGGGTCTATGCTCTGTCCCCCTACAAGGTGAATGATCCCACAGTGCAATAGCGCTGATCAGGATTTTCCCTTTTTATTGGACAGGTGTCCTATGACATGGACATGTTCTGCAACAGCAGGGTGGGCATGTCGGAACGGGCAACTGGACAGATGCTGGAAAATTGGATACAGAGGGCTGCAGGCGGCACATGCTGTGGTGCAGCTGGGCCACAGAGCGGACTAGGGTGATGCCTAGGTGACCCATAGGAATGCTGAAACTGTACAGCAGCCAGACAGCAACTGATGAGGGTCCAACATGGGCATGAGTGTGTTCCCCACAGTGTCACAGGGGATAGTACACAGCAGGTACCCCCAAGGGCACAGAACATTGGCAGGCGGTGGTGGGGGGAATTGTGGACGTCTATGCAGGCACCCCTACACCAGAACCCACACCATAAGCAGCCACCTACCAGCACACTGGATGGCCTGAGACTGCACACCACCAGCACCACCAGCATAAGGGCATGTCAGCATGGTGGCAGAGGGGGACTGGTGGTAGAGGGGGCAGTGGCAGCTGCCCACAGCAGACCATGGCCTATCCCTGTTTAGGTGGGTGCCATGCACTAAAACACAGGCCCCGTCTGATGAACAGTCATGGTATCCCCAGGGATTGAACTGCCTCTGTGGCAACATGGTGGTGCAATACACACAGCCAGTGTGTTCAGAAGCAGAAGGTCATAGGTTCAGGTCCCAGCTGTGGCGCCCACCACCCCAGTCCCCATATTTTATCCACTACTAAACCATGGTAATAAAGAGGGAACCTTTATTGCAGATTACATAAACATGCCTGAAACGCCTACATTTTACCCCACAGAGCACAAACACCATAGACATGTGCAATACCTACAACAGAGTTTCCCAAATGCAGCCCTTGAGGGCCAAAAATCATTCAGGTGTCATGCTGTCTCTAATAAAGATGCCTGTGCTGCATATCTATGCGCCTCCCTCATGGTATGCAAATGTATCACATGCATATTCATTAGGTACAGCATGAAAACCCGAACAGTGTTTGGCCCACCAGGACCGGAGTTGGGAACCTCTGCCCCAGAGCAGTGGCCAACAGGGGCAGAAACACCCGCACCCACAGGCTCCAATATCCACAGCCTCATGGAGAGGCAGGATGTTGGGCCCTGTAGGCAGCAGCATCATCCAATACTAGCACTGGCATATCTTAGCAATGCCACCCTAAACCTGGGAATACGTTACACATATATCAAAAGTTTGCTATGATTAATCACAGATAGCAATTCCTAGGTTAAGCACAATTTGCTGATTGAGCTACATCACAGCAACCTTTCTGATGTCTGTGGAGTGTTTCAGTTCTGGTGTCTGACGGTTTACCACCCCGGGGAGTGACGCCAACAGTATTGCATACCATAGCCATGCCTGCACTGTGCCCAGGACTGGTGAGGTGGCCAGCGCTGCCAAAAGCCTCTATATTTGCACAATGCTGGCATAGGTGTGGGAGTGTGTGTCTGTCTATCCAGTGTGTGGTGACTGCCAACACCTTACTCAGCCCACACTGCTTGCACTGTTTCCAGTGTTAGCCTGCCAATGTGCATAATGAGGAGCAAGGTACTGTGGGTATGGCCTGGACAGGGTGGCTTGGGCAGGATGCATCTGCACAGGGCATAGGGCAATGGCTGGGACATTGTAGTCAATGTTTCCTCTAATTTTCTGTAGGCTGTGTACGCATAAAATATCAGCTGTGCAGCTTTTGAAGGAAGGTTAAATTTTTGTGCGGCACATAACGACACTCGGAGTTCTATACTTTAAAATTTGACTACACGTCAGAATACAGTATGTACACCACATTGATTGCACTAGATAATATTGTAGAACTTGTGAAAACTGTAAATACACAACAACTTTTAAATTTTAAGATGTCTGAGTTGTTTTCTATCAGAATCAGAACCGTAATTTTTGTGCGCTCTGTTATAAAGTATGTGCGCTCGCTCGGCGAGGTGTGTGCGCACGCACACGCGCACAGCTTAGAGGGAACAGTGATTGTAGTACCCGGCCACCACCTGCACGGACAGGGTGGCCACAGCATGTCCTGCTGGGTGGTCACTCTCACCTGGACTGAGCAGTGAGCACAGCATGGCTAGGTTCCACCATAGTGCTATATAGTATTACTCTCAAGTGATATTTATGGGTTTTCTTTTTTGGGGCCCAATCACTGACTTATCTGCTTGGTGTGTATGCTGACATCCAAGTTTTGGGTACACACATCTTCTCCAGGAGCATGGACTAGCTAGCAGACTGTCCGCAGTTAGTATGTGTATGGCTGGAACACCTTGCAGGGTGCAGTGGCTGGAGACTCACTGTGCTTGCTGATGGAAAATGTCAGATAGTGGTGGGGGCAGCTGAGCATTTCCAGACCTACTGTCTGTCTGCCTTGCCTTATGGATGTGTACAGATCTGCATTGACTGCCCTGTAGGGTGCCTGTTCATCAGCAGGACTGGGGTTGATGGTCCCTTCTACTACCACCATTGCAGGGAGGTAGAATGTGGATCTGCTGGTGGGAGATCCTGTTCCCCACCCTGAACCACTGAGGGTGGGTTGGATGGTGGTACATAATCTGCTGATGGGTCCAAACACCCCCCCCCCCCCCTAGACATCCAAAGTGTAGATAGAATGTGTCGCATGCCTCCTCAGTTCTCACCACCACCAAAAAGTTGTCTAATAGACAATATTTTGGTGGTGGTGAGACGCAAAGAGGCATGTGACATATTCTATCTAACCTTTTTGATGTCTTGGAGATCTGCACCTTGCCCACTCACATTCTTAAATGACAGAGATGTAAGGCAGGGGTCTCGGAATCCAGCGTTAGAGGGCCACAAACCAGTCAGGTTGGCAGGATATCTCTAATGCATATATATCTTATGCATATTCATTAGGGCTATCCTGAACACCCGACTGGCCTAGGGGTTCAAGGAGGACTGGTTAAGAACAATGCCCTAAATGCTACCTTAAGACTGGAACGCCCACTAACTTATATGGCATTCGTCACAGTAAGACTGCAACTAACGCCGGTAACATTAAGACGGTTTAGTAAACATACTCCCAAGTCTTATTGAATCACTTGAAAAATGCAATGTGTGCCTTTGAGTCAGTCCTGACTCCTGGCGACCCAGAAGCTCCTGGGTTTTCTTGGCAGTGTCACTGGAAGTAGATTGCCAAGCCTTTCTTCCGAGGCAGTGGAGGGTTAAGTGACTTGCCCAAGGCCACAAGGAGGGCTAGTGGGAATTGAATCACTTGTCGAGTTGGTTTTAAATGTGCTGCTGTTGTTTTTGTCATGAATTTTATTGCATAGGCCCCCTTTATCCCTAAAATTAAGTGATAATAGAGTGTACTACAACATACCATTACACATCTAGATTAGGGACTTATGTTGCAACATATGAAAATATTTTGGGGGTACTGTGAAATTTAGCTATTAGATGCTAATGAGCTTTTGGCTTATTTACATTCTGTAGTTAAATGTGCAACATTTCTCACTTATAGGGATAAGGGGGGTGGGGGGGATCAGGGATCAGAAGCTCCCCAATGGAGAGGGCTCCAGGGACCTTCCATACTGGCTCTTTAAATATGAGTGGCTCCCCTTTCTTTTACAGCAGCTGCTACAGGTATAGTTTTGCACCTCCAGAGGTTTTGATTATTTTTTTTGTTTGGAAAATGATCCTGCAAAGTATTTTTTGCCCACTTATTTTCCCAATAATGAGCTGCTATGCATGAGTTTGCATTCTAATAGTATTAATGGCAAATTTAAATAACATTTTGCACAAAGCAGATTTTGGGGATTATTTTAGAAGCCTTATCCATGATTTAGACGTATATAATTAGGTATATGCACTTGTAAATGGCCATCTTAGAAAGGATCCAATTTACATATAGATGTTCTTCATACATTAATGTTTTGAGGTAGCATAGCAGAGTATAGGGCGTTGTCTTTACATGACCTGGGCAGACAAAAGTCTACACATGTATTCCCTAGTAGGCCCCAGAGTAGGCCCCAGTTTCCATGTCAGGAGTTATACCTATTCTCTGGCACAAGTAGGTATTTTACAAAGTGGGCATTTCAGCCAGCCCAGTACAGGAAGAATTAAGGGGTTATCCTCCTTAATCCCCATTAGTTTATTCCCCCTCCAAACTGAAAGGAGTTAAAGATAGCTTCTTCTGCAGAGTTTGGACTTTAGTCCTTATATATTTGATATACAACTTCAAGTAGCACATCATACCTGAAATATTACTTACCATACCCAATGCTTAGATACTAATACAGATGGGAACGTGGATAAAAACACAATAATTAATCTTAAATTCATTCAAATGTGAAGCAAATGGCTTGGCAGGAAGACTATGACTCCATCATTCTCTTCAAAGTTGGCTAACCTTCCCATTCTCTTGAAGGAATCAGTTCAATCATTAGTAGTAATTCTTGATAATACTCTTCTTCTCTAAATGTATTTCAAAGTTAGTAGGCAGCTTATTTGTGGCATTTAGACAAATTAGATCTTTGAGAAGTTATTTAGACAATGGCATTATTAGAATCTCACTCAGGCTTTGGTATCAATCAAACTTGATTGTTGCAACTCGCTTTTCCCTGGTGTCCCAAACTCTAGCTTCAAAAGAATGCAACTCACTAAAAACACAGACATAAAATTATTATACTCTGCTAAGCCAAAAGACCATGCTAGGTGCCTTCTTATGGAACATAAATGACTACCAGTCCATAGTAGGATAAAATATAAAATTCTACTATCGTCACCTAGGATTTACTATACGTGAATTCCATTGCATTGAAATCTTTGATAATTCCTTATTGTCCAAGCTATATGTAACAATCTTCACAGCAGAATTTTCAGGTACTAGTACCATCATCTTCTCGATTTCAACTCAAGCTAACTAGAACTGCAGCGTTTAGTTTTTTTGCCTCGACCCTATGGAACACACTTCCTTTTGATCTTCAATTAAAGAGTTGTACAAAGAAATTTAAACCAGGAGTAGACAAATGGCTTCCATTCAGAAAACATCAAATCCAATTAAGCCCTATCATTTGACTATTGTCTGGCTTCCTTTCATATTGGTATATTGTAATTGGTTAACATTGTTGTTCAATACCTTCTGCTCCCTTCTGTTTCTGGCTGGTCTCCTTACATTAGGTGGCTAGTTCTTGGTTTAATTACATTGATTCACCCTTCTAATTAGGTTTTGTAAACTATACTGATGGTATACCAAATATGAACAAATAAATTCAAGGTACTCACTCTAGTCCACAGGACTATCTTCACTTCCACCCCACAGTACCTCTCCGAACTTGTCCTTCTCTACACTTCTCACTGCCGTCTATGATCCAATCACTCCAAATGTCTACATCTTTCCTCCCCCTCACAGGCACACGTGGAATCTACATGCACCTCTGTATTTTTCTTCCTTGGCCCCACACTGTGGAACTCTCTCCCCCCCTGCACTCCTCCTGGAAGCCTCCTTCCCAAAATTTAAAGTCATGCTAAAACCCCATCTTTTTCACATTGTCTTTGATCTTCCTCCCTTCCAGACCTAGCACAGCCTCCTTCCTCCTCCTCCTCCCCTTCTTCTTCTCTCCAGTGTGATTGCTTCTTTCTATTCTGTCCATTATTTGGCATTCCATTCTTCCTTTGTTCTTGTAATTGTTATTATTGTAAACTGCCCTGGTTGCAGGTATATCAAATGTTTGAATAAAGATAAATAAATAAGAATAAATAAAATAATTAGTTAGCATCTACACATCTAAGGGGTATGTTTACTAAACTGCAGGGTGGAGATCGTGAGCAACTCCCCAAACACTTGAACAAAGGTGGACATTCAGATGGTCAACTGTTGAACCACTGGGACTTAACAAAGAATTGGATTGGACCAGTATCCTTTGATTCATTTGTCTCATTGGGATTGTTACAATAGAATATATATGGCAACATGATTTGGCAAGCTGTGATTGACTGCTTGTGTCATTTAAATCAAGAATCTTTCTGTTGGGTTCAGACCGTCAATGAGCATGCGCTGGCATCTCGAAGAGGTGGAGAAGCCGGAAGATCAATTCTAGTTTTTGCAGTTGAATTAAGCGTTGAAACAGGGCATGGAGTTTGTATTTGCCCAAAACACAGTACTGTGTACTTCTTTATAACTGCTGCTTGTTTTGTGTGAAGTCTGAGAAGATTTATGGGAAAATCAGTTGAGATAAGTAATGGTTTCTTGATCCTTCTGTTTGGACCTTTGCACATACATTTAAAATTCAATGTTTTGATGTAGGTAGCACTAATTTATGGTGGTTTTTACCTATGTTATATGGCTCCAATGTGGGCTCATTAAAATTTGAGCAAAATGGAAGTATAGCTTCGAGAGGTTGATTCAACCTCATGGCTGACCTTCCGACATAAATGCATTTACACACACGCTGGCTCATACATTTATATTTTTCACTCTATTTTTGTTTATGGGAATTTTGTATAGAGTTTTAGTTATTTTGTTAATTTTTGGTTTACCATTTGCAGCAACAGCATAGTGCCCTGGTATGAAAGGTCACTATGGTAATGGTGCAAATGGGGCATGGGGGCTGCAGGCAGGACATGCAGTGGGGGCTACTGGGGCACAGGGTGGACTAGGTGGTTGCTGAGGTGGCATATAGGAATGCAGAAAATGGAAACCAGCAAGACAGCAACTGACCAGGGTCAGACATGCCCATGAGTCTGTGGCCCACAGTGTCCCATCCAGGAGACACTACCAAGCAGGCACCCCAAGGGGCACATAACATTGACAGGCAGTGCCTGGGGAAGCGTGGACATCTATGTAGGCACCCTTATCCCAGAACCCACACCTTAGGCAGCCGCCTTCCTTCCCCCTGGATGGCATGGGATGGCGCACCACCGGCACCGACAGCATATGGTCATAGTGGCATGGCAGAAGGGGTGGGTGATTGTGCTGGAGGGAGCAGTGGCACCCACCTGCAGTGGACCTAGGCCATGCCCTGTACCAGTATGTGGTTTGTAGTGCAACAGAAGAGGTCTGGCCGAGGAACATAAGGGTAGCCCCAGGGACCACTATGCTGCCATGGCAACAGTGTGGTGCAGTACACTCAGCCAGCATGTCCAAGAGCAGAGGGTCAGAGGTTCAGGTCCCATCTGTGGATCCTGCAGAGCATCTCACCATAGTTTTAGCCCACACTGAAGCCACAACAACAACATGGGAAAAGCACAACGCAGTGGTGCACAGGGGTACAGATACCCACTCACAAGGGCTCCACTATCCACAGCTTCATGGAGTGTCACACTATTGCCACCAGCACAGAGCTGCAGTTATCACCAGAGCACTACTACCACCCCCTGCACAGATTAGCAATGTCGGCACTGTCATCAGGACCAGTGCAGCGGGTAGAGTTGTCAACCACCTCCATCTCTGCACAATGCTGAGATAGGTGTGGGAGTGTGCGTATGTCTCTCCATTGTTTTGTGTCTGCCAACACCTGACTGAGCCCACATTGCTCACACTGCTTCCAGCCTGAAAATGTGCATAATGAGGAGCAAAGTAATGTGGGTATGGCCCAGACAGGGCAGATTGGCCAGAATGCATCTGCACAGGGTGGAGGGCAATTGCCTGGACACTGTAGTGCTTGACTACCACCTGCATGGACATGGTGGCCACAGCATGTCACACTGGGGGGGGGGGGGGCACTCTCACTCTGACCGAGCAGTGACCATGGCATGTCTATGTTCCCACATAGTGCCACACATTATTTGTTTCCAGTGATATCTGTGTGTTTCTGGTTTTGGGGCCCAATCACAGAGATACCTGCTTGGTGTCTGTGCTATGCATCCTATCTCTGGGTGCACAGGGTTCTCCTATGAGCATGTACTATGGACTGGTTAGTGGGCTGTCTTCAGTTTGCTTGTGCATAGTGGGAACACCTTGTAGGATGCTGCAGGTGCAGTCTGACTGTGCTGTCTGTTGATGAATGCAGAAAAAACAGGTACTACCCCAATCAATACGACCCAAAAACAAACCAAATCAAAACAATCAATATGCACAAAAAATCTAAGCTCAAAAAATATATATCTAAACAAAACAAGCTCGGGGCTAGCCAATTACTGATGTAGGAGGAAAAAAGACCTCAGTGTCCCCCCGCACTAAAGTGACAGGAGTCAAGTCTGTCGACAGACGCCAAAAACGTCTAAGAAGACTGAACAGACTGAAAATTACATCAACGGTCATAAAAAAACCTCCAACCAGCAGGCTTCCGAGCACAGCAATACTAATATCACATAACATCAAACAAAAAGCTCCGGACACTTATCTTTGGATGATTACAGTCACTTAAGAATGATGATGATGAAAAAAAGCAATTGTAAGGATGTTGAATCCAACCACGATGAGCTGAAGACCACGTCGAAGTAAGCGTATACGATGGTGTACTTCAGGTGATCAGGAACTCCGACATCAGATGTTTCGCTTTAATGGCTTCTTCAGGGAGCAAAAATCACTCGTCACCGTGCCATCATGTGACTCTATGCAACAAAGCACCGGAGCAAGAAAAGCTGAAAATAACAAGAAAAAGAAAAACTAATGCAACAAAACAAAACAAAACAAAAACTGGAGTCAACCCCCTTAAAATGAACCAGGCCAACAAAATAAGTTTGTATACCCTGTATGCTGGTTTTGAGAAAAAAAGCATAAAAATGCAAAAGATAGCAGCCAAACAGACGCAAATAAGAAAACCGGCTGCTGGCTCACCTTCCCAAACGCCGACTCATGCGCAAAGCAAAAATATATAAAGGCGGGGCTAAAATGAAGGGGCCAATGGCAAACCACCAGGAGTCATGACAGACCTAAGCATCAGGCCCGACAATCTTTAAACAAAAAACAGGGGAAATTCCAAAAAACCACCCAAAAACCCACCCTCCCTGCTAAAAAATGTTGTGACAGAAAAAGTTTTTATCTGTTCATGAAAGAAATCAATCATAAACAGCTTTTCCATTCAATGGAATCGTTCAAACCCCCAGGAGCCACAGTATGAAGGGAAAAAATCCAGCGTTGCTCTAAACGAGATAGCTGCCGTTGCACGTCACCCCCATAAACTGAAGGAGTGCATTGTGTAATAACTACACATTTCAGATCTTCAAAAACATGCCCCATAGCTTGAAAATGATGAACCATGGGGGCACCTTCAACCAAACGGCGAAGACGACTACGATGCTCGATCAAGCGGGTACGCAAAGCCCGACTAGTCTTCCCTACATAGCCAAGACCACAAGGGCAACGAAGAAAATAAATAACATTGGTACTGTCACAAGATGTAGAGAATCGCAGCTTAACACAACGGCATTGATAGAAGAAACTGGTACAGGAGTCCATCACTGAGCACACCGAACAGTGACCACAGCTACGATGTCGCCCTGGTCCCAAAGGCACTGGTGAGACACTTGAAAAAGCTGATGGACAAAGGATATCCTTCAAATTAGAGCCCTTAGTGTATACTGAACGAATATTATGATGATGAAGACCAGGAGTCAAGCGCAGCACATGGGAATGTCGCTGAAGAATTTTAGAAACCTGGTAACTCAGAGGATTGTACCTGGTGATGAAATGGACCATTGAAGAATCCACTGAAGAAGTGCGAGGACGAGGAGTCAAGAGCCAATCGCGATCATTAAAACGAGCGCGAAGACGAGCTCGATGGACCAGGGGAGCTGGATAGCCACGGGATTCAAAAGCAACTTGTAAAGTCCGAGACTGTGATTTGTAATCAGACACTGTAGAGCAATTTCGACGATAACGGAGAAATTGGGCAAAAGGCAGACTTTCTTTCAAGCGATGAGGATGTAAGCTGTCAAAATGCAAAAAAGACATTCTGTGCGTGGGCTTGGTATATACTGTAGTGACTAGACTATCATCTTGACGTGTCAAAAGAACATCCAAAAAAGGGATAACTGTGGCACTGTGATCCATAGAAAAGTAATATGTGGATCACAGCCATTCAACCAGTTGAAAAATGCCTGTAACGTATCTATGCCTCCAGTCCAAAGTAAAAACACATCATCAATGTAACGCACCCATAAACGAATGTGAGAATGGTATACACATTCAGTCAGCCAACGACGTTCAAACTCCGCCATGTACAAATTAGCAATGGAGGGAGCTAACGTAGCCCCCATTGCCACCCCACGTGTTTGCTGATAAAACACGCCATCAAAGCAAAAGTAATTTCTTGTCATTGCCATCTTCAACAACTGCATGATGAAATCCACTTTGGCAGAGCTCAAATCATGACGTGCCAACAAACAGGTCCGGCCTATGACCATGGCTTCCTGTTGAGGTATGCTGGTGTATAAAGAAGCGACGTCAAGGGTGACCATGAGTAGCCCAGAAGGTAAGTCTCGATCATGCCCAGCAGCCAATATTTGCAAAAAATGCATCGTATCACGTAAATATGACGGGATCCGAAACACCAAAGGCCTTAAATAAGAATCCACAAAAACCGAAAGGGGTTCCAAGAGAGAACCACGCAGAGACACGATCGGCCGACCCGGTGGGTGATGAAAATTTTTGTGGATTTTAGGCAAAACATAAAAATGGGGAATACGTGGATAGGAAATACCCAAAAATTTGGCTTCTTTATGAGTGATAAGCCCGTCCTGCAAGGCCTGAGAAATCAAATGACTGATCTCATGCTGTAACTCAGTAGTGGGATCAAATGATAGCTGATGATAAGTGGCTAGATCTGATAATTGAGATTGAATCTCAGCCACATACTGAGACGTGTCCAGAACAACCACAGCACCACCCTTATCAGCTCGCCGAATAGTGATGTCTCTATAGCCCTTCAGCTCACGTAAAGCTTGACGTTGTGAATGAGATAAACTATGATCAATTTTCTTCCGAGATGTCGACTCCAACCGGTCAATGTCTCGCAAGACCAGCTCTCGAAATACTTGTAGTGTAGAGGGTAATGGACTTGGAGGACTCCAAAAAGAACGTATAGGGAGCGGAAGAGGTCCCAAAGACACAGGAGAGTCCGTAGCTGAACCGGACAAATCCAAAGGAACAGAGACTGAAACAGGTGTAGGTAAATTAGCAAAAAATGCTTGCAAATGCAACTTACGCATTAAAGCTTCAAAATCTAACCGTGTAGAAAAAGCATCATAAGAAATGCAGGGGACAAAAGACAATCCCTTCTCAAGCACCTCAATTTGAACCGGTGACAAAATCCGGCCCGACAGATTGATTACAAGCCGTCGGGATCCGTTGCCGCTTGAGACCTGGTCCAGGGGCGTTGAAGTGGCGCCGGGGGATCGTTCTGCTTCCCTCGACCCCGGCCTCGACCCCGACCTCTGCGCTTGCGAGTGTTCTTGCCTCATTCTAAAAAATCCTCAGAACCCGATGCTCGCTGATCAGATAATGCAGAGTCATCAGAGTACTCAAAAGACACATGATCCGCCCGACGGCGATCAGGTTGCATCCAGGCATATACAAATCCAGTAGAGTAATCTGTGGCATCACGGTGCAATTTCGACAGCTTGAATGTCTTAATTTCCTCCCGAAAGGCATCCAACTGCGATTGTAACTGTCGTAATTGGAAAGAGAAAGTCTCTTCAGATTCTTCAGCTTTTAAAGCAGCGAGCTTCTGATCAATCTCAATGCCAGTAGCATCATTGAAAGACTTAGTGGTATTAACAGTGAGAACCATCAAGTCCAAGGCACACTTATTTAGAATCTTATTCCAACTATCCACAAATTCTTCATTCTCCACAAATAATTGAGGTGCTTTTTTAACCCGAAACCCTCGTGGAATATGTTGACGCCGAATGTATTCTATCAAAGTGGCTCGATGCAGCTCAGCTCGAATCTGTCGTTTCCATAACTTAGTTAAACCTGACCAAGCAGTTGGAGTTTCTAGAATATCAATGGGACCGAAGCAGGTGGGTTGTCTAAGTAGTTCTTGTACCTGGTCGGTCTGTTGATGAATGGCAGACTGTGGTGTGGGGCAGTTGAGCCTTTCCCTACCTACCCCAAGCATTACTGCTGGTCTGCAATGGTCACAGGTATAGCACTGGCCCAGCTGCCCTGTAGGGCTGTCATCCACCATCAGGAATGTGGTTGCTAGTACTGCAGTCATTCTGTAGGGTGCAGGCACCTATCCCACCACACTCTCATCTACAAAAGGGGTGATTGAGGCTCCTTGGGGTATATAGCACATACCTCTTAGACCCATAGTGACAGTGCTGCATCACCCTCATGCAAGTCTAGACACCCCACTGCCCTGAAAACAGGTACCCATTGCAGCCATACCGTAACACCGGGTACACACTAATCTAGGTGGTGTCCGGTCCCACAGGGCCATATATGACTACAGAACACAGCTGGAACAAATGTACCTTTGATTGCACTGTTGGGAACACCTGTCACACACTGGAAGTGCTGGGGATGTGCAGCAGGACCTATCTCTAGCACCACATGTACTGTGGACCTAGTGCTGGGTGCCCATCCTATCCCTCAAGGTGAACACGGAGCCTGCACAATGGCATGGTCTGTAGGTACTCTGTGCCAGTATCACACACTGTCAGTCCGTCTTACCACGTAAGAACATAAGAACAGGATCTGGATTGATAGCAGACACACGTCAGGCCCACTAAAATCTGATGAACCAGCAAAGTATGTCTGCCTGACTCTCCTTACAATATGTATGGTCACTAATAGGACATCCTTTGCTAGTCCAATAGTGATTGTGGTGGTGGTGGTGGTGTGTATGTGTGTGTGTGTGTGTGTGTGGGGGGGTGTTGGACGTCTCCTTCCACTAACATAACAACATAAGATATGCCATACTAGGTCAGACCAAGGTCCATCAAGCCCAGTATCCTGTTTCCAACAGTGGCCAATCTAGGTCATACGTACCTAGCAGTTTCCCCAAAAGACACAGGTTCCGCAATGCTTGTACTGGGTAAAGCATTGATATCCTGGGACCCTTCTTAATAATGGTTTATGGACCTTTCCTCCAGGAACTTGTCCAAACCTTTTTTAAACCCAGCTACACTAACAGCCTTTACTACATCCTCCGGTAACAATTCCAGAGTTTGATTACACGTTGAGTGAAAAAATATTTTCTTTTATTAGTCTTAAATAGTTTACCCTGCAGCTGCATTGCATGTCCCCTAGTCTTTCTATATTCTGATAATGTAAACAATCGATCTACGTTTACCCGTTCCACTCCGTTCTCACCATGGAACAATATAGAGGCATTATAATATCTTTTGTTTTATTTTCCATTCCTTTCCTTATGATACCTAGCATTCTATTTGCTCTCTTGGCTGCCGCTGCACACTGGGCCGAGGGTTTTAACATGTTATCCACAATGACGCCTAAATCTTTTTCCTGGGTGGTGGTTCCTAATGTGGAACCTTGCATTGTTCTTCCGTAGGTGCATAACTTTGCACTTGTCCACATTAAATTTCATCTGCCATTTTGATGCCCAGTCTTCCAATTTATCAAGATCCTCTTGCAATTTTCCACAAACCTCTTGGGTTTTAACAACTTTAAATAGTTTTCTTTTATTTATTTTTATTTATTAACAATTCTTATATACCGCACTATTAGACATCAGCGCGGTTTACATTGAACAGAAAACATCCGACAATTTACATATGTCTGGTCATTACATTTAACAGGAAGTAGAACTTGGAGAAACGGGGTAACTAAATACAATGGTGGTTTATCTGATAAGGGATATCATGGTCAACTATATACATAGGTGGTACAACAGTACATGAAACTGCTTGTTATTTACATTGTGGAGTAGGCCTGTTGCGAGGGTCTGCCTGTTTGACCACTTCTGCTATTCGCTTGGGGGTTATGTTCGGAGCTGTCATTGAGATATTTAAGGAAGAGGAAATGTTTTAGCGCCTTTCTGAACTGGCTCAAATTGGGGATTGCTCTGATTTGTGCTGGTAAGGTGTTCCATAAAGTTGGGGCGCAGAGTCAGAAGGCTCTGTTAGCTGTTGATCTGGTGCATCTTGTGGTTTCATTTGGGATAACTAGCATGTTCAATTCTGCTGTTCTTCGTGGCCTGTTTGGTGCAAGTGGTTGGATGAGGTTAGAGAGAGAGGAAGAGGTGAGCCCCTTAGCTGCTTTGAATGTTAGCAGTAAAGTCTTGAAACTGATCCTTGCTTGAATGGGGAGCCAGTGTAGCTGTTTTAGAAGGGGTGTCACGTGGTCTCTCCTGGATGCCCCAAAGAGAACCCGCGCTGCACTGTTCATAGCCAGCTGCAGGGGGTTCAGGGTGGACCGGGGGAGTCCTTGTAGTATGGAGTTTGAGAAGTCGAAGTGGGGAAATATAAGGGCTTGATAAATGGTGCGGAAATCATCCGGTTCGAGTAGTGTGCGTAGGTGTCTGAGGGATCTGATTTTATAGTAGATTGCCTTGACTGTATTGGCTATGTGGTTCTTCATGTCAAGGTTTTGGTCTAACGTTACTCCAAGGTAACGTATTGCAGATTTCACTTGTAGTTGGGCATCCTTTACCTTAACACAGCTAGGTGGGGTGAAGTTGGTGTTCCTCGAGACGAAAAGGACTTCCGTCTTTTTGTGTTGTATTCGCAGGTTTTGTGACAGGAGCCACTCTGATATGGTGTTGAAGCAGTTAGTCAGAGGGGTGAGGTCTAGGCAATCCAATGATATTGTCATATATAATAGCACATAGTCTGCATATATCATGTAACTGACATTGAAGAATCTGATGATGTCGCAGATGGGTTGGATGTATATATTAAACATCAATGCAGATAGGGAGGATCCTTGAGGTACACCTTGACTTTGTTGGAATGGTTCAGATGTAGCCCCGTAGGCTCGGACATGCTGCCATCTACCGGACAGGTAAGATTTGCACCATTCGAGTGCTGTTCCGCAGATACCTTTTTCCCTTAGCCGGCAGATGAGAATTTCGTGGCATACCGAGTCAAAAGCCGCTGCTATGTCTAGAAAGACAAGAGCGAAACCCTGACGTATGTTATCCACACCTGAGATTATGTTGTTGAAGAGGGCTGTGAGTAGTGTTTCCACTACATGTGACTCTCTGAATCCATGTTGGGCCAGATCCAGTGGGGCTGAAGTGTCTATATGATCCTGTAATTGCCTGTGCACTATTTTCTCGATGATTTTTGCAAGCATAGGTATGCTAGATATGGGCCTGTAAGACTCTACCTTTTGAGGATCAAGTTTGGTATTCTTTAAAAGAGGTCTTACAGAGGTCTGCTTGAGAGTAGGTGGGAAAGAGCCAGTGGTAAAGTATTGATTTAAGATTTTGGCTATAATTGGGGATATGTCACATCGCAGGTCCTTTATCCAGTGTGCAGGGCAAGGATCTGTGTGCGCAGTGGTTGTGTTTAGAGCTAGGATGGTATCTTCAATAATTTTCTTCGAAGGAGTGGAGAAGGATGTCAGTGATGCTGGGTAGTCTTGTTCATCAGGAGGGTCCGGTATTAATATTTTGTTGGTCTTGCACATTTTAGATTGCATGTAAATCACATAGTCCTGTGGGTGGATACCGCTGTGGTGCTCAGGGATTGGTTCTTTGGCAAGCATTTTAACTAGGTTAAACAAGTCATGCGGTTTATTCAATGACCGTTTCAGGGTGTCTGTGTGGTATTGTCTGATTTTGTCTGTGATGGCTTTACGATGCTCCGCCAGGTGTTGGATGTAGGCTGATTGGTCACTGCTGGTGCGTGACTTTCTCCAGCGTTTTTCCAGCCTTCTTAAAATGGTTAGTGAAGTTTTTAAATTGGCTGTGAACCATGGGACTGATGATCTCTTCTTTGGGTTCTTGTTCATTGGAGGGCGGATTGCGATTGTGCTGATTTTGCTGTTCCAAGCGGAGATCAACTCATCTAGGCTTAAGGAGATCTCATCAATGAGTGTGCACATTTCAGTGAGGATGTGTTCTCTGTTAAATGGGTGGAAACTTCTGGCAGCTGAGTTAGCAGACTTGCTTGTATCCGTTTTTGGCTTATGTGAACAGTTGAGGGTAGGCATCTGAAAGGTGATGAGTTTGTGGTCAGTCCATGGGACTGCAGTTATTGATAGCACGATGTTTTGTGGTTGATCCAGAATTAGCTGCGGGGCGAATATGAGGTCAAGAATGTTGCCTTTCTCGTGAGTAGGTTTTGTGTCATCTGCAAATTTGATAACCTCACTCGTTATTCCACTTTCCGGGTCATTTATGAATATGCCAAAAAGCAGCGGACCCAGCACAGATCCCTGGGGTACATCACTATTCACCTTTCTCCATTGGGAAAATTGGCCATTTAGCCCAACCCTCTGCTTTCTATCTTTTAACCAGTTCTTGATCCACAGTAGTACACTGCCTCCTATCCCATGACTCTTAGTTTGCCAAAAGTCTCTCATGAGGATCCTTGTCACAGGCTTTCTGAAAGTCCAGATACACTGTATCAGCCAACTCACCTTAGTCCACCTGTTTATTCACACTTTCAAAAAAACATAACAGATTAGTAAGACAAGATCTTCCTTGTCTAAAGCCATGTTGGCTGACTCCCATTAGGCCATGACTATCTACATGCTGTGTAATTTTATTCTTTATGATGGTTTCTACCATTTTTCCCAGTACTGATGTGAGGCTCACCGGTCTGTAGTTTCCCGGATCACCCCTGGAACCTTTTTTAAAAATTGGTGTTACATTGGCGATCCTCCAATCTTCAGGTATTAGAGATGATTTTAATGATAGTTCACAGATTGCTAATAGCAGGTCTGCAATCTCATATTTCAGTTCTTTCAACATCCTTGGATGTATACCATCCGGCCCAGGTGATTTGCTACTCTTCCATTTTTCTAATAATTGTAATACATCTTCCCGATGTATCAATATTTCCTTCACCTTTAAATACCACTTCAGTCATGGGTAACATCCCTACATCTTCCTCTGTAAAGACCGAAGCAAAGAATTCATTCAGTCTCTCTGCTATCGCCTTGTCGCCTCTTAGTGCCCCTTTAACTCCTCTATCATCTAATGGACCAACTGACTCTCTCACAGGTTTTTTGCTACAAATGTACTTGAAAAAATCATTATTTTGCGTTTTTGCTTCCGCAGCAAGCTTCTTCTCAAATTCTCCCTTTGCCTGCTTTATCAATGCCTTGCATTTGACTTGCCAGTGTTCGTGCTGTTTCCAGGTTTCGTCGTTTGGCTCTTTTTTCCATTTCCTGAAAGATGCTTTTTTGGCAACAGCAGCCTCTCTGACCTCACCTTTAAACCATGCTGGCAGTTTTTTGGACTTCCTTCCAGTTTTCTTAAAACGTGGGATACACCCAAGCTTGATGTAAGTCTTTAACCTTTGCAACTGCTCCTTTTAGTTTTTTCTTTACTATTTTCCTCATTTTATCATAGTCTCCCTTTTGAAAGTTAAAAGGTAGTACTGTGGATTTTTCCTTACTATCTCTTCTCCATTAATTAAATCAAAGGCGATCATGCTATGATCACTATTGCCAATTTGCCCCAACACCCTTATCTCTTGCACTAGATCTGGTGTTCCACTAAGGACTAGGTCTAATATGGCTTCCCCTCTAGTTGGTTCATAAACCAGCTACTCCAAGAAGCAGTCATTTATGTCATCTAGGAACTTTATCTCCCTAGCATGTCCTGCCATGATACTGACTCAGTTGATACTGGGGTAAGGGGGATTCCACTAACTGAGACAGACAGAGATTTCCAAGATGTTTATACAGCACCTACCTATCTCACAGGTTATTGCTGCTTTGGAGCTCTGGCATGGTCACATTCAGCTATGGAAGGTGTTGTGGACCTGGTCCTGGGCGCAACATCACACACTCAGGGTGAGCACAGTAACTGCACAATGTGATGGTGTTTAGCTACTCTTTGCCATTTGTCCACCCACTCAGGACACCCTACCAGGCCGAGGTGCTGTGTGGGTTCACACGGACACTTCCCCCTACCAGGCCGGGGAGCTTTAGGGGTGCATTTCCCATCTTGTGTGCATCTGTGGACAGCTGATTTGCATGTGCAGTGCATCATGGGTACGGGTGACCTAACCCTATCCTGTTTACAACAGCAGACTGTCTGTGAGGTGACATGCAGGCTATCTGCAGCCAGCCAGGGGCTTGCTCACAGCTGTAGCCCAATGGTTATGTCACTGCCTGTGCAGCCAGAGGTCATAGATTCAAACCCACAGTGGGGTTCTGGGATAGGGGTGTCCAAAGCATTTTTTTAATTTACTGTACATATGTTGATGCCAGCAATAACACCCTCAGCGTACTGTACCCATAAGGTGCCTCTGAGGGTGCTTTATGGGGCGCCCTATAGGGCACTTCATGGTTGCCATCCATATAGGGTGCACTATACATTATCCTGTGTCGCAACATACATGCTGCCCTATAGGGGACATTCTAGGGTGCCTTGGCGGACGGTGCACTGTAACATGTGCCTTATGGGCCGCCTTATGTTAACATGCTGTGAGAGTGCGTTTGCTAGTAGTTATCACAAACTAAAATTAAAAAGCCTCCTACAGCACTCCACAACATAATATATACTGCCTCAGCTAGCCTTTTTCACTGGGCATTGTGAGGGATTAAACCCCTGGTCCCTGCACCATTGGTTAGTGTCTTAACCATTGTGCTGTGGCTGTGTTCCTGTGCTTTAGCATCAGCGTGCCGCCTTGTGCCCATCAGCGCGCTGTCTTGTGCCGCCCAAAATTAACAGTGCACCACCTTAACATACACTGCTTCCTAGAGCAATAATGCCCATAACAGGTCATGTTTCATCAAGCTGTGTTCATTGGGCACAGCGGGTGATTGAACCCATGATCCCTGCACGGGTGGCTGGTGTCTTAACCATTGTGCTATGGCTCTGTTCCTGTTCTTGCACATCAGCGCGCCACTTCTGCCGCCCACTATTAAACTGCCTCCTCACACATCAGCACGCAGCCTTATGCCCATCAGCGCGCCGCCTCCTGCTGCCCACAATTAACAGTGCGCTGCCTTGTGCCGCCCAAAACGAACAGTGCGCCGCCTTGTGCCGCCCAACAAGAGCAGTGCGCCGCCTTATGCCGTACAAAATGAACAGTGCGCCGCCTTATGCCGTCCAAAATTACTTTGCCTCCTGAACCACTTTTACACATTCAAGGTGGTGCCTCAGCTGGCCTTTTTCTTTGTGTACAATGGGGGATTGAACCTGTGGCCCCTGTACCATTGGTTAGTGTGTTCACTGTTGTGCTACAGCACTGTTCCTATATGTGCCCAGCAGCGCCCCACTTAGCCTTCCCACGCGCTAATGTGGGCCCCGCACATTAGCGCGACGCGCACACGTACGGTCGGGTGTTTTTCTTTTTTTATGCCTGAACCGCCCACTCCTTATATGGCACACGCACACTAACGGGGACCCGCACATTTTCGGCGTTTAGTAAACATTCCCCTAAGTATGATGCCCATATTCAGCGTTTTAATATACCTTTTCTTCAATGAGTCATTTATATTGGATAACTACAAGAAGGTCAAACCTTTCTTTACAATTTAGTCCTGTGTTCTAACGAAATATTTAGATCCAGCTTCAGCGATGTACAACGAGTTGAAATATGTAATGTATTTCACACGATCTTTTTATCCTTACTCCTATTATGCATCACGGAGCAGCATACGTTTTTTCCCCCCTTTCATAGTCGGTACGGTTGACAATAAGCCACTAATATTCTACTTTATTAATTACGGTACAATTTTTTAATATTGCTCTTCCCCTTCCCCCCCTCCCCCCTCCGCCTCCCCCCCCTCCCTTCCCTCCGAGTGCAATTCTGCAGATCAAACATTAGCAGTTTTTAATGTGAATCTTACTGCTATTACCTTATGTTTAATACTTCACAG
This sequence comes from Ichthyophis bannanicus, assembly GCA_033557465.1. Taxonomy (NCBI): domain Eukaryota; kingdom Metazoa; phylum Chordata; class Amphibia; order Gymnophiona; family Ichthyophiidae; genus Ichthyophis; species Ichthyophis bannanicus. Next base: position 167,400,854 of record CM066036.1, on the reverse strand, counting down.
ATACTATGTCCTTGGTTTTCATAGAATACAGAGGCACGCAACGGTGCCGACGAATTCTAGGCTGCAGTGTTTTTATCTTCATGTTTCAACCTTTGATATTTTAAATCACAGGATACAATTTATGTATATGAATTTAAATACAGTTTAGATAAAGCTCTGCATTTCACCATCTAGTCAATTTGCAATTTGATCCAAGTTTGTACAATCACGGATGGTTCTTAGGTCTCTCTCCTCTCCTGCGCTTTAGCTTAATTAATTGGAACTGTCTATTTTTATTATTTATTTTTTATTATTATTTCTATTTTATATTTGAACATCTTTTTTAAAAAAACAATTGCGATTTTTGGATTGATGGTTTTAGTAATTTTTCCAACAGTGATTTTTTGTTTGTCCTTTAACTCTGCCTTAGCCATGCCCCCCCCTTTTTTCCCGCTCTTGACAAGATTTTTAAACTTGTGCATGCACCGGCGTTTCTTAGTTTGAAGCTGATTTGGCGGATTTCACATACACATTGCTGGTCGCGCAAAGCAATAACTCCTGCCAAAGATTCATTTTGGTGAGTGAAAAGTGCTTTTTATGATCTGCGGTTTTTTGAGAGTATTTAGAAGCTTTTATCTAAACGATTAGTTTAGTCATATATTATTCTGTAGTTCCTCCGGCGCAATCTGGCCATACTTTTACAGTTTTCTTTCTTCTCTTCTATATGCCTTCTAATCCTGCACTAGTAAAGAGTATGTATTTATAAAAGTGGTCCGATGCGATTTGTTAGTTACAGTTTTTATTTATTATTATTTCTTTAGCATAAGATTTGCAATAGAATAGCACCATCGATGGTACTCTTGAGCCTGACCTCCTCCTTTCCTGTCCCATGCACGAAGACCCATTGTTTGCTACTTCTTGCAGCCTTCCAGTGGCCATTTAATAATTTATTTTATTTTAAGATAGGTTAAATTAAGTTCTTTATGATAATTTTGAAAGGATCAGGGTGAATATCTCCATTGTATACATATGCCTGATTTGTTTTCTCTGTTTTAGTGTTTTTCCCTCCTTGTGAGGATTACTTGATCAACATATCTACAACTAAGGTATCAGTGTTATAGCTATGACACCTGTCACATCCCTCTGAGCTTTTATTTTCTTTTCTTTTATATTTTATATCATTTTATTTTGTTTTATTTTGTTTTATCAAGATATTTCAAATTGTTCTATTTATTTATTTATTCATTTTATTTGTAACCAATCAAACCATGGGACATTTTCTAGGCATTCGCAGATTCATAATTTTGAATACTTCATAATTTTGAATACTTATATTTTGGCTAATTATTGTTCATTATTTTTATTTATATGATTGATTACATTTAATTTTTAATTATTTATTTGTTCTTTCCCTGTTGGTGAATTTTAAGTATAATCAATATGTATATTTCTGTGTTTTTAGTACCTACTCCGACAACCCCTGATGAAGGTCTCCGAAACACGGCCTGTGTCGGGTTGTATTAGGTCTTAGATTATTGAATAAAGTCTTTCCACCTGCATCACGTTTTTGGACTGTGTGCTCTAGGCACTACCTTCCAAAATGATTCTTGCTCAGCACGGGTCTTGAGAAAAATGTAATTTTTAAGGGTTAATATTTCATTTTCAAGAGATGGCTTGTTCAATGAGTAATTGTTACTGATAGCAGCTGCAGTTGCTTTAATGTCCACATCTACTTTGAATGGGTATGACAAGTACTCCACAACTGTTCCAATTTTTTGGAAGTCACAGAATCTATTTTCGAATTCCTGGATAACAGAACAGATTTCTGTCACATACTTCTCGTTCTGAAAAACAAAATTTGGATATTGTCCCAGATGGTCCTGCATATTAGGAAAATGATCAAAAGTGTTGTTTTCAGGGTCAGTCATCATTAGCTCAAATTTGCTCTTGTAGGATGAAACTGTACTCATCGTCTCGCCAATGCATTTGTTTTAACTTGTAGTTCAAGGTTCATAACACTTAGGAGTATGTTTACTAAATCGCGTTATTGCAGTTCGTGTTAGGATCCGCGTTAATAAGACAAACCCCCAAATAAGGAGATGGGCGGGACAGCGGAACACCTACCGCGCGTTACTAAACTAACGAGCGTTACATGGCGCGTCAGCGGGTCACCGCGCGTTAAGCATAATAAGCCACTCCGACATACATGATCAATACAGAGCTGTAGCACAATGGTTACTGCAGTGACTGCTGATACGGCCAGCATGGGTTCGAGTCCCCAGGGTGCCAGTTGCAGAAGGCTGGCTGATGTAGCATCCTGTACATGACACAGTGAGGGAGGGGGCATATATTTGTCCTAGTTTAGGAGGGGTGCAAGCAAACACACCCACACATCAGATAGTGAGTGAGGTGGCATGTCTATGTTCCCCTTCCTTTTGGGGTGCAAGTAAACACACCCACACGTTATCTAGTGAGTGAGGGGGCATGTATATGTCATGTATGTGATGTACATTTGCTAGCAAACACACACACAGTGGCGGACCCAAGGTTGCTGCAGAAGTCACCCCAGAACGCACAACATATGCCACATTATAAAGTGGAGTGTCCACTGAGGCACATCAAAATGTCCCCCATAGAGCAGTCCATAAGGTAACGTAAAGGGAGCCAGAGAAGGTGACACAGGACATGTACTCTGGGTTACAAGCGCCCACACACATCCACCTTGTCTCAACCGTCACATATGTGCACAGTGGATCCCTGGGCACAGGCATGCATGCTCCAGCACCTTTGTGTCAACCCCCGGTAAGGGCTACCCGTCCCCCTGTGCACCAGTGGCCGCTATATACACCTACACCCACTTCCCACCCATCCTGGCACACCCCAATAACACATTGGTTTCCCCAAACGACATGCAGCAACTGTCACCTGTCGCACCATCCACACTCCAGCACACACCATCCGCAAACACACCGCAGTGTGCCACCCTTCTGGCCATCATCCCGCTGAGCCCCTGTCCCGACCCTCTGCTGTGTGCACCCCCCACCCCCACACCCCTTTGAGTGCCCCCACCGATGGCCCCATGTACTCCACCGACAATATGCTCCTGCACCCCCCTGGGCCCAGCACGTTCACCCATGACAACATACAGCATGTTGGTCGTATGTTTCGCAGCGGACGTTTTGACTATCGTGTAACATCCACCATTTCCGCCCTGCATGCTGGTACACGTGCCTGACATATTGAGGGTTTTGACAGGCCCTACACAGTCACACCTAGCACAACACTCTCAGCTCCATCCCCCCCCCTCAGGCGTCAGCTTCAGGAGCCCCTGCGGTGCACACTATGTGGTTCCCACCTCTCCCCACCGCCACGCATACACCTCAGTCGTCCTGCACTTGGCAAGGCAGGCCAACAATATGTGGTCCTGCTGTACCGGTCACAAAGGCCAACCGCTCCATGCCACCATATGTATCATTGTCACTCTGTGCTGTGTGTACCACAGGGACCCACACATATGCTGTTGCACGTCAGTCATGCACGCTACTCACCACCCCTCTAGTTTGCCCACCCTCGCAGCAGCATAATAGTGACATGTCTGTGGGGGTGCTCTCAGCATAGACCATACCTGTTCCACATCGGCCATTGCCTCTCATAGAGAACACAGCCACACCCATCACTCGCACATCACTGTCACCTAGCAATGAGGGACATCTGACCACACAGTTGGTATGTTTAAAATTCAACATCTTTATAAACCTGGGTGTGAAACATATTTACAACATTTACATGCGGCCACACATGGGCCATGCGTCACATATCCTATCTGATGGCAGGTGACAGCAGCATGGCCAACAATGCATGCTCATACAAACATCGATGGCCCCGCTCCTCCCTGTGCCCCTTGTCATGTACACGCAATGGCACGCTCCATCACAGGGCGGGTGTGCTATGTGTGTCCACATATTACACACCCTGGGGACCCCTGTCGGATGGTGGCTGACCATGTGAGGCACGCTCAGGGCGCTCATCACGCTCCCGCAGACGGTCAGCCACCATGGACAGGGTCGCCAGCACCTGCCCCTGGATTAGGGCGAACTGCCTCTGGGCTTGTGCCTGGGCACGCACAGCTGCAGCCAGGTGCAGGCCGCACATGCAGCCGCACAGACACACATCTCCCCGTGTCTGTGTGGCTGCATGGACAGCAGACCTGCCTGCGGCCATGTGTGGCAGGCACACGTCCAGACGGCCTGCCGCACCCTGATCATGGGGCAGGTGGCTGGTGCCCCCAGTGCCCTGTGGCGGAGCATGCCATTGGGGACCTGCCCCCGCCCCACCCTCTCCGCTGTACATCCCCTCCCTCCCCCCTGCCTCCAACACCCTCCCCACAACCCCATCCCCCTCCCCCCTGCCTCCCCCTCCCTCTCCCTGCCAACCACCTCCCCCCTTTCCCCTTCCCTTCCACTCACATCCCCCCTCCTCATCCTGCTCCCCAGGCTCCACACCATCAGTCCCCATTTCCCTAGCATCCCCCACATTCCCTCCCATCTGGCCCCCATCATCATCCCCCTCCACTCCCTCATCGTGGCGTGGGGATGAACGCTCATTCCCATCCTCCCCATCCTCGGTATTCCGCTCTGGTCCGCCGTCCTGATTTTCGCGCTCCTCCTGGTCTCCCTCCCGGGCCGCAACGTCTGGAGGCTCCTCCGGCCCCTCGTCCACGATGGCTGCATGTGCATCAGCTGTGGGAGGGATAACACATGTCATCCCCTGGGGGAACATTCTCTTCCCGTGTCACTGTGGACCTGTGGTTCCACCACTCGTTCCCCTACATGGCCATGTCCCGGTACTCACCATTCTGCTGTGCCATCCTCTCGCGCTGCACCCTGGCAACGAAGCGGGGGTACCGGGCCCTCAGCTCTCGAGCCTGTAGGGGTGACAACGAACATTGCCCTTAGCTACCGTGGTGACACGTGGTGGGTCCCTGCCTCTGCATCTAACACTATCACTGCATACAACAAGCGCCTGCCCCTATTGGGTGGGCGCTCATGCCCCCTTGCGTTAACGTGAGACAGCCCCATGTGTGGGCCACACACACATCACCCTGGTCGGTGCACCATGTGCACTGTATGTGCGCCCCACATACATAACACATCACAGCTGTGTGTGCCACCTACACACATCTGCATGTGCCAATCAGCCACTTTTTGGGTGGGAGGTTGTCACCTACAGTCCTCACTAGGATGCCCTTAGGCTGTGGTTTTTCTTTTGTGATCCCATACAGGGCCTGTTTCCCAGGGAACAGGGTCGGTGCAGGGGACCCCTTTAGGGGCCTACATCTGCTTGGAGCTGGGGTCTTTCTTTTTTATTCACACAGTGCACCATCAGACAGTGGGCAGGGTGGAGGGGGGATGCCCTCATTTGTGGCCTACATCTGCTTGGAGCTGGGGTTTGTATTCTTTAATCACACAGGGCACCATCAGACAGTGGGCAGGGTGGAGGGGGGATGCCCTCATTTGGGGCCTACATCTGCTTGGAGCTGGGGTTTGTATTCTTTAATCACACAGGGCACCATCAGACAGTGGGCAGGGTGGAGGGGGGATGCCCTCATTTGGGGCCTACATCTGCTTGGAGCTGGGGTTTGTATTCTTTAATCACACAGGGCACCATCAGACAGTGGGCAGGGTGGAGGGGGATGCCTTCATTTGGGGCCTACATCTGCTTGGAGCTGGGGTTTGTATTCTTTAATCACACAGGGCACAAGCAGACAGTGGGCAGGGTGGAGGGGGATGCCCTCATTTGGGGCTTGCAGCATCAGAGGATGCATTTTGCAAATGTGTTGGTTAAAGGAGACATGGTGCAGACCCCCTTCCTTTCCTGTTGGCCTGAGAGGTGGGACTGGGGTGTCTTGTGGATGGGGGACATCCCTGGCCTGCAAAGGCACCCTATACCATACCTCTGTGATCTGTGGTGCTCCTCTGCCATGGTTGCAGCTACCCCCTTGGGGCAGGGGTGCCTTTTTCTGGGGTGTGTGGCAGACTTTGCTAGCCGCAGGATGTGTCAGCACCTGCTATTCCCTGTCAGTGCATTGTGTATTTGTGCTGACGTTACTGGGTGTGTTTTGTTTTGTCTCATCATTTGGGGGACTTGTCCCCATGCACTTACCTCACGTGGGTAGTCTGAGCTCCTGTTGAACCTATGGGCCAGGCGCTCCCAGGCCCTCCTGACCCTTGCCAGGTTCTGCCTCCTGGATGAGCCAGGGAAGAGCCTCTGCTGGCGGAGGCAGAACAGCTCTGTTAGCAGGTAGATGTCCCTCTGGCTGAAGGGAGGCTTCCTCGACATGGATGCCATTTCTTCCAAATGCCTTTGCTGCTCAGCCACGTGCGTTGCTGGGTGCGTAGCCACGTGCGTTGCTGGGGGCGTGGCCACGTGCGTTACTGTGGGTGTACGTGCGTGCGTTGCTGCGGACGTACATCGTAGGAAGATGTACAGACACTGACCACTAACACAGAGCTGTAGCACAATGGTTAGTGTACTGACCACTGTTACAGGCAGCATGGGTTCAAGTCCCCAGTGTGCCGTGAGAAGGCATGTTTTGCTTTACGTCGAGTACTGCATACAGAAACACACCCTCGCAGTGTGCGTAACAATGTACGTTGGGGCGTGCTTAGCGACGCGCGTACAATTGTGCGTGGGTATGTGTGCTTTTACCTGTGTGGGTACCTTATATGACAGACTTGGTAGGGTGTCCTGCACCTATGCACAATGCTAACAGATGTACGTGGGATGGCCTATGGGTTATCAAAGCCTGTGAGCAGGCGCTGGATTCCCCCAGGGTTGGATTGCGCCAGTCACACCCATGATGCACTGCACATGCAAATCAGCTGTCCACAGATAAACACAAGATGGGGAATGCACACCCACAGCACCTCGGCCTGGTAGGGGGGAAGCGACCATGTGCACCCCCACAGCACCTCGGCCTGGTAGGGGGTACTGAACGTGTGTTGTACCGGCACAGGGTAGCCACACACCGTCACAGCGTGCGGGTACTGTGCTCACCCTGAGGGTGCAGTGAGGCGCCAAGCACCAGGTCCACAGCAACGTCCATGGCTGAAAGAGGCCATGGTGCAGGTCCACAGCAGTGTTATAGTGTGATACAGGTAGCTTCTGCAGAAACACCTTGGACATCTTTGTCTGTATCAGTCAGGTGTAGCCCCCATGGACCCCCAGGAGGGCCCATGCACCACCACCCCCTCCCCCAGGGCAGCAAACAGGGCCTCCAATCAAAAGATACAACATCTACCTCCCTGCAAGGTGGACGTAGAGGGGAACATCAACCCCAGTCCTGCTGAGGGACACACACCCCACAGAGCAGTCATTGCAGCTCTGTACACATCCAGAACACAACAGCAGACAGACATTAGGCCTAGATATGGCATGCTGCACCCCACCACTATCTGATATTCCCCTGGTGCAAGCCATCAGCCACTGCACCCTGCAAGCCACTCCATCACAACACATACCAGCTGCAAATAGTCTGCTAGTGCCCAATGGAGATGCCTGCACCCAGAACTGGGATGTCAGCATACACAGTTAAATCAGTGACAGGGCCCCAAAAGACAACCCATATATATCACATGAGAGAAATACTAGATAGCACTATGGGGGTGCATAGCCATGCTGTGGTCACTGCACAGTCAGGGTGAGAGTGATCTCTCAGCAGCACATACTGAGGTCACCCTGTCTGTGTAGGTGGTGGCCGGCCACTACAATGTGCCTGTCACTGCCCTATGCCCTGTGCAGATGCGCCCCTGGCCAGGCCACCCTGTCCGGCCTATACCCATGGTACCTTGCTCCTCATTATGCACATTGGCAGCCCAATACTGGCAACATTGCTGGCAGTGTGGCCTGTGGAAGGTGTTTGCAGCCACCACACACTGGATAGACAGACAACCACCCCCACACCGATGTCAGCATTGTGCTACTATAGAGGTGGTCAGCAGCCATACACACCACACCAGTCATGGGCATAGTACAGGCATGGATATGGTCACAAGACTGTTGGTGGGTCACTCCCCAGGGTGGTGAACACTGTCAGAGACCAGACCTGCAGCACACACCGCAGACATCAGAATGATTGTTATGGTGGAGCTCAATGAGCAAAATGTGCTTAACAGAGGAATTGATATCTGCCAGTTCTCATAGAAAACGTTTGATAGCTGTGTACCATATACCCAGGTGTAGGGTGGCATTGCTAAGGTATGCAACTGCTAGTATTGGGAGATACAGGCAGGACCCAATTTCTTGCCTCTCCAGGTGGCATTGGCCAATGGGGCCTGTGGGTGGGTGTGTGGCCCTGTTGGCTGCTGCTTTACGGCAGAGTTCCCCAACTCCAGTCCTGGTGTTCCAAACACTGTTCGGGTTTTCATGCTGTCCCTCATAAATATGCATGAGCTACATCTGCATAACATGGGGGTGGTGCATAGCTATGCAGCACAGGCATCTTTATTGGAGGCAGCATGAAACCGGAATGTTGTGGGGCCCTCCAGGACTACATTTGCGGAACTCTGCTTTAAGGTAATGTGCCTGTTTCTGGTGTGGTAAAATATAGGCCATGCGTATGTTCTCTGCAATAAAGGTATGTCTTTACTATCACTGTTTAGTGGTGGGTAAAGCTATGGGGACTGGGTTGGCAGGAGCACCAGCTGGGATGTGAACTGTGACCCTCTGGTCTTACAGGCACTGGCTGTGTCTGGTGCACCACACTGTAGCCACAGAGACAATGCAGTCCCTGGAGTTAGTTAAACCGGCCTGACGAGTCAGAAACCCTGCTCTGCAACAGGTTTATTGTGACCTCATTTACCTTGTATGCAGACAACGGTGCACATAAACCTCAGAGAATACCTGACAAAAGGGGCACACACCCATAACCAAGCTGGGCAACAATGATATCATTGGGAAACATTACACAACACTCCCAGGACAATCCATTACAATGAAATGATCTTTAAAAGGGTCTGTGGAGCGTAGACCCTTCCACACATCATTTATTTTTATTTGGTGCTTTCCAGGCAGTGTTGTTCCTTGTTGCCCATTGCTATCACTGTTGCCCAGCTGTATTATGCTTTTTAAAATGTTTCCTGTGGTCATTTTTAAGGTTTTATGTGCTATTTTGTTCAGTGCACATGTATCACACTGCTCACGTTTTGTGTGTTTCCCCGGTTTTTCTGTACATTGCTGACGGAAATGGTTTCTCTTCCCTTTAAATGCCTTTAACGGCAGGTTTTCATTCGCGTTGGAATTGAGCTCAGAATTACAGCGCGTTAGTGAGGGGGAGCCTCTCCACACCCCCTCTCCGCCCATTGACCCCTTCTCTCCGCCCACTCTCCACCTTCTGCGCTGTTTTAATGCGCCGCGGGGCTTTACGATCGTTAAGCGCGGTTACCGCGCGTAGTACGACGTTACCAGTCATTGGCGCGTGTTTACGCGCGTTAAACTGCACTTACAGTTGTTAACGTCATACTACGCGTGTTATTCACGTTTAGTAAACATACCCCTTAGTTCTCCTGTAAAGTCAGCGAAAAATGTCAGATCACATAACCACTCCTCATCTTCCAACTCTGCTTGGTCATCTCCCCTCTCCTTCATAAAACTTCTTATTTCATTCAGCAAATCATGAAATCTTTGCAGAAATTTGTGCCTACTTAGCCAACTTACATCTGTGTGCAAAATGATTTCCGCTGCCCCTTGATTAAGAGTAAGATTGAAAAGCCGTCTTTGAAGTGATCTTCCACGAAGTGAATTTACAATTTCAAAAGTGATGTCCATGACAGTCTTTGTATTGAGTCTCTTGCTTGCCAAAACGTGCTGGTGAATGATGCAGTGGTAAGAAAGGAAATCTGGGAAGTCATCATGCTGTCTACAGAGGGCTATGAAACAGTTAACCTCACCTGTAATTGCTCTTGCTCCATCAGTAGTGATGGAAACAAGTCTATGCAATGGAAGATTACACTTTGTCACAAAAGAAAGGAAAGAACTGAATATTTCCTGACCGGTAGTTCTCCCTTTTAAATAAGTCATTCCAAGTAGTTCTTCTTTAACACTGAAGTCTTCAAAAACCATCCGGATAAAGACTAGTAACTGGGCTATGTCTCTTATGTCTGTAGATTCATCCAGTTGGAGTGAGAGAGCAACACAATTTGAAACATCCTCCAAAAATTGTTCAGTTGTGTCTCCACACATCTTATTTATTCACCACACGACGGTGTTTCTTGACAATTGTACATCTTGAATAGCAGCTATGATCTCTTTCTTATTTTTAAATCCTTCAAAAAGATTGTCAGCTTCTTCAAGAAAACAATCTTTTACAAATTCTCCTTCAGTGAAAGGTTTGCATTTCTTTGCGATCAGGTTGCTGACCTTAAAGGATGCTATGGTTGCATTGACCGAATGTGACCTTGGCTTCACCATCAACTGTTGCTGAGTAGCCAATTTCAATTTAAGTTCTTTGAGCTTCATTTTATGAATTTAGCTTTTGGGTGGAAAATCAGCATCAAACTTATAGCTATGCAGAGCCTTATAATGATGTTCCACATTACCCTTTTTGGGCAAGGATACTGGGGCGTTACTAATTAGACAACAACACTTGTCTTTCACCATGATGAAGTAGTCCATTTCCCATTCATTATGAAAGTGGTAGGTTTTGCTCTTCTTTGGAACACTCGTCTTCGTTATACTGAGGTGGCTGGATGTAAGAAGGCCAAATCTGCTAAGTTAGTATAAACACTGGCTGAATCTGGTCCAAAACTGTCACTGTCCCAAAGTATTAAGGATCAACAGGAACTGAAGACCTCTGGATGATGTGCAATACAAGGACTGGAGATGCCAAAACCACACATGCAGTTCTAAAAGTAAAAATAAGAATTCATCATACTGGCACCATAATTAAATACCACCAAAAAATCATAAAAAACCTCACCTGTACAGCAAAACAGATAAAATCAAATACCGCAAAACAAGTTCAAATACCACCACACGTGATTTAATAATTTCTGCACACAGTGTAGAATCAGCGCAAAGGCATGGCAAAATAAAATTGCAGTGTAGAATCAATGCAAAGGCTAGGCAAAATAAAATTGCAGAGGCAAGCAAAAGTCACAGTGGTTTGAACCAATTCAAAGGCAAGGCATAGTCAAGTTAGTGGAAAAGCCTGCCAAAATCACCAAATTCTTGACAATTTGTTGTGTCTGCCCGAAAACGTTTAATGAAAGCGAACTATAAAGCAACCAATGACCAGCACATGACACAACTAATACGGTAAGTGTATTGAGATAAAGCCCGGGCTAATGGATATTGCCCAGTATATAACACACTTCTAAGGGGTGTTGGGGCGGGGCAGGAATGAGTGATTCTGAGAGGCAGGAGACTAGGTAGGACGCTGGGCCTGTGGTGTGTTGTCGCAGAGCGTGGGCGGAGGCCCCTGGGTACCCACAAACTATTGGCATGAAAACAACAAGCGCCCCCAATACACCCACAGGCAAGATTCCCGCAGTGAGGGAAAAAGAGACAGGCAAAGGATCAGCAGCGGCGGCAAGCCCTTGGCATATGACCTGCTAGCACGAGCTCTCTACTAGCGATGGGGCGAGCTGCTGGAGAGTTGGAGCCAAGTGAGGCTGGCGATTTACCTCTGACCCCTCCGCAATCTACAGGTAGATCGCGATCTACCTTTTGGACATGCCAGATCTCTCCTATCATTGCGATATAGTTTGTACCCAGGTATCATAGTGTCCCATTAGTTGTCCTACTTCTACCAGGTCTCTTAGATATCGATCATATCTAACCTTTCATTTAGCACTATATATTCTAACTCTCCCATCTTATTTTTTAGACTTCTACCATTTGCATACAGCATTTTAGAGGTTGTATTTCATTAATATTAATCTGGTTATCAGTTGATAGGGGTAATTTGGAATCTTTCAGCTCTGTCTGCTCTGTACCTAAGGATATCTGGGTTCTTTTAACTTTATTGGAACCTCTCTATTGGGATGCCCTAACTTCTTTATTTTGCTAGTATCCTTCAAGGATACATCCTTTCAAACCATGCATTCTTTGGTGACTGGCATCTTTCCCGTTATTTAGTTTAAAAGCTGCTCTATCTCCTTTTAAAGGTTAATGCCAGTAGCTTGGTTACATACTGGTTAAGGTGGAGCCTATCCTTTTGGAAAAGTCCCTCCCTTCCCCAGAATGTTGCCCATTTCCTAATAAATCCAAACCCCTCTTTCTTGCACCATTGTCTCATCCACGCATTGAGACCCCGGATTTCTGCCTGCTTCTTGAGTCCTGCACATAGAACGGAAGGATTTCTGAGAATGCTACCCTGGAAGTTCAGAATTTTAACTTCCTACCCAAAAGCCAAAATTTGGCCTCCAGAACCTCCTTCCCACATTTTCCAATGTCATTAGTACCAACGTGTACCAAGACAGCAGTCTCTTCCCCAGCACTATCTAAAACCTTGTCTAAGTGCACATGAAGTTTACTACCTTCACACCAGGCAAACATGTTACAAGGTAATCCTCACATCTACCAGCCTCCCAGCTATCTTCATGCCTATTGACTAAATCACCAACTATGATGGCCCTCCTAAACCTTCCCTCATATGCACATGTCCATAGAGAAACCTCCTCGGAGTTAGAGGTTTTACAACACCTGGAGTACGGGTCCTAGCTACAGGATCACTTTCTGACATACCAAGGTAATGCTCTCCTTTCACTTGACCCCTCTCCTCCATGGCAACAGAGAGGCTGCCAGACTGGATGTGGAACTTCAGTACTACTTCCCTATAGGTCTTGTCTATATACCTCTCTGTCTTCCTTAGGTCCTCCAAGTGTGCCACTCTGGCCTTCAGAGATCAGATTTGTTCCCTGAGGGTAAAGAGCTCCTTGCACCTAGTGCACAGTTTTTTGCATTGAGTATCACATATACAATTTTCTTCTAGTTGATAGGGGTCTTACATGTGCACTAGGTGCAAGGAGCTCTTTACCCTCAGGGAACAAATCTGCCACTGGACTGCTGTCTGCATCTTAGTTTTAAGGTTTTGTTTAACTATTTAAGTTATTTACTGACTTAAAGTTGCTAGGGATACTTGTGCCCCTACTATACCTAATTAATTAATTTCAGGACCGTAATTAATTTATTCATGGTGAGGATAACCAGCATAACCTGAAAATGAATTTGACTACCTCTTACCCTTCAATAGATTTAAGAGCCTATAAAGCTAAAATTATGCCTGGTATGTGTGGGAGTTGGGTGGGTGGGTGGGTGGCTGGGAGGGAGGGAAAGAACACTTAGTAAAAGCTGGCTTGTGACAAAGTGCCCTGACCTGTGCTTCTAAGGTAATCTTTTAACAATTTCCTGGGTGATTTACACACCTATTTAAAACAACTTCACAGTTCTTTGGCCTCCTAACTGGTAGGCCTTAGTAAAGTAAAGCTGGGCAATAGTGATAGTATTGGGAAACATCAAAAAACACTCCCAAGAAAGCCCCAAAAAATAAATATGAATTTTAGAAGGGTCTACACTCCGTCCCCAGACAAGGTGAATGATCCCACAGTGAAATAGCACTGATCAGGGTTTCCCTCTCCATTGGACAGGTTACCTATGGCATGCACATGTTCCACAACAGCAGGGCAGGCATGTCGTAATGGGCAACTGGACAGATGCTGGGAAAGGGGATACAGAGGGCTGCAGGCGGCACATGCTGTGGTGCAGCTGGGGCACAGTGCGGACTAGGCAGATGCCTAGGTGGCACTTAGGAATGCTGAAACTGAACAGCAGCCAGACAGCAACTGATGAGGGCCCAACATGGGCACGAGAGTGTTTATCACAGTGTCACAGGGGATAGTACCCAGCAGGTACTCCCAAGGGCACAGAACATTGGCAGGTGGTGTTGGGGGGAAGCGTGGATGCTTATGCAGGCACCCCTACCCCACAACACGCACCATAGGCAGCCGCCTACCTGCACACTGGATGGCTTAAGACTGCACACCACCAGCACCACCAGCAGAAGGGCATGTCAGCATGGTGGCACAGGGGTACTGGAGGTGGAGGGGGCAGTGGCAGCTGCCCAGAGCTGACCATGGCCTAGCCCTGTGTAGGTGGGTGCCATGCACTGCAACAGACAGGCTCTGTCTGACAAACAACCATGGTATCTCCAGGGACTGCACTGTCTCTGCAAGCACAGTGTGGTGCAGTGAACACAGCCAGTGTGCTCAAGAGCAGAAAGTCACAAGTTCAAGTCCCAGCTGCAGCTACTGCCAATCTAGTCCCCATATTTTACCCGCTACTAAACCGTGATAGTAAGGACAAACCTTTATTGCAGAGAACATAAGCAAGGTTCAAATGCCTATATTTTACCCCACCGAGCACAGACACCAGAAACATGCACATTACCTAGAGCAGAGTCCCCCAAATGCAGTCCTGGAGGGCCACAAATCATTCAGGTATTATGCTGTCTCCAATATAAGGCCATGTCAGCATGGTGGCGGAGGGGTACTGGTGGTGGAGGGGCAGTGGCAGCTGCCCAGAGCAGACCATGGCCTAGCCCTGTGTAGGTGGGTGCCATGCACTGCAACAGACAGGCTCTGTCTGACAAACAACCATGGTATCTCCAGGGACTGCACAATTTCTGTGACCACAGTGTGGTGCAGTGAACACAGCCAGTGTGTTCAGGAGCAGAAGGTCACAGGTTCAAGACCCAGCTATGGTTCCTGCCAACCCAGTCCCCATATTTTACCCACAACTGAAACGTGCTACTACAGACAGAACCTTTATTGCAGATGACGTAAACATGCCCAAAACACCTACGTTTTACCCAACAGAGCACAGACACCAGAAACAGGCGCATTACCTAGAGCAGAGTCTCCCAAATGCAGTCCTGGAGGGACAAACACCAGTCAGGTTTTATGCTGCCTCTAATAAAGATGCCTGTGCTGCATTTCTATGCGCCGCCCCCATGGTATGCAGATGTATTCCATGCATATTCATGAGGGACAGCATGAAAACCCGAACAGTGCTGCGCACACCAGGACCGGGGTTGGGAACCTCTGCCGTAAAGCAGCAGCCAACAGGGGCAGACAAACCCGCAACCACAGGCTCCATTATCCAATGCCTCCTGTAGAGGCAGGACATTGGGCCCTGCGTGCATCTCCCAATACTAGCACCTGCATACCTTTGCAATGCCACCCTAAACCAGGGAATACAGTACACAGCTATCAAAAGGTTGCTATGATAACTGGCAGATAGAAATTCCCAGGTTAAGTACAATTATCTGATTGAGCTGCATCATGGCAACCTTTCTGATGTCTGTGGAGTGTGCTACAGGTATTGTGTCTGACAGTGTTTACCACCCTGGGGAGTGACCCCAACAGTATTGCGTGCCATAGCCATGCCTGTACTGTGCCCAGGACTGGAGCAGTGGCCAGGGCTCTCAAACACCCCTATAGTTCTACAATGCTGGCATAGGTGTGGGAGTGTGTATCTGCTATCCAGTGTGTGGTGTTGCAAACACCCCCCACAGCCCACACTGCCAGCACTGTTGCCAGTATTGACCTCCAAGGGCACAAAGCAGTGGCAGGAGATGCTGGGGGGTAGCGTGGATGTCTATGTAGGCACCCCTACCCCAGAACCCGCACCATAGGCAGCCGCCTACCTGCACACTGGATGGCCCGAGACTGTGCACCACCAGCACCACCAGCAGAACGGCATGTCAGCATGGTGGCAGAGGGGTACCGGTGGTGGAGGGGGCAGTGGCAGCTGCCCACAGCAGACCGTGGCTGAACCCTGTTCAGGTGGGTGCCGTGCACTGCAACACAGGCCCTGGCTGACCAACAGTCATGGCATCTCTAGGGAATGCACTGCCTCTGTGGCCTCAAGAGCAAGAGGTCAGAGGTTCAAACCCCAGCTGTGACCCCTGAGAACCCAGTTCCCATATTTTATGCAGTACGAAACCGTGGAAGTAAAGGCCGAACCTTTAGTGCAGTGAACAGAACCATGCGTCCAACACCCATATTTTACCCCACAGAGCACACACACCATACACATGTGCAGTACCTAGAGCAGAGTCTCCCTAATGCAGTCCTGGAGGGCCACACACCATGCAGGTCTCATGCTGTCGCCAAGAAAGATGCCTGTGCTGCGGTCCCATGTGCCGCCTCCATGGTTTGCAGATATATCTCATGCATATACATGAGGGACAGCATGAAAACCCAAATAGTTTGTGGAACAGCAGGACTGGAGTTGGGAACCTCTTCCCAGAGCAGTGGCCAACAGGGGCAGAGACACCTGCACCCACAGGCCCCATCATCCAAAACCACCTGTAGCAGCAGGATGGAGAGCCCCGTCTGAAGCTCCCAATATCAGCCCCTGCATACCGTAGCAATGCCACACTAAACCTGGCGATATGGCACACATATATCAAAAGGTTGGTATGATCACTGGTGGATAGGAATCCCTACGTTAAGCACAATCTTCCCTTTAGTCATACCATACCAACCTCTCTGATGTCTGCGGAGTGTTTATCAGGTCTGGTGTTTGACATTGTTTACCACCCTGGGGAGTGACCCCAACAGTATCGTGTACCAGAGCCATGCCTGTACTGTGCCCAGGACTGCTGAGGTGGCCAGGGCTGCCAAGAGCCTCTATTTGCACAGTGCTGTCATAGGTGTGGGAGTGTGTGTATGTCCATCCAGTGTGTGGTGGTTGCCCACACCATTCGCAGCCCACACTGTTTGCACTATGTCCAGTGTTAGCTTGACTATGTGCATAATGAGGAGCAAGGTAATGTGGGTAAAGCCTGGACAGGGCTGCCTGGGCAGGATGCAGCAGCACAGGGCTCAGGGCAATGGTCGGGACAATGTAGTGTCTGGCTGCCACCTGCATGGACAGAGTGGCCAAAGCAGGTCCTGCTGGAAAGGCACCCCCACCCTGACTGAGCAGTGACCACGGCATGACTAGGTTCCCCCATAGTGCCACATAGTATGTTATATAAGTGATATATATGGGTCCCCTTTTCTGGGGGCCAATCACTGACTTAACTGCTCAGTGGGTGTGCTCACATCCCCAGTAATATGCATTATGGACTAGCTAGCACATTGTTTGCAGTTAGTATGTGTATGGCTGGGACACCTTGCAGGGTGTGGTGGCTGGGGACTCAGTGTGCCTGCTGCTGGAGAATGTCAGACAGGTGTGGGGGGCAGCAGAGCATTTCTAGCCCTACTGTCTGTCCCCTGTTGCTGTATGGCTGTGTACAGGACTGTGTACCCCTAGCTGGACTGAGGTAGATGGTCCCTTCTACCGCCACCATCACAGGAATGTGGAGCTGTCGGTGGGAGATCCTGTGCCCCAGAGGACAGGTTGGGTGGTACTACATAATCTGCCAATGGGCCCATAAAGGCGTTCCGCCCCCCCATCACAGTAACCATGTGGCCATGGCACTCACACAGAATATGCACTATTCTTGGTGCATCATAGTCCACAAGGGCCAGATGGGACTGGGAAACCAATATGGATGGAGATGTATTCAGAGGTGTATCTACAAGGACTACCTATCTCACACTGTCACTGATGGCGACCTGCAGCATAGTGTATCGCATCTATGTCTGGGGCTGAGGACATGGTGCTGGGTGCCCCATGTCCCCCTCAGGGTGGGCACGGTACCCACACAATGTGATGGTCTGTAGCCACTCTGTGCCAGTAAAACACATGGTTAGTACCCCCTACCAGCCTGAGGTGCTGTGGGGGTGAACACGGTCAGTGCCCCCAACCTTGCCGAGGTACTGTGGGGTTGCATACCCCATCCTGTGATCATCTGTGGACTGCTGATATGCATGTGCAGTGCATCATGGGTATGGATGGGTTGACCCCAACCTGATAACCACAGCAGTTGGTGTGGAGACCTGCAGTCCCTCTGTAGCCTGCCAGGGGCCCGGGTGTGGCCATACAGCTGTAGCCCACTGGTTACATCACTGTCTGTGTGGCAGAGGTAATGGGTGTGAACCCACAGTGGGTCAATTGATAGGGCTGTCTGAGGCAGATCGTTGTTTAATGTTTGATTAGTGCGGCCAGCAAAAACACCCTCAGTGCTGTAGCCTGTAGATCCCTAATATGGCACCCTCGACAGCGCTCCATGGGGCGCCCCATAGGGAACATTATAAGGTGCCTTAATGGACAGTGCACCTTATAATGTGCTCTATGGAGTGCTCCATAGGGTGACTACTGTGGCACCCTAGGTTATGGCACAGTGATTGTGTGTTTGCTGGCAGCACAAATGTAAATATAACGAAATGCTAACACAAACCACTGCTGAAATGTTAAGGGCAAGGTCCCAGGCAGTTGTATGCAAGAGCTGCACTGGGGGATCGAGCCCATGACCCCTGTACCATCAGGCAGTCCGTCAACCAATGTGCCACGCCTCTGCCACAATGCTTGTATGTCAGCACCCCTACCTATGATTAATGCACATGAACATGTCATACCTCCCTCGATTGTGTGATAATGTGCGCCATGCAACATATTTCGCGATCCCGACATCTAGACCTTAACGCTCCCCCCCCCCCTTATGACATCCTGCACAGCTTGGCTGGGCACACATTAACAAGGATTATTAAACACACTCCCTTAGCTGAGGGGCGGAGCCAGCTGCCAAGGGAGATGGTCGCTTAGTCCTGTAGCTCCCTGCTGAATCCTTGCGAAATCCTGCCCTCCCTTCCTATTTACCTTCAGCACATACCTCTTTAGTGGCTTATCATTGTGGATTGGCTATGGCGGTCAGCAAACAGACTAGGCTTGAATTCGGAGCCGGTTCAAACCCCGGAGTTAAAAGATCAAAGCCTGACCCTCCGTCCCCTCTTAAGATGGCATCTGCTCGTGAAAATGCGGAGGGCTTACAAGAACTCCTACAAGAGATCAGGGCGGTTCGGGAGATGGTTGCTAAAAACAGGGAGACTTTAGCTGGCGTACAAGCAGACATTCTAGAATTAAAAGAACTAAAAGATCAGCTGATGGCGATCACGTCTAGAATGGAAGAAGTTGAGAATCATATGGTCGCACAAGAGGAAAAGCTGAAAGCGGTAGCTAAACATGCGAAAAGGATCGAGGCCCTTGAGCGAAGCCTGGAAGATCTTAATAATCGCACTCGCAGGAATAACATTCGGGTGATCGGCATACCAGAAGGTGTCGAAGGCACCAATATGGTTGCCTTTATGGAAAAAACGATTCCTAAGATTCTACGGATTAATTTCTCTCCTCCATTTGTAATTGACAGGGCTCATAGGGTGCCGACGCAACTTAATCCTCATAGCCGACATCCGAGGCCAATCATAATCCGGGCTCTTCGCTATTCTCAAGTGACACAGATCATGCAGGCGGCTAAAGCCGGCTCCCCGATAAAATTCGAAGAGCATACTGTGGCTGTTTTTCCGGATTTTAACAAACCAACTGTGGAGTGACGCAAGCAGTTCCTTGCCTTGCGGCCTCGGCTCCAGGGCCTCCAGGCCAGGTACGGTCTGTTCTTCCCTGCTCGGATGAGGATCACCCTCCACAATCAAACTCAGACTTTTGAAGATCCATCGGCTCTACAGGCGTACCTTGATGAAAAAGAAGCAGAAGTGATGCGGTGAAGACCTCTTTCATTTTGGGTTAATCATCCCAAGGGACGCAGTTCCCAGAACTTTTGTAGCTTTCATGCTGTGTTAATGTTTTTCTGAGTTTTCTCGTCCTCCTTGCTGCTCTCTCAACTTTGTTTAATTGTTGGGGGATCTGTGTTTCTTGATTGAGCACCTATACGGTGGGTAAGAGGGACTGAGTATGTTTATGGGAAGTTGGGACTCCTCTGTCTTTTGGCGTCTCTTATTTCTTAAGGATGGCCAGCGTGTTTGAATTATAAAAATGTGGGGGGTGTGAAGACATAGGGGTACTCTATCTTCTACATCTGCTGGGTAAAACAATTTAAGATAAAACTAAACAAGGAAAGGGATAAAAGCGGGTTAATGAAAAAAAATAATAATAATAACATAACAAAATGATAAAAAAAAGAGGAAGAAGAAGGGGTAATTGCCATGCTGTTTTGATTATGATAGGAGGGGGGGGGTATGTTTATTTCTTTTTATTTTTTGTTAGTGTCAGTGGGGCAGGGCTGGGTGTCTTCTCATTTTCAGCTCTGGCTCACCCAATTTTGTTTCCTTTGTGGGAGGTGTTTGACACCTGGGTGTTGTTGGTGTTGTTGTTGGGGTTAACTTGGTTTAGGTTGGACCTTGTAAATAAGAATGTGGGTAGTGAATTAATGGGTGATGGCTGATACTTCTAGTAAGAACACATCGAGACCTCTTAAATTTCTGTCTCTAAATGTGAAGGGTATTCTGAATCCGGATAAACGGAAAAAAAATCCTGCTCTATTGTAAAAAGGAAAGGGCGGATGTTGTTCTCCTTCAGGAGACTCATCTCTCTTCCGTTGAAACCATGAAGTTGGGGGCAGGACAATATATGTTGGTGGGCCATTCACCTGCTCAGAGGAAAAAAAATGGTGTAGCTACATTAGTCCTTAAATCGTTGGCACCAGTGATCGTGCATGCTAAATCTGATTTGGAGGGTAGATGGGCCAAGTCTTTCCTCCAGGTGGGAAGTCAGAAATTCGCCATTATTAATGTCTATGGTCCCAATCATGATGATGTGATTTTCTACCGTACTCTAGCTGAGGAGGCGCAGGAATGGGCTGCATGGGATATTGTTATGGGTTGACATTTTAACCTTACGTTGGACCCTTTGTTGGATTGGCAACCATGTAGATCCTTAAAACAGTCGAGAGCAGGGGGGCGGAGCCTGATGTCCAGCGGGTAAGACGCTTCGCGCTGAAGCTCCCGAGAGGCCTACTTAGAATCCTGACTTAATACCTATACAAACTTACTATTTCGCTCCGGGCTGACCGGGGTACCTCGGGGGGGATGGCGGCCCATAAACCAGCGCGCTTGGACTTCGGGTCTCCTTCTTCTTCTCACGGAAAACGCTCCAAAACAGAGGTGTCCTCCCCACAGAAGATGGTTCCATTTCGGGAAAACCCCGAAATGCACCTGGAGATTTTAGAGGAAATACGCGGCGTGAAGGAATTGGTGCAGTCCAATGGAGAAGCGCTTAGAGCCATGCGAGAAGACTTTGGAGTGCTCCAGGACCGACTTGAAAGTCTCTCATTACGGCAGGACAATATGGCGGGGGTCCTCGACTCGCACGCGGTGCGCTTGGGCACACTGGACAGGGCTGAGCGCCAGATACAGAATCTTCAAAAGGAGTTAGAAGATAGCAATAATCGAGCCCGTCGCAACAATGTGAGGCTCATTGGAATACCGGAGGGGGTGGAAGCGGGAGATATGAGAGAATTCCTGCTCAAAACTCTTCCCTCCTTGCTGAAGATCACCTTTCATAAAGAACTGGAAATCGATCGTGCACACCGTGTTCCTACCCACATGGCGCTCAACCGAACGACCCCCCGGCCTATTATCTTTCGCTTGCTACGATATCAACAAGTGGAACAAATTTTAAATGCTGCTCGGGGCGAACCATCATTTGGAATTTGAAGGTCACAAAGTCTCCTTCTTCCCTGATTTGGCAAAGCCTACCGTTGACCGACGGAAGAAACTCCTTGCTTTTCGCCCTCGACTTCAACAGCTACAGGCTCGCTTTGGCCTGTTGTATCCCGCGAAGCTCCGAGTGACTCTCCACAACCAAACCAGGACATTTGAAGATCCTGATCTACTATCAACATTTTTAGACTCCAAAGAAGCAGAGCAGATGCGCTAATCCAATGACTTGGACTTTTATTTGCCGGCTCTGTCCGCCATTTTGAAGGGCCCGATGCGGCGGTCATAGTCAAGCACAGAGACTACCTGGACTTTCTTTCTTTCTTTCTATGACTTTTTTGTTTTTTGGTCTCCTATCCCTCCATGATGTGTGCCTCGGTCGGATTCGGAGCACGCACAGTCCTACAGGTTATGTGTTTTTTTCAATTTCGGCCTTCTCTGGGGCTTCTCCCCGCAGACACATGGTCGCCAGTAATTTTTGGGGTTCTGCTTCTTCTCTACCGCGCTGCGGTTTTTCTTTTTTAATGTGGGGCGCTTCATTGTATTATCTAAGCTTATTTTCTTTTATGCCATATGTACAGCCAGATACAGTCAATATGAGGGACATTGTGAAATTATGTGCGCTATCATGCTCAGAATTTTTAACTTGTCTGAATGGCCTTATGTAAAATCTTATCACTCAACGTAAAGGGCATTAATAGTCCAATCAAAAGAAAGAAAATCCTTAGCTATCTTAGCCATGAGCATGCTGATTTAGCGTTTCTTCAGGAAACGCACTTAAACTCTGCTGAAACACTGAAACTCAATGTTAAGCCTTACATGGTGGCTGCCTATTCTCCCGCCGTTTCCAAACGGTGCGGGGTAGCCATTCTGGTTAAGAAATCTTTGCAAGCTACTGTAATTGATACTAGCGCTGACAAGGAGGGTAGATGGGCCCGAGTACATCTTAAGGTTGGAGATAGTGAATTTACATGTATTTGCATTTATGCCCCGAATGTGGACAACCCTGCTTACTATGCAAGTATTGCGCAGTTGGCACAGGCCTCTGCCAATACTCCATTAATACTTGGTGGTGATTTTAATCAAGTGTTAGACCCTCTGATAGATCGACAGCCGCCTAGAACGAGTAGTCCACCCAAGAGTCTTGCTACCCTTACAGCTCTGATGCAAGATCTTGCGCTGGTAGATATATGGAGGCTGCTTCACCCCTCCGACTTAGAGTTCACTTTCTTTTCTGCCCCCCATCACTCCCAATCCAGAATAGATTTCTTTCTCATTTCCAAAGCAATGATTCCTCAAGTAGACACGACTAGGACTCATCCTCTCCATATTTCAGATCATGCTGCCATATCTTTATCATTACATGTCACTGCGCGGGACGATTCTCCCCGAGCTTGGTTTTTTGATAGATCCTTACTGGGTCAAAAAGATTTTCAGGTTGATATAAAGGCCGCTATCCAAGATTATTTTCATTTTAACTCACCCCATGACACAGCGAGCTGGGCTTGGTGGGAGGGTTTTAAAGCATCTATCCGCGCAACTATAACTAGCTATCAAATTCGGCAGGGGAAACAAAGAAAGCAGCAATTACTGATTCTAGAGCAGCAGATACAAGCTGGGGAGCGTCTTCTCACGTCCCGTACTGACCCATGTATTTTACTCCGTTTACAACGCTTGCGTTTTCAATACAATCAGCTTTTGTACACTGCTGCTGTTAAAAATATTGAATCACAACAAGGGCTATATTATCGGGAAAATAATCGTGCTGGCAAATTATTAGCAAATGCCCTAAAAGGTCAAAAAGAAGCCAAGCGTGTTACCGCCCTCCGTAATCCGTCGGGGGGGGGCTTGGTCACTAAAGATACCGAAATCTTAGAACTCTTTCGTGATTTTTATACTCGGCTTTATCAATCTGAATGTGATTTTGAGCCAGATGTATTTGAACGCTTACTTTCAGGGGTACAAAGACCGACCCTATCTGACGAAGATAGAGTGGCCTTGGACACACCATTTACTGTCTCAGAAATTCATTCTGCTATCAAGAAATGTGCCTCAGGTCGAGCCGCAGGCCCAGACGGTCTCCCTGCTGAATTCTACAAAACCTTTCACGCTGACTTAGCTCCAGTTTTGAAACTTTATTTTTCTGCTCTGGCCGAGGAGGGTTCTCCTTCTGGGTCCTTTTCAATGGCAAATGTAGTAGTTTTTGAGAAAGAGGGGAGAGACCCGCAACTAACAGCTAATTATCGTCCAATTTCCCTCCTAAACGCGGACTATAAAATATTTGCCACCATTCTCTCTACCCGGCTCTCTGATAGGATGCCTACCTTAATACACCCAGATCAATGCGGTTTCATTCCTGGTAGATCCACTGCTGACAATGCTCGGACTCTATGCCATGTACTGACTACCGCAGTTAATCTTGATCGCCCATTTGTTGGTCTCTCACTTGATGCTGAGAAGGCCTTTGATCGCTTAGAGTGGCCCTTCCTGTTTGCAGTCCTCCGCTGGTACGGATTCGGGGAAGGTTTTCTCCGTTGTCTTCGCACCATGTACGCACAGCCTACAGCCAGTATATGTGCCAACGCTTTAAAGTCTCAGCCTTTTCCCCTTCAACGCGGCACTCGCCAGGGATGCCCACTGTCTCCACTTCTCTTCGATCTTGCACTCGAACCCTTGGCTTTACTAATCCGGCAATCGGAGGAGATTCATGGAGTCCCCTTCACCCATAGGGAAATCAAAATTTCAGCGTATGCTGATGACCTTATGCTTTTTGTCTCTATAGACTCAGTACCGGCTGTCCTAGAGCAAATTGGTAAATACTCACAACTGTCCGGTTACAAGATAAATTGGACCAAGTCGGTAGCCTTTCCATTAAATCCTTTGCTTCATCAGGCAGATATGCAACCCTTCCCCTTTTTATGGCAACCTCGCATGGTCAAATACCTTGGGGTTCACTATTGTTCTCCTTTGGAAGACACTATCTCCTTCAATGCCAAAGACTTAACCTCTAAAGTCCGGGCGCTTACTCACCGCTGGACTCCTTTAACACTTACCTGGTGGGGTCGATTAGAAACCATAAAAATGATGATTGTTCCGAAAGTGAATTATATCTTAGAAATGTTGCCCTGTCTCTTACCTCGACGTATATATAAAGATATAGAGGGCCTTCTGACTAGATACTTGTGGCAAAACAAGACACCTAGGATAGCGAAACATAAGCTGCAAGCAGATAAGGAAAATGGGGGTGTCAGATTCCCTGATTTCCTGAAGTATCATCAATCTTTTCTTCTCAAACAAGGCGCTCGTTGGCTGGAAGATCCAGTACCGAGTAGACCTGTGTGGCTAGACATAGAAGAGGACCTTTGCAAACCGATTCCTCTTACTTTTCTCCCTGGTATGACTCTCCCATCGGACTCCCACTTTCCACCAATGCTTTTAGACACCTTAGGTGCCTTTAATAATCTTATGCAATCTTTAGACTCCCGACTCTGTCCGTTAGACAAGCTCCCACTTTGGTACAATACTCGATTTCGAATACAAAATAAGCCGATGGCGTGGAGCCCCTGGTACACTAGGGGCATTTGGATTCCTAGTCAGTTGTTCCATGAAGGTCGCTGGAAAACTTTTAGTGAATTGCAAATTGAATTTGGTCTCCCAGCGAAACACTACTTTCAGTTGGTGCAACTTCAGCATTGCCTTCGGAGTGCTAAGGTGCTCCCGCCATCGGCCTCCCCTACACAAGGTTGGTTGGAGACTATCCGATCTATCGGTAATTCACCGGGTGTAGCATCCAATTTTTACAAAACCTTGTGTAATGCTATAACTAGAGATACCCCTATAGCGCAGAAAGCATGGGAGAGAGAATTGCATGTGACTTTGACCCCGGAGCAATGGAGCCTTGTCTGGAGTAGAGTGACACGGGTCTCCCGATCCGCCTCACTCACTCAGACACTCTTCTTTCTAGCCCACCGGTGTTTTACACTCCTGACAGATTAGCCAAATGGAACACTACTCAGGGCAATAGCTGTTGGACATGTCATGCGGCCATTGGTTCACTACCTCATGTTATGTATGAATGTCCCGCACTACAGTATTACTGGCGTCGGGTCTGGGGTCGTATCCAGTCTATATTGCACTTTCAAGAGCCCCTTTCTTGGAGGATAGTGGGACTTCGCTCAGCTGCGGGGATCCCCTCTCTTCCAAAAACGGCTTACTTCCTTTTGGACTTTATGCTTGGCATTGCTATTTCCCTAATCACGAAATACTGGAAAAATAGCTCTCATCTGAGCCCCAATGAATGGTGGAATCATGTCTGTCTCTACAGTAAATATGAACAAATACCTCGTATGTTTGCTTCCCCCATTCAGACTCCTCATCATCGGTCTAAATGGAAGATGCTCAATGACTATGTACATTCTGCTCAATGCTCTCATCTGACTGTCTAAATTTGTATATATCTTTGTCCCATGATTATTCTGTATCGCAGATACTCTTTTGATTGTTTTGATGTATAATCACTGTTGTTTGGAAGCGTTCACATGCTGACATAATCAGCTAGAGAAGAAGCGTGGGGGTGGGGGGTAATTGGGTTTACTTTTCTTTATTGTATACTTGTTTTGTCTCCTTTGGTGTGTTGTTTCTTTTGTTTGTTGCAAAATGAAAATAAAAGTTTAAAAAAAAAAAAAAACAGTCGAGAGCAAACCTTGCTTTACTTTCTATAATTCAGTCTTATGCGTTATCGGACATTTGGCGGCTTCAGCACCCAAAAGGTAAAGATTATACTTTTTACTCTTTACCGCATGGTTCGCACTCACGTATAGATTTCTTTTTAATATCGAAATCATTGGTATCTTTGGTCACACAATCTGAAATATGTAGCACCCATATCTCCGATCATGCAGCTGTTACTTTTAATCTACGATTAGACGTGCCCAAAGCTAGGAGTCCCTCATGGTTTTTTTGAGAGAACTATTAAATGACTCCAGTTTTATTAAGGTTATCAAGGCTTCAATTCAGGGGTACTTTGAAGTAAACCTCCTCCAGGACACAACTGGGTGGGCATGGTGGGAGGCTTTCAAGGCGTTTATGCAAGCTGAGTGCACAAGCTATAAAATTAAGCTGGATAGACAGAGGAAGTCATGCTTAGAGAGCTTGGATGCCCAAATCCGTGCGGGTGAGAGACTACTGAGAGATAAGTCAGACCCCTGGATTCTCATACGGTTACAGAAATTGAGATGCCAATATAATTGTATCCTCTCTTCGGAAGCGGCAAAGCTAGATGCGGCTCAACAAGCTAAATACTATATTGAGTCGAATAAAGCTGGATCCCTCCTTGCGCATGCCCTTCGGCCTAGACCTCCCAAAAGACGAATTGAGGCCCTATCTGATGATAATCAATCTTTGCTTACCAGCTCGGAAGAGATAACTGAGGAGTTTCAATCCTTTTATGCTCAGTTGTATTCCTCCGAAACTCAAGCAGACTCTGACGCTTTCCAAACATTATTTGGGCATATCCCGCATCTCTCTCTGTCTTCCTCACAAAAAGAGGAGTTGGAGAGTCCCATTAGTATGGGGGAGATTAGAGAAACATTAATGGGGCAATCTAAGGGGAAGGCTGCTGGCCCGGATGGCTTGCCTTCTGAATTCTATCAGGTGTTCGCGGAAGATCTGATACCTTTTTTGCAACAATATTTCTTGACTTTAAGTGCACAATTGCTGGCCACAGGCTCCTTTAGTGAGGCGACAATTGTTGTACTAGAAAAACCAGGTAGGGATCCTCAGAAAGTCGGAAATTATCGTCCTATATCATTATTAAATGCGGATTATAAATTGTTTGCGGCTATTCTTGCATGTAGATTAGAAAAGGTAGCCCCTTATATTATACATCCGGATCAGTGCGGCTTTATTGCTGGGAGATCCTCCGCTGACAATGCCCGTCTTCTTTTGAACCTTTTGGCTGTTTCTGAGAGCTCAAACCTCCCTGTGGTCGGACTCTCCGTTGATGCTGAAAAGGCTTTTGACTGCTTAGAATGGTCTTTTTTGAAGCAGGCACTGAAATGGTTTGGTTTTGGGGAAGAGTTTCTGCGTTTTGTCCATCTATTATATGCCAATCCCACAGCTCGAATCCTTGAGAATGGGCTTTTATCTACCTCGTTTTCATTGTTCAGGGGCACACGTCAGGGTTGTCCTCTCTATCCCCTATTGTTTAATATCGCGCTGGAGCCGTTGGCCCTGCTGCTTAGACATTCAAATAAGATTCAAGGTATCCACATTGGGGACAACCATGTCAAGTTATCTGCTTATGCGGATGATTTGCTGTTGTTTATCCAACCTGATACGGTGGGGGAGGTTCTAGGGTTAATAGACTCTTACTCGAGTCTGTCTGGGTATAAAATAAACTGGAATAAATCGGTCGCCTTCCCTCTAAATAGACTGACTTTCTCCTCTATGCTGAGTCATTTTCCGTTTCAGTGGGAGAATAGAGCTATAAAATACCTGGGAGTGAAGTTTGCCTGCTCCTTGGATGAAACGGTTCAGTTAAACTGTAAAGAAATGATCTGTGATAGGCACTAGCCTAGGATAGCTGGTAAAGTGTGGGGGCCATTGTATATTAGGCCTGAGTTCCCAACCCCCACTTCAGAATATTATAACTGAACAGAGCAGAAACGCCAGTAGAAGTTAGAAAAACTGCCTTTGCTCTGCTTCTGATAAGAACGGTTCTTAATATTATGCTTTCACACAGTTTCTCTGCTAAGTCACCTTGGTAGAATGTAGCAAAATGTACTGCAGCGAAAAGTAAGGCAGAGTGTGTTATGTCTAGATGCTGACCCATGGCTAGTGAGACCCAAGCAGGGGGAGCGAGTCCTGGGCCCGGTCAGAGATGTCTATTGGATGAGAGTAAGTGGGCCACCGTGGCCAATGAGGAGTTTTGCCTGTATTAGACTGGAAAAGAAAGGTATAAAAGCTGTTGTTTTACTAGGAGCCATTGCTCAGACCTTTTTGAATGCTACTGCAATCTGAGCCTGTGCACAAATAAATTGGCTTGGATCTTTGCCTGACTCCGGGTATTATTTATTGCATGCTTATCAGCTACTACATATTCCTGGTACGTTGGCCGGGAATGTGCGAGTGGGGGATGGTATGCAAGTGAATATGCCCCGACATCTCGCCTCACAGTTTTGGTCCGGCTAGAGCCGAGCCTGACTGACCGCAGGAGGGTCTCTGGCGCCCCCGGTCCTTTTGTATCGGAGGAGACTCCTCCTTGCCTCCGCAGGTTGCTGTTTCTGGCCGGCCAACACCTCGAACCCGAGGGGAGTCCAGGATTCAACCCAAGGAGGGATTGGTTGTGCAGCACATTAGCTACCAGATCTGGTGAGTAATGATTCTTCTGGTTTCTAGTCAGTCGGCATTGGGTATGGTAAAAAGGGAGTCTGATCAACTTCCAGGGCGATCCTAGTACCCCTGCATGAGTATGCGTGGGGCGAAGCTTTCGGCCCTTTTTGGTCTGGTAATTCTGGTTTGTCAGTAAGCCCGGGAATTCGGAATTTGGAAAATGCTAGCATGTTTGTCTGTGTGAAGAGTGCTTGTGAAAAGGAGGAAGCATTGGGAGTTTGTCTTTGATTTGTTATCTGTTGAAACCACGAGTTTCCCTTCTAGTATAAGGGTAGGATTATATTCCGTTGGGTAATTTGTGACACTTTACCACCTATGAAATAGTAAAAGAAAGAAGAAGACGCAAAACACCTAGAGTCACTGTAAAATCAAGAAGCTGTCTCCCTCATTCAGCCGTCCTGCAGCACAGCGTGAAACTGACAAGAGGAATGTTTTAATCCTATGAAGGCATGTTTTCAACGTTCTGCTGCTGGGCTAATGGGTGCTTATTTTAGGGAAATATACCTGTGTTTATTCAATATTTTGTAATAGTGATGTGCCTTCTGCTATGGTTATGTATTATATATCATTTAATAAGAATGTTTAGTCAGGATTGTGGATCTCGATAGTATTGGGCTTAGCCTGGAAAGGGTTACGTTTATTTATTTATTTATTTATTTAACAACTATTTCTATACCGCTCTTTCACAAGTATCAAGTGCGGTTTACAATGAACAGTATGTTATATGGTATGGATAGTATCATACCAAGTCATTTTACATAGAACAGATGAACTAGGTACAGATAACAGTATAAAGTTTAAACAGTAAATTATTAAACTATTATAACATATATACATAGTAAATATATACAAATTGTATCATATGTCGCGTGTGGTTGTATACTTTATATAAGCTTCAGGCACGTGGGTATATGTTGTTTGAATTGTAGTAGTTAACCTGCGTCTCTTTGTGTCGTCTGGCCAGTCTCTGATCCTTGGTTGTAATGCAATGAGAATAAATGGGTTTTCAGTTTTTTTCTAAATTCCTTTATGTCTGATAGTGAGCGAATGTTGTCAGGAAGGTTATTCCAGAGGGTAGGAGCTGAGTGTGAGAATGCTCTCATGTTGGTTTGTTTTTTTGCTTTTGTGTAGTCTTTTGGTACTGCTATAGTGTTAGTGTTTCTACTTCTTTGTGATCTTTTATCTATTTCTATCTTGATGAGTGTATTGAGTATAGTTGGCGCTAGGTTATTTATTAGTTTAAATGTTGTAAGTAATATCTTATATTTTATTCTGCTGTGGATAGGTAGCCAATGGAGTTCGGCTAATGTCGGTGTGATATGTTCAATTGAGCTTATATTCATTATTATCCTTGCTGCGATGTTCTGAGTTAGTTGTAATTTTTTAATATTTTGCTTTGTGATGCCATTAAGGATTAGATTTGCAAAATCAAAGTGTGGTGTGATGATGGCTTGTATTATGGTTATGAAGTCTTGTAAGTGGATTAATGGTCTTAGTTGTTTCAAGGTCTTAAGTTTGTAGTGTATGTTTTTTGTTAGATATTTTATGTGAGAATCCATGTTAAGTTTATTGTCAAGTATCACACCCAGGTATTTTATTTCCTTTTTTATGTTGATCTCATGGTTATCAAGTGTGATGGTGTTTGGGGGTGTGTATGTTTGGTTTTTAGTAATATATAGAACGTCAGTTTTTGAGAAATTAATGTGTAAGTTCTGTTCATTGAGCCATATTGTTAGTTCTTTAAAGCACTCTGTTATCTGTTGTAGTGGAGGGTGTGGGATTTTAAATGGTAGGTAGAACATTATATCGTCAGCGTAAATATGATAATAAACGCTATGACGTTTAAAGATATTGCTGATTGGATGTAGGTAAATGTTAAACAAAAGTGCTGATAGTGCAGATCCCTGTGGGAGACCTTGTGTTTGGTCGAATGTGTTAGATGTCTGGTTAAGAATTCTTACTGTTTGGGTTCTGTTTGATAGGTAGGATTTGAATCAGTTATGGACAGTTGATGTGATTCCTATTTGTTGAAGTCTGTTAAGCATTGTTATGTGGTTTACACTGTCAAATGCGGCAGAGATGTCGAGGAATACTAGGATGAAGGCTTGTTTTGTGTCATCGATTCCTCTTAGTAGGGTGTCATAAAGGACTGTTAGCAGTGTTTCAACTCCATGGAAAGGTCTGAAGCCATATTGGTGTTCGTCAAGGAGGTTCAATGTATCAATGTATTCCTGTAGTTGTGTTTGAACTATTTTTTCAATAAGTTTGGCCATGAAGGGAATGCTCGATATGGGTCTATATGATTTTGGGGATAATTTGTCTAGTGTTTTATTTTTAAGTATTGGTCTTATTTGGACATGTTTGAGGGATGGTGGTATATATCCTTCGTCTAGTGATATGTTAACCATAGGGAGGATGAAGGGAGAGAGTATTGAGAGTGTCTTTTTTATCCAGTCAACTGGGCATGGGTCAAGGTATGAGGTAGTTGTATTTATGTTAGATATGGTTGTTTTAAGTGTGGTCTTTGAGATCAGGCTGAAGTTGGACCAGTTATCAGGGGTTGTTTGCTTCATATCGGTGTGTGTTGTTGGGGGTTATTTGTTTGTATTTTTGTTTTATTAATATAATATTGAGCTAAGTCTTGTGGGGTTATATCTATGGATATTTCATCTGAATTGTACGTTTTGTTTGTTAGTTTCTGAATTATACAGAATAATTCTCTTGGTCGGTTAATTGAATTGTTGAGTAAGTTAGAGTAGTAGTTTCTTTTAGAATTGTCTATTGTTACTTTATATGTATGAAGGGTATTTATGTATTTCTCATGAGTTGTTGGTGATTTGTTTTGCCTCCATTTCCTTTCGTCCATTCTTAGTTGTCTTTTGAGATTTTTAAGTGTCATGTTAAACCATGGGACATCTTTTTTATCAGTTATATTGTCATTTCTATTATGTTGAGACAGATTAGGTTTTTTTTCTGCTGCCAGTGAGATAGTTTTGTTCCAGGTTTTGATAGTTTCTTCTAAACTATCAAAACCTGTATTTAAATAGCTTCTAAACGTTGCTACTCGCGTTCCTGTACTTGTGCAGATCAAGTGAGCAGAAATCCTGTAGGGCTCAGGTTTGAATAGGAAAGGATGCTTTTATCTTCCCTTTGCCCTACGAAGCCGTGGTTACGAACACTGACAGGACTCTGCAGCATTTGAGCCAGCGGTACCAGATCGCAACTTGAAAGTGCTTTGAATCCTGAGTGAATGAGGGGTTAATGGTGTATGAATTCTAGTTCCTGATACACTGCGGCAAGCGCCTCATAGAAGACATGCTTATTGTTAATAAAATAAACTAGGAAGGAAAATGTGTATATGTATTCTAGATGTCCACCCGCTTTATGGAAAAAGTATCCAGAATGAATGTCTTTTTGAATATCTGCTTCCTAAAAACTGTAAGATTTAAAGTAATTTCTTTTGCAAAGCCAAGCTGATTACGGCTGGCAGTTAGTTTTCATGCCAAGTAATTTTATTCCAGTCATACGTAACAGATAGCCATGGTTCATTCTATTGGATTTGTTGTTATAACATGTTGCAAAAGTATAGTTTTCTATTGTAAGGACTCTATCTACATTGTTCCTCTGTCTGTTGACAAGCACGTGTGGGGGCTACAGTCCACCGATGACACTGCAGGCAGGGATTCATTTTACCAGTTCAGAGTCACCCACAGTCAGCGCCCGAGAACATGAAGTGGAATCCAAATAGTGCAGGCAGCCCTCACTATATGCCCCATGCGATCCAGCAGCCCAGGAGAATTTGCGCATGGTAAATGCAGTTTTTGTCAAGTCAGTCCCAGGGAGATATAAAACAGAACTTGCAGAAACGGGATGGATTTGCGGGCATGAATATAGCACGATTAAGTTGTTCAGAATGTCTGTGAATTGTGGAGATAATGTGACAGAGAAAGTGAATGTAAGATGGAGAAGAGAGCAGTTCTTCTTGCTGATACTTTAGTTGAATGATGTGGAGGAAGTTTTCCTAATCGAAGGAGCTGGATTGATAGTGCTGACTGTTCCCCGAGAAGAAGAGTAGTGGTTCTATAGTGCATCTCCAATCAGGCCAGCCAGTTCCTGTATACCCACCAGCCCCACCTGGAGTATAGGCAGAATATAATCCACCTGGCCTAGCGAAGAACATAGCCCCTGTTATTGTCACCCTCAAGCCGGGAGTGGAATCAGTGCATGTGCAACAGCATCCTCTTCTTCGACCAGCCTTAATGAAACTACTGAAGTATGGACTTCTCAAGGAATGCCAGTCACCATGGAACACCTCCCTTCTCCCAATCAAGAAGCCTGGGACAGGTGACTACCGCCCAGTGCAGGATCTACGTCAAGAAAACAGTGCAGTTGAAACCATACATCCAGTAGTACCAAATCCTTACACCCTCCTGGGACTGATTCCAGCAGAAGCCACTCATTTCACTGTTTTGGATTTAAAAAATGCCTTTTTCTGTATACGCCTGGCAAAGGCCAGTCAGCTTTTGTTTGCATTTGAATGGGAAAACCCTATCACAGGAAGACGAGGACAACTCACGTGGACTCGATTACCACAAGGATTCAAGAACTCAGCCACTATTTTCAGTGCAGCCCTCAGTCAAGATTTGTCAAGTTACTCTGTAACTCCGGGAAAAAGAATTTTACTCCAATATGTAGATGATTTGCTCATAGCCACCAACAATAAAACTGATTGTGTGCAAGCTACTAGTGATCTCTTGCACCTTTTGAATGAAGCTGGATACAAGGCCTCAAGAGCCAAAGTGCAGCTGTGTCAGACAGAAGTGAAGTACTTAGGGTTCCATCTGTCCAAAGGAACCCGGAAATTAGGACTTGAGCGAAAGGAAGCAGTATGCCGCATCCCAACCCCCACAACCAGAAAACAGTGCGAGCTTTCTTGGGAGCTGCAGGCTACTGCCGAATATGGATACCAAATTTTGCGCTCATGGCAAAACCCTTGTACTAAGTCACAAAGGGAGGAGAACGACCCCCCCCCCCCCCTGGAATGGGGCCCAGAACAAGATAAAGCATTCAGAACATTGAAAACAGCATTGATGTCATCCCCAGCTTTGGGACTACCAGATGTGCAGAAACCATTTTGTTTATATGTACATGAATCAAGTGGAAACACATTGGGAGTCTTGACCCAGCCTCTTGGGTCCTGGCAGCGACCTGTAGCCTACCTGTCAAAGCAATTGGATCCTGTTGCAATAGGATGGCCACCTTGCCTGAGAGCTGTAGCAGCCACAACCCTCTTGGTGAGCAAAGCTGACAAGCTCACCCTAGGATAAGAACTCCAAGTTACTGTGCCACATTCTGTTTTAACCCTTATGGAACATAAAGGAAGCCATTGGCTCACCAACGCTCGAATGTTAAAATATCAAAGTATGCTATGTGAAAATCCTCAATTACAATTAAGTGTCAGCCAAACTCTAAACCCAGCCACCCTATTGCCCGTTGGTCCAGGCCCTCCTGACCATGATTGCTTGGAAGTAATGGACATTGTGTACTCAAGTTGCCTAGACTCAACTGATATCCCCTTGGACCGCCAAGACAAAACTTTCTTTGTGGATGAAAGCAGTCTTGTCATCATTAATGGACATAGTTGTATTAAATATGCAGTGGTGACCCTTGATCTGGTAGTTAAGTCCTCAGCCCTGGCCCCAGAAATTTCAGCACAGAAAGCTGAACTGATAGCTCTTACTAACAATAGGAAAAGGGCTCTGTCTATATGCGTACTCAGATTCCAAGTATGCCCTTACACCCTTGCATGCATCTGGGACCCTGTACAAATAATGAGGGTGGTTAACCTCAGGAAGCAAGTCCCGAGATATGGTATGGTCCCGAGATATTGACATTATCAGGTGCATACTACCTACAGCTTTCAAACTTTCGGGAACGTAGAATGTATGAATAGAACCCTGAAATCTCAAGTTGTCCAAACTGCCCAGAGGTTTACCTGAAGTGGCCCCAGGTTCTTCCTATAGCCCTTCATAGGATATACTTAGCCCCTGCTAAGTCTTTAGGAGTTTCCCCTTTTGAGATTCTGAGATTCTGTAGCCTATTGTATAGAGAGTAAAAGGAGATGTGTGACAGATAGGATCTGAAATTACTAGATAAGCACTATTGGTTTTAAGTTCTGTTTTGCAGGGTCTTCATGCGTGGGTACAAGATCAGCCCATCCAAGCCCCTGCATCCTTTCAAGCCTGGAGCCTCGGTGTGGGTGACAGAGTAGAAGAAGACACCACTGGCACCGTATTGGAAAGGGCCATATGTCGTCTAGTTAACAACTCCAACAGCAGTTAAAGTGGCAGAAATCAGCTCCTGGAATCACCACAGTCGCATAAAACCAGCAGCAGTTCCGTCATCGTAAGAACTTTACCAACATGCTCCTGGACATCAAGGGAACAGACGTCCTCCAGCTTTGCATTCCAGCAGCCGCTTCTGAACTTGGTCGTGGACTTCCATAAATGATCCTGAAACTCCATTGCGGCTCACTCTACGATGGCTACTGCCATCCTGAGAAACTGTGTTCTACTGAGGGACTATGTTGGAGACTGAGACATCCTACAAGACTGTGATACTTTGACGTCTACAGCCCTACTCCTGCCACAAAGCTGGTAGTTGGTCGACGTCCAGCAGAAGCTTGAGGACCTACAATCAACTCTACGTCTGCTACCTGTTGTGGAAGCCGACAGTTCCACACTTTTTCCAGAGACTATGCTCTTTATGGATTCTTATTATTGCTTCGTTCTGGCGGCAGCCTTGGCGTGCTTTGAATTGACTCTTGCCCTACCTCCCTGTGCAGCCTGCAAACCTAGTATTTGCACAACAGGGAATACCCGGACTTGTCTCAACCCCCGCCAGAATCTTTCCTCTCCTGTTATGGGAACTGCGATGGAACAATGAGAATGGAGCCCTTTTGATTGCTACTCGCCAGCTCTCAGAACCCAGATTTTTTGGACTTTAGTACATGTGTTGCTAATTTTCATACATGTGCTACCTACCTCTACTACATGTACTGCTACCGACCTCTAATACAGGTGCTGCTATTAATAGGAATGGTTCTTATTTTTGTGGGTCGTGAGAACAGGCCTATTGCTATGATGAACAGTACAGTCAAACCTCGGTTTTCATTTGCCCCGGTTTTCATACGCTTCGGTTTTCAACGTCTTTTCTGACTGAGATTTTGTCCCGGTTTTCATGCATTGCTTCGGTTTTCAACGTCTTTTGACTGAGATTTTGTCCCGGTAGCAGGGAAGAAAAGCTGTCAACGTAAGCAGGAGATGTTGCATGAATGTGGGAGGCAGTTCTTTCTCTTGCAGGGTACGTCTGAAGCTATATCATTAAGATTTTCTGCCATTCTGAAGCATTGAGCAGATAATGTAAAGGTATTTTAATGGACTGAATTCAATGTGATTCCGAAGAGAGCTGGGCACAGCAGCTTGTCAGGGGTGGCTAAGGCCAGATGTTAACATACTGTACTGTACAGTACTGTACTTAGCTTGCTTTCAGTGATGTTAAATGTTCATTTATCCATTTCATTAGTCATTTATATTTATTTCTCATTGTTTTCTGTATGTAAAAATATAGTTATTCTCTATAAAATGTATTTTTTGTGAATATTTTTGGGTGTCTGGAATGGATTAATTGGATTTACATTATTTCTTATGGGAAATATTGCTTCAGTTTTCATACGTTTCGGTTTTAGTCAGACTTTTTCGAACGGATTAATCATGAAAACCGAGGTTTGACTGTATATGTGTCATTTGTTCCTCCTATGTCTCCTGCCCCTCTGCTTATACACTAGGCATGTTATATGATTTGACAAATGTATTATTGATTGTGGCTGTTTGATTATGTATCCCATGTTTCCTCCCCTTATGCTTACGTATACTAACCTTAACGTAAGGCAGCTACACGAATCCTAGCAACGTAGGATCCTATACCACAGAATGATCCCTCCACCCTAGTATGGCATACTATATGTGTGATTTGATTCTCACTCTTTCTCACTTGCGGGTGAGAATAATCAAAGGGAGGAATGTGATAGGCACTAGCCTAGGATAGCCGGTAAAGTGTGGGGACCATTGTATATTAGGCCTGAGTTCCCAACCCCCACTTCAGAATATTATAACTGAACAGAGCAGAAACGCCAGTAGAAGTTAGAAAAACTGCCTTTGCTCTGCTTCTGATAAGAACGGTTCTTAATATTATGCTTTCACACAGTTTCTCTGCTAAGTGACCTTGGTAGAATGTAGCAAAATGTACTGCAGCGAAAAGTAAGGCAGAGTGTGTTATGTCTAGATGCTGACCCGTGGCTAGTGAGACCCAAGCAGGGGGAGCGAGTCCTGGGCCCGGTCAGAGATGTCTATTGGATGAGAGTAAGTGGGCCACCATGGCCAATGAGGAGTTTTGCCTGTATTAGACTGGAAAAGAAAGGTATAAAAGCTGTTGTTTTACTAGGAGCCATTGCTCAGACCTTTTTGAATGCTACTGCAATCTGAGCCTGTGAACAAATAAATTGGCTTGGATCTTTGCCTGACTCCGGGTATTATTTATTGCATGCTTATCAGCTACTACAATCGAAATGGTCACGTCTTTTACCTCCAAGTGGTCTCCTCTTCACATATCTTGGTGGGGTAGGCTTGATTCCCTGAAAATGGTCCTGGTGCCCAAGATAAATTATATTTTGGAAATGTTACCTTTAACTTTGCCCAACACATTCTATAGGAAATTGGAAAGACTTCTGGTGGATTTCTTATGGCAGGGTAAGCCACCCAGGATTGCGACTTCTAAATTAAAGGCGAGAAAATTGAAAGGGGGTATCCATTTTCCTGACTTCCGATGGTACCATATGGCTTTCAAGTTAAAGCAAGGTGTGGGATGGTGCTCTCCTACGGATGAAGGGTTGAGGCAAGCCTGGCCAGATGTGGAGGAGCAATTGGGCTCTTCCATTCCTATGCCTTTGTGGATGGGTATGCGATTCGCAAATTCGTCCAGTTGCCTTCAGATAATTCAGGCCACTCAAGAGGCTTTTCTTTTTGCGAAAAGGCAATTAGGGCTGGGGGGCTGCCCCTCCTCCCACCTTCCAATTTGGTATAACCCGAAGTTTAAAATTGGCCATAGGGTAATCTTGTGGAAAAAGTGGCACGATAAAGGAATTTGGACGGTTGGTCAGCTTGTTAGTCAGGGTAAATGGAAATCCTTCGAGGATTTACAACATGAGTTTGATTTGCCTAGAAGTTGGTCTTTCCAATGGATACAGCTTAAGCATTGTCTTGTAGAGCGGGTGGGAGACCCTAGACTGATGAGTGACAAGTGGGGGTTGGTACAGCTGGTGGAGAGTTGTCATTATCCGAAGGGTACAGCTTCCAAATTCTATGCTACCTTCAGGGATAATGCAGGGCATTCCTTAGTAAGGCTGGGGAGAGCATGGGAGTTGGATTTAGGCTCACCTATCTCTGCAACGTCCTGGTGCCAAATATGGAGGCAGGTGAATAGAGTATCGAGAGCTGCGGCCCTTTCCCAATCATTATTTTTTCTAATGCATAGGGCATATTGCACTCCGGTCAGAGTTACTAGATGGCGTCCCACAACAAATAATAAATGTTGGTCCTGTGCAGGTGGACCAGCTACATTGAAGCATATGTTTTTTGAATGTCCCTTAGTCCATCAGTTTTGGAGGCAAGTATGGGAGAGGATCCAAAGAGTGTTGTGTTTTCAAGCTCCTTTGTTATGGAAAACTGTAATATTACGCTCAACTGTAGATGGAGCAGATATGCCAAAGAAAAAGGCTTTCTTGTTTAATTTTATGATGACGATTGCTTTGAAACTTATTGTTTCGCATTGGAAGGACTTTTCCATACTTAATGTGTATCAATGGTGGAATTTGCTATGTTTATATGCTAAATATGAGAAAGCTCATGAGCAGTTGTCTATCCATAAGGGTTATCACTCTTGTTTTATCTCCACGATGAACAGGTGGAAATACTTGGACGATTTTGCAGCAGAGGCGAAGTGTTCGGGGGTTTCTTTTTGTTCATAGAGGTTGGAGCCACCTCAGTGAGATTTTTTGTTTTTCTCTTTTCTTT
This sequence comes from Ichthyophis bannanicus, assembly GCA_033557465.1. NCBI lineage: Eukaryota > Metazoa > Chordata > Amphibia > Gymnophiona > Ichthyophiidae > Ichthyophis > Ichthyophis bannanicus. The sequence continues at coordinate 167,361,733 of CM066036.1, read as the reverse complement.
TTCTTTTTCTTGTGTATAGTCCAACCTAGGGTGGGGGGGGGGGAGAGATTTAGTTCTCTTGTTTTTCTCTCCAGGGGATGTAAAAATTTATAAGTGACTAGTATTTCTTTTGTGCTGCACTGGGTGTCGCTGTTCTGTTGGTCTGTATTTCCGCTTAGAATATTTCACTGTATTATTGACTTGTGGACTTTGTAGTGTTTAGGTGTGAAAATCAATAAATAAACGTTTATAAAACACACTCCCTTGGCTTATGTGTTGAGCCAGCCATTGCCATGTGAAAAGGCATAGCACACTGGTGAGAACAATACCCTGAGAGCCTGTGGTTATGGGTTCAAGATCCAGGTGTGGCAGACACCTAAGGAAACAAAACATAGCAAACATTGTTTTTACAAATGTCATACAAATCACTGCTATGTGTGTCTGCAGCATAAATCACTATGTAGATTGTGGGCAACACTAGACCCTGTATACTAGTTCTAGCAGAGACAGAAACAAATGCAGTACACTCATACACGTGTTGACGCACATAGGCCTGTGCGTCGCGGGGCGTGTCAGCGTGTGCTGCGGCACGGGGCATCAGCGTGTGCTGCGGTGCGCCATGGCAACGCGCGCTGCATCAACGCGCTGTGCATGCGCCGGCGTGCTTGCATGCGTGCGTCCCTGAGTAGTGTGCAGGTGAGAATGGCCACCATGTCCAGGAAGCCACCATTCACCAGCCAGGACCTGCGCCACCTGGCACAGCTTATTGAGCCAAGGCAGCATAGGCTGTTCCCGGGTTCCTCCAGGCGGCAGGACCTGGTGAGAGTACGGAGGGCCTGGGATTGTGTCACACGGCGGTACAACCGTATGGCAGACTACCCACGTGAGGTAAGTGTATGGGGACAGGTCCGTGTAGCCATATACATATCCAGTGTCAAATGTAGCTGTGCATGCAGCTTTGTGAAAGTAGTCTATCCCAATCATCTGTATTCGTGACACACACATGCTATATTGTCGATGTATCACATCTTAGTGGTTTGCCCATTACCCAGGGGGCTACGGACCTGTGCACAGAGTCCCAGATGCCCTCCTAGTGTCATGGCAGCTGCTGTGACTGAAATGCTAAAACACCCCGTAACACAGGTAGCCCACATATCTGCCTAAGGAGGGTCTGTGATCATCATGCTGGTATGGTGGGATCTGCATTTGCAAGGTCACACATCTGCCCTACCCCCAGGGGCCGTGAGACCTGCCACAAATGGTCTGTCATTCCCCCTGGTGATATGGATGTTTGTGCCCTAGCAGTCTAAAACATCTGCCCACCCCCAGTTGCCCTGGGAGTGTAACACAATGGGTCCCCAGCCCCCATGGAGGTATGGTTATGCCACTGTTGCTGTCTTCCAATTCCCTCTATCCCCAGGAGTCCTGAGGGTCCATCAAAGTGTGCTGTCAGTCACCCTGGTGATATGGCTGTTTGGGCCTATGCAGTTTAACACACCTGCCCTATCCCCAGGAGTCCTGCGGGTCCATCAAAGTGGGCTGTCAGTCACCCTGGTGATATGGCTGTTTGGGCCTATGCAGTTTAACACATCTGCCCTATCCCCAGGAGCCCTGAGGGCCCATCAAAGTGGGCTCTCAGTCACCCTGGTGATATGGCTGTTTGGGCCTATGCAGTTTAACACATCTTCCCTATCCCAAGGAGTCCTGAGGGTCCTCAATAACCCTGGTGATAAGGTGGTTTGTGCCCTCCCAGTTTAACACATCCTCCCTATCCCCAGGAGTCCTGAGGGTCCATCAAAGTGGGTCCTCAGTCACCCTGGTGATAAGGTGGTTTGGGCCTTTGCAGTTTGACACATCCTCCCTATCCCCAGGAGTCCCGAGAGCCCATCAAAGTGGGTCCTCAGTCACCCTGGTGATAAGGTGGTTTGTGCCTTTGCAGTTTGACACATCCTCCCTATTCCCAGGAGCCCTGAGGGCCCATCAAAGTGGGCTGTCAGTCACCCTGGTGATAAGGTTGTTTGTGCCTTTGCAGTTTGACACATCTTCCCTATACCCAGGAGTCCTGAGGGTCCATCAAAGTGGGCTGTCAGTCACCCTGGTGATATGGTTGTTTGTGCCCATGCAGGTTAAAACATCTGCCTTATCCTTAGGAGTCGTGACAGCCCATCAAAGTGGCTCCCCAGTCACCCTGGTGAAATGGCGTTTGCTGCTTCTGATGGTATATAATCTACCCGATTTCAAGGAGTCTGGAGACCCGCTGAATGCATTCAGTTAGTCATCCTGCTTCTATGGTGTGTCTCACAGAAGATGCGTGCTAGGACACCCTGTCCCCAGGGGGCCTGTGACCTGTCTGCGAAGGTGGGTATGGCATCCAGACATTGTGGTAGGTGATGCTGTGTCATGACACACATGTGCCCCATCCTCCTGAGGCCCATGGCTCATAGAAAAGGTCAGGACTGTATCCTGATTGTATGGTAGGTGCAGCTGTGGATGTTGTGTGAAGCAGCCCACCCCTGGGGGCCATGAGACCTGATAGATATGGTGCGAAACACATCCATATGTCATTGCTGTGTACCCAGTTTGTGGCAACATAGCTAGTCGGCTGATATATGCAGGTCAGGCAAATGCACATGTGTTTGCCAGACCACACAGGGGGTTGCCGAGGTCCCCTCTAAACAACAGCCTAGCCATGCCACAGGTGGCATGCTGCTGCCATGTTGTGCAAGAAGATTGTAGGGACAGGGTATGGTGCATCTAGTGTGTGTAGCACAGGACACATATGTGTGACTGCACACATGGCCACACATGTGGGGGTAGCGGCAACTGTTGGTACAGGACACACTGAGCAGAGGAGCAGGAGCAGCACGATGCCCTGCACGAAGATGTGTCACATCTGTGGACCACCCACCAGGTTGATATGGCAGTAATGTACCCTCACATTGTCTCCCCCCACTATGTTGAGGATCTAAGGAAGAAGGCCAGGGAGATGAGGCTCCGGTATCCCGGCCACCTGGAGCGGGTATGACGGCAGGCAGTGTCACAGTGGGGAGGTGATGTCACAACCTCTGTGGCTCATTAGATGAGGTCACAGTGGCCCACCAGGCCTTGTAGGGCCGAACTATTCAAATGTGTCATGTGCATCATGTAAGAGTGTGCTAATAACTGTAATTCCCCACAGAGGAGGACCACACAGCTGGGATGCCAGCGTTGGCACCATAGAACCTGCCATGGTCCACCCGCCAGAGATGGCCCGAGGGGGAGTCAGAGTCGGAGGAGGATGAGGATATGGAGGCAGCAGCGGCGGTGGCAGCGGCAGTCAACGTCGATGAGGAGGGGGGAGGAGGAGGAGGAGGGGCCAATGGAGCTGGAAGAGGAGGAAGAGGAGGGTGAGGAGGAGGGGAGCCTGGGGAGGAGGCAGCAGAGGCCCCTGTGTCTCACATGGGCACCGGGGGAATGGTGGAGGTGGGGGTGGAGCGGGGGGCAACTGAATGTGTGTGGGTAATGTCAGAGGGGGAGGGGGAGGAGGGGAGTGTGGGACATGCACAGGGTGGGTGGGAGGGCCTAGGGGTGGACTGGGAGGCAGGGTCTGCTGAGGGAGGGGAGGTCTGGGTGGAGCACGGGACAGCACAGGACACTGTGGATCCCTGCCAGCACACACATGTGGGCGGAAAGGGTGCCTGGGTGGTTGTGGCCACGCCACCCATTGCCACGGACAGGACCCATGCACACACCACCACATACACACCTGGCACCATGTGTGTATGTGGTCGTAAGTGTGTACATGACCTGTCCGTGGAAATGGATGGGGTGGCGCAATGACTGGGGGCCCTGGAACACACCGTGCATGTGATGGCATGGTCCGTCCAGCGGTTGGTCGCTGAGAGGCAGCCTGTGGCAGGCACGGATGCTGCCTCTCAACGACCATCCACTGATGGGCGCTCCAGGAGTGTGTGATGGCCCCTGGGGTGCCCACACACGTGCCTTGTGCTGTCCCGTCCCCCTGACCCAACAGGATAGCTGGGTCCTGATGACATGGACTGCACCAAGATGGACGTAGCACACTGGGTGGGAATGACAATGTATGGGCCAACAGATGTGCATATATAAAACTGTTATGCTGTTTGTGTTTAGTTGCACTGTTGTTGTAAATACAGTTTTGGAAAGCCATACGAATGGTCATGTGTTGCTGTTACTAACGGACAATGGAAATAAGCATGGGACATGTGTGTAGTTAGGTATGTGTATGCATGGCAGACATGGGTGTCATACATGGACCCTCTCCACACACAGGTATGGGGGCTGGCCATGTGCGTAGGCGTGAGAGTCTACGGCTGAGAGTGAGATGTGGCAATGTGGAGCATGTCCCAATATACCTAAGCACGTGCATGCTGTGTGCAATGTGTGGGAACCATATACGGTGCACCATGCTGGTGTGCCAATAGCAGAACCTGCAAATAGCTACGTCTGTGCTCGGAGGTTACGATGTGGTGCTGCTCCCAGGAGCTGCTCAGGGGGATGGCCATTGAGGGCGGCCCAGGACAATGCATGCCACAGTTAGCAGCAGTGGGTGATTTTATGTGCATGCAAGTATGGGCAGCCGACCTATATAATCCTCCCCTATCTGTCCGTGCTGCATGCAAGTCAATGTGGGAGGACAGCCACGTAGGCCATGTTGAGGGCAGGGAGAATGTTCACACATATCTGACCAATGTTGGGGGTATCAGGGATGGGAGACGGCGACAGATCCCAACACCAGACATGCAGCACCATGACATCTGTCATGTGCAACAGGTATGGATGGCAATCACCCCACGACAAGGTCCTGGTGCTGAGACATGCCACAGTCCATCCCACATAGGACATGTGGTGACCTCTGTTCAGTGATATTCGGCAGCACAGACACCCCACCACCGAGGGGCATGTGTGAACTACATGAGGACAGGGGAACAACATGAGGCGCAGGCCACATGGGGTAGCATGTTGCCACACATCAGAGAACTGCACACAGGATAGCATAGGTCAGATATGTATGTCTTTGTAGGGGTATGTGATGTGTTACGTCTACTGCCCCAGTTGCAGTCGGTGCAGTGTACATATACTAAATGTCCACATCAAACACGAATGCAAGGCAGTTACAGGCCAACAGGGATATCGATCTGTCTACCCTGGCAAACATGCACATGCACAGATGTGGTATCAATGTGTTTATTGTACTATACATTTACATATGCAGTGTTCCATTCAGCATCACTGCAGTGTACATCGAACAAACCGAGTGAACGTTGCACAGGGCATGGACATGTGGAGTTAACTATTTTACAAGGAACATGGGCTATGAAGGGTCATGCGGCTTGACCAGGTCCACAGGGAGCACCTGTGTGGCTAGTAACCCCAGTCCTACTGACCCAGGGTAGCTATCCCCACTGGGAGTATAACCCCTGACCATCCAGCCTGACATACATTGCCCCAACCACTAGACCACACATACATGTCACTTCCTGCATGGCCGCCACCGTCGCCCACGGCCCAAACCACCCCTCATCTGCCATGGGGGTGCTTCAGCCTCTGGGGGCTGGGGCTGGCTGTGGCATCCTTGCCACCATGGCCTCCACTGCAGTGGCGATGCATTCCACGGCTGTCCGCAGGTGTTGCAGCTCGGCCGTGTTCCGGCTGATCTCATGCCATATCTGTTCCAGCGCTTGATGAGTGCCTGTGGGTGAAGGACACGGAGATATGTGCTATACCCCCTGCAAAGGCAAACGTCACACATGTACATGTCGGCCATATCCCACAGAATAAGTCTGTCACACTCCCATGCATGGCACATATCGCAACACATGACCATGGTCAGACCTCTGTGTCCCATGAGCCATTCCCAAGCATGTCATGGGGCCCAATGATGGGTCGTGGGACACACAAAGCCCTCACATACCTGTGTTGCAGCATGATCCATCCATATGCACTCTGCACAATGGCCATCTAACATAGGTGAGGGGACGTGAGGGGCCATGGGACACACATGCATATATCTCTGGGGCTGTCCAGCCAACATTGCTGGCACACATTGCTAGGGTGCCCAGATACCTTTGACACATGCTCAGGACAGTCTATGATGCAGTTCACTGTTGTACCAAGCAAGTGAGAACTAGCAACCGCCCACTGCTGTCTGCACAGAGAACGTACTCTCCTTCCACAGCCCCGTTTGACATAGGGATCACAAACATAATGCTAACCAACCATTACAGAGCACAGCATTTGACGGATCTGCACAACCAAAAGACCAAATACGTACATTTCCGGTTTTTATTTCGGGACTAAATCTTTTATTAATGAAGGTCCAAGAAGGTTTTTCCTGAAGACCTGGGTCTGTACACCTTCCTTATAAGTTTTATGCTATTGAAATTCCTTCAATTTTGATTATGCAATTATTTTTTCTAGTGTACTCTCATATTGTGACAATCGCGCCCCCGTCAGGGGTTTTACATGTGAGTAATAAGACGCACAAGAATGTTTTTCTCATCTCATATTATGTTTAACTATTCATTCGGGTTTGCTTACACATCACTGTGGTTTGTCATCCTCTTCTCACATTTGTTTTCGGTAGACCCCAGTATTACATCTACGTATTTCCCAATTGCACAGCACAGTTCTAACATTTGAGTGGGTCCTTATTCAGTACAAACGGAAAGCTCGGATTCTTTGAGTTCTGTTTTACTATAGTTCTTCACATCATTTCCAGCACTGCTTAATAGGTGGTGACATAGCGTTTAAATATACTAAGTCCAATGATTATGGCCTGTGATAAGGAAGCTTATCATAGCTCAGGTAGGAGCTATAGAAAAGATGATGTGACTCTGAACAAGCAACCTGTCAGTTCTGGTAGAAGTAAGAAAACAGAGTTTTCATATAAAAGACTACCAGTCCCAGAATGCACCAGGTTTCCAGCAGCCATGAGAGGGGCTGAAGTGAGAAAACGTGTGTGCAATCAAGAGAGCTATGAGGTAATCCCTAAGCACTCATCTCAAAGGGCAGGGCCTGATTCAACACAGCTGCGCTGTGTTAGGGAGGAGCACACATTAGGACAGAATAAGAATAGAGCTTATTCTACAGATAATAGCTACAGAAAGAGCTTCAGGAAAGGAGACAGCAACAGCTTCAAGCTCAAGCACCAACATCATCTCGAGAAGCAGAAGCCAAGCCAAGCAGATAGAGAGAGAAGGAAACTCTCTGGAAGGAAGAGAAGGAAGGCCATTGGAAGGTCTGGGAGAATCCAAGGCAGTACCCATACTGGGAGGTATTCCAAGTGCCAGCAGAGTCCATTGGACTGGAGTCAGCCAGAGGAATGGAAGGGCAGAGATAGGAATCACCAGTGGCTACCTAGAAGAGAGAAGACTGCACGTGGAAAGGACTTTCAGACCTATGCCAAAAGGTATGTGAGGGAAGATCCAGTGTCCAGGGATCAAGATTGGAAGGCTGGACATCAGAACTGGATTACATACTGGCCAGGATATACAGAGAGGAATTATGATAGCAGGAGAGGCTCAGATATGAACACTGATCCAGACCCTATCTATAATAGTGAATGGCAGCAAGGGAATAAGCATTCTCATGATAGTGCCTTATGGAAAGACTCGTCTGTGCCAATGTATGATAGTGACCCTATGCTGATTGATGAAGGGGGAGATACAGCAGATGAAACTATTCATTACATGGACTGTTCTCTATCTAAATGCTATTGCTAGCTTTCTGTAAGCAAACACATCAGCCATCACAAAGAAACCTAACTTTGTTCTTTATTTCCACTGCAAACAGCTCTTAAAGCAGGATTTGGGTTCACACAGTAGCAGCCAGCCAGCTAAAGGCTTTCAGCTGGTCAATTGATAGTAATTAAAGCTGAACCTGATTGTGTGTGTGAGCAAGGGAGAATCACTGCTGGGATCTGCGTGGAAAATAAGCAGAAGTTAACCTAACAAGCAAAGTTTATTCATTTCTTTGTGCCTTTTCCTTTGGTAATTATTTGCTAAGAAAACATTAGCTAATTGCCTGACAAGCTGAAGGTTGTTTTCTGATTTGCTTTGTGACTTTATGTTATCCATTTAAACACTGCAAGCAAGTAACCTCATTTATATTGCTAACAAGCATACTTGTGCTGGGTGAATTAAACCCCATCAATAAAAGAAGTATTTTATTGGCTTACCACTGGTTACACAACTCAATTATTGTCTTCAGCTGTGTTTGGAGTGAAAAAACTACATTACCCACAATACTTTGCAAGAATCATATGAATATATGCATCGTCAAGATTGTGTAAGTTCTCACCCTAGGCAGCCGTCTGACAGGCCATATCCAGTATTTTTTTCTAATAACAAAGGTAAATGTGCTAGTGTGTTCTATTTATAATGAACTATCTTTATCCCCTAGTCTCTTTTCTCAAACGCATAATAGCGTCAGCATATTTTTTACAGTGTCACACATGTGAGTAACATATTCAATCTATGCAAGGTTGACTCACTCACAAACACATTATTTTCTTTTATCACAATTTCAATCCCTCCTCACCCCCTCCTCATCCCCCTTCCCCTTCCTTCCCCCTTTCCCTCCCCCCTTTCCCTCCCCCCCTTTCCCTCCCCCCTTCCCTTTCCCTCTCCCTTCCCCTCCCCCCTTTTCCCCTTATTTCCCCTCCCCTTTCCCCTTTCCCCTTTCCCCCCTTCCCCCTCCTCTCCCCTACTTTCCTCTCCCCTCCACCTCCTTTCCCCTCTTCCCCCTCTCCCCTCTCCCCTCTTCCCTCCCCTCCCCCCTTCCTTTCCTCTCCCCTCCCCTCCTTCCCCCTCCCCCTTCCTCCTCCCCCCTTCTTTCCCCCTTCCCTCCCCCTTCCCCTTCCCCCCTCCCTTTCTCCCACTTGAGATCTAGCATATGAAGATTATGTATAAGATCATATTATATATATTTTTATGACAATTTCTAAAATATGTCTGTCAATAGATACAATTTTCAAACTCATACATTCAGTGTACATCATGTGGCCTGTTCAATGTACAATTTGCATGTCTGATCAAGCACATTCATCTGGTTCCTTTCCACCCTGCGGTTTGGTTTATACATTGGAGTCTGTTCATAATATATATATGTCATTTTTATAGTTTCCATCAACATTTTTTGACTTTAGTTTGTTCATGTATAGTTTCCTATTTATTTATATTAGATGTTTTTAATAATTTTATGATTTATGATTTTAATGTGTCATTATTGTTTTTTATTTCCCATGATTTTATATTTTGTAATGTATTTCATTTAGCTGTGTGCCCCCTGAAGAAGGCTACAGCCGAAACGCGTAGGGGATCAATAAACCTGTTTCACCTATTCACGACTCTTGCTTCCTGTGTTCTCCTGTTGATTCTGCAAGAGCAGGCGCTCCTCTTTGTGTTTTCCTTATTTGTGAAATAGTCTCTATACCCATGCACATACCAAGCCTTGATATTTACGTGGGGCCTTTCTCCAGAAGCAGTTACTGGAACATTCATTTTTCAGGGTGAAGATGGAACGATTTCAGACAGCTCTTATACATGCCTCCCTTCACTGCTGCCACTCCCCTGGATTTTTAGACATTTTCATTAGCACATATTTTTTAATAACACTATCACAAGCTTGTTAACAAGTGTTAACCAATGCTTTAATAATGTGTCTCAAATAATACAGGAATTTAATGCATGTTAATGCTTATGATAGCATCATGTTTTTGGTTAACCATCTCAATTTATTTGTGGTAGTGGGTTGAAGACATTTCCAAGAGAGTAAACCAACAATACTAAAAATGTCTGATCATTTATGGAGTGGAAAGAACTGAACTAATCTGTGGTTGGTACCTGGAATGCCTCCCAGTATAGGTGGTGGTGGCAAAAACAGTGATGGACTTCAAGAAGACAGGGGATGGACAAAAGGGATCCCTTTATAGCAAGAGGGTAGACTCAAAGCAAACTTAACTTTTACACTTCAAAAAAGTTCATGAAGTGTGTGCATGTGCGTATGTGTGTGTCGGGGAGGGGGGGTACAACCCTAAAAGAAGACAAAGAGGAAGGTAATCTGCACAGAACAACAGGTACAGCTCTAACCACCTCGCTGGGCAGACTAAATGGACCATTCTAGTCTTTATCTGCCATTATTTATTAAATTACTATGTGAAAGCACAGTCTAACAAAAAATAACTTTTGCATGCAGTAACTCTAGTGCCAGTCTGCAATGGTCCTGCCTGCATTTTGGTAAGTAATGTTTCTGATAACCTGTTACAACTCTTTTGATGTAAACCAACATACCAACTGGAAATGCCAAGTCTTGAGGATGGAAGATCTTCTGGTAGGTCTCTTCTATATGTGCCCTTCTCTTTCACTGCAAACTCCAGACTTCGATCTTTCTACCTTGCTGTTCCTTATCCCTGAAGCAAACTACCCGAGTCGATGCGCCAGACTCCATCTATGGCCCTGTTCAAATCCAGGCTAAAAACTCACTTCTTTGAGACTTTTTTAAGATCCTGATCCCCTTAGTCTCCTGTTCATCTCCTATGTGTTTCTTTACCATTCTCCTAAATATATCCTAGTCGCCAGTTGTGCTGTCTGTCTTGACTGTTGTGTTTTCTGTCTTGACTCGATTTTTAAGCTCTTATGAGCAGGGGCTGTCTCTTACATGTCTCTGTATAGCACTGCATATGCCTTGTAGCGCTATACAAATTATAAGTAGTAATAAATGACATTGTATGTGTGTGTGTGTGTGTGTGTGTGTGTATACACACACACACACATACATATAGAAACATAGAAACATAGAAATATGATGACAGAAAAAGACCTATCTAGTCTGTCCTTCCATATTAACAACAACAACAGTCCCCCTTTTACCTTTAGAGATCCTCTGTGTTTGTCCCATGATTTTTTGAATTCAGTTACTGTCCTCATCTCTACCACCTCCACTGGGAGACTATTCCACGGATCCACTACTCTTTCCGTAAAGAAATATTTCCATATATCACTCTTGAATCTATCTCCCTTCACCCTCATCCCATGTCCCCTCGTAGCAGAACTTGCTTTCAATTGAAAGAGGCCCTCTCCCTGAACATTTATGCCATGGAGGTATTTAAACATCTCAATCATATCACTTCTATCCCGCCTTTCCTCTAAGGTGTACATATTAAGATCCTTCAGTCTGTCCTCATATGCTTTATAATGAAGACCACTAATCATTTTAGTAGCCACCTTCTGCACTGACTCCATCCTGTTCACATCCTTTTGAAGGTGCGGTCTCCAGAATTGCACACTATACTCCAAATGCGGTCGCACCAAAGACTTATACAGAGGCATTATCACCTCCTTTTTTCTGCTAGCCATTCCTCTCCGTATGCACTCAAGCATCCTTCTAGCTTTTGCCATCGCCTTTTCTACCTGTTTAGCTACTTTAAGATCATCAGACACAACCACGCCTAGGTCCCGCTCTTCTTTAGTGGACAAAAGTACTTCACCCCCTATACTATATTGCTCTCTTGGATTGCTGCAGCCCAAATGCATGACCTTACATTTTTTAACATTAAATCCCAACTGCCAAATTCTAGACCATTCTTCAAGCTTAGCTAGATCCCTCCTCATGTTATCTACACCTTCCTGGGTGTCTACTCTATTGCAGATTTTGGTATCATCCACAAAGAGGCAAACCTTACCCGACAGCCCTTCCACTATATCACTAACAAAGATGATATATACAATGCCACAACATGAAGAGACACCAAAAGAAAACAGACGCTTACCTATTATGTATATAAAATGTCTCTCCATTAAGAAAAGCAGCTGCAAATAATTTAGAAGCCAAGATGATTTTTTGGGAGAAATTGATATCATTGGTTAATAGAAAAAGTCTTGTTCAGAGTCTTGTTCAGTGATATCAAGTCCTAAATGAATCATCCAAAGTCCTAGTACATTCATATTATGCTAAAAACGCACCTCTTTCAAGAACTATTCAACCTGACCTAAACAATAAATAGAGACAAAAGAACCATTCCTCACTTTATAATGTCAATCACTAACCTATGAACTATCACAAGCCCAAGCATAAGGCTCTTCTCACATAAAAGTGTACATATGTATAAATGTTTATTCTTATGTTGAAATTACTCTGTAAATTCTAATGATTCTCACATGAAAATCAAATGTAAATTTAATTTCATCACAGTTGTAACCTTACCAAAATCTAAATGTAAATGTACCAATTCCTACCATATTTAGCTATGTTTGATGTGTAATGTTATCCGCTTCTGATCGCTGGAATTAGCGGTATACAAATGCAAATAAATAAATAAATAAAATAAATAAATATTATGAAATACATGATTTTACTACTACTACTACTACTATTTATCATTTGTATAGCACTACAAGGCGTATGCAGCACTGTACAGAAACTGCTAATAAGAGCTTACAGTCTAGTCAAGACAGACAACACAACTGGACATATCTAGGGGAGTGGTAAGGAAACACATAGGAGGTAAACGGGAGACTAAGGGGATCAGGATCCAAAAGCAGTCTCAAAGAGGTGAGGTTTTAGCCTGGATCTGAACAGGGCCACAGAGGGAGCCTGACACACTGACTCAGATAGTTTGTTCCAGGCATAAGGAGCAGCAAGGTAGAAAGATCAAAGTCTAGAGTTGGCGTGGAAGAGAAGGGCACGGAGAGAAGGGATCTACCAGAAGAGCAGGTTTCCCAAGGAGGTCTGTAGGAAGAAATAAGGGAGGAAAGATAGCGAGAAGCCGCAGAATGAGCAGGTCAATAGTAGAAGTTTGAAATGAATGTAGAAATGCATAAGGAACCCATGAAGAGACTTTAGAAGAGGGGTAACATGAGCATAGCGACACTAGTGGAAAACTAGCCATGCAGCTGAGTTTTGAACAGATTGAAAGAGAGAGATGATTCAGAGGAAGAACAGCGAAGAGGAGGTTGTAATAGTCAACTCCAGAGGTGACTAGATAATGGATAAGAGTCTTAGCAGTATGTTCAGAAAGAAAGGGACACATTTTTTGCCAGTTATATAGAGAAACAAATGACAGGTTTTAGCTATCTGTTGGATATATGTGGAGAAGGAAAGGGAGGAGTCAAAGATGACCCCAAGATTGTGAGCCGAGGAAACAGGGAGGAATAGAATGTTATCCATAGAAATAGAGGAGGGGGAGGGGCTTAGGGGGAATGATAAGGATCTCAGTTTTGGCCATGTTCAATTTCAGATGGCAGTGAGATATGCAGGCACTGCTTTTAGATAAGCAGGGAGAGATCCAGGCCTGGGTTTCCAGAGAGGTTTCAGGTGCAGAGGTAGATGTGAGAGTCATCAGCGTAGAGTTGGTACTGAAAACCATGGGAGGAGATGATAAAAAACGGAAATAAATTCCACCACCTACACATGACACACGAGTACTATGTAAAACATTATAAAGAACCACCTGTAAATACCTTATGTAAATAGTTCAGACAGGCTTCTACACCTGTCATCATTTGTAAAAAAAAAATAAGTTAGAAAGTTTTTTCTGTTCAATGTAACGTATACAAAAGTATACACAAGTTGTTGAATTGTTCCATGTAAACCGCCCCTGATCTCTGGAAGGGGCGGTATAGAAGAAATAAATAAATAAAATGAGTGCACCAAGGGACTGAGTGTAGAGAGAGAAAATGAGAGGTCCCAAGGCAGAGCCCTAGAGTGCACTGGCTGAAAGCGGGATAGCAGTAAAGGAGGATCCATCAGATTGTAAACTAAAAGTGTGGTTGGAGAGCTAGAAATAAAAGCATGACAGAACAGAGCTCTTAAATCCAAGTGACGACAGGGCAAACAGATCAAACATAGCCTGTAAACCTTTGAAAAACCTTGTAAGTGACATATGTTTCATTTTTCCAAAATATTTAATTATAAGAAGTTTGTTCTTAGCCTTTTATTATACGTTATTACATGTTAGAGATATATACAGGGCAAACAAAGGTGGTTCATTTTCAGTATACAGTACCTGGGATTTTCTTGAGTTCTTTTTTAGTTCATGTCACACATTCATTTTATGAAAAAAAATGTAGCACATGATAATTGACTTAATGTGGACTAATTCGCATGATGGTGCTCTTTGAATCAATTTAACTTGCATTAAGAGGGTAATTTTATAAGAAGGCACCTATGTGGGCAAGCCAAAAAGCTGCCTATTCCAAGCCAATTTTATAGAGACTGGGTGCCTATGGGGTCTGTTTACTAAACGGCGCACATGTACGGGGCGCACATGAGCGCTCTAAAAGATGTATTTAAGTGCTCTTAAGCGCCCCGTACGAGTGCGCGGCACATTAACGGGTCCCGCAAGCGTGCGCCGACAACGCGCACATTTGCGGGGCGGTAAATGTGCGAAAGAGGCGTGCCAAGGCGAAATGAGGGCGGAGGAAGGCCCCCTAGGGGCGGAGAGACGGGGTCAGTGGGCGGAATGTGGGAGGGGAGAGACTCGCCGCACAGGAGCGTGCCCGAATCTGCAAAGAAATTTACCGCCAGTGAAACACTCGCGTTAGAGGTGCTGTGCAGGGAAAAGAAACCGTTTCCGTCAGCAATGTGCAGCACAATAGTGGAAGCCCAAAAACCGTGAGCAGTGTGATCTATGTGCACAGATCAAACGCCGTAATGTCACAGGGCACTAACCACACGGGCGCCGCGCACCTTAGCGCATCTGTCAATCACAGCTTCTGTTCTTCACGACGGAACGCCCACTCCTTATACGGCACCCGCTCGGTACCGCGGACCGCACAACACCGGCCTTTAGTAAACAGACCCCTATGTGTCCTAAAATATCATTGGAAATCCTGCAGAAATCATATCTAGAATGAAGGTGCAGGCATTTACTCCTGCTCAGGAGCAAAGTGTATGTGCGCTGAATTTTATCATTATGAGTGATATGTGTCTTAATTATCTTATACCATGGGGAGAGGTATATGAATGCAGTAGACTTTAGATTTATGTGGGGTACAATTTTGAGTCTTCAACCTGTTATGGTAATAGTCAGTAAATAGATGTGTCTTTAATATCCTTCTGAATGTGGTCAGTCGTTTATTTCTCGTAAGCTGGCTGGGAGTACGTTCCAGATGGTTTGTAGCCACTGATTCTGCAACTTTGGGGTGCCCAAGCTCTGGTTCATCCCTTTCCTTCTCCACTTCCAGGGTTACATACTGGTTCAATTCAAGGGTTGGAGGAGTTGGATTGATATTCCAAAGGCCCTAGTGACTCATGTCCAACTTTAGTCATTCTGTAGGCGCCCATCTTCACCTCTGTTGGAGAGCTTGGATGTTTCAAGAAGCATCTCATCAATGTACTTCTCACTGTCTTGAATGCTCCTCAGCCTCACCACTTCTTCTCTGAGTGCCTCTATTTGTTTTCTGATAGCTTCAGTATGCAGGCATCCTGCACATGGAACTGGTTCTTCAATAAAATAAGAATAGACATTGGGCACTGAGATCTTTGTCTGGTCATAGGCAGAAGCTGTAACAGGGGCAACAGCTTTGGCAATATGATTTTTCCCAGTCATTGTTTAGTTGGTGGAGCTTTGGTACTTGTTGAAGTAAAAGAGAGAGACCTACCAATGTCCCTGCCTGTTCGTCAGCTGTCTTTTAAGAGAAAAAGCAGTTAACCTCTTCTAAGTATGTTCTAACAGTGCTGTTCTAAGTCCCTGTGTGTAGCTGTTTGGGGAGTTGCCCTATAAAGCAATGATACTCACATGGGCTGGGTGGGAGCTGGGGTGGGTAGGGAGGGAACTAACACCTGATGAGGCCAGTGGCTTCAAAGAGCTAGCTGTGAAGGGGTAGCTGGAACAGAAAACAATGAATTCTATCTGACAGAACTTTGCCCAACACCACAAAAAATTCCCCCTTTGAAATATAGAAAAAAGAATTTGCTTTTACAAATTAAAACCAAAACTCCTTTAAGAGCTTACAGGCAGAGAGATTATAGTTAAAAGCCATACAGTATTACCTTGCTTGCAACTGAGTTCCTGTTAGAAATGTGGAATATGAACACTATTTAAACATATTGGTCACTTTTCTTATCTTGATTCAATTTTGTCTTGACCTATCAAACAGGAACCCAGAATAATAAAGCAGATGCCCTCTTCTGGAGAGAAGACTATGACAAACCAGAGTCAGAGGCCCTGAGAATTTAATCCTAAGCACAAAAAGTGTATGATCTGGATCATGTAAAACAAGTTTGCCATGTGAAAAGTTTGCTCAAGACCCACAGTGGGGAATGGCAAGATCTGGAGAAGTTACAGGGTGGAACTAAGATCAGGGAATTCCTTTATAAAGAGATAAGCTTATTTTTATATTTATATGTCTGGAAGTACTCCATAGCTGATGGTCCACCTTGACTTTCGTAGGACCAGGGGATTAATTGCCTAAGATTTCTGGTGGCCAGGATAGGGCTAGGATATAAAGGAATTTGTTAACTTCAATGAAGTTTGTGCCCAAAATAAGATCCATAAGGACCTTTAATACCAGTACTTGTGGAGGCCAATTCTGATATGTGCATTCTCAGGCCGTCCGGATGCTAGACATCTGCACGGCCCAGGGATGCACCGAATTCTGTTTCTGTGGGGGCTAGAGAGTCCTGCAGGAGCAGAATTGTGGCATAATGACTGGATTCTGGGATGTGCCCCGATTCAGGCACCCCAGACATCCAACCACATCCCTGATATGGAACCACAGTGCCATGGCATCGTGTTGCCATGACACCATAGCTCCATGCAGGTGACATGTTCCCAGAGGCAATAGCAGACTGTGCTTTCCCCATGGCCTGATCCTCGATTGGGCCTTCCATGGCAAGGGTCGGGCAGCGTGGCACCCCATGTACCCCTTCACTTGTCCTCCAAGCCTCATCTCCAGCAGCCCCCAATGCCCAGGGGGGACTTATTCCATCTCTGAGGTGGAATAAATCCCCCATTTAAATGGTTGACCTTGGACGCACAAGGCTGATCTTGGTATTAGTCCTGTACATCCTGGGTAGGCGTCATGCCTTGGCCCACCTCATGCCTCCCTCGGCCCAACCCCTCCCACTCCCATACAGACCTCACTGCACATCTCTACTGTACATGCAGGGAACTCTGTGGGTGGAATCTCCACCCAAGCGTTTAATGGGGATGGACCTCTGAACCTGATGTCCATCCCCTCTAAACGCTGCTCAGGATCTACCCCATACTCCAAAGTGGGGGTAGATTTTCATGGACTTTATTACAGATTTACCGGTCCCAAGGGAAATCCACTATTTTGGACATTGTTCTCTTTATTTTCCATGATAGCTCACTGCTGCTGGCTTCCCTTCAGCAGAACAAAGAGCAGATGGCCTACTCTTATTTAATTGGTCTATCTTTCAAATATTATTAGTTCACGGAATTTTAAAGCTTGCAATGTGACATCACCAGTGCTGTCAATCATCAGCACCAGCGGGAAGCAGTGGTGTTTTAAACAGTCTGGCTGCAATTGCACATGAGAGTATGCCCATGCTGCTTAGAGAGTATGCCCATGCCAAGTAAGTATTTGGCCTTGTTTTGTCTTTTATGTCTGGAGTCTAAGCAGAATTATTTATTTTGAGGTTGACACTGTTTGTTGGTGAATGTAATGCATTTTAGTTTTTGGATTGCCCTTTGTTTGTTAGTTGCATGCATCAATCCATTCACTGTGGTTCAATAAGGGCATCCGTAAATATGTATATTTTTATGTAAAGAAAACATGATTATAGAGATTGTTTTGGATGCTTGAAATATATAGTACAATATATTTATTTACTTTATTCCTCTATTAATGTATCTTTGCATCAACATATATGTTAGCACCATGCTATCCAGTCTCTTGTGTAGCCCTTCTTTTGTGACTTTTATGTGCTGTGACTTTAAAATCAGTTATTATTCTTTACTTTTTTATCTTTACGCCAATTCAACTTGAAACCTGCTCTTTTGTCCTCTGTTTAAATACATTTATACATGTCTCTTTTACTGTCTGTTTACACATGTTTATGCATGACAACATGTTTCAGACTTTAGTTCTGCTACAGAGTAATCAAACTTTGAGTCTTAGAGTTAAGGGATGGCTTGGAGGATTAAGGACAGGGAGAGAGGTTAGGCACGTGTGGGAGCGGCAGGCTGGGTGGGAGGAAATATGCATTAGAAAGAGATGATACAGTTCACATCTGTTTTTTCTTGGTTTGAAAATGTCTTTTCTTTGTATTTTTCCTTTTGTGTCTGTTCCTATCCAATCTGCATATTTACTCAAAAGAATGAGGCCTGTTCTATTTCTGCATTCATGCCCTGCAGAATAACAGTGCTGAATCGGTATATCCATCGTTGGTCCCAAAAATTGAGAAATGTATCCCTGTTGCCTCCTCGCTAGTGAAGGGGCAATGATCCATAACTCTCCATTTTAATGATGGAAAGTATGTTGCAGCTCTTCCCAATGAGGGAGCAACAGAGCTGTATAGTTGCAAGTATGTAATTGTGATTTATGTTCCAATAATCTCCTTTTAAAAGTCCTGCTAGTTGCCCTATATATAACTTTTGGGCAATGGCGCATGATGCTATATACCACATAAGTTGACTCCCATGTCGTGTAATGCTTTGCTTCACAATGGGAATCATCTAACTATTTCTCTCAATTGTTTCTGCACAAAGGGCGTAATCTTGACATTTATAATGTCCCTTCTGTGTATTTTTGTTTCTCTGTGATTCCAGGAAAGATACTACTTTCAGCACCCAAACAGCTAGATGGTTTTCAAAAATTGGGTGAATGGATAGTATATTCTAATGTTTATGAATTATATTCACATTGGCCAGGGCCGGCTCAAGGAGTTGTAGCACCCTGAGCCAACTTCTGCTTTTGCAAACAGGGGTAAATTTTCAGCCCAACTGACTTGTGTGATGCTGTAGACCCTCTAAGAAGAGAAGAAAATGTTTTAAACGCAGGAAAAGTCAAGCACAAGCTGCAATATTACGAGGAACCTGATAGGGGGAGCAAGAGGGACCTCCGAGGAACTGAGGAACCACACCTCCTAGGTCATGAGGTAATGCCAGCCAGCTTCCAATCAAGGAAGAGAGGAGTACCTCTTAAAGAGAGTCTGGAAGACTGGAAGGCAGAACAGGCAGGATGGCCAGGGGAAGGAGGACTGCCAGGAGAACCAGCAGAACCAGCAGGATGGGCAGGACATCCGAATGAATGGGCAGGATATCCAGAAGAAGCAGTAACCCCTGGACAAGGGTTTCGCAGGAGGCGGCAGCAGCCGCAGTGGCTTGAGGAAAGGAGCAACCGTTGGAGAAGGTGGGATAGCTCCATCCAGAGTCAGTGCTTTTCGTCCAGAGAGGCAAAGGTGTGGCTGTGACTGCGGTTTAAAGCCAACAGAAGGACGGTTGGAGAACCTGAGGCCTATTGCTCAGGCCAGGCAGGATCCCAGCCGGAGCAGGCCTCAAACCTCACCGGGAGTAGACAAGCCAAGGAGAAAAGGTAACCCATGTTTAACTGAAAGCAGGTTGCAGACTGCTGGTGTATGGGGAGAACAGGGAGCAGAGGAATGCTGTCCTTGTGAAACTGTCTATGAGATAAGGTGCAAGAAACACGTACCGAATAAGAGACTTGTTAATGACAAAGCTTTGCAGGAAGCTAAGGTAAAACACTTGCAAAAGGAAGACAGTTCCCAGTATATGAGGGCGCAGGACCGACGCCCTGCATTCAACCCTGAGCATTGGGAGGTTGTACAGAGGATATATAAAAAGCCTGATTACAATTTGCCAGCAAGTACTGACTTGGTTTCAGAGGCTTCAGAAGGGGAACCGATGCAGGTGGAATTTGCTTCAGATACCGAGATGGACTGTAGTTATTGTAGGACAGGAAGCCTGGAGTCCCTGCTTAGCACATAAGCTCTATCTTGGGGGAATAGAGACTGTTAGTTTTGATACACCATTTATTGTGAAGATAACAGCTTTGCTTTAACGTCATGTTTTACTTTTTCTTTAACCTGAAGTAAGGAACTTGTGTGTGATGTTTTTGTCCAAGCATCTGAACCTTTTTGCAAGAAAGGGAAATAAATGTCTTTGTTTCCCTCCACTCGGACCTTTGTATTCTTTGGGGTTTTGGTAACAAAGGAAGCTACCAGGGCTGCAAGTCCCTGGGTCCTGTAAGACATTAGCCAAACCCAACCTCATATGTTTTTATGTCCAACCTACCTCAGTCCATTACGCTGCCAAGGTAGGCCCTGTGACACTTGTTAAATGCCACCCTCCCATTTAACTCAATCTGTGTATTCTGTGTCACTGTCCATATAGATTGTGTGCTGAATATATAGAGAGTGATGCTGTGCTCATTGTATTATCTGTTTAGGCTAGGCCTGATATTCTGCAGACCTAAACCAAATGTGTAACTAACCCGAAGAGTGGATGAATATTGCCACTATGTAGATAATTTTCTGGCCTACCCTTGCCCTCTCCTTACATGCCCCACAAGTATAACATCTGGCTATTCTGAAATGTAAAAGCCTGATATTATTTGTATATTTTTTGAAAATACATGGTTAGGCTAATTATGCATTTAGCAGCAAATACCTAAATTCCTGTGACTATCAGTCTGAAAGGGCATTTATTCATTCATATGCAATATTCCCAGACTCACCAATAAAACTCTCCCAACAACAGATACAGAGCAGAAGTAGGGTAGTCCAATTTACATCTCAACAAACAAAAAAATTGTATTCAAATTTTAATCTGACATCGGTGACACCACCATTATCTTCTACAGCTAAACATTGTGCATTATACACAAAACTCTGCAAATGGACACTTGACACTAGCATCAAGAAATATAATTGCACCAACCCTACCTATGGAAAATCAGCACTGCAAATATTCTAGAATACCAGTAACCCTCAGAAAAGAGAACAAGCTGAACTACTACAGATTCCTAAGGAGAACCTACATGTTAACAGAATCTCTCATATTGGCTGCACATGGAAAACACAGACCATCACCAATTAAAGAATAAGAAACTACAAAACATAAAAAATGAAATAGAAACCCCCCAAAATCAGACACCAAGCTGTGAAACATGGAAGAAAGAGAAGCAGAAATGCATTTCCTCCTGTAATGAACTATAAGAAATGGATGTTTTCAAAGATTATATATTATATTCTCAGAAGGCTGACACTTTTTTGTATAATCACATTAATCTCAGTCTCTCTTTTCTATGTCCTTGAATTAGTTGTCTTTTAAGTCCCTTTCCAAGATTCTATATCTATTTTTTGTTTCTTTATGTTCCCTTGTCTTTTTCTTAACTCTTGCTTTTATTGAACCTTCTATTTATCTTTTTTTAGTAACATCAAGTCAGTGCTGACTTTAGGCAACCCAGCTACCTCTGGGTTTTCTTATCACCAGAAGTAGGTTACCAGGCCTTTTCTTTTGAAGCAATGAAGGGCAAAGCAGCTTACCTAAGGTCACAAGGAATGCCAGTGAGAATTGAACCCTTGATCTTCTAGGTACAAAGCAGATGCCTCTAACCACTAGGCTACTTCTCCACTCCGTTTGATGTTGGCTCATTCCTTTGCCAGCATCATACTCCTCCCTCCCCTGTCTATCACCCACTTTCTAGTCCACCATTTCTTCTCTCCTCTTCTCCTCCCCAGTCTCATTTACCACCTTCTTCTCATCCCTTTACTAGCCCCAGCTCATTCCCTAACACTTATCAGCTCTCCACCTCCAGGCCCTTTCTTATGTCTTACCCACATCCAGGCTTCCATTTCCCCTTTCACTTCTCCCATTTCTACCCTCTTTCACCTGCTTCAAGGAAGACCTGTCCGTTTCTGTGGCTCTCATTCACTCCATAGCATGCTGTCCTTTTCAACTGCCCCCAACACCTCCCCAAACACCCCAGGTCATTCAAACCTTCTCCTCTCTCCATATTTCTGCACTTGCTCTAATGCAATGCAATGCAATGCGTGCCTTTGAGTCAGTCCTGACTCCTGGTGACCCAGAAGCTCCTGGGTTTTCTTGGCAGTGTGACCAGAAGTAGATTGCCAGGCCTTTCTTCTGAGGCAGTGGATGGTTAAGTGACTTGCCCAGGCCACAAGGAGTGCTGGTGGGAATCAAACCCTAGTTGCTTCGTTACCAAGCCAGTGTTCTAACCACGAGGCTACTCCTCCACTTGCTCTAATAACTCTACTCATATCCATTACCCACTATCCTCCCAAGTAACTCCAAGTTCCCACTCACAATCTCATCCAAGTCCCAAGTCCCTACTTAAAATCTCAATACCCAGCCGATCTTAGTCTTTCTTCTGTTTTCTTACCCAATATTAAAGTTTCCACCTGTCAGAGTCCCTGATTTTCCACATCCTATGTCCATAGTACCTGTCCTCCTGCCCACTACTTCCATTCCCTAGCACCCACCCATTTACTTCCTTCTCCAATATTCATTAACCTTGTCTTTCCTCCTTCTTACCCCAGCATGCATTCTTATACCTCTCCCTCTCAACCTTTCGTTGGTTGTCTTTACTTCCTCCCCACTCCCCATAATATCTGTCCTTAACCTTCTCACCCCCCAGCATCTTCCTTTTTTTCCTGCTTCAACCCTAGCATTTGCCAGCATTAGCCCACTTTCAGTCCCAGAAACCTAGTGCTAGTATTAGCTCCCATCCAGTCTCAGCCCCTTTCCAGTCCCATATCCCCAGTCCTGGTATCAGCCCATTTATAGTCCTTCAAGCCCCAATATCAGTTCATTTACAATACCAGCCCTCAGCCCCAGTATCATCCCATTTTGAGTACTAGCCTCAGCCCCTGTATCAGCCCATTTCCAGTCCCCCATCCCCAGTGTCAGCCCATTTCCAGTCCCAGCCCCCATTCCCAATATCAGCACATTGCCAGTATCAGTCAGCCATCTAGCCCCTGTATCAGTCCATTTCCAGTCTCCCAGTCCCTGTATCAGTCCATTTCCAGTCCCCCAGCCCTAGTATCAGCCCATTTCTAGTACCTGCCTCTATCCCCAGTATCAGCTCCATTGCCAGTATCAGTCTTCCCCCCAGCCCCCGTATCAATCCAGTCCCAGTTCACCAGTCCTAGTATCAGCCCCAGTATCAGCCCATTTCCAGTCATAGCCCCCTTTTCCCAGTATCATCCCATTTCCAGCATCAGTCACCCCCAGCTCCTGTATCAGCCCAGTCCCAGTCTCAATCCCCCCAGCATCACTATCAGCTCATTGTCAATCCCAGCCCCCCAACCCAATTCCTGCCCCCTTACAGTCCCAGTATCATCCATCCATCCCCTCTCCCTGTGGCAACACAGCCACAGAAGTATTTGCTTTTGCTCCCATGGCTGTATGTTCCTGTGGCTATATTAATGCTGAGCACATCTGTGGGAGCATTTACCTTTGATCCCACAGCTATGCTATACTCAAGACATGGTGCCAATGACTCTGTTAAGCATTTATGCAGCCACGGGAGCAAGAGCAAATGTTCCTGTGGCTATGTAAATGTTTAATAGCTGTGAAGGCATAGGGAAGGCTGGAAGTGAGCCAGTGAGACAGGCTTCCTGCACCCCTATTGTGACATGCCCTGAGCCGGTACCTCACTGGCTCACCTCTTAAGCCATCCCTGATTTTGACTCCCTGTTTACCTCTAGTGGAAAAAGGTAAAAAAGCACATACTCAGTCCTTTTCTTACAGTTTGCCCAATATATCCACAACAAATATCTCTATGCATTCAATGTTCGCTTATAACCTTGATTTATATCTAACAAGGGATATCTACTGTTTTTCAATCTTTTTCAAACCTAAAGCTTGAGTTTTAAAATCCTCAAGTGGAGGAGCATATTCTTCTTAAACATAAGTACTGACTCATGGGTAATCTTGCCTTCAGTTTTCCTAGATGATGGCTGCTATATCTTAATGAAATGTTCTTTTCTGTAGGTTTTCGATATAATGTTTTTTTATTTGTACTCATTTAATAATATTTAAATCTAAAAATTCAATTTGAGACTGATGTTTGGTCATTTTAAATTGAATGTTCTGTTTTAATGAATTTAACTACTCAGTGAATTGATCCAATGTCTCTTCAGTCCATATTAAAAAAGTATTTCATCTCGGAATCGGATCCAAACTTTTATGAAGTCATAACAAGGGGATATATAAATGTGCTGTTCTTTACTGGAGAGGAAGCAACTGACATAAAGTCCTCAATGGATATACAGACTTAACAGTGGTATTCTGCATGGAATAAATGAAGAAATAGAAGCTGGCTCATTTTTTGAGTAAATATGCAAATTAGGGAGGAACTGACTCATGGAAGTGTAAGAATAGCATAAATATTAAAGCTGGAAGTACATTAGATAGAAGAAATGAGTTTGCCAAAAAGTTAGCAATGAGAGGAAGACGCCAAAGGAAAATGAAGAAAAATATTTTTGGACTAAGAGAAAACAGAGAAATGCAAAAAGAGGACTCAAAGGGGTATGTTTACTAAACTGCGGTAACATTACATACCGCACATTAGGTAATGTTAACGATCGTTAGGTAACATTAAAGTGTGGTATGTAACATTAACGCACATTACCGTTACCTAACAATCGTTAACGTTCCTGGCTGCGGTAAACACCGCAGAGGGTGGAGAGAGGGCGGAGGGAAGGGGTCAATGGGCGGGGAGATGCTCCCTGCACACTAACACGCTGAACTAAAAGACTGAATCCTACCGCGAATGAAAACCTGCCGTTAAATGCACATTTGCAGGAGAGAGAAACCATTTCAGTGTCAGCAATGTACAGCATAGACAGGGAGCCCAAGCCCCGTGATAGTAGTGCTCCATTTCCAGCAACAGCATAGTGCCCAAGTATGAAAGGCCACTATGGCGATGGTGCAAGTGGGGCATAGGGGGCTGCAGGCGGGACATGTAGTAGGGGCAGCTGGGGCACAGGGTAAACTAGGCCAGCGCCTAGATGGCACATAGGCACATAGAAACTGGAAATCAGCATGACAGCAGCTGACAAAGGCCAAAAACAATCCACCTACATCTGTCTGGTCCACCCGAGCTAACAGTTGCCAGGGCACTGACCTGACATCCCCCCAGCCAACCCTCCCCCAAGCGGAAGGGACAGACTATTGGTAGGTGGTGATGGGGGGATGTGAGGATGCTCATGTATGCCCCATGCCCCAGACCCCGCTCCCTAGGCAACCACCTACCCACACAGTGGATGGCCTGGGACTGCGCACTACCAGCACCGACAGCATATGGTCATGTCAGCATGGCAGGGGGAGGTGTGCCCATGCTGGAGGGGGCAGTGGCACCTGCCTGCAGTGGACCTGGGCCATGCCCTGTACCAGTACTTGGTGTGCAGTGCAACATAAAAGATCTGGCTGAGGAAATGTACAGGTAGCCCCAGGGACCACCATGCATCTGTGGCAACAGTGCAGTACACCCAGCCAGTGTGTCTAGAAGCAGAAGGTCACAGGTTCAAACCCCAGCTGTGGTTCCTGCAGAGCATGTCCCTATGTTTTACCCTATAATGCAGATATAACAGCAACATGTGCAAAGCCCAAAGCAGCGGCAAACAGGGGTATAAACATCCACTCACACAGGCTCCACAATCCAAAGATGCATGGAGAGTCAGGCAGTTAGCCCCAGCATTGAGCTTCAGTTATCACCAGAGCACTACTACTACCTCCTGCACAGTTTAGCAATGTCGGCACTGTGATCAGGACCAGTGTGGTGGGCAGGGTTTCCAACCACCCCTATCTTTGCACAATGCTGCAATAGGAGTGTGTGTGTGTATGTCTATCCATTGTTTTGTGGCTGCCCACACCTCACCGGGCCCACAATGTCCCACTGTTACCAGTGTTAGCCTGAATATGTGCATAATGAGGAGCAAGGTGCTGTGGGTATAGCCCGGACAGGGCAGATTGGCCAGGATGCATCTTCACAGGGTGTGGGGCAATGGCTGGGACACTGTAGTGCCTGACCACCACCTGCATGGACAGGGTGGCCACAGCATGGCATGCTGGGAGGGTGCTCACTCTGACCGAGCAGTGACCATGGCATGTCTAGGTTCCCACATAGCGCTCTACACTATTTATCTCCAGGAATACTTTTGTGTTCCCAGTGCTGGGGCCCCAATCACTGAGATGTCTTCTTGGTGCACATAGTTTCTCTGTGAGCATGCACTATGGACTGGCTAGTGGACTGTCTGCACTTAGACTGTGCATGGTTGGAACACCTATAAGGTGCTGTCTGCTGGTGACTGGCAGACAGTGGTGTGAGGCAGTTGGGGTTTTCCAGAACTAACCCCATCATTGCTGCTGGTCTGCCACTGCCCCAGCCACAGGTATGGCTCTGGTTCACCAATCCTGGAGGGCTGTCTTATACCAGCAGGATGGAAGTTGCTTCACGGGGGCTGGGGCACCTGTCCCTTACCTAGAAAAAGGGTGATGTGAGCCCTTTGGGGTATGTAGTGTATACCACTTTGACATATAAAGGCACTGCTACACAAACCTCATGCAAGTCTGGAAACCCCTCTGCCCTGATAACAGGTGCCCATGTCAGCCAGTCCCTAACACAGGGTACAAACTAATCTGGGTGGTGTCTGTTCCCAGAGGGCCATATGTGACTGCAGGATAAAGATGGACACCAAATTACCTTCAGCTACACTGCAAGGAACACCTGCCACACACTGGCAACATTGAGGATGTACAGCAGGGCCTATCTTTAGCACCACATGTACTGCGGACCTAGTGCTGGGCACCCATCCTATCCCTCAGGGAGAACACAGAACCTGCACAATGGCATGGTCTGTAGCTACTCTGTGCCAGTATCACACACTGTCAGTTTGTCTTTGCAAGCCGAGGTACCGGAGAGGTGCAGACCCCATTTGCTGATCAGCTGTAGACAGCTATTTAGCATGTGCATTGCAATCATGGGTACTGGTGGGGTTACCCTATCCTGGCACTCTGAGCAGAAAGTTTGTGCGGTGACCTGCAGTCCTTCTGTACCCAGCCATTGCTGTAACATACACCACAGAGGTATAGCCTACTGGTTAATACAATGCTATTATTGGCAGTGTTCAGTTCCTCATTATTCCCTCCTCTCATGCCTGTCCTACTCAAATAGTGTGCATGCCTGTAACAGTCATATTTTTGCAGATTTGTGCTGCCAGCCCATAATACTCCCACCACAATTACCAACATTCCCTCGGTCCATCTATCTGCGTCTGTCAGCTGTGTAGAGTCCTGTCTGCCTGTGCAGGCTGTCACCACATGTCCTGCACTGCTACCCTTTCCTGCATTGAGCCTCTTCATGCTTGCCTCGCCTGTACCTGATCTGCATGGCACCACCACTCCTCTGTCCACCCATCATTGTAACTATCCTGCCACCTCCGCCTCCACTGGGGGACACGTTTTCCCATCGTCTGCCACCAACTGTTTTTCCAGTACTTTACATTGCCAACACCCTGTGCTGTGGTACAGTTGCCCCCACCATGTTTGTCATCAGTACTGTCAGCCACATGGGATGCCCACAGATATGGCAGATCCAGTGGCTCCCAGCTCTCCCTCCTTCACTTACCTGTTCATTGTCTTTCCTGAGTGTTCTATCTAGTGTTAGGGCTACATCTGTCTCTGTTCCTCACAGGTCATGCATGCCATCCTGAAGCACCTTGCAGTCCTTAGGCCACACTAACCTAGGGCACCATAACCTTGTTAGGCCACCTTAACCTATGGTTCCGTAACCCAGGGTGTCTTCTAAGGTGCCTTGTCCAGGGGTGCCTAATACAGCGCTTAGCCTAAGGAGCCCTACTGTATTGGGCACCTTACAAAGTGCCTTATGAGGCATCTTATAGGGCACCTTATAGGGCACTTAACAAGGCACCTTATAGGGCACCTAACAAGGCACCTTATAAGGCACCTTACAAGGCGGCTTACAAGGCACCTTACAGGACACCTTACAAGGCGCCTTGTAATGTGCCTTGTAAGGTGCCTTGTAACGCGCGTTAGTCGAAGGCGCCTTGTAACATATGTTAGCTGATATGGCTTGCTGTAATGATGCACCGCCCACGCCTTTATATGGGCATCTGTACCTTTACCGTGGAACCTAATGCGAGTGACATTACTGCAGTTTAGTAAACATACCCCAAAGTTTAATGACCCTGAAGCAGGGCTAATTTAAAATACAATCTGAAACAAGGTGCTATGTTGGCATGCATAAATTTATTTAAACAAAGAACAAAAGATCGGACTTCAAGCTGGATGGTCATAAAGTTCAAGAAATTAAAAATAATTGTTGATTTTAAAGTCATTTATGGCACATACAAGTCACAAAGGAAAGGACTACACAAGGGACTGGATAGCATAATATTTCTCTACAATCCATTGAAAAAAGATCCGACAAAATTTGATATTACTTCACAAGAAAAACAAGGACTCAGTAAAGACTGAAGCAAAGAATTTATTTGGTTTTCTCAGCTATGCTCTTGTCTCTCCTGAGCATCCTTTTTACTCCTTGATCATCTAATGGCCCAGTAACTCTGTCACAGGCTTTTTGCTTTAAATGTACCCCAAAAAGGTTTTGTTATGAATTTTTGCACCCTATCCTCCCCTTGGACTTATGGAGGAGACTACCATGGTTTAGTAAACATGTCCCTTAGTGTAGGGTAATCTTACAAGCAGCATGTCATGCATGTAGCAATGTGTATATGTAAAAGAGCCTTTATAAAATTTAGGGATGTCAAAAGCATTTCCTATAATGCTCCAGGTTTTTTTGAATGAAAATGGAAGAATTCTTCCCAAAATTTAATCATTTCCTGTCATAATGACACTCAGTACTCTGCACCATTTGCCCATAGCATGCACTTACATAGTAACATGTTTACTAAATGGCAGTAAGGGAGCTACGGATAATGAGTGTCAATGGCAGTGATAGGGGTGTTTCCATGTGTTAAAGGCCGAGGTAGGGAGTAGGTGTTCTGGTGACAAGCGCACATCTTAATGCCCCAAAACAGCTGTCACCTTAATGCAGGATAAGGAGCCCCATCAAAAGACAAGTTAAAGCTGATGGAAGGAAGGAAAGGTAGGAGATGATGGACCAGACAGATCCATGGGTATCCTACATGGCAGTCAGTAAGTGAGATGAGCATGTGGGAGGCAGCTGTACTGATTCAGTGAGGGGTGCCCATGTAATATGCTGTAATGTCAGTGTGTGGCATAGGATGGGGAAGAAGTGTCTCCCAGCAAAGAGAGAATCACCACGAAGTGTGCATCAAAAGGATGATGGAGCAGGAGCGGTGATGTGCAGATCATTCACAGGAGAGGAGTGAGTGATATACCAAAATGATGAAAAAGTTCCTGTGTAGACCATGGTGTAGCAGCTGGCAAGGGAATAGATGACTGCACATAACCGGCAGATGCTAATGGATGGGCTGAAGGAAGGATGGGGGTAGATGAGTGTCCGGTATGGGCTTTCAGCCCCAATGTACCTGATGTGATCCCACAAATGCAGTTGTAGAGTATGTGAAAAAAGTGTAGCTGTGCCATGGGAAAGTTTCAGTACCAGTTATGTGGGTCTCACAGCTGTCCCAGCCTCCAAACCACCATACAACCCTCCTGGACAAGAGTCACTCATACTCGCCATATGGACTAAGTAAGGAAGTGTGATGATCCCTGCAGGTGGCCATTCAAGAGGTAGGATATGGCTGATGTAATGCATAGATGTGATGGAGCCAAAGCTGTACAGTCACAGTCATGATGAAATAGTCCAATCATATGCAACTCAGGTGCCATACATCTGCACAGAGAACATGTCTGACTCTCTGCAATGGGCTACAGGAGAGCCAAGAATGTCAAGCTATCAGAAGGGCATGATCACAAATTGCATGTTTGCAGACCCAATGTATTATCGGAACACATAAAAAAGCATGAGAATGTGCGTCCACTAATCAAAGCAGACCCCGGACTGTTCCTGGCATTAAAATGAACTGAGTATCCCACAGCCACAAAAAGAACAAGTGAGATTCAAATCCTTGTCCATTGCTTTCTGAGCCAGTGTTGTAAATATTATGCTACACCTCCACATGGGTTCTGCATTAGTCCATGCCTGCAATGGGTGAATTCCAGGACATGAAACAATTGGGCTGGCACATTCTCAGACCATGGTACACCACGCCTAGGCCCTGCCTACAGCGGCACACATGCAGTACGTAATGCACAGGACACACAGTACTGTAGATGCACAACAGACACACTGCTGCAGGATACATCAATTGTCTAAAGATCAAGGCACATGTGGAGTTAAGATGCCCATCCCTCCACATTACCCCCAAGGGCAAACAACAGTCACACTCAGGGGTCTGCTGTGCCGCAGTGGGGAACTAACCCCAGAGGCAGCACATGTGCAGGGCGTGCAGTCCCCTGTGATCTTCTGCACATGGCA
Source organism: Ichthyophis bannanicus (assembly GCA_033557465.1). Lineage (NCBI taxonomy): Eukaryota > Metazoa > Chordata > Amphibia > Gymnophiona > Ichthyophiidae > Ichthyophis > Ichthyophis bannanicus. Next base: position 167,331,296 of record CM066036.1, on the reverse strand, counting down.
AAAAAAGTACACCTGTGCATACACCGAACACAAACCACATAATCATCCATGCGGTCCATTGCAGATCATCCTGGGCTCCCCGGGGAGTCATGCACATATCTCCCACCATCATAGATAACAAACAAGTACTGGGCAATGCCCCAGTGATCACAGTCACCACTATAGCTGCAATTTCTGCTCTGTGTGCTGCTATAGGTTAGCCCCTCTTACCTATGATGTATTGCTCATTCTGAACAGCTTTCTGCAACTGATCACCAAATGGAGAATTCAGTGATCCAACACATCAGCTCAGTAATACACAGGGACATTCTGTGCTTTACAGTACATAACAGCTTCAAACTGTGCTACTGACCAGTTTCAGAGGTCACCCTGAATGTGAGGGGGGAGGGGCAGCACACATCATCTCATCCCCAAAGCATGCACTGTAATGGATGGTTTTTCCAAATATTGGAACAGATCCCTATCTTTGTCAATGTGCTGTAGGTACTGCCGGCAGTGTGTGGTGCTAGTCATTTGATTGTCTGCACAACTGCAGCATGCTGGAGTGATCTATCATATCTGGGCTCCTATTGGCCAGGGATTATCCTATGAAATCTCATGCTATTCCCCAAGGTTGTGGCAGCTGTTTCCAAGAAACCCAAAATGCAGTGACTTTTGTCTAGGCAGGAGGAGGGGAGAGGGGGAATGTGAAGACTGTAATTATCAGCCCAAGAACAGCTGTTAGCCTCACATTCTGGGGCTTCAGGGATACATATAGGAAAGGAATTTACCTCCTTCTCCACACCCTTTGGGTGTTTGGAAGGAAAATTGAGTACTTTTCTGCAATGATGTTCCCAGCTCCCCCTATTACATGGGGCAGGCACCCCCCCCCCCCATCCTGCCGGCACTGTTCACCACTGACGCACCCCTACCACTAGCCGGCCCCAAGGAGGCAGTGCCTCATGCTCCAGAGGCCAGTCGCTCTTTTCTCTCAGCCAAAGACTTGCAAGTCATGAGAAGAGCGTCCTGCCTCTGTAGTGCAAGTCACTGTAGCAACCTAACTTAATTGTAAGTTTGCTGTGCTGTCTCCATGGGTCCAATGGGAATTCACCCCTTCTGACCAGCACCCAGGATGGGCCACACCCACTCCCTGCCCTTCATACACCACTGCCTTTTCTCTGTCTATTCATGCCTGGAACAGGTATAAGCATGGACGGTATGTACAGGGTGTTTCTGTAATTGGGTAATGACATCCAGGTTCTTGGTAACACCCTGAACATGCCTCCGCTATGCCCCTATTCATATCTGGGCTTCCTCATGCTAGTGACGTCCACAGAACTAGCTTCTAAAATGGCTCCCCTGGACGTCTCTGTGCTTTGGAAGTCTCTGTGCCCGTTTTTAGACATCTAACGCACGAATAGGGCTTCTAAAATAATCCCATATGTATTAAAACTAGTATTTGTATTTTTAATTGAATGTGTTTGTAAAGTATTGTAATTTGGTTTGGAACAGCTGCTACAATTATAATATAGACTATAGGGGCCCAATTTTCAAAAGGCGTTTGCATGGTTTACAGCCCAATATTCAATGGCATTTACATGGTTATTACCACTGAATATCCCCTTCTCACTCCCCTATGTGCCCTGATGCTCTCCACTTAGCATTGGAGCATGTCGGGGGTGTTCAGGGGCAGTGTGAAGGGAGAAACAAGTGATAAACGGGCAGTAGTGATATTGTATGCTGCCCTATTAGCATTCTGCGCTAAAAAGAGAGGTAAGGAAAACCCTTCCCTATCTTTAAGGCACAAGAGCTAATCGGGCAGCATGTAATATTGCTGCTGCTCAGTTAGCTACTGTGGTTTCTGGCATGTGCGCCAATCCCCAGATAGTCAATGACGGGGCCACATATGACCCTGGCATTGAAAATCTGTGGTTAAGGGTTGGCGGGCAACACTTGATGCCATAGGGGCAAGTAGCCTGCCTAACTCAATATAGGGACCTAAATGACTAGAATTAAATTAAAATGTGCTTTGACTAGGCTGTCTCTTATAAAATTACCCCACACACATTTATAGTCAGCAGTGCTAAATATGCATGTTGGCTACTGACTATTGTCACTGTTATCTGTTTACTTTCAGCCTTCTATTGAGTGATCATTGCCTCTCAATGCTATCAGGACTTCATGATAAAAGGCTATGATATACAAATCTACTGTGGTACACTTTACCCACTGGTATACAGCTTATGAATTTCTTATCATTATTCCAGACTTATTTTTTATAACTTTAAAATGGAACTAAGGGATATGTTTATTAAATCACGGTAAAGTCACTGGCGGTAAGGGCAGCGTTAAGATGTCTGAAGTCATATAAGGCAGTGTGCAGGTGGGGGTGGGGGGGCATGCCAGTGTTAGGGTGCCTTGGGCCATTTAATGTGAGTTAGCAGGACCAAGTGCGTAAGGTGACAAGACATCCTAAGGAGATACATGGCATCTTAGGATGTGATAAGGTGCCTTGACAGGAAATAAGGCGCCTTAAGATGTGCTAAGGCACCTTAACAGGAGATAAGGTACCTCAAGGCACCTTAAGATGTGATAAGGTGCCTTAGTACATCCTAAGGTGCCTTGAGGTTTCATATCTCCTATTAAGGCGCCTTATCACATCTTAAGGCGCCTTAACAGGAAACAGCAGCAGATGAAATGGAAGCTGCAGTCATCTCTACGCTCACCACCTGTGGGCCAATCAAACTGCGTTCTGAGTGAATTTTAAAAGGAAACAGCAGCAGGCGTGCCCACGCCTAGTGGGCCCGTACGTGAGGGCCTCGCCAGAGGGCCCTTTGGCATGGCCCTTAGGCGTGGACCGTAGGCGTGGACAAAGATGTCTTCAAACAAGGCTGCTAAGCATGAATGAGGACTGATGCAATTCTACACTGCTAAAGTTGAACCAGGGGAAGGTGAAAATGGTTCTATTCAAGTCCATTACAGCTCACCCCGCCCACCCAGGAAGTGACCGGTGGCAACACTTCTCCTATAAAAAGAAAGCTTCAGCGGCACTTGTCCAGCTTGTCCTTATCAATGTATATTATACTCTGTACTTTACTTGTGACTGTACTGTTTGGTATCTTCCCCAGGTTCTATTGCAGTCCATTACAGCTCAGGCGGCCACACTCCCCCAGGTAACCGGCGGCAACACTTCTCCTTGGGGTCGCTAGGGGGGTGCTGGCATTTGGTCTAAACTCTCCGAACTTGCAGTGCAACTGCCTGTCTTCCTCCTCTGCTCCTTTGTTACCTGCTCTCAGTTTCTGGTAAGTCACTCCTTGTTCTCATCCTCGACCCAATTTGACTATTTCATTTCATATCACTGCCCTATGTCTTTCATCCCTGTACTCTGGGGCAATCACCTTTCTTCTGCTTCTCGCTCTTCTCTTCTTAGTGGGGTTGCCGCACGAAACCTGTCCAATCTCCGTCCTTGCCTCCCCACTGTAAATTGCCCCCAACTCACTACTCCACCTCCCTTTTCTCTTTTTTCCTCCGCTCATAATCTCCCAGACTCAGTCCTTTAACCTGGGTATATATATATGTTTGTTGACTTCCTCTCCATGTCCTGTCTGGTTTGATTCTATGATCTTTCTTTACTGTCAAAATTTTGTAGTTCCTTTTCATTTTTCTGGCCTTGAGCCATAATTTTATGTTATTACTTTGAATTATAAACCGCTCTGATGTTACAAAGGGTGGTATATCAAGAACCAATAAACATAAACATAAACATAACAGGAGATAAGGCGTCCTAAGGAGAGACAAGGTACCCAAAGGTGGAAAGAATGTACCTTAAAGCAGGACCATGGCTGTAAGACAAACACTGGACAGAGCACCAAGGAATGTCAATGTAAAAGTGATGGAAGGAAGAATAGGTGGGAGTTGATGGACCTGCCATATTGGTGGGCACCCTATTTGGCAGCCAGTAAAGCGGACAAGCATGTGGGAGGCAGCTGAACCAATGCACAGGGTGGTGCCAATGTAAAGTGCTGCAGTGACAGTGTGTGGCATAGAATGGGGAAGACATGTGTGCTAGTGGAGGCAGAAGTAGCAGGATGTTTGCAGCGACAGAAGAACAGAGTAGTAGTGGGTATGTGCAGATCAGGCACTGGAGAGGCGAGCACGAAGAGCCGTAATACAGAAAAGGATACCAGTGTAGGTCATGGGGTAGCAGCAGGCACAAGAAGATGGGACTGCACACAGCGGACAGAGGCAGATAGATGGGCTGGCAGCACAGATCTACAGCACCCTGACTGTAACAGGCATAAAAACGACCTGAGTAGTGCAGTCACAAACAGAACAGGAAGGGAATGAATCCCTGTTCCCTTCTTAGGGAAACTTTGTACTAACTAGCATGCTACACCTCTCTGCATAGCAATGGCTGGATACAAAGAGACTGCAAATCATCGCCTTAAGTTGCTGTGTGTGCCGGTATAGGGTAACCCCACCAATACCCATGATACAGTGCACATGCAGAGCAGCAGTCTACAGCTGAGCATTGAATGGAGAATGTACATATCAGTCACCACAGCTCAGTCAGAGGACCGGACAGTGTGTGATTCAAGCACAGAGCAGCTACAAACCATGCTACTGAGCAGTGTCAGAGGTCACCGTGAGGTTTAGGATGTTCACCCAGCACTTTGTCCCCAGTACCCACCTATGCTGCAGATCCCCATCACTATTAGTGTGTGCAGTGTGATAGTCTAGTCATCTTGTGTCCTGCTGTATGTGCCAGTGACATTTGGACTTAGACCCACTTAGAACGGTGCATTGTTATACCCAGTGTTATAATGCTGATGTCATGGCCACCTACTACTAGGTGGGAGGGGTGACTAGACTAGAATGAGGTTTATTTAGCAATGCTTAGATACCATTTTTCACCTGGTCAAAGCGGTGTACGGTGTATATTTCCCATGTCCCCAAAAGGCTCATAATTCATGTCCTGTACCTGAGGCAATGGAGGGGGATGTAACTTGAACACAGCCACAAGAAATGCCTGTGGGATCAGAAATCCCAGTCCTTCTGGCTCAAGGTTGCTGTGCTCCAGTGGGATTCAAACCCAAGGCAACATGCCACAACCAGTAGATCACATCTGCTGCCAAGGCCCTGGCAGTAATTCTGGGGGTAGGCATGGAGGACCTCCCATCCCAACAGGGTAGGTCTAACATTCTCCCACAGCCAGACTGCACTTAAGACCTTATCTAGGTGGCGCGTGAGATCCGTTACCTTCGCACCAGGCAGGCATGTTACCAGATGATCCTCATGTCCACCAGCCAGTGTGAGGCAATGTGAGGCCCAGTGAGGAATAGAAAGCCACAAAACAATGGATAGACATACATACATACATACACACACACACACACACACTCACTCATATTGCAGCACTGTGCAAGGATAGGAATGGTTGGCATCCCTGCCCGTCACACTGGTCCCAATCTCAGTGCAGGCATTGCTAAGATGTGCTCATGGTGCAGGAGCTAGTAGTGCTAACTGCTGCTCTGTGTGCCGGGGCCAACAGCCTGACTCTCCATCCAGCTGTGGATAGTGAAGCCTGTCTGTGTGGGTGTTTGTACCCCTGTTGGCTGATGCATTGCGGATTGCACATGTTGGTGGTCTATCTGACTGTGTGTAGTGTGCCACAGTGGTGCTGCATAAGCATATTAGTCCCTGGAGCCAACATGTTACCCATCAGACAGACCTTGACATGTTGCACTGTGCATGGTGCAGTGGAACTGGGCTTGGCCTTGGTCTGCTGCAGGCAGATGCCGCTGCCCCCTCCACCACCAAACCCCCTCCTCCTCCCCCACCATGCTGACAAGCCCATGTGCTGTTGGTGACAGTGGTGCACAGTTCCAGGCCAGCCAACATTTGGGTAGGCTGATGCCTAGGGTGAAGGGTCCGGGGTGGGGAGGCATACATGGACATACACGCATCATCCCCATCACAGCCTGCCAATGTTCTGTCCCTTCCACTTGGAGGAGAGATGGCTAAGGGGTGTCAGGTTAGAGCACTAGAGACTATTGGCTAGAATGGACAGGGTAAATGTAGGTTGATTGTTAATGCCATTGGAATGTGGACAAGCTAGGGGACATGCAATGAGGCCATTGTGGACTACTGGGTGTAAATATGTTTCAGATGGCATGTGGTCAAACCCTGCAATGCCTTACCAGGGGATGTAGTGGTAAAGGCTGTTCATTTAGTTGGGTTTAAAAACAGTTTGGGACGTTTCCTGGGGAAGGTCCATATACCCTTGTTAGAGAGGTCCCCAGATATGCACTGCTTGCCCCATTACAGGCATAGTGGTTCATGTGTGTCTTTTGAGGTTCCTGCTGGGTACGTATACCCTAGATGGGACACTGTGGAACACAGAATACTGGGCATGTTGGACCTTAGTCAGATGCTTTCGTGCATATTTTCAATTTCTGTATTCCTATGTGCTACCTAGGCGACTGCCTAGTCTTCCCTGTGCCCCAGATGCCCCCACTGCAGGACCCACCTGTACCATCCTTTGCCGCATTTGCACCATCACCATTGTACCCTTTCCTACTTGGACACTATGCTGTTGCTGCAAATAGAGCACTACTATCACTCTTCTTGGGCTCACTTGTTTTTGCAGCACATTGCAAAAGTTTAAATAGGCTCTCTCTCCTCAAACTGCAACCATACTGACAGGTTTTGATATGTGGTAAAGTTCCTGGTGTTAAGGTGCCGGCAGTAATGTGCCAGGGCCTTGTTCCCACCCACTCCCTGCTCATTGACCCCCTACTCTCCGCCCTCTCTCCACCCACTGAGATATTTACCGCTGCCGGTAAGTTACCGCACGTTAACGTTACCTAATGTAACGTTAGCATGCTTTAACGTTACAGATGCTACATTACCGCTGTTTAGTAAACATATAGCTAAGAGTCCCTCCAACAGGGAGCCATGTTTCATTAAGCACTGCATAAGGGAAATGACAAAGTGGCACTAGCAAATAGGGCTACCGTGTATGTTTGTTCACATTGATTACTCTATAGGAAAAAAGGAGCACAGCATGGTCAAGTAAAATGGCCGCCCAGTTTCAAAAGTCGGTCACCACAACTCTATATAAATAAATGCAAATGCCAGTATCATTATGCAAAAAATTCATAGAGGAGATGAAATTCATAATAAGGAAGAGAAAATCATATCTGTCTCTACCACTTCAATATTAATGCCAAAAGGGGTCACAGCATAAAGCATGTTAAGTTTCCTAGGAGATGAGAGGTCTGAGACAATGTACTGATTTTACTGAAAATTTTAAATTAGGTTTATTGGGATTTCATAGCATGGTAGAAAAGGCTGATTAAATAAAATGTCAATACCAAAGGAGAGAAATTCCAAAAGCTTGACAGCTTGTACTCCCTCTTTCTGTCTTGCTCTGCATTTAATTGCTGTGCTAAAGACTGTCAACTTACAAAAGCTTTTATAGTTGTCTTAGTGCTATTTTGTGCGCTGCATTACTGTTCAGCATATGGCAAATGCGTCAGGGAAAGTGAGCTTGGTCTCAGAGTTTTATTGCTAGCTCAGCTTGCCATTTAAGTAATAGACCTCAGAGACAGAGACATAGATGGATAATAAATGTAGTAGTGCATCCTTAGAACTTAGGGAACATTTTGTAGTATCAGACTGTGAAATCTGGTTTTGTTTTGCTTTAAACGTCTGCCAAGAAAAGAAGCTGAAGTTTGGTCTCCTTAGTTCTTTTTTATTTTAATATGAATGTTGTGCATCAACTGTGTGGTGACAGACATAGCAGATTCCATCATTCATTAGCTAATTTCAAATGTTTTCAATCCAGAAATCTACAGTGTTCACCATATCACCCAGAATGCAATATTGCCACCTATGTTATACATCAGAGTCCTTTTAGCATTTTCTAGAAAATATCCCGTCAAAATAGAGCAACAGATTGTGAATGTTAAGCTAAAAAAGTATAATAATAAAAGAGAGAAATATCATATACAAATGTTAAAAAAACCCATACTTGCTCTGTGCTGTTTGTAAATTGCCTTAAGGATACCAGATGTCCCTGAATTTTGGGGCTTGGCCCCGATTTCCACCTGTTTGGCAGCCTCCTCTTCCCAATTCCATTAATAGGGAAAGAAGGGGGGTAGAAACAAAATTTTATTTTCAATATAGGGTTATGCTAATATTACCGACGCCATATAAGGAAGTGGGCAGGTAGATGGCATTCCAGCGTAAAAGGAGCAATGGCCTGTTTAATGTGCGGTAAAGGGTGCCTTGGCCATTTAGCACACGTTAACAGAACATTGCACATTAAGGCTGACAAACAGGGCATGTTAAGGCTGACAAGGCGCCTTAAGGGCTCTAAGGCGCCCTACGTTAAGGCGCCTTAAGTTAAGGTTAAGGTACCTAAGGGCATTAAGGTGCTTTAACCTAAGGCGCCTTAAGTTAGAGTGCTTTAAAGCTTTTAGGGTGCCTTGACTTAAGGCACCTTAGGTTAAGGCACCTTAAAGCCCTTAGGGCACCTTAACATAAGGCACTTTAGGTTAAGGTGCCCTAAGGACATTAAAGTGCCTTAAGTTAAGGTGCCCTAAGGGCAGTAGGGTGCTTCTAGTTGACAAGCATGAACTGTAAGCCATAAAAACAGCTGTAACCCTAATACTGGATAGAGCACCATGGAAAGGCAATGAACAAGTGATAGAAGGAAGGGGAGGTGGGAGCTGATGGACCTGTCATATCTGCGACATCCTATGTGGCAGCCGGTAAAGCAGACAAACATGTTGGAGGCAGCTGTACTGATGCACAGGGTGTTGGCAATGCAAAGTGCTGCAATGACAAATGGGTGGCAGAGGATGGGAATATGTGTCCCCCAGTGGAGGCAGAGGTGGCAAGGTATTTGCAATGATAGGAGGAAAGAGGAGTAGTAGTGCCATGTAAGCACGAAGAGTGCAGTGCAGAAAAGGGTACCAGTACAGGACATGGGGTAACAGCCTGCACATGAAGACAGGACGCTACACAGCTGACAGACACAGATGTATGGACTGAAGGATAGTTGACAACTGCGGTTAGGTGTTATGGGTTGGCAGCACAGATCTGCAGAAATGTGACTGTTACAGGCATGGAAATTATTTGAGTAGGATAGGCATAAAAAAAGAAAACAAAGAGGAATTTAATCCATGACCCCTGCCTAGAAAGTCATTGTACTAAGCAGTAGGCTACACTTCTATGGTTAGTGCCACCACAATGGCTGGCTACAGAAAGACTGCAGGTCACCACACAAAATGTCTGCTGTGTGCCAGGATAGCGTAACCCCACCAGTGCCCATGATGCAATGCACATGCAGAACAGCAGTCTACAGCTGATCACCAAATGGAGAATGCACCTCTCCAGTACCTCAGCTTGTTAAGAAGAACTGACAGTGTGTGATACTGGCACAGAGCAGCTACAGACCATGCCAGTGTGTAGGTTCTGTGTTCACCCTGAGGGTGAGGATGAGCAGACAAGCACCAGGTCCACAGTACCTGTGGTGCTAGAGATAGGCTCTGCAGCAGATCCCCATCACTACCAGTGTGTGACACGTGTTCCCTGCAGTAGAACCAAAAACAATCATATGTCCATCTGTATTCCCCAGTCACATCTAGCCCTGGTGTATTAGGACCCACCCAGAATAGTGCATACCCAGTGTTACAGTGTGGCTGCCATGGCCACCTGTTATCGGGGCAGAGGGTTGTGTAGACTCGCATGAGGTTGTGATAAGGAAGCATATCATAGTTCAGGAAGAAATAATACAAGAGGTGAATTGGCTCTGAAGAAGCAACCTGTGCTGGCTGGTAAAAGCACTAAAACTGGGTGTTTACCTAAAAGACTACCAGACCCAGAATGCATTGGCTTACAGAAGGCCTCTAGGAGAGCTGAAGTAGGGAAACGTGTGCCTAATCAGAGAAGCAATGATGTAATCCCTAATCACACATCTCCTAGGGCAGGGCTTAATTCAGAACACCTGGAGTGTGCTAGGGTGGAGCAGCCATCTAGGCACTTTAAAGCTAGAAGAAATTCTTCAGACAGACAGCAAGGAGAGCAAAGACAGCAAGGACAGCAATGGGAGCTGGAGGAGAGACTAATCGTGAACAGAAGGAAGAACAGCAAGACATCCAGAAGGTCTAAGAAAGGAGCCCAAGGCAGTACGTATGCTGGGAGATTTTCCTGGGGCAAGCATTCTTCATTGGACTGGAAGAAGCCAGAGGCTTGGAGATATACAGCCAGGAACCCTCGGACAGCATCTGTAAAGGAGACGGCAGCATCTACAGAAAGAAGGAGCTCTAATACCTATTTAAGGAGGTATGGGAAAAGAGACCTGAAGTCCAGAGATTCTGACTGGAGAGCTGGGCACAGAAGCTGTGCTACCTACTGGCCAAAATACCCAGAGAGGAAACCTAATGACAACGTGATCTCAGGTAAGAACTCTGAACTGTTCCCTAGCTTTGCACAAGGAAGACAGCAGGGAAATAGTTTCTATCCTGGTAGAGATCAGTTAGAGAAATCCTCTGAGCCAGTGTATGGAAGTGATCCTATGATATTTCAAGAGCAAGGGGAAATATTAGATGAGGAAATTGAATGTATGGATTGTTCTCTTTCTAAACTGCTGTTCTAAAGTAATCCTCAGATAAGGATCAAACACCAAAAGAAACTGTACTGATTTTTAGCTTCCCAGAAAAGTTTCTTTGAGAGAAAGCTTTGGGGAAAGTTGGAGCCACGTGGAGAGTGGACCAGCAATGGTTTGCAGCTGGTTAAGCACCTGTGATTAGAGCAAGGCACAAGTGCACGTGGGACTTTGGAAAAAAGCTTCTTCTCTGTGTGAAAGGAAGAAAGCTGTTTTTTTGATAAAGAGAATTTTCCGTTTGGGTTTATTTTTCATTCCAGCACTGCTAAGAAAGTTTATTAGCAGGGGCTAGAAGAAAGACCTTTTCTGTTCCATCAAGGTCTTTACTAAGTTGTTGCATAAGTAATTCAGTTGCCTTATTTGTTTTGTTTCTGGAATAAAACTCCTGAAGAAATTATCCTGTTGATGTTACCAAGCATATTTGTGCGAGGGAATAACACCTCATAAATAAAATCTGTTTTCTGCTTTACACTCGAGCAACTATAATTCTTTATTCTTGTTAAACGGCTAGTTTTGTGTGATTGAACTACAAGACCCACAATCCTTTGCAAGTCAAGTAAATTCATGTCCTTGCCAAGATTGTGGAACTTTCACAACAAGCACCACCGTTTACATCTTTCGGATTGATTTTACACAAAGGATTTCCAGGATTTATAAGGATTACAACTGAAAAGTGAAAGAAAAAGTTCAAGTCAAAAGCTGGAGAGTGCATTTTTCCCTTAACAACGCCTTGGAGGAAAAAAACGAAGCTGTTCCAGGAGCTGTTCCAAGGAGGAAAAGACCCTGTGTGAGCCTGATTCATCACTGGCATAAGGTAATAAGTACCTGGGCATGACTAGTGGTGGATAGGAGTAAGACACAGGGGTAATTTGAGAAAAAAAAATATAGGAGAAAAACACCTGTTTGTAAGGTGCTGCTCTGTGTTTTTTTTTTCTCTTTTGTTTCTTGCAGGTATATACAGAGATGGATCCTAGGGAACTGGCCAGCTGGATGGCAGCTCAATTTGCCAAGCAACGAGAGGTCGTGCAGCAGGCTCAGGACTCTGCAATCAAAGCCCTGAGGGAGCAGCAGAAGCCAGTGCTTGACCTTGTTTATGTTTATGTTTATTTATTTCCTTGACCACCCTTCAGTAATAAGCAGAGCGGTTTACAATAAAATCTTCAATACAGCATGGCACCAGGCCAGAAAACGGAAAAGGAAATTACAATTCAATAAAGGATAGAAGGAAGAGAGCGAGAAAAGGTCAGCCAACGCAGGGAAGAGGTTAAGGCTAGGAGGGAGGAGGGTCAAAAGCAAGGGAAAAGAGGTGGGTCTTCAGAGCATGTTTAAAGGTGGGGTGATGGGGCTACAGGCGGAGAACGGAGGGAAGGGACTTCCAGAGAGCAGGACCTATGAAAAAAAAAGGCTGAGGAGTGGGTGGATTGAAGGTGAGCATGTGAGGGGGGAGGCAGTGAGAGGTGGTTGAGATGGAAGGAACGGGGGTGTGCCTAGGGGTATGAAAATGAATTAGGTCGGCCAAATTTTGTGGGGTAGTGGTATGAAGCACCTTATGAACAAGTGTGAGAAGTTTGAATTTATTTATTTATTTAAATTCTCTTATATACCACGCTATTCTGCATCAGTGCGGTTTACATTGAACAAACTGAAATTACATTAAACAGGGCATTATAACTTGGAGATAACTATTTTATAGGGAACATGGGCTATGGAGGGTTAAGTGGCTTGCCCAAGACCACAAGGAGCACCTGTGGGACTAGAAACCCCAGTCCTTCCGGCCCAAGGTTGCTGTCCTCTAGTGGGATTTGAACCCCCAACCTTCCGGCCTGAAGTACCTTGCCCCAACCACTAGGCCACTCCACTCCACTTTGGATACGAAAGGATATGGGAAGCCAGTGAAGATGGAAAAGAAGGGGAGTGATGTGGTCTCTAGGGGAGGAGTAAGACACAAGTCGGGCGGCGGTGTTTTGGATTCTCTGAAGTCGTGTCAGTTGCAGTTTAGAGATGCCGGAGAGAATGGAATTAGAAAAGTCGACACGGGAGATGACAAGAGCCAGTAACAAGGTGGCAAGAGTGGAGGGAGAGAGGAAGGGGCGAATAGCACGGATTTGACGGAGGTAGAAAAAGGAGGTCTTGGAGATATGGGAAACATGGGCAGAGAAAGAAAGATTTGAATCAAAAAGCACCCCGAGGTAACGAAAGGTGGAAACCAGTGAGATGGGTGTACCGGGGAAAGAAGGGGCAAGGGAAGGGGGTTGGTGACCGTGTGGAAACCAAATAGCCGTAGTTTTTGAGAGGTTGAGGTGTAGACAGTTTTGAGTCATTCAGTCAGAGACAGCAGCCAGGCAGGAGTTGAGCGGGGCAAGGTCTGGGCAAACAGGGGAGGTGTGGTAAAGAAGAAGAATATTGTCTGCGTAATAGAAAGCTGAAATTCCAAATTGTTGTATTAGTAATGTGAGAGGGGTTAAGAAAAGATTAAAGAGGAGAGGGGCCAGTACAGAACCTTGGGGAACCCCACAGGATAGGGGCAATGAGTCAGAGGAGGGGCCGGATGGGGAGGATGAAAGAACAGCGCCAGATCGGGAGAAAAGAAAGGAGTGGAACCACCAAAAGACAGTGCTGCAGAGGCCATAATTGCACTTCACACCCAAGGTGGTGCAAGACCGGCAGTAACACCTGGTATTCCACATGTGGACAATGTGGGACTCAGTCAGGGAATTGGGGCATTTAGTTTTGGGAAACTCACACCAGAAGATAATGTTGATGATTTCCTTGAATCTTTTGAGAGAGTGGCACAAGCATTAGCATGGCCAGAGACCCAGTGGGCAGTAAGGCTGGCAGCCTCATTAACTGGGGAGGCGCTTGCCGCCTATAGGGCAATGCCAGCAGCTCAAGCTTTAAATTACAGAGATGTAAAATCTGCTATAAGAGATCGCCTAGGGTTGTCTGTTTCAGAATATAGGCGAATGTTTAGAGCTATTGCATTAAGAGTGGGTGAAACACCCAGGGCTCTGAGTCAGAGAATCAAAGGATTGGCTATAAAATGGTTGGAGCCTGAGGGAAAGAATATGGAAATGTTATTGGACATTATTATGCTTGAACAATTCATGTCTACTGTGCCAAAAGACTTGCACACTTTCCTTATACAGCAAAATTGCAAGAACCTGGGAGAGGCAACCATGTTAGCAGAGCGATTCTTGGAAGCCACGCAGGCTTGCCATAGAATGGGTGGCCCTCTGAAAGTTGGTGCTGAGGCAAGCTGTGCTGTATCAGAAAAGAAAATGGTTAAAAATGTTGTTTTTGAGAATAATAGTACTGTACCTACCCAGATTATAAAGTGGAGTAAGAAGAAATGTTACAAATGTGGAAAATGGGGACATTTGGAAAAGGAATGCCAGATTTACACTAGCTTGATAGGTGTTGATTTAAAACAGCCTAAAGAAGGGTTTCTTTTGGTGGTTGATGTGCAGGGAATTACCACGAATGCTCTGTTAGACTCTGGGGCAGACCAGAGTATGCTGTCAAAGAGGCTTTGGAAGCGGATAGAGGCCCAAGAAGGATTTGAGCCTAGAACCCCTGAAAGCAAGGTTTACATTAGATGCATTCATGGTGCTGCTTCATCGTATCCCACGTACAAGCTAATGGTTAAGGGCTTGGGGGTACAAGAGGAAATTCCTTTAGCAGTGGTACCTAGGCTTCCATTTGATTTAGTTCTAGGAAGAGACTGGCCAAAATTTAAGCAGGGGCTGGTGAAAGGACTAGGGAAGAAGGAGGGAGATGGAATGATGGTAATAGCTCCTGGGCCTTTGCTTGAAAGTCCTCAGACCCCAGTTAAAAAGATGGTTAAACTTCCAGAAGACAAAACTACTAAGAAGCAGATTTTCACCTTGAAATACCGTAGGGTCACAGAGAAGGCCCAAGCTCCTAAGCGGGCAACCCCTCAAGCTGCTGGGTTTGACCTTTGCAGTGTGGAAGATGTGACTATACCTGGCCAAGGGAAAGCCCTGGTTGACACTGGACTCCAAGTTGAAATACCCATTGGGTGCTATGGGCGAGTAGCCCCGAGATCAGGATTAGCCCTGAAGTATTTCATTGACGTGGGAGCTGGAGTGATTGATCCTGATTACAGGGGCAATGTAAAAGTTCTGTTATTTAATTTTGGACAGAAGGATTACCATGTAAGGACGGGAGATCGAATCGCTCAATTGATATGTGAAAGACTGGGTTTTCCACCTGTGGAGGAAGTCACAACTTTGTCCAATTCTGAGCGTGGAACCAAGGGCTTTGGTTCAACTGAAGACAAGGGGGTAAAGAGCCTAGCTGCCACCTGTGACCGTGGAAGAGAGATGCATGAAGAGGAGAATTTGGGACCCCAAATATCTGACTGTAAGGAGAGCTCAGAACCCCAATTAGGTGAGGACCTGTCAGTAGTACAGCAAGAAGAACTAAGGAAATTACTAAAAGAATTCCCAGATGTTTTGACTCCTATACCTGGAGAGACACATTTGGTTGCACATGAGATTATAACTCCACCTGGGAAGTTAATTCGACAAAGGCCATACTGCTTGCCTGAAGCAAAGAGACAGGAAGTAGTGGCACAAGTTCAGGAAATGTTAGACATGGGGAGTCGAAGAGTCCCTGGAATAGCCCCATAGTCTTGGTGCCAAAGCCTGATGGCTCTTTAAGATTCTGTATTGATTTCCGGCAGATAAATGCAATATCAGTTTTTGATGCATATCCAATGCCAAGAATTGAAGAGCTATTGGACCAGCTTGGACAAGCCCAATATTTAACCACCCTTGATATGACGAAAGGCTATTGGCAAATCCCTCTAACTAGGGAGTCGAAGCCGAAGACTGCTTTCAGCACCCCCGTTGGACTTTGTCAATTCAAAAGGATGCCTTTCGGACTGCATGGAGCAGCAGCTACTTGCCAAAGGTTAGTGGACCAGGTACTTTGACCCCATCAAAATTATGCCTTTGCCTATATGGATGATGTCATAATCCATAGCAATACTTGGGCGGAACATCTAAAGAGAATCAGAGCGGTCTTATGCTCCATGAAGCAAGCGGGAATCACTTTGAATCCAAAGAAGCGTGTCTTTGCTAAGAGAGAGGTAAAATACCTAGGCCACTTGGTGGGAAGAGGGAAAATTAAACCCCTAATGAGCAAGGTGGATAGTATCAGGAATTTTCCTCCCCCAACCACCAAGAAACAGCTGAGGAGTTTCTTGGGGCTTATCGGTTACTACCGCAGATTTATACCACAGTTTGCAGAGGAAAGTGCAATATTTACTGATATGCTACGGATGAATTTCCCAAATTAGCTGAAATGGACTCCCGAAGCTGAAAAAGCATTTTCAGTGCTGTTAGGAAAGTTGTGTACAGGACCAGTACTGAAAGGGGTGGATTTCAGAAAACCCTTCTTAGTTCAAACAGATGCCTTGGATGTAGGGCTGGGTGCTGTGTTATCCCAATGTCATGAAGGGAAGGAGCATCCTGTGATGTACCTGAGCAGGAAATTGTCACCGGCCGAACAGAAGTATTCAACAATAGAGAAGGAATGCCTAGCCATAAAGTGGTCAGTGGAGGCATTAAGGTTTTATCTCACGGGGAGGAAGTTCCTATTGGTTACAGACCATGCCCCACTAAAGTGGTTACAACAGATGAAGAACCACAATGCCAGGTTGACACGCTGGTGCATGGCCTTACAGGCATTTGATTTTCAAGTGGAACATCGTGCTGGAAAATTACACAAAAATGCGGATGTCCTTTCGCGTATTACGGACTGTAAAGAAGAGGTTTCACAATTGGCACCAATCCGTAATAACTTAAGCAGGGGGGTATGTGATAAGGAAGCTTATCATAGTTCAGGTAAAAGCACTAAAACAGGGTGTACATATTATCATTGATTATTTTCACCTTCACTCTTTTGTATTTTGTTTGTTTATAGAAATCCAATTAAATAAATAAATAAATAAAAGACTACCAGACCCAGAATGCACTGGTTTACAGAAGTCCTCTAGGAGAGCTGAAGTAGGGAAACGTGTACCTAATCAGAGAAGCAATGATGTAATCCCTAATCACACATCTCCTAGGGCAGGGCTTAATTCAGAACACCTGGAGTGTGCTAGGGTGGAGCAGCCATCTAGGCACTTTAAAGCTAGAAGAAATTCTTCAGACAGACAGCAAGGAGAGCAAAGACAGCAAGGACAGCAACGGGAGCTGGAGAAGGAGAGACTGATCGTGAACAGAAGGAAGAACAGCAAGACATCCAGAAGGTCTAAGAAAGGAGCCCAAGGCAGTACGTATGCTGGGAGATATTCCTGGGGCAAGCATTCTTCATTGGACTGGAAGAAGCCAGAGGCTTGGAGATATACAGCCAGGAACCCTCGGACAGCACCTGTAAAGGAGACGGCAGCATCTACAGAAAGAAGGAGCTCTAATACCTATTTAAGGAGGTATGGAAAAAAGAGACCTGAAGTCCAGAGATTCTGACTGGAGAGCTGGGCACAGAAGCTGTGCTACCTACTGGCCAAAATACCCAGAGAGGAAACCTAATGACAACGTGATCTCAGGTATGAACCCTGAACTGTTCCCTAGCTTTGCACAAGGAAGACAGCAGGGAAATAGTTTCTATCCTGGTAGAGATCAGTTAGAGAAATCCTCTGAGCCAGTGTATGGAAGTGATCCTATGATATTTCAAGAGCAAGGGGAAATATCAGATGAGGAAGTTGAATGTATGGATTGTTCTCTTTCTAAACTGCTGTTCTAAAATAATCCTCAGATGAGGATCAAACACCAAAAGGAACTGTACTGATTTTTAGCTTCCCAGAAAAGTTTCTTTGAGAGGAAGCTTTGGGGAAAGTTGGAGCCACGTGGAGAGTGGACCAGCAATGGTTTGCAGCTGGTTAAGCACCTGTGATTAGAGCAAGGCACAAGTGCACATCGGACTTTGGAAAAAAGCTTCTTCTCTGTGTGAAAGGAAGAAAGCTGTTTTTTTTTTTGATAAAGAGAATTTTCCTTTTGGGTTTATTTTTCATTCCAGCACTGCTAAGAAAGACTGCAGGGGCTAGAAGAAAGACCTTTTCTGTTCCATCAAGGTCTTTATTAAGTTGTTGCATAAGTAATTCAGTTGCCTTATTTGTTTTGTTTCTGGAATAAAACTGAAGAAATTATCCTGTTGATGTTACCAAGCATATCTGTGCGAGGGAATAACACCCTATAAATAGAATCTGTTTTCTGCTTTACACTCGAGCAACTACAATTCTTTATTCTTGTTAAACGGCTAGTTTTGTTTGATTGAACTACAAGACCCACAATCCTTTGCAAGTCAAGTAAATTCATGTCCTTGCCAAGATTGTGGAATTTTCACAACAAGCACCCCCATTTACAAGGTTTATGTAGACCTGCTCTCTCCTCGTCTAAGTGGTGTACAGTATATGCCCCAAAAGACCCACAATCAAGCTTTTTGTAATTGAGACAGTGGAGGGAAATGTGGCTCAGCCATGAAGAATGGCTGTGGGACCAGCAACTCCAGTCCTGCTGGCAAAAAGCTGCCTCCCCCCCCCCCAGGATGTGTACCTGTTACCAGGGAACAGGCAGACAAGAAGGAATGCTGGGAGTAGGCCTGGAAAACCTCAGCAGGCCCGCCCCCACCAGGGTCTGACATGCACCAGCAGAAGGCACAGTCAGACTGCACCTGCTGCACCTCAGAAAGTGTTCAAGCCATGCACATACTAACTGCAGACAGTCCACTAACCAGTCCATACTGCATGTTCACATAAGAACAATGTGTACCCAGAGTTGGGATATACAAAACAGACACCAAGCAAGTATCTCAGTGATCGGGCCCCAGAAAAGAGAGCACACAGATATCACTAAAGACAAAAACTATGCAGCACTATGTAGGAACATAGCCATGTCATGGTCACTGCTCAGTCAGAGTGAGAGTGTCTTCCCAGCATGACATGCAGTAACCACCCTGTCCATGCAGGTGGTGGTCAGTCACTACAATGTCCCAGCCATTGCCCTACCCCCTATGCAGATGTATCCTGCCAAATCTGCCCTGCCCAGGCCATACCCACAATACCTTGCTCCTCAGTATATCACTAGATATAGACATTATATAGCACTATGTGGATACATAGCCATGCCATGGTCACTGCTCTGTCAGAGTGAGAGTGTCCTCCCACCGTGACATGCTGTGGCCACCCGGTCCATACAGGTGGTGGTCGGCACTACAATGTCCCAGCCATTGCCCTACCCCTGATGCGAACGCATCCTGCCCAATCTGTCCTTTTCAGGCCATACCCACAATACTTTGCTCCTCATTATGCACATATGCAGGCTAACACTGGGCACAGTGTAAGCACTGTGGGCCCAGTGAGGAGTAGGAAGCCACAAAATAATGGATAGACATACACACACACACACTCCTATTGCAGCATTGTGCAATGATTGGGGTGGTTGTCAACCCTGCCCGCCATACTGGTCCAGATCACAGTGCAGGCATTGCTAAAGTGTTCAGGAACTAGTAGTAGTGCTTTGGTGATAACTGCCGCTCAGTGCTGGAGCCAACAGCCTGACTCTCCATGAAGCTTTAGATTGTTGAGCCTGTGTGTGTGTGTGTTTGTACCCCTGTTGGCCGATGCTTTGGGGATTGCACATGTTGATGTTGGGTAAAATGTAGGGACATGCTCTGCAAGATCCACAGCTGGGACCTGAACCTGTGTCCTTCTGCTCCAAGACACACTGGCTATGTGTACTGCACCACACTGTTGCCATTAAATCATAGCAATCCCTGGGACTGCCTTTGATTTTCATCAGACAGACCTTGTCTGTTGCACTGAACACCATGCACTGGAACAGGGATGACCATTGTAGGCAGGTGCCACTGCCTCCTCCACCACCAACACCCCCCCCCCCCACCACCATGCTGACATGCCCATATGTTGTTGGTGCTGGTGGTGTGCAGTCCCAGGCCATTCAATGTGCGTGTAGGTGGGTGCCTAGGGTGTGGGGTCTGGGGTAGGGAGGCATACATAGACATCCATACATCCCCCCCATCACTTCCTGCCAATGTTATGTCCACATATTGCAATCTCATCTATCATGGCCTTCCCAAAAACATCATACACCCCATCCAAATGGCACAGAACACAATAGCTCATCTCATCACAAATAACCCTAGACGATCACACATAATGCCAATCCTCCATGATCTCCACTGTCTTCCCATTCAGTCGAGAGTTAAATTCAAAGTAATCACCCTCATACATAAAATCATTTCCAATGAGTCAGCTCCATGCCTCTCCTCTCCCCTATCCAATTCCAACAACAATAAAACACACCACACTATCACTAAAAAACTTCTAACTATCCCAACTACTAAGAGAAAATACAATCAAACTACCTGTAATCGTGCATTCTCCCTTTATGCCCCCTCTTTATGGAATGCCCTATCAGGTGAACTATGGAACTGCTCCGATCATACCGAGTTCCGGAAGAAGGTAAAAACACATCTCTTCCAAGAACATTTTTCCCTACCACCATAGCCCTCCCTCTACACCCTTTCCCTCCCACTCAACCCTCCCTCTAATACCTTAACCAATTCATTTTCCTATGACCTCTCCCTAACCTCTCCTTTAAATAAGCTTGCAAATAGTTCTTGTCCATGAAGACTCCTCATGTACAAAAGTTACTTATATTAACCATATATACTCTTATTATGTAGTTTGGTTCTATGTAATCATTTTAAATATACTGTCATGTTATATTCTCTGTAAACCATCTTGAATTGAAGAAAGATGGTATATAAAAACTGTTAAATAAATAAAATAAAATAAATGTCCCTTCCACATGGGGGAGAGATGGCTTGGGGGTGTCAGGGTAGTGATCTAGCAACTACTGGCAAGGGTGGACCTGGTAAAAGTAGGTAGATTGTGTTATGCCAGAAGACAGTGGAAAGACTAGGGCATGCAATGTGGGTACAGTGTACCCACTTTGGATTACTGGGTGTATACATGTCACACCCTGCACTGCCTTACCAGGGGCTGTAGTAAAGGGTGTTTGTTTAGCTGGGTTTACAGACAATTTGGGACACATCCTGGAGAAGGTCCATAGACCCTTGTTAGAGTGGTCCCCAGATGTGCACTGCTTGCCCCATTACAGGCATTGTGGTTCCTGTGTAACATTTGGGATTTCTGCTGGGTACGTGTCCCCTGGATGGGACATTGTGGAACACAGACTACTGGGCATGTTTGACCTTGGTCAGATGCTGTCTTGCTGATGTCCAGTTTCTGTGTTCCTATGTGCCACCTAGGCGACAACCTAGTCTACCCTGTGCCCCAGCTGCCCCCACTGCATGTCCCGCCTCAGTCCCCTTTGCCCCATTTGCACCATCACCATAGTGCCTTTTCATACTTGGGTACTATGCTGTTGCTGCAAATGGGGCACTACTATCACTGTTTTTGGGCTCACTTGTTTTTGCAGCACATTGCAAATGTGCATTTACTGACAGGTTTTCACTAGCTGTAAAGTCCTGGTGTTAATGTTCCAGCGTTAGGGTAGCAGAGGCTTCTCCCCGCCCACTACCCGCCCATAGACCCCTTCTCTCCACCCTCTGGGACATTTACTGCTGCCGGTAACGTTACTGCGCGTTAATGTTACCAGTGCTACATTACCGTGGTTTAGTAAACAAACCCCTTAGTGATTAAATATGTCCATTTTTAGATTTTACATTCAATGTCTTTAAATTTTGCACAGTATGGGAAAATGCAGCAATGTTTCCATTTCTCTGTCAACTTGTCTGCTTGGAAGGGTTATTGTTGCTGTCAGGGGATGAATGGATGGGGAGGGGGGTCAGGGATCCTCTTCCCTCCTCTACACCTTGTTGCTCAGACCTGGAATTAAAGGGGTATGTTTACTAAACCATCTTAGGGGTATGTTTACTAAACCATCTTAATGTTACTGACGTTAGTTACAGTCTTACTGTGACAAATGTCATATAAGGTAGTGGGCGTTCTGGTCTTAAGGTAGCATTTCGGGTTATCATGCGATAAAGTCCGTTATTGCCCAATAGAGGGAGCCATGGCACGTTAACGCGCATTAGCCTTAATTAGGCACGCTGACCTACACACACAGCAATAGAGGTATAGCACAATGGTTAATACATTGACTGGTGAAGTTGAGGTCATGAGTTCAAACCTCCAGTGGGCTTAGTGAGTAAGGCTGTCTGAGGCATTACCCTTTACTTTAAATCAGTGCTGTGTGGGGCATTTTCTTTTTTAATTTAAATAAGTGCTGCCAGCAAACACACCCTCACAGTGCCATAACCTAAGGTGCCTCATAAGGCGCCCTATAAGGCACTCCAGAGGGCAGATTATAAAGTGTACTATCCGCCAAGGCACCTTATAATGTTCCCTATAGGACGCATTATAAGGCGCCTTAAGGTTACATCACTGTAAGGGCATTTTTGCTGGCAGCACTAATTTAAATTAAAAAAGGAAATGCTTCAGACAGCCCTATCAAATAACACCACTGTGGGACCAAACCCATGACCTTTGCTTCCACAGTCAGTGAAGTAACCAGTAGGCTACATCTCTATAGCTGCTAACAAACCCCTGGCTGGCTACAGAAGGACTGCAGGTCACCACCCAAACTGCTGTGGTTACCAGGATAGGGTTAACCCACCCATACCCATGATGCACTGCACATGCAGATCAGCAGTCTACAGACGATCACAAGATGGGGTATGCATCCCCACAGCACCTCGGCCTGGTAGGGGGAACTGACCGTGTGTGTTACTGGCACAGAGTAGCTACAGACCGTCACATTGTGTGGTTACTGTGCTCACCCTGAGGGCGAGGTGGGGTGCCCAGAACCAGGTCCACAGCACCTGGCTTAGCTGAGATAGGCTATACTGCAGGTTGCTATTAGTACCAGTGTGTGATAGGTAGTCCTTGCAGATACACTTAGGATACATCTGTGTCCATCTGTATTTCCCAGTCACATTTAGCTTTTGTGGACTATGATGCACCCAGAATAGTGCATATCCTGTGTGGGTGGCATGGTCACATGATTTAAGTGAAGGGGGGTGCTTGGACTCATATGTGGATTATGTAGCACCACCCAACCTGCCATCTGGGGCTTAGGGCGGGGGACAGGATCTCAGGTCATTTTATCTGTTGCTTTGCTTTTTTTCGGTCGCTGCATATGTATCACTATTATCACGTTTTTGGGTTTCTCTGCCTTTGCTGTACATTGCTGACTGAAATGGTTTCTCTGACCTGCAAATGTGCCTAGCGCCAGGTTTTCACTGGTGCTAATTTTCTGAGCTTCATTTCATGGCGTTAGTGTGCAAGGAGCCACTCCACGTCCACTCTCCACCCATTGACCCCTTCTCTCTGCCCTTGGGGAGCGTTCCTCCGCCCTCTGGCGGGCCTTGCTCCACCCTTGGCGCACCTTACTGCCGCAGCAGACATCGCGCGATACGTGATGTTCTCACATGGTAATGCACCGTTATCGCGCAATAACGTCACATATCACGTGATAACATCGCAGCTGCGATGTTAGTGCCGTTTAGTAAACATACCCCAAAGTGTCCTTTCCTCCATCTCCCCACCCCTAACCCCATCACACTTTGAAAAGTGTCCTACAGAGTTGCCAAGTTATTCAGTTCCAGGAGTGAAATTTGAAACCAGTCCTGGATTTCTGACAATCTCATCCTGGTGCATTATGGGAACTGTGGCACTGAATTCAATAAGTAAAATCAAGAACTACAAATTCTACACTGCATTGCAATACAAATTTGAAACCAGAACTGGCAAAAAATCTCACTCCTGACCTGGGTAACTTGGCAACTCTGGTCCCAGATCAGCCTGCAAAAAAATCTGGTATCCTTATATTTGCCTCTTCCCCCTTTTATGTTCTGCTTTTCTAAAGTCATGCATGCAGTATCCCCCTATACAGAATGGAAGGGAGGATTGGCAAAAGAACCTGGCAGTCAAACCCATTTCCATGAGCACGTACTGGACATGCAAGTCCATCATACCACCATGCTCATTTTTGGCACAATGCATGAGGGAGGAAAAATATTCAAAATGAGGCAGATAGTTGAACCTTTTCTGGGTGCATTTTAAAAGATTTGCTGAGTGGTTAAAAAACACTGGGCAATTTTAATGATCCTTTGCAGCCACTATACTTGATTAGGTTGGGAATGAAGATTATTCTAAATTGCTTTAAATCAGTTGGTTCTTGAACTGCTTACTAGAAGTTTACTCCTCTGGAGAATAAATGCATCTAATTCCTGAAGTTAAGCAGCTAGGTTCTTTACATAAAGGTGCCCTCGCTCCCACCTTACATTTATATAAATGTCCCCTCCTATCTAAAAAGTTAAAGACCTCTAACATCTCACCACCCTTTTCTGCCCAATATCAAACTCAATGTCCTTCTGATAACCTTATGATTCCCTTCCCAGCCATTTTATAACAAACCATGAAATGTACCTGATAGCCCCAGACCTACTTTTCAGTATCTGATGCCAAACCATGAAGTTTCCATCCACGAAAAAGCCCTGACACTCCCCTATTTGTATGATGTCAATCTATGAAGTCTCCCATCAATCTGATAACCACAGAGCTCTCTGTCTTGTCCAGTGACAAACAATTAATTGCATTCACAGACTTCCCCTTGCTTTATATCAAAATCAATATGTATCTCCCTCTGAGAGCACCTATACAGAATTTTCCCCTCTCCCCATATCTCAGAAATCTATGCTCATGATTTCAGAAGGCCCCTAGTCTTCATTAGCAGAAGGGAAGGGAGATCGAGGGCAAATTAACTTTTTTTTATGTACCCTTAGGTACATGGGAAGAGTGGGAGCTCTCCTTTTGCCTCCCATGCACCCCCCCCCCACACCCCAAATGAGTGAATGAAATAGAAAATTGGATTCCTCCCTAAAGATTGCCACAGTTGATGATTGCTTTCTTACTGCCTCTTGGACCTACCCCCTTAAAGCCACACAGAGCATTCTGCATAGCTGATGCCCCTAGGCAAATGTAAAATTCAGCCCTGGCAAAGACACCTCTAGCCACAGTGTTCACAATGTTCTGAACAATACTAGCATGCTCTGCAGATAGCACAGGAAATTCTAGCACCATCTCTATTTGGCCTGTGTTAGCTGTTAACGATGATGTGCTTTTTCTGAGTTATCGCCGTGTTAACAGTTAGCGCAGCTTAGTAAACAAGCACCATAGATAAGGACATGTCATCCTTAAAGTGTACTGTATATTGGTATTTATAAGTCAAAGTGTGAACACAAAGTGAAAAAGGAGCACAACAAAATTAGAATTTTATCATTAGTATTTTTTCTTCATGTTCTATAGAACAGTCACCACAGCCTTCAACTCGCAGCCTGTTTATATCAGTTTTTCAGACTCTTTGTTCATTGTTATTTTCTCCAGCGGCACCACTGCCGTTCCTTGTGGCATCTTTGCTGCTATAAATCTGAGTAACTGCCATTTCCTAACTGCAGCAAGTATCCTCTATGGATTTCACCGTTCATAGACAGGATCAGAGCTAACTTACTTCCTTCAATACTGAACATGTCTTCTGAGTGCACATAACATTTTAAATCTAAAGTTGTTGCAGAAGCTACTTGGATGGAATTCATGCTAGTGTGTGCATTATTTAATGCATATCTTATTATTGTCAATACTGCTCATTTATTAAAAAGAGCATTGATGTGTTTGAACACTGTGCTAAGCTTCAATGCATAGCATTCTAAAGCACGCTCCTAAAAATATTTTTACTCCTGATGCTTTAACACTAGAAGCCCCAAAGTGTGTCAATTGACGCAAATGCATCTTCAAAGTTGTATACCAGCGCCACTGCTAGAAGCATGTCAGTCATGTTTCATGACTTTGTTAGCAAGGTCAAGATGTTCAAATATGTGCATCGAAAATTAATGACAGATGCACCACATAGCAGGAAAATGAATTTATACCTAGAAGCCCCAAAGTACGTCAATTGACACACTCAATTGTCTTGGATGTGTCAATTGATGTACTTTGGGGCTTCTAGGTTTAAATTTATGTTCCCACTAGGTGGTGCATCTCAATCACTGTTTACAGTTTTACTCCTACATTACAAACAATAAACACATGATGACGTCATGTAATGATGTCACATACTTAACAAATAAGTAACTTCCAATTAATTCATATCTGCATTTCATGCTAAACGCAGTCATTGTGATAATGCGTCAATTGATGTACTTTGGGGTTTCTAGGTAAAATGCCTTTTGGGGCTTCTAGTGTTAAACTAATGGCATACAAATTACTGCTGCATTAAAGTAGATACTTTCAGAGGAAAGAGCCAATACCACAGTGGAAGAAACAGCTGTTTGCAGCATCACAAGCAAATATCTCTTTGTAAATGCATAAGCAAGGATTGTCTCGTACACTAACGGGAAGGAAGAAAAAAATAAAATACAGGCTGAACGTCTGACTCCATTCCTGCTCCCCTCTGCCCGGACCCTTGCCAGCTTCTCTGATCTCTAACTCCCACCCCCTGACTAACACAAAAACCACACTGATGACCCAAATGGGCCCACTGGAACCACTCTACCCAGTGACTCACAAAAGACAAATAGATGGCCCAAGGAAGACCCATGCCCCCATTTTCCTGACTCCACAAACTTCCCTGGTGGCCTAAATGGGCCCCATCAAATCCCCACAACCATATTCAACCCCACAAATGATCCAGGCGCACAAGTAGGCTCCATCTTTGACCTCAACCCCTCTGCACACCTCTAAGTTGGGAGGCAGAGCAATGCCCACTGGCTTCTGCCTACTTAGCCATATTGAAAATTGTTGGCAGCTGACCAATGTGATGTGTTGGGATGCATCACATGAGGTCAGTCTGCCAAACAAGGCAGTCATAGAAGTTTTTGAAAACCGAGCCAACTTTATTGAAGAGACTACCCGCTCCACGCGCTTCCTAGTCTCATACAACTAAAGATTTACCTCAGAAATGAAAAGCAAAAAAAGCTCCTTCAGTAATAAACGATCCTCATCCAATTGCATGAAATAGAAGAGAACAATCTTTAATCTGTACAACCTGATATATCAGAAGCCAAATCAATCAAATATAGAGTAATGTGCACAGGAAAATCAGAACCAGTTACCAAACAACCTGAAGAATTCTCAACTACTTGTAACAAACTAAGAACCCATTCACGCGAGCTCAAGTTATATTATAGTAATCCATACCATTCAAGGCAAAAGACTGCACAATTACCTGAAAATCTTTTTGATGAAACAAATATCTCAGCTTCTGAAGCATCCAAAGTTTACAAAAGGCTGTTGTAAGCACTGAGCAAATTTGATATTTAAAAGTCATAGTAACATAGGGGTATGTTTACTAAACGTTCTTAACGTCTGCGCCGCGCAATTAGCGCACGCAAAGGTACCTTAGCACACGCTAAGGTATCTTAGCGCATGCTAAGGTATCTTAGCGCACGCTAATGACGCTTTACGGGGCAAAAAATGCGCTGTAGTGCGCGCTCATGCGCGCAGCGGCACAAACGAGCGCTGAAAGCGGGGAAACGCTCCCGGAGGGCGGAGGAAGGCTCCCCAGGGGCGGAGAGAAGGGGTCAATGGGTGGAGAGTGGGAGGGGAGAGGCTCCCCGCACACTAACGATGTGAAATTCGAGGCCAAAACTAACGCAAGTGAAAACCTCGCGTTAGAGCTGATTTAAAGGGAAAAGAAACCATTTCTGTCAGCAATGTACAGCAAAACCAGGGAAACCTACAAATAAGTGATAAGTGTGATACATGTGCACGGAACAAAAGTGCAAATAAACATTGAAAATGACCCAAACAAAATAAAAAAAAATCATAATCAAGCTGGGCAATAGTTATAGTAATGCGAAACATCAAAAAACACTCCCAAGAAAGCCCCCCCCAAAAAAATATGAATTTTGGAAGGGTCTACGTTCCGTCCCCATACAAGGTGAATGATCCCACAGTGAAATAGCACTGATCAGGGTTTCCCTCTCCATTCGACAGGTTACCTATGGCATGCACATGTTCCACAACAGCAGGGCGCGCATGTCGGAATGGGCAACTGGACAGATGCTGGGAAAGGGGATACAGAGGGCTGCAGGCGGCACATGCTGTGGTGCAGCTGGGGCACAGTGCGGACTAGGCAGATGCCTAGGTGGCACTTAGGAATGCTGAAACTGAACAGCAGCCAGACAGCAACTGATGAGGGCCCAACATGGGCACGAGAGTGTTTATCACAGTGTCACAGGGGCTAGTACCCAGCAGGTACACCCAAGGGCACAGAACATTGGCAGGCGGTGTTGGGGGGAAGCGTGGACGCCCATGCAGGCACCCCTACCCCAGAAAATGCACCATAGGCAACCGCCTACCTGAACATTGGATGGCTTGAGACTGCACACCACCAGCACCACCAGCAGAAGGGCATGTCAGCATGGTGGCACAGGGGTACTGGAGGTGGAGGGGGGCAGTGGCAGCTGCCCAGAGCTGACCATGGCCTAGCCCTGTGTAGGTGGGTGCCATGCACTGCAACAGACAGGCTCTGTCTGACAAACAACCATAGTATATCCAGGGACTGCCCTGTCTCTGCAAGCACAGTGTGGTGCAGTGAACACAGCCAGTGTGCTCAAGAGCAGAATGTCACAAGTTCAAGTCCCAGCTGCAGCTACTGCCAATCTATTCCCCATATTTTACCCGCTACTAAACCGTGATAGTAAGGACAAACCTTTATTGCAGAGAACATACGCATGGTTCAAACGCCTATATTTTACCCCACCGAGCACAGACACCAGAAACATGCGCATTACCTAGAGCAGAGTCCCCCAAATGCAGTCCTGGAGGGCCACAAATCATTCAGGTTTTATGCTGTCTCCAATATAAGGCCATGTCAGCATGGTGGCAGAGGGGTACTGGTGGTGGAGGGGCAGTGGCAGCTGCTCAGAGCAGACCATGGCCTAGCCCTGTGTAGGTGGGTGCCATGCACTGCAACAGACAGGCTCTGTCTGACAAACAACCATGGTATCTCCAGGAACTGCACTATTTCTGTGACCACAGTGTAGTGCAGTGAACACAGCCAGTGTATTCAGGAGCAGAAAGTCACAGGTTCAAGTCCCAGCTATGGTTCCTGCCAACCCAGTCCCCATATTTTACCCACAACTGAAACGTGCTACTACAGACAAAACCTTTATTGCAGATGACGTAAACAGGCCCAAAACACCTACGTTTTACCCAACAGAGCACAGACACCAGAAACAGGTGCATTACCTAGAGAAGAGTATCCCAAATGCAGTCCTGGAGGGCCAAACACCATTCAGGTTTTATGCTGCCTCTAATAAAGATGCCTGTGCTGCATTTCTATGTGCCGCCCCCATGGTATGCAGATATATCCATGCATATTCATGAGGGACAGCATGAAAACCCGAACAGTGTTGCGCACACCAGGACCAGGGTTGGGAACCTCTGCCGTAAAGCAGCAGCCAACAGGGCCAGACAAACCAGCACCCACAGGCTCCATTATCCAATGCCTCCTAGAGAGGCAGGACATTAGGCCCTGCGTGCATCTCCTAATACTAGCACCTGCATACCTTAGCAATGCCACCCTAAACCAAGGAATACAGTACACAGCTATCAAAAGGTTGCTATGATAAAAGGCAGATAGCAATTCCGAGGTTAAGTACAATTATCTGATTGAGCTGCATCATGGCAACCTTTCTGATGTCTGTGGAGTGTGCTACAGGTCTTGTGTCTGACAGTGTTTACCACCCTGGGGAGTGACCCCAACAGTATTGCTTGCCATAGCCATGCCTGCACTGTGCCCAGGACTGGAGCGGTGGCCAGGGCTGCCAAACACCCCTATAGTTCTACAATGCTGGCATAGGTGTGGGAGTGTGTATCTGCTATCCAGTGTGTAGTGTTGCAAACACCCCCCACAGCCCACACTGCCAGCACTGTTGCCAGTATTGGCCTCCAAGGGCACAGAGCAGTGGCAGGAGGTGCTGGGGGGGAAGCGTGGATGTCTATGCAGGCACCCCTACCCCAGAACCCGCACCATAGGCAGCCACCTACCCGCACACTGGATGGCCTGAGACTGCGCACCACCAGCACCACCAACAGAAGGGCATGTCAGCATAGTGGCAGAGGGGTACTGGTGGTGGAGGGGGCAGTGGCAGCTGCCCACAGCAGTCCAGGCCCAGTCCTGTGTAGGTGGGTGCCGTCCACTGCAACAGACAGGCTCTGTCGGATGTACAGTCATGGACTCCCCAGGGAATATACCATATCTGTGGCAACACGGTGGTGCAGTGCACACAGACAGTGTGTTCAAAAGCAGAAGGTCACAGGTTCAAGTCCCAGCTGTGGCTCCTGCCAACCCAGTCCCCTTATTTTACCCATGAAGAAAACATGGTAGTAAAGACTGAACCTATATTGCTGAGAACAGAAACATGCCTCAAATGCATATATTTTACCCCATAGAGCACAAACACCATAAACATGTGCAGTACCTAGAGCAGAGTACCCCAAAGGCAGTCCTGGAGTGTCAAGCACCATTCAGGTTCCATGCTGTTTCCAATACATATGTCTGTGCTGCATCACCATGCACCGCACCCATGGTATGTAGATGTATCTCAT
The DNA here is from genome assembly GCA_033557465.1 of Ichthyophis bannanicus. Taxonomy (NCBI): domain Eukaryota; kingdom Metazoa; phylum Chordata; class Amphibia; order Gymnophiona; family Ichthyophiidae; genus Ichthyophis; species Ichthyophis bannanicus. Next base: position 167,300,955 of record CM066036.1, on the reverse strand, counting down.
GCATATTCATTATTGATATTATGAAAACCCGAGCAGTGTTTGGCCCACCAGAACCGGAGTTGGGAACCTCTGCCCCAGCGCAGTGGACAACAGGGGCAGACATGCCTGCACCCACAGGCCCCATTATCCAAAGCCACCTGGAGAGGCAGGGCTTCGGGCCCTGTTTCCTTCCCCGAATACTAGCACTTGCATAACTTAGCAATGCCACCCTACACCTGGGAATACGGTACACATCTATCAAAAGGTTGCCATGAGTAATGGTAGATAGTAATTCCTAAGTTAAGCACAATATGCTGAGTGAGCTGCATCATAGCAATCGTTCAGATATCTGTGGAGTGTGATACAGGTCCTGTGTCTGACAGTGTTTACCACCCTGGGGGGTGACTCCTACAGCAGGAGTAGGGAACCCTGGTCCTGGAGAGCCGCAGACCAGTCAGGTTTTCGGGATATCCCTAATGAATATGCTTGAGATATATATGCATTAGAGATATCCTGCCAACCTGACTGGTTTGTGGCCCTCCAGAGCTGGCTTTGGAGACCCCTGCCTTACACCTCTGTCATTTAAGATTGTGAGTGGGCAAGGTGCAGATGTCCAAGACATCAAAAAGGTTAGATAGAATGTGTCACATTCCTTCTCACCACCACCAAAATATTGTCTATTAGACAACTTTTTGGTGGTGGTGAGAATCGAGGAGGAATGTGACACATTCTATATACCCTTTCGATGTCTAGGACATCTTCACCTTGCCCACTCACAATCTTAAATGACAGAGGTGTAAGGCAGGGGTCTCCAAATCCAGCCCTGGAGGGCCACAAACCAGTCAGGTTGGCAGGATATCTCTAATGCATATATATCTCATGCATATTCATTAGGGATATCCCGAAAACCTGACTGGTCTGCGGCTCTCCAGGACCAGGGTTCCCTACCCCTGTCCTACAGTATTGCGTGCCATAGCCATGCCTGCACTGTGCCCAGGACTGGTGTTGTGGCCAGGGCTGCCAGACACCTCTATAGTTGCTCAATGCTGGCATAAGTGAGGGGAGTGTGTGTCCGTCTATCCAGTGTGTGGTGGCTGCCAACACCCTCCTCAGCCCACACTGCCAGCACTGTTGCCAGTATCGGCCTTCCGATGTGCATAATGAGGAGCACGGTACTGTGGGTATAGCCCGGACAGGGCGGCCTGTGCAGGATGCATCTGCATAGGGCAATGGCTGGGACATTGTAGTGCCCGGCCACCACCTGCACAGACAGGGTGGCCACAGAATGTCCTGCTGGGAGGTCACTCTCACCCTGACTGAGCAGTGACCACGGCATGGCTAGGTTCCACCATAGTGCTGTATAGAACATTTGTCAAGTGATATATATGGGTTCCTTTTTCTGGGGCCCAAATACTGACATATCTTCCTGATGGGTGTACTCACATCCAAGTTTTGGGTGCACACGTTCCCTCCGGTAACATGCACTGTGGACTAGCTAGGAGATTGTCAGCAGTTGGTATGTGTATGGCTGGAGTACTGTGCAGCAGCTGGGGACTCACTATGCTCACTGCTGGAAAATGTCAGATGGTGGTGGGGCAGCTGGGTATTTCAGGCCCTACTGTCTGTCTGCTATTGAAGTATGGATGCGTACAGAACTGCATGGAGTGCCCGTAGGTTGTCTGGACTGAGGTTGATGGTCCCCTCTGCCGCCACCATTGCAGGGATATAGAATGTGGATCCGTTGTTTGGGGATCCTGAGTTCCAGAGGGCAGGTTCGGTGGTACAACACACTCCATCTATGGGTCCAAACTGCACCTTTCTCCCCCCCCCCATGCCCCACAAATATAATCATATGGCCATGGCACCCACACAGGATATGCACTATTCCATGGGCATCGTAGTCCACAAGGCCCAGACATGATTGGGATATACAGATGGGGAGGTGTATCATAGGTGTGTCTGATGAGACCACCTATCATTCCGGCACTAAAGTGGACCTACAGCATAGCCTATCTCAGCTGGGACAGGTGCTGTGGACATGGTGCTGGGCGCCCCACCTCACCCTCAGGGTGAGCACAGGACCTGCACACTGGGACGGTCTGTAGCTACTCTGTACCAGTAACACACACGGTCAGTACCCCCTACCAGGCCTAGATGCTGTGGGGGTGCATACCCCATCTTCAGATCATCTGTAGACTGCTGCTTTGCATGTGCAGTGCATCATGGGTGCGAGAGGACTAACCCTACCCTGGTAACCGCAGCACACAGTCTGCAGAAGTTATTTTGTAGCCAGCCAGACAACTCTTTACAGTTATAGAGCTGTAGCCCACTGGTGACTGCACTGCCTGTGGAGCCAGTTGTTGGTGGTTTGAATCCACAGTGGGTTTGTTTATTTAATTTACTTTATTTATTTACATTCCCTCATATACTGCGCTATTCTGCACCATTGCGGTTTGCATTGCACAAACTGGACATACATTGAACAGGGCATTATAACTTGGAGATAACTATTTTACAGGGTACATGGGGGGCTGTCTGGGGAAGTTTGTGTGTAATTTCAAGTAGTACAGCCAGCAGAAACACCCTCACAGTGCTGTAACCTTAAGGTACCTTATAAGGTGCCTTATGGGACACCTGAAGATTACAGCACTGTGAGGGTATTTGAGCTGGCACTACTAATTTAAATTAAAAAACCTGCCACAGGCAGCCCTCATAAATAACCCCACTGTGGATTTAAACCCACAACCTCTGGCTCCACAGGTAGCGAGGTAACCTGTGGGCCACAGTTCTATAGATGAGAACAGATCCCAGGCTGGCTACAGAAGGAATCCTGCAGACTGTGTGCTGCGGTTACCAGGGTAGGGTTGATCCATTCGTAACCATGCTGCACTGCACATGACATTTATAGCACTGTGAGGGTGTTTCACCTGGCAGCACTGCTGTAACGTAGAAAGGAGACTGCCTCAGGTAACACTGTTGTAACATAAGAAGACATATGCCTCATGCAGCACTGATGTACATTAAAAATCACTATGCCTCATTCAGCACTGCTGTATAATAAAGTGTAATGCCTGAGACAGGTAATCATTAACCCCACTGGGCGATTGAACTCATGACCCTTGCACCATCAGTCAGTGTCTTAACCATTGTGCTACACTGCTGTTCCTCCTTGCATGTCAGCACACCTACTTAAGATTTCCATGCATTAAAATGCACAGTGCTGCCATCAAAAACAGTGCTATGACCTTGCAGGGCCTCATACGGCACCCTATAAAGTGCACTATAAGGAACATTCTAGGGTGCCTGGGCGGACAGTGCACTTTATAGTATGCCCTCTGGAGTGCCTTATGGGGCGGCTGATGCGGCACCTTATGTTACAGCACTTTGAGAGTGTGTTTGCTAGCAGCACTAATTAAAACAATATTAAATTGCCCCATAATGCAATATTACACAAAACAGATGGTGCCTCAGCCAGCCTTATTCATTGGGCACAGTGGGGGATTGAACCCATAACCCCTGCACCATTAGTCAGTGTCTTAACCATTGTGCTACACTGCTGTTTCTTCTTGCGTGTCAGCGCACCTACTGAACATTTCCATGCGTTACAATGCACAGTGCTGCCATCAAAAACAGTGCTATGACCTTGCCGTGCCTCATAGGGCACCCTATATGGTGCCCTATAGGCCACCCTTTATGCAACATTGTAGGGTGCCGTGGTGGACAGTGCACTTTAAAATGTGCCCTCTGGGGTACCTTATGGGGTGCATCATGCAGCACCTTATGTTACAGCGCTTCGAGAGTGCGTTTGCTAGCAGCAGTAATTAAAATACCTCATAATGCAATATTACACATAAATGGTAGTGCCTCAGCCAGCCTTATTCATTGGGCACAGTGGGGTATTGAACCCATGACCTCTGCACTATCTGACAGTGTCTTCACCATTGTACTGCAGCCCTGTTCCTCTGTTTGCACATCAGCGCGCCTGCTTATGCTTCCCGCGCGCGTTACTCGTGCGCTAATGTGCATGGCGCACAAGAGCGCGCAGCGCACAAGAGCATGCGCGCTAATCCTGTTTTGTTACTTTAAACTGAAACGCCCACTCCTTATATGGCATCCTGCACACTAACGCGGCGCGCACGTTAAGAAAGTTTAGTAAACATACCTCATAGTAACATAGTAAATGATGGCAGATAAAGACCAGCATGGTCCATCCAGTCTGCCCAGCAAGATGGCAAGAGTAGGTGCACCTGCCGCTCCGTGCAAGCCACCCCTCCCCATGTCAGTCCAGAATTCATTTTTACCCCTAAATTTCTCACTACAAGTGAAAGAGAAAGAATCATCTTCTAAAGGCAAACAGCCATAGGAAAACTACTCCTAATCCAAGGAGCTCAGTTTTAGACATATTTAAAATCATCTTATCCTCAATCAGCCAGTTTTTAAGAGCTGATGTGCAAAAATAGAAATGTAATGTATCAGCCGCAATGGAATCAAATGATATAAAAACCAGTACATCTTCTGCATTAGTCCAAAAGAAAAAGTTGTTTGCTCTGAAGAGCTGAGTTAAAGATAAAAAAGTGTAGCAAAATGTTGTGAACCCTGAGACACACCCAGCAACAAGGCTGCTAATCTGATGTATCACTGTTCAAAACTACCTTCTGGGAGCATCCAGTTAAATACGACTGCAACTATGTAAAATCTGAAGGGGGATATTCAGCAGCAGCAGCTAGCCATCACCACTGCAGTCTAACCCCGAATATTCAATGCCAGGGCCATATCTGGCCACCTGCACTGAATATCTGGGTCGCTGCAGAACCCGGAAGCTAACTGGGCAGTGGCGATATTGAGCCACTGCCCAGTTAGTTTCTGTGGGTAAAGATAGAATTTTTCGTGCCTTATTTTACCCGTGTGTTGCTAACTAGGCAGCAGATTGATATTGCCACTGCCTGGTTAGCAATGAGTGCAACCTCCGCTCTGCCCCAGAATTCCCCCTATATGCCCTGATGTTAACTGCTTAGCCTCGGGGCATGTAGCGGCACCACCCGCAGATATCCAGTGGCACTAACTATGTTAGTGCCTCTGAATATCCAGCTCACTGGCCTTTATACTGATTGCAGGTCAACAAACCATGTAAATGCCTTTGAATATCCCCCCTGAGCTCTTCAAGCCAAGCACTCATAATCAAGTCAAAAAAATTAAATGGTCAATTATTCCAAAAGTAGAATAGATGTCAAACATAATAAAATGGTAAGATTTATGACAATCTGTATTATCCACGATAATGCCTAAATATTTTTCCTGTGTGGTGGTTCCTAATGTGGAACCCAAACTGCGGTTACATGATGCATTAAGAACCACCGCCTAGGAAAACGATTTAGGCATCACTGTGGGTAAAATGCTCAAACCTTCCACCCAGTGTGCAGTAGCGGCCAAGAAAGCAAATAAAATGCTAGGAATCATAAGGAAAAGAATGGCAGATAAAACCACGGATATTATAATGCCTCTGTATCATTCCAGAGTGCAACCACAATTTGAATAGTATGTGCAGTTCTAGGTACAGAGAAGCACCACCAAAATGATAAAGGGGATGGAAGGATATCCCTATGAGGAAAGGCTTAAAAGGTTAGGGCTCTTCTACTTGGAAAAGAGACGGCTGCGGGGAGATATGATAGAGGTCTATAAATTAATGCATGGAGTAGAATGGGTAAACTTAGATAGGTTGTTTACTCCATCAAAAAGTAGAAAGACTAGGGGACACACAATGAAGCTACAATTTAATCCATTTAAGACTAATAAGAAAATAGTTTTTCATTTAATAAGTTATCAAACTCTGGAATCCATTACTGGAGGATGTAGAAAAAGCTGTTATTGAGCTATATTCATAAAAGGTTTGAAGAAGTTCCTGGAGGAACAGTCCATAAACCATTATTAAGGAGGACCAGGGAAATCAACAGCTTACCTTTGGTTAAACATTATGGAATCTGTGTACCTTTTTGGGAACCTGCCAGGTACTTGTGACTTGGATTGACCACTGTTGGAAATAGGATGCTGGGCTTATTGGACCTTAGTCAGACCCAGTATGGAATTTCTTCTGTTCTTATATAATCCAATCCCCATCTCAAAGTATCGAGCACTGCTGTCATTGCTATATCCACTTCTAAACCTACATTTTCTACCATCCAATAAGGCATGTTCTTTTTTTTTTTTTTTTTAATTGAAGTGTATGGAACAAGGGGGGTCTGGCCCCACTGTCCAGACAGAGTCACCAGACCACCTTCTCCGTGCAAGAGGGGAACAAACTAACACACAAGGCGGACTTACTCCAACCTCCAATAGAACACACCTCATGCAGATTACACATGCAACTGCCACAAAATTCTCATAGATATTTCTTTGCAAAATGATCCTTTATTGTATCTCTTTTTTGTCTCACAGAAGCAAGCATACAGAGAGCAGAACTAAATGACTAAATATAAACAATTTTGATTATTTTTCTTACCATCTTGTTGCAGGCAAGAACACTTTTCTTACCACCCGTTAATGCAGGCTATTGGCACACTTGCTCCCTTAACGCTAAAAACATGCTGCCTTAAGGTGCGGTAAAGGCAACAGCAGAGTTAAGGGCACAAGGGGAGGAGAGTGGGCATGAACGGGGTGGGGAGTAGGAAGTTTCAGTGTGTGCTCCCATACTGCCAATTGTGCAATGGCCTGAAAAGCCCTTTATCACTGGGAACCCGATCGCAAAAAGGATGTTTTCAGAGGGGAGAGAGACTATTTAAATGTTGGCAATGTGATGCACTGACAAGTGAGCCCATATTAGTGATAGTAGTGCTTCATTAGCAGCAATAGTCATGGTGCTCAAGTAGGAAAGGGCACCATGCTGATGGTGCAAATGGGGCACAGGGGGTGGCACAGTGGTCATGCAGTGGGCAGTGTTGGTGGACATGGTGGACTAGATAGTTGCCCAGATGGCACAGAGGGGGATAAGAACATAAGTTCACAAAGCCATCCTACTCACCCACAAAACCATCCACCAAACACAGAACACCCCGCTTCACACCTTACTGCCTCGCCCGATCCACGGCAGAACAACCAGACAATCCTCCAATAACTCCATCACCGTCCCCCACAAAAGAACCAAGTCCACACAACGGACCTGCAACAGAGCCTTCAAACTTTATGCTCCATCCCTCTGGAACTCTCTGCCGAACCACATCAGAAACAACGGTGATCTCACATCATTCAAAAAACAGCTGAAAACGGTCCTATTCCGTGAACATCTCTGAACAGAAACACCACCCCCTCTTCAAGAACCCATGATTAGAAACTGTAGGATTGTACATGTCTATGTCCATCCAAATCATTAATGTTGCCCCATGGTGATGGCCCCACCCTATAACCATTGATTCCCCCCCCCCCCCTATTATGTGTTACACCGCTTTGACCCGGTGAAAAGCGGGATATAAATGCAGTTAAATAAATAAAAAAATAAAATAAAATAAATGTCATAATGTGTTAGCCAAAGTCCTTCAAGCCCACTATCCTCTGTCCAATAGTAGCCAATCAGGGGCACAGGTACCTAGGTGGGTCCAAAAAAGACACTTATGGTCAAAGAGGCCTGTATTTAGCCAAGCAGGCAATCCTCAGTGTCCACCAAATAAACATATAATGATCTTTCCTCCAGGACCGTGGCCAAACCCTCCCATAGTCCAGCTATACGAGGAGCTGTCACAACATACACTGCTACTGTGTGCCAGTGTTTGCCAATACATTGAATGACAAACTATATTCCCCAATGTGTCTGAAATTTATTACACTGTAGCGGCATTGTCTGTCCCCTAGTCTCCCCATATTTTGATGGCATTAACAACCGTTAAGCGTGCCACACCATTCAGTACTATAAAGACCACTATCATATCTCCCCCCAGCCATCTCACCAACAGATTGAGGAGACCTAACCTTTGTAACCTTTCCACATAGGGGAATCCTTCCATCTACAGCACCATCTGTGATGTCCGTTATGATCACACAGTGGCAATGGTGGAGCACAGAGAAACTGCTGATGTGGTATGGTGATGTGCCACATGGGATGGTCCAAGGGACATGGCACTCTTGTCAGAGATGCCAGCATCCCCCCTCCCCCGAGCCACTAAACTCAGCTGTGGCAGAAGAGGCTGATAGCACCTGCAGCTGTAGCCCTCCAGGTACATGGAAAATGCAGGTCCCCAGGGAAATACCACAGCAGTGGCTGCCATCCTCCTCCTGAGACGTATCAGTGGCAGGCAGTGATTGGGTCTCTGCATAGGCAGCTGGTGGGGGTCTCTGCATGGCCATCCATGTGTGCCTCTACCCCCTCCCAACAGGCCCTTGCGCCCAAGATGCCCGCCGAACCTGCATATTCAACATGCTGGGAATGCACACAACCACCACCACTTACAGTTCGTGGGCATGATGCATGGTAGGGTAGTGGTGGTGGCATGGGAAGTGGCACCAGTCTGCAGCAGACAGAAGCCTTGCCCTGGTTGTGTGCACCAGATGCATTGCAGCATGTGCCAAAGGTTAGCCAAAGGGAAGCATGTCAGCAACAGGAGCTTTTAGCCCCATAAGGCAGCACTGTTATGCAAAACATGGTCACTGTGCATATGTGTGGATGGTCACAGGTTCAGGTCCCTACTGGGGTTTCTATATTGCATCTTCCTGTAGACAAGGTTAAGCTGACAGTGCAAGTACAGCTCCAACATGTGCAGCCCCCAAGGAGACGGCCAGCAAAAGTGGAAACACTCACCAGCAGCACTGACCGGCTCCACTATCCACAGCTGGTTGGAGGCTAATAGCACATGATAACAACGTGCGGTGAGGCACGCTAATAGCACATGCACACAGAGCCCACTTTATCAGTCCCTGAGTAGACATTGAGACAGGAGTGGCAAGCAGGAATGCCACCATCCCCACTTTTCCACAGTGCACCAATGAAAGTGTATGCGTGCATGTGTGTGTATGGCTCCCCTTTGTCCTGTGGCTTTCTGCACTGCACTTTGGCTTACATTGTCTGAGTTTTTCCCAGCCTTTTTGGAAAAAAAGGTATGGTCAATGGCAAACTCTCTGCTTGGAAAATCCATGGCACAGCCATGCATCAACCATTTGGCCATCAGAGGGATTCATGGTGGGGCAGTTTAATGGCAGTAAGCTGCCCCACCATGGCCATCAGGGGTCATTTCAGCAGTTAGCCATATCATGCACACCTCTTCTGTGTCTGCTCCACATGAGTACTCAAGGACAATCCTCCCTTTGTTGCCCATATTCGGAACGTGCTGCCTCCACCCAGACATTTTCCTGGCCTATAAGATATGCCATACTGGGTCAGACCAAGGTCCATCAAGCCCAGTATTCTGTTTCCAATAGTGGCCAATCTAGGTCATATGTACCTAGCAGTTTCCCCAAGGAATGTATGATATGCTGCATACTGACAGTACATCTGGATATATGTCCACACCTCACAGACACTATAATGTAGCTTATGGCATGGTGTATGCTTTCGGGAGCATCTAGGACTGCACGCTTGCACAGAACCCCCCCCCCCCCCACACACACACACACTGCTGCATCCCCTCTGCTGACTCCGCTGCTGATACCACCCAACCATGACACAGCTGACACCCACACTGAGCAGCATCACTAGGCAGCTGCCTATCTCACCTAGTCAACAGCATAGGCCTGCTGTACGGTCAAACATGCTCATAAACAATAGCTGCTACATAGTCAATTCCATCAGCTATCAATTGTGCTTGCATCCATACCTTCTCCAATGGCTTCCTTGCCCCCTTTTCAGTGTTTCAGTGGCTTTCCTGTGTTAAGGGGCATGCCAGACACCTTAACGCAGTATGTCCCATTACCGCACGTTAAGTCTCCACTACCAACCCTTAATGTCCTGTTGCCATACGCTGTGTCCACTATCATCCCTTAACACCAGAATGCCTCTAACCCGCCCAGCACACTTACTTCATGGTAACCCCTTATTGCTGCCGTTAACGCATGGAAAAGACTGTTCCCTTGCTGCTGTTTAGTAAACATACCCCTAAGTAAGAGATCTCCTCTCCTTTGACAGGTTCTAACACTGCAAATAATAGAAAGATATATGTTCCTAGCTACACCAAAGCAAGCTGGTGAAATCTTTTCTTTCTCCTCTTTTTCCTCTTTATTCTTATAGCATGCTGCACAGCAAGCAAACAGCACAGAGAATCAGAACCACATGCACACATACTGAACCAACAGACATACAATGGGGCCAACATCACTTCCATGATCCAGGATACAAATTCCCTCCATTAAAGAGTTCTGTCACTTTATATACTTTTTTTAATACCCTTTTTTTTCTATTCCAGACATCTGGATTTTCTCTTCTGTTATTCCTCTTTTGTTCTATTCATGTATGTACCCGTTCCTGTTTACCTTTTCTATGCCCATGTCTGCTTAGGCCTTGTCAGATTTATTCCTTGTTATCTGACCTTTGTCCCACTTATTTGGCTCTTTGCTTGTTTTTTTCCCCCACCCCTCATTCTCAAGAAATATATCTTTTTAACTCCCTGTCGTCTTCTAACATTTACAATGGACCCCATTTGTTCCCTTCATACTGAGCTGGCATATTTATATCTTGTGGTTCCCTTTTACCCTGTGCCCCTGCTGATGTGTGTTTTTCACATTTTTTCCATATGATGTCACCCATACCTCTGAAAACTCATGTAATCATCTCAGTGCAATTACCAGCCTTTAGACAGCATTTAGATATTTTGTATTAATCCTTTCTCCATTGGCCACTGAAGTGACCCCACAGAAGTCTCAAAGATTTAAATAATTCAATATGTGTCAAGGTCATGCCAAGATATAATACACCCCAAAAGGGAAAAGAAACAAAAAACATAATATACTCCACATCATGAGAGACTTAGGACAGTAAAGGGACCCCCTATCCAAAAGGGACCCCCATCCAAAATTAATTTAAAGAGATGTCACCACCTACATCTTTCTATCTAATATAAACTTTTCTAATTGTACAGAATAAAAAAATATATACGTCATTCCCTGATTTGTAACAACTTATTTACAGGGATAATGTAAGAAAAAAGTTGTTTCCATATCTATAACTTTAGATTTAGGTACAAGGAAACCCCTCTGATGCATCTGTGTATTCCAAGAGACATCAGGAAATATGTTCAGCAGGTGTCCACAAAGGTTTTTTATCCTTGTTCCTGAAAAAAGGACTTCAATATCCGAATTTTATCCATCACAGAATGGAAGAAGACTAACAAAGTAGCTTGTCTTTCAATATTATCGGTAGAGTCCACAAGGAATTTAGTCAAATCCCTGTGAACATCAGGTGAAATTATGTCTACTCCCCCCCCCCTTATCCATCAGCTGCTTGCCTGAAGGTAAATAGTAACATTTCTAAATAGCTATCATATCAGACAAAAGCAAAACTTCCTTAAAATACTTATCCAACAAAATTTCATCTGATAACAATGAAGATTTAAGAAAATTAAGGATGCAAAGATTATTAACTCTGGTGTAATTCTCCAAAGCTTCTAACTTATAGTGAATTGATAGTAAGTCACTGATGGCAGCAACACTTGTCTGCTGTAAGTTATGCATTTGACCACCAAATTGAGAACCATTTTTGGCTACCTCCAGCAGCCCACTTTCAAGCTCTTGAAGCTTTTGTAAGGAATCTTGAGTAAAAGTACAGTAGCAGTAAGCTTATAATCTATATTAGCTAGAACTAACCAAACATCCTTCAAGGTAACTTCCTCAGTTGGCATTTTTAAATCACTTAAACCTTCTCCTAAAGCAACCGGTTTCGGTAGGGGACTGGGAATAGGAGGCAAAAACATATCAGTAGCAGGAATAGACAGAATAGTTGAAGACATTTGTGGCATTGGGAATGGGGGTGGTGATCTCTTGTCAGAGCTGAGTGAAGACCCATCAAGAGACACTTGCTGTCCCAGGATAATAAGAAAATACCTATCCAGAGGGCCTATCACTTTACCATCAGAAGTTAACAGCGCGGCAGCCACAGCCACGGCTTTTTTTGCTTGGTGCATCTCCATTTCCCAGGAGGCACAAAGAAATCCAGCACAATACTTGATCAATTCAATTCACAACACGTTCGTTTAGATCCAAACAGCCCTTACTGCACCACTAGTGCATCAAAGGGGCGCCAAAGGGGCTTGCCGAGTCCCTTTGGGCATGCCTCTTTGGGCCATGGCTCCAAAGGATATCAGGGGCTCTTAAAGGCTGCATGACCCACTCTCAGATGTTCGGTGCCATTGAGATGACCAACTTTCTCCATCCAGGCTCACTGCGGTTTCTACTTTCACCAGTGGCACAGCTCCAGCTGCTACCCACTCTCACAGCTCCGCAGTTTTGAGGCATGTTCTAAATAGTCACAAAACTGAGCCAATGCACATTTCTTAATACTACAAAAAGATTAGAGTAATTCTGACAATCCAAACTATTCAACACTTGAGATCTCAACAGAGAGTTCACCACTGTCTTCTTTAAAGAGGCAGATGTAACACCTGATGTCAACACACATCAACCAACTTTTTTTTTTTTTTTTTTTATTTAACATTTGCTTCTATACCGCGCTATTAAAATCAGCGCGGTGTACATCAAACAAGCATACTACAATGTATACAAACATTGAGTTTACAAAGAACAGGAAATTGAACATGGGAAGGAAACCAGGGGAACTAAATACATATTAAACACAAACTATGTACAATACTTTAATGTAAATGGGTGCTGCAATGTTAGAATTGTAGTCAACTGGAGGGTAAGGCAAGATGGGGGATGTAGCCAAGAGCTAAATGTCATGGCTGATGTTTCTTTCTAATTTCCTTTGGAAACGTACTTCTTTTTGTGCTCATGTGGAAGAAGAGCAAGGGCAAGCAGCAGCAGCAAACCCAAATCGGAACAACAGTGTGGAGGCCAATGGACAACTTTGCATGGCGGAGCCAAGCTTCAAGAGCTCTGGAGTGTTCGTTGGGAGCTTCTAGGATGGAAGGAGGGCCCTCAGACCTCCCCAAATGCAAGGTAACTTTTAGTCCAGCAGACCGATAGCCATCACTGAGAACCATTAGTCAAGAAATGTCTACCGCTGCAAGATGCCAGAGGATGTGTAGAGCATCTTGGTCACTCCCATGCAGGCCGGCATTTCAGCAACCTAGGTTTCTGGGGTTCCTATGGAGGTACAGTGAATGCATAAGTACAGAGTGCTGAGGCAGCAGTAGTGGGATCCCCTTGCAACCAGCAGAATGGTGGCTACCAGCAGGTTTCCCAGGACATTTCTGTTTCTACAGTGACTCCAGTGACTCTGATGAGACCTACGTAGTTTAATTTCAAAACTATTTGGAAGGTTATTTTGCTCTGGAGAAATCTTTTCTACACCATTTTGCATCTGTTTGTGAGTCTAGCCAATTAACCAGCCAAATGGAAAAGCATGACTCTGATATTTCACTGTTACAGCAGCGTGTTTCTAAAACTGAGGAAAAGTCTGCCAGCACCTCTGCTGTGTCTCTATTTATTAAAGATTCAAATGCTTTACATTGTAAGGTGGAGGGATTAGCAAATGCTGTGCGAAAGAGAAATCTTCACTTATTTAATTTTCCTTGAGTCCTTTCTATCTCTTCCTCGTTCTTAAAGGTGCCATCTGAGTCTATTCTCCCATCTGGCAAGAGCTTTCTATCTTCCACAGGTTAAGAAGAAGAAGGCTAGTGGATAGCCTCCTCAGCAGATTTCTTTTGACTCTCAATCTCACTGGGTTTTTTTTGAAAGATCTGACTTAGAGCATGTTGGAACAGTTATGCTGCTTATTAATATTACTATTACTCTTGAACATGATCAGGATTGGGTATTGAAACTGTTTTTTAGAGCCAGGCATACTTTGTTTATGAACTGTTATGTCAGCCCTAGGTACAATTGTAGCTGTATGGCAGTATGTGGCTCAATGCACACAGTTGGTGTGTATATGAGTAGAGGGTCACAGATTCAAGTCCTGGCTGTCGATCATGCATTGCATGTTCCTGTGGCTAACTTTAGCCTACATTGCAGGTACAATACCAGCATGTGTAACCCTCAATGAAGAGGCCAGCAAGGTACAAACACTCATCAGCCACACAGACAGGCTTCACTGTCTACAGCTGGAAGGAGAATCAGGCTGATAGCACCGGCACACTGAGCGGGCGTTAACATCAGAGTGCACTACAAGCTCCTGCACAATGAGCACACATTAGCAATGCTTGAACTGATATCGAGTCCAAAGTGGCAGGCAGGAATGCCAACCATCCCCATTTTTGCACAGGGCGGTGATATGAGTGTGTTTATGTGAGTGTGTGTTTATGTGTTTGTGTATGTCTCTCCATTGTTTTGTGACTTTTTACACCTCACTGAGCCTCACATTGCCTAAGCTGTTCCCAGCGTTAGTCTGCAATTGTGCATGATAAGGAGTAAAGTAATGTGGGTATGGCCTGAAACAGGGCAGATTGGCCAGGATGTGTCTGCATTGGTGGTGGGGTCAGTGGCTGAGATGTCATAGTGCCCGTCTGTCACATGCATGGACTGGGTCGCCACAGTATGCCATTCTGGGAAAGCACTCTCACTCTGATTGAGCAGTGACCATGGTATAGCTATGTAGCCACATAGCGCTTATACAGTGGCTGGTTTTAGTGATGTGGGCACACTCCCTATTCTTGGGGGCCCAATCACTGAACAGAATGGTGGGTGTCTATGCTGTTTATCCCAAGCCTGGGTGCACATAGTTGCTCTGTAAACATGCAATGTGTGCTGATCAGTAGACTGTCTGCAGTTGATATGTGCATGGCTAGAACATACAGTGGTGCAGTCTGCATGTGTTTGCTGTGGGTGGTTTTTAGTCCTAGGTGAGTGGGATAGTATTCCAGGCTTATTCCCTGTGATAATGGTGGGGCCAGCAGGACTCCAGTAACAACCCATACAAGTCTAGATGTCTCCAAAGCAGCTGATGTCTATGGTAGAAGAGTTTAACACTGGGTATTGACATGCACTGTTCTAGGAGGGCCCTTGTCTAACAAGAGCAGGACACAGGGCCAGATATGACTAGTGTATACAGCATACTACAAATGTGTAGAAAAAAAGATGACTAGCACACACTGTCAGTGATGGGGACCTGCAGTACAGGTGGCAGAGACCATTTCTAGCACTGAAAGTTCTGGCGACCGGGTGCTGGGTGCCCATCCTAACGCTCAGGATGACCGCTGAAAGTGCACAGTAGCATGGTTTGTAGCTGTTATGTGTATGAAGCATACACTGTCAGTGCCATCGTACTGAGCTGATATGATGGATCAGTCCATTCTCCATTTGGTGATCAGCTGCAGACTCTTGTCTCATTTGTGCAGTGCCTCATGGATACTGGAGGGATTAACTTACACCGGCACACATAGCAGTTTAGGCAGAGACCTGCAGGCTCTTGGATTCCAGACATTGCAGGCTAGAGAGGTGTGAATGTGTAGCATACAGGTTAGTGCAATGCCCCCATAAGGGTTCAATTCCCACTTGTTTATTTTGCACCTGTGTGCTACTCAGGTCATTTCCCCACCTGTAACAGTCCAGGCTCTGCTGTGACTTGCAGATACTCATCCTTCTACTTTGTTATACATTCTGGCCACACTTTGGGTCAGCAAACATGCTATTCCCCATCATGGCCTTCTGAGAGCATGGTTTTATTGACTCTGCTTCAGCCCTTGCAGGGTGTCAGACATGTTCACCCTGCAGAAATCCGGCCCCCGCTTCGAGGAATGGCATGATGGTGATGGCCATGGCAATGGCGTGGGAGTCAAGATTCCAGGATTTGAGGCCCACTACCATTCCTTACATGGCATTTTGGAATGCGTTTCTATCGTATTTTATGTCTGCCACAAACCTTATGGAATGACAACATCTCCTTATGACCTTGAGCTTATCACTTAACCCACCAATGACTCAGCTGACTGCAGGTCTGTACAGTCCTGTTTATCATCAGGCATTACCAATTGATGGTAAGAAGTACCCCAATGTGACTGCACTGATACAGCGGTATAGTAATAGGCAGTTACATGCATACAGCTGTAACTTGGGCAACATGAGTCATGTATGGCATCATTACTGTTACTGTACAGCTTTGGCTCCATTACATCTCTGCAGTACCTGTGGACACATCCTACCCCTCGGATAGCCACCTGCAGGTATCACCTCATGTCCATACATGCTCCATTTGCCCAGTTTGGATGACACCAATGCAGTTGTTATCTGCACATTTGTCTGAGCTGTTGTATGATGGCTGTGTGTCTGGGACAGGTGTGAGTCCCACATGTCTGGTATCAGGCCTTCCATCTGGCACACATTTTAACACACAGTACAAATTCATTGGGGATGGCAACTATGGCACATCAGTGCTGCCAGCCCATACTACCCTCTCCTCATCCGCCATCCTTCCTTCAGCCAATCCATCTGCCTCTGTCGACTGTGTGCAGTCATGTCTTCTTGTGTAAGCTGCTACACCATAACCTACACTGGTATTCTTTCCCACATTTTGTCTCTTCATGCATGCCTTTCTTGTTCCTGATATGCACGTCACCACTCCTACTCTGTTCTGTCACTGCACACATCCTGACACTTCTGGCTCTGCTGGGGGACATGTCTTCCCCAACATATGCCACACACTGACATTGCAGCACTTTATATTGGCACCCCCCTGTGCATTGGTGCAGCTGTCTCCCACATGCTCATCCACTTTACTGGCTGCCACGTAGGGTGCTCATGGATATGGCAGGTCCATCAGCTCCCACCTATCCTTCCATCCATTGCTGCTGCTTCCCCTCCGCTGACTCTGCTGCCACCACCATCCACCCATGACATAGCTAACACCTACACTGACCTTCATCACTAGTTAGCCGCCTATCTCGCCTAGTCAACAGCATAGGCCTGCTGTAAGGTCAAATATTCTCATCACACATACTGCTACATTGCCAGGCATCAGATGAGTCAACTCCATCAGCTACCAATTGTGCTTGCATCCATACCTTCTCCAATGGCTTCCCTGCCCCCCTCTCAGCTTTTCAGTGGCTTTTCTGCATTAAGGTGCATGCCAGACACCTTCCTGCAGCATGTGCTACTACCACACGATAAGTATCCACTGCCACCCCTTAATGTTCCTATTATCGCCCGCTAAGTATCCACTACCGCCTCTTAATGCAGCATGTGTTATTACCGCCCGCTAAGTGTCCACTAGCACTTCTTAACACTGGAATGCCTCTAACACGCCTAGAACACTTACCGCACGGTAACCCCTTATTGCTGCCATTAACACACGCAAAAGACTGCTCCTTTACCGCGGTTTAGTAAACATACCCCTATCTTTGAAGCTGTTTGGGGTGGAAATCAGTGTAAGGGGAAGAGTGACAGGTGTATTTTACTAAGCCTACAAAAAGTTCTTTTTTGTGCTGTGAGGAAAGTATTAGCCCACAAATTACCCTTTTGGGACAGTGATGGTATACAGGGTTGTCACTTAGGATACAGTAAGGTCTATAAGGAAAGTGGGAGGAAGGGCAGGTCCATACTGGATCATTATCAGATGCAATTGCCTGTTGATACTCTTGCTCAAAGTTATTCCATATTGCATGGCTTAACACAATTCACAGTAACCCTTTTTAATATTAATGAGTTCATACAAATTTTGGGGATGTAAAACAGACTTTTTGAGCATTAACAGTAACACAAACATATCAATTACCATTTATGCATTAATATAATGCATCCATGTGGAGGGTAATTTTATAGTAGGTACTTAATGAAGTGTTAATGCAGGCACAATTTTATAAAATAGGTGCCTCCTTTGATCTATGAAATACTAGAATGTTACTACTACTACAACTAATCATTTGTATAATGCTACAAGGCTTATGCAACACCATATGGAGACATGTAAGAGGCAGTCCCTGCTCTTCAGAGCTTACAATCTTGTCAAGACAGACAGCACAATAACTGGGAACCAGGATTTGTCTAGGAGAATGGTAAGGAAATATATAGGTGGAGATCAGGAGACCAAGGGGTATGTTTACTAAACCATCTTAATGTTACCGGCATTAGCTCCAGCGATAATGTGAAGAATGCCATAAAAGGAGTGGGCGTTCCGGTCTTAAGGTAGCATTTCAGGTTATCGCGCGATAAAGTCCATTATCGCGCGATAGAGGGAGCCGTGGCACGTTAACAAGCATTAGCCTTAAATAGGCGTGCTGACCTACAAACACAGCAACAGAGGTGTAGCACAATGGTTAATACATTCACTGATGAAACAGGGGTCATGAGTTTGATCCCCCAGTGGATTTAATGAGTAAGACTGTTTGAGGCATTGCCCTTTACTTTAAATCAGTGCTGTCTGAGGCAGTTTCTTTTTTAATTTAAATTAGTGCTGCCAGCAAACACACCTGCACAATGCCGTAACCTAAGGTGCCGCATAAGGCGCCCTATAAGGCACTCCAGAGGGCACATTATAAAGTTCACTGTCCGCCAGGCACCTTATAATGTTCCCTATAGGGCACCTTATAAGGCACCTTATAGGACACTTTACAGGGCGCATTATGAGGCACTTTAAGGTTACAGCACTGTGAGGGTGTGTTTGCTGGCAGCACTAATTTAAATTAAAAAAGGAAATGCCTCAGACAGCCCTATCAAATAACCCCACTGTGGGATCAAACCCATGCTCTCTGGCTCCACGGGCAGTGAAGTAACCAGTGGGCTACATCTCTATAGCTACCAACACACCCCTGGCTGGCTACAGAAGGACTGCAGGTCATCACACAAACTGTCTGCTGTGGTTACCAGGATAGGGTTAACCCACCCGTACCCATGATGCACTGCACATGCAGATCAGCAGTCTACAGATGATCACAAGATGGGGTATGCACCCCCACAGCACCTCGGCCTGGTAGGGGGAACTGACCATGTGTTTTACTGGCACAGAGTAGCTACAGACCGTCATATTGTGGGGGTACTGTGCTCACCCAGATGGCGAAGTGGGGCGCCCAGCACCAGGTCCGCAGCACCTCGCTTAGCTGAGCTAGGCTATACTGCAGGTCACCTTCAGTGCTAGTGTGTGATAGGTAGTCCTTGCAGACACACCTAGGATACACCTGTATTTCTCAGTCATGTCTAGCCCTTGTGGACTATGATGCACCCAGACTAGTGCATATCCTGTGTGGGTGGCATGGTCACATGATGGGAGAGGGAGAGGGAGAGGGAGTGGGGGGGAGAGAGGAGGAGGGGGGGGGGAGAGAGGAGGAGGGAGGGGAGGGGGGGAGGGAGGGGAGAGAGAGGGGGAGGGAGGGAGGAGGGGGAGGGGGGAGGAGGGAGGAGGGGGAGGGGGGAGGGCGGGGGGAGGGAGGGGAGAGAGAGGGGGAGGGAGGGGAGAGAGAGAGGGAGGGAGGGAGGAGGGGGAGGGGGGAGGGGGAGAGGGAGAGGGAGAGGGGGAGAGAGGGGGTGGTGTTTGGACCCATAGGTGGATTATGCAGCAGCACCACCCAAACTGTCCTCTGGGGCTCAGGGTGGGGAACAGGATCGCCGCCCCCCCCCCCAGCAGATCCATATTCTACATCCCTGCAATGGTGGCAGTAGAGGTGACCATCAACCCCAGTCCTGCTGGGAAACAGGCACCTTACAGGGCAGTGAATGCAGATCTGTACACATCCCTAAGGCAATGGCAGACAGACAGTAGGCCTGAAAATGCTCTGCTGTCCCCCACCACTATCTGACATTCTCCAGCAGCAAGAAAAGTGAGTATTCAGTTGCTGCACTCTGCAAGGTGTTCCAGCCATACACATACTAACTGCAGACAGTCTGCTAGCTAGTCCAGAGGGCACGTTCCTGGAGAAAATGCATGCACCAAAAACTGGGATGTGAGCATGCACACCAAGCAGATAAGTCAGTGATTGGACACCAAAAAAGAGAACCCATAAATATCACTTGAGAAAAATACTCTATAGCACTATGGGAGAACCTAGCCATGCCGTGGTCACTGCACAGTCAGGGTGAGAGTGACCTCCCAGCAGGACATGCTGTGGCCACCCTGTCCGTGCAGATGGTGGCCAGGCACTACAATGTCCCAGCCATTGCCCTATGCCCCGTGCAGAGGCATCCTGCCCAGGCCACTCTGTCCGGGCCATACCCACAGTACCTTGCTCTTCATTATGCACATTGGCAGGCTAACACTGGAAACAGTGCAAGCAGTGTGGACTGAGTAAGGTGTAGGCAGCCAGAACACACTGGATAGACAGACACACACTCAGACACCTTTGCCAGCATTGTGCAAATATAAAGGCTTTTGGCAGCCCTGGCCACCACACCAGTCCTGGGTACAGTGCAGGCATAACTATGGTACGCAATACTGTTGGGGTCACTCCCCGGGGTGGTAAACACTGTCAGAAACCAAATGTGAAACACACTCCACAGATATCAGAAAGGTTGCTATGATATAGCTCTATCAGCAAATTGTGCTTAACTTAGGAATTGCTATCTGCCATTAATCATAGCAACCTTTTGATATATGTGTAATGTATTCCCAAGTTTAGGGCGGCATTGCTGAGGTATGCAAGTGCTAGTATTGGGAGATGCTGCTGCGCGCAGGGCCCAACAGCCTGACTCTCCATGAGTCTTTGGATAGTGGAGCCTTTGGTGTGGGTGTTTATACCCCTGTTGGCCGCTGCTCTAGGGTAGAGGTTCCCAACTCCGGTCCTGCTGGGCCAGACACTGTTCAGGTTTTCATGCTGCCCCTGATGACTATGCATGAGATACATTTGCATACAATGGGGGTGGCGCATACAAATGCAGCACAGGCATATTTATTGGAGACAGCATGAAACCTGAATGGTGTGTGACCCTCCAGGTCTGCAGTTGGGAAACTCTGCTCTAGGTATTGCACATGTTTATGGTGTCTGTGCTCTGTAGGGTAAAATATAGGCGTTTCAGGCATGTTTATGTTATCTGCAATAAAGGTTCCATCTTTATTACCACGGTTTAGTACTGGGTCAAATATGGGGACTGGGTTGGTAGGAGCCACAGCTGGGGCTTGAACTTGTAACCTTCTGCTCCTGAACACACTGGCTGTGTTTACTGCACCACACTGTTGCCACAGGGACAGTTCATTCCCTGGGGATGCCATGACTGTTTGTCAGACAGACCCTGTCTATTGCAGTGCATGGCACCCACCTAAACAGGGCTAGGCCATGGTCTGCTGTGGGCCCCTCTGCCACCAGCACCCCTCCCCCAGCATGCTGCCATGCCATTATGCCAGTGGTGCTGGTGGTGCGCAGTCCCAGGCCATCCAGTATGCCAGTAGGCAGCTGCCTATGATGTGGGTTCTTGGGTAGGGGTGCCTACATGGACATGCGCCCTTCCCCCCTCCCCACACCACCTGCCAATGTTATGTGCCCTTGCGGGTACCTGCTGGATAATCTCCCCTGTGACACTGTGGGACACACACTCATGCCCATGTTGGACCCTCGTCAGTTGCCGTCTTGCTGCTTTACAGTTTCAGCATTCCTATATGCCACCTAGGCATCTGCCTAACATGCACTGTGCCCCAGCTGGACCACAGCATGTGCCACCTGCATCCCTCTATATCCCATTTCCAACATCTATACAGTTCCTACATGCCCACCCTGCTGTTACTGCACATGTGCACGCCATAACAAACCTGCCCAATATAAACGTGAATAAACCCTGATCAGCACTATTTCAATGTGGGATCATTCACTTTGTAGGGGGACAGAGAATAGACCCTTCCAAACATGATATCTTATTTTTTGAGCTTTGTCAGTGGTATTGCTTTATGCTTATCATTAATATCACTTTTGTCCAGCTTGGTTATTTGGGATTTTAAATGTGGTTCAGGTCATTTTCTGTGTTTATTTGCCTTTATGTTCCGTGCACATGTATCACTACTATCACGTTTTTGGGTTTCCCTGGCTTTGCTGTATATTGCTGACTGAAATGGTTTCTCTTTCCTGCAAATGTGCCTTAACGCGAGGGTTTCACTGGCGTTAGTGTTCAGACCCAGATTTCACAGCGTTAGGGTGCCTGGAGCCTCTTCCCTTCCACTCTCCGCCCATTGACCACTTCTCTCCGCCCTCTGGGAAGCCTTACTCTACCCTTCAGAGCCGGATTTCACAGCATTAGTATGTCTTAACGCCACAGCCGCGTTATCGTATACTAAGTGATATTATCGCACGATAATGTTACATTATCCCGCGATAACGTTACATTATCCCGCGATAATGTCACTTATCGCGCGATAATAGCACCACTGTGATGTTAAGATGGTTTAGTAAACATACCCCCAAGGGGTATGTTTACTAAACCATGGTAAAGGAGCAAGTGTGCCATTAATGCATGTTATTGGCACACTTGCATCCTTAACACATCTAAAACATTGCTTTAATGTGTGTTAAAGGCTCCAGCAGCATAAACCACCTTGTGGGCAGAGAGTGGGCATTAACGGGGCAGAGAGATGGCGTTAATAATGGGTGTTCCCTTAGGGCGTGTTGCACAACACGTCCTAAGGCACCTTAATGCCGGGAAACATAATGCAAAGTAAAACCATACAGAAAGGATGCATATTGATGAGAAAGAGCCTTTTTAATGTCTGCAATGTGATGTACAGACAGGGGAGCCCAAGTGAGTGATAGTAGTGCTCAGTTAGCAGCAGTAGCACAGTGCCCAAGTATGAAAAGGCATTATGTTGATGGTGCAAATGGGGTAAAGGAGGTGGCACATGAGTCGTGCAGTGGGGATTACTGTGCACAGGGCATACCAGGCAGCTGCCCAGCCCAAACATAAAAACATAAGATTAGAAAATATGGCAGGTCCATCATGGCCAGTATCCTGTGTCCAACAGTGGCCAATCTAGGTCACAGGTACCTAGCAGTTTCCCCGAAGGACACAGGATCCATAATGCCTGTAGTGAGGCAAGCAGTGGATATCCTGTGTCTTCTTTAACAATGCTTTATGGACCTTTCCCCAGGAGCCTGTCCAAATCTTTTCTAAACCCAGCTACACTAACAGCTTTTACAACATCCTCTATTATGGAATTGCAGAGTTTATGTGTTGACTGAAAAAATATTTTCTCCTAGAAGTCTTAAATGAGTTACACTATAGCATCATTGCATGTTCACTAATGTTTCTACATCTTGATGGTGTAAAAAATCGATCTATGATTACCGGTTCCACTCCAGTCAATAATCTATGGACCTCTATCATATCTCCCCTCAGCCGTCTCTTTCCCAGGTTGAAGAACCCCAATCTTTTTAGCCTCTCCTCATAGGGGTATCCTGCCATCTGCATTACCTTCTGTGATGTCCGTCATCATCCCACAGTGACAATGGTGGCACACAGACATGCTACTGCTGTAGAAATGAGATGTGCCACATGGGGCATCGAAGGGTCCTGGCCCCCAGGCAGAGATCCTGGCTCGCCCCACTTACTGCTGCTGACCCCATCTGTGCGGGAAGAGGCAGATAGTGCCAGCAGCTGTAGCCTTCCTGGTAGCTGCAACATGCAGGTGCAAGAGGAATACCACAGCTGTGGCTGTCATCCTTTCCAAAGACATATCATTGGCAGGCAGTGATGGGGTCCCTCCAGAGGCAGATGGTTGGGGGTCTGTGTGGCCGTCAATGTATGTCTTTGCCCCCCCCCAATCCGGACCCTCTGCCCTAGATACTCGCATACCCGCATGTTGGATGGGCTGGGATTAGGCACCACCAACATGGACAGCACATGGGCATGTCAGCATGTTGTGGGGGTATTGGTGGAGGGGGCAGCGGCACCCACCTACAGCAGACCAAAGCTATGCCCTGGTCCTGTGCACTCTGCGCATTGCAACATGTGCTAAGGTCTGTCTGATGCGAAGCATGTCATCCCCAGGGAGTAGTGTAACCATATGGCAGCACTGTGGCTCAGTGTGCCCAGTTGGTGTGTATGTGAAGAGAGGGCTATAGATTTGGGTCCTGGCTGTAGCTCATACATTGCATGTTCCTGTGGCTAACCTTTACCCACAGTGCAGGTACAACACCAACATGTGCAGCCCGCAAGGAATTTGCCAGCAAAAGTACCAACATCCATCAGCCACACAAACAGGCTCCACTATCCTCAGCTGGATGGAGAGTCAGGCTGACAGCACTGGCATACTGAGCAGGAGTTAACATCAGAGTGCTATACTAGCTTCTGCACAATGAGCACACATTAATAATGTTGGAGCTGATATCAGGACCAAGGTGGCAGGCAGGAATGCCAATCATCCCCATTGTGCATAATCCAGGATGTGTCTGCATAGGATGTAGGGTCAATGGCTGTGACATCATAGTGCCCGTCTACCATGTGCTTGGAATGGGTGGCCACAGCATGTCATGCTGGGAGGGCACTCTCACTCTGACCGAGCAGCAACCATGGCATGGCTATGTATTCACATAGTGCTGTATAGTATCTGGTCCCAGGGATGTGGGCCCAATCACTGAACCAAATGCTGGGTGTACATGGTTGGTCTGTGTGCATGAATTGTGTACTGACTGTCTGCAGTTGGTATTTGCATGGCTGGAAAACCCAGGGCAGCAGTTACAGTCTGATTGTGCTTGCTGTGGGTGATGGTTAGACCTAGGTGGTTGGGACAGGAGGTGTTCCATGCCTATGCCCTGTGGTAACAGGATTCTAGTAACAACCCCATGCAAGCCTAGATGCTGCTGTGCTGCACCCCCCTGTAGTTGGTTTCCATGGCATCAGGAATTTAGCATTCAGTACTGACATGCACTGCTCTAGGGTGGTCCCTGTCCAACAAGGGCAGATATGACTGGTGCATGCTACAAGAAACAAGGTGACTAGCATAAGATACTACAGACAATGCCAGACACACACTGGTGGTGATGAGGATCTGCAGCAGAGACCATCTCTAGCATCGCATGTTCTGGGGACCAGGTGCTGGGTGCCCATCCTCACCCTCAGGGTGACTGCGGAAACTGCTCAATAGCACGGTTTGTAGCTGCTCTGTGCTTGTATCACACACTGTCAGTGCATCTTACTGAACTGAAGTGATGGATAAGTGCATTCTCCTTTAGGTGGATCAGCTGTAGACTGTTCTTCTGCATGTGCACTGTATCATGGGTACTGGTGGGGTTACCCTATACTGGCACACACAGCAAACATGTTAGTCAGTGATCTGCAGTCTCTTTGTATCCAGCCATTGCTGCACTGAGCCATGTGGAGGTGTAGCCTACTGATTAGTGCAATGTTTCCATAAGCAGGGGACAGGAATTTGATTCCTACTTGCTCTTTTTGTGACTGTGCTACTCAGATTATTTTCATGCCTGTAACAGTCAGGGCTCTGAACATCGGTGATGCCAGCCCATACCATCCTCTCCTCAGCTGCTATCCTTCTTTCAGTCAATCTATCTGCCTCTGTCAGCTGTATACAGTCATGTCTTCTTTTGCAAGCTGCTACACCATGACCTACACTGGTATTCTTTCCCGCATTTTGGCTTTTTGTGCTCGCCTCTCCTGTGCCTGATCTGCATGTCACCATTCCTACTCTGTCCTTCTGTCACTGCAAACATCCTTCTGCTTCTGGCTACACTGGGGGACACGTCTTCCCCAGCCTATGCCACACAATGAAATTGCAGCACTTTACATTGGCCCCACCCTGTGCATCAGTACAGCTGCCTTCCACATGCTTGTCCACTTTACTGGCTGCCACATAGGGTGCCCATTGATTTGGCAAGTCCATCAGTTCCCACCTGTCCTTCCTGACATCACCTTTACATTGACTTTCCTTGGTGCTCTATTCAGCATTAGGGTTACAGCTGTTTTCATGCCTTAAGGTGCATACTTGTCACCTTAGAGCACCTTACAGCATGTTTTGTCACCTTAGAGCATCTTAAAGTACATCTATCATCTTAACGTGCGTTAAGGTTCATGCTTGTCACTTTAACATGCAATGTTCTGTTACCGTGCATTAAATGGCCCTGTTAACGTGCGTAAAACGGCCTATAGGGCGCTTTATGTCGGAATGCTCCCTACCCTCCCAACACCTTTTAAGGATTAACACCCTTTATTGCTGCCATTAATGCCTGTTGCGCACTCAGGAAGTTTGTTCCAGGCATAAGGAGCAGCAAGGTGGAAAGATTGAAGTCTAGATTTGGCAGTGGAAGAGAAGGGCACAGATAGAAGCAATCTTCCAGAAGAGTAGAGTTCCCAAGGAGGGGTGTATGGAAAAACAAGAGAGGAAAGGTAGTGAGGATCAGGAGAATGAATATGTGGTAGAGAACACCTGCTTGTGAGCAGGTGTGCAAGAAAGCTTGCAAGTATATGCATAAATTAGGGAATGTTATAATTGTATTTATTTGTTTATTTATTTTTATATATCATGCTTTTTCAGATCAGTGTGGTTTACATTTAACAAGAACAGTAACTGGTTTATATAGAACAGGTTTGCATATAACAGGTAACAGGCTACATGGAACAAATTTACATCAAATTGGTATTAACATGAACCGTTGACAGTAAACATTAGAAAAAACATTAACAGGGTTTGTGAAGGACAGTTTAACTTGGGTAGGAGCCATAGGGGAACAGATATATCCTAGAGTTGAGGGAAGTAGCTAAGTGTTAAGTGATAGCTATAAGTTACACTTAGGACTTGTTTAGGGTGGCTGGCTGTAGGCTAGTTGGAAAAGGTATGTTTTAAGTGCCTTTCTGAAGGATATCAGGTCTGGGATAGCTTGTATCACTGGGGGTAAGGCGAGTTGGTGCAAATAGAGAAAATGCACGATTCTTGGTCAATTGGGTAGAAGACCTTACTGCTGAGGGGATGATGAGAGCGTTCACCATGCATGATCTTCTAGTTCTAGTCTCCGGCATACGTTATATGAGTTTTGTGAGCAAAGTTGCAGACATTCCATGAAGGGTCTTGAAGGTGAGCAGGAGGGCTTTGTAAATCAGGCGGCTTGTGATGGGGAGCCAGTGAAGCTGAATCAACAGGGGGGTGATGTTTTCATATCTGGATGCAGACAGGAGTGCTCAGGCAGCTGTGTTCATGGCTAGTTGTAATGGTTGGAGAGCGTACTTTGACTTGCCATGGTAGATAATGTTGGAGTAGTCTAAATGAGGGAAGATGAGGGCTTGGGATACAGTGCAGTAGTCTGAGTGCTTGAGAAGAGGGCGTAGGTGCTGGAGGGTTCTCAGTTTATGGTAGACTGCTTTAGATACATTTTTAATGTGGGTCTCCAAATTCAGGTGTTGGTTGATTGTGATTCCCAGATAACGAACTTCTTGCTTGGTTATGAGGTCAAAGTCCTTCACCCTGAGGGAGGTTGGTGGGGTAAAGGTGGGGTCTTTGGTTATGAATAGTACCTAGTAATCAACACATGTACTTGCTAACTCTGTTCATGCTCTGCCCAGACCATGCTACTGGCTACGCCTGCTGACAAAGTATGCATCATCATGCCATCGCATATACTTTTACGCTGCTTGATATTTTATATAAGGTCATTTGCATGCTTATGTGGCCACACACATGTGGGAATGACTTTACAAAACAACTCCCTTAATGTGCATTAACATGCATCAACAAAAGAAGCACTGCAAGAAAATACGAATCTGTAAACCAGGTGTCCAAAACAGTATGTCATTAAACAATTCACCTAGTCTCCTTCCTTCCTATCTCACGTAGCTGCTCTTTTTGGAAATGGGGTCTTATCACCATGCAAACTGTCATAAAGCATTTGCATAAGAATTGCACATACTAATAGTAGTTGTTCCTATTATTCTTATTTATGTACTTAAATAAGCCAATTCAAACCTTTAAGAGTAAATAACCCCTGGCATTTCCCAGACAATAAGCAGTTTGTTTCTAAGACTGGGAGCACTCCATAAAAATTACTTGGTTTTAGAAAAGAAGAGAGAAAAATAATGATGCATGTACATGCTATCCACTTATAACCAATTCAGAGCTTTTCTGCAGCAGTGATGTATTCAAGTATAAAGGATTTATTCCACCTCAATGGTCAGTTCAGATGTACCCTATAAGTAGATGTGTATGAAAAAGCTGTAAGCTTGGCAAACATTTTTTTTCCTTTTACAATATTCTGAATTTTCACATGGCAGCAGATCATAGGAACATTTTATACCTACAAAAATGAAATGTAAATTAAAATGGTAACTACATATACTGGGTGTATATGGAGATATCAGTCAAGTAACAGAAGGCTGGAATTTATTTGCAGCAAACAGAGATTCACCCAGATTTATGTCCACGAATCAACTCACAACTCTTCTTACTATGCAGCTCTCTCTAAAAGAATACATTTTCTTAAAATTAGTTATTAAAAAAATGCCAATAAGTACAAACACATAGGTCATAGGTTCCTAGTTTTCTAATTACCAAAGCTATTAAATGAATGAACATAAAATAAGGTGACTCAACCACAGCGTCAATGTATGGTGTTCTGTATACTCCTTAATATATATACTTTCATCTGGAACACCGCCTCTAGTTTTGGAGCAAAACAAAATAAACTGAAAAAACCTGAAAACAAAATAGGAAATAAAACATTTCTTTTTTTTGCCTGAACACGCCTCTATGATGAGGTCTCTCTCTTTGTTAATACCAGCTTTTATATTAATAATTTTTCACTGCTCTAGGACTAAGGGGTATGTTTACTAAACGGCAGTAAGGGAGCAAGTGTGATGTTTACGTGTGGTAACAGCACACATGTCCCCTTAATGCCCCAAAAATGCCGAGTTTCCATGCATAAAAGGCTCCTGCAGCATAAAGAGAACAGGAGGTGGAGAGCATGCGGAGAAGGAGCGGAAAGTGGGCAGAGAAGGGGTGATAAGACCATATGTTACTTTAACACCTCTTGCGTTAACACTCCTAAGAGCTCGTTAATGCCTGTCATCTTACCCTAATATAAAACTTTGTGGAAAGGGTGTCTGCAGAGGAGAGAAAGCCTAATTTAACGTGAGCAATGTGATGAAATGACAAGGGAGCCTATGACAGTGATAGTAGTGCTCCATAAGCAACAGCAGCATGGTGCACAAGTAGGAAAGGGCACCATGCTGATGCTGCCAATGGAGCAAAGGGGCTGGCACATTGGTCCTGCAGTGGTAGGTGCAGGTGGACATTGTAGACCAGGGAGTTGCCCAGGTGGCACATAGTGGCATAAGAATAGATGATCCTCAGATATGCCATACTGGGTTACAGCATGGTTATCAAGTCCCTTGTCCTTTGTCCCACAGTGGCTAATCACACTCATAAGCACCTAGCTGGGTCCTTAAAATGTACCCATGTTCAATGATGCCTGTAGTGGGACAAGTTGTGGTTCCGCAGTATCCCCTGCATGATGGTGCAATGACTGTTTCCCTAGAACAGCGATGGCGAACCTATGGCACGCGTGCCAGCTGTGGCACGCGAAGGCCTTGCAGCTGGCACGCGGGCCCCTTTTAAGACTATGTTCCTTCAAAAAGATTAAAAAAAAATTAAAACGCTCAAGTTTGTTCCACTGCCGAGGCCGCTTCTCGGCAGTGGCAGATTCACCCTCTCTAGCGGCAGCGGCGGCGGTGGCGGTTGCGGTTGCGGCTGATCTTCAATTTAAATAAAAATCAAGCCGGTGCACAGCCTTCAGTCTCTGTGAAGGAGCCCATGCAGATGCATTCCGCCCCAAAAAGGAAGTTAATGTAACTTCCTTTGGGGGCGGGACACATCTGCACGGTGGCTCCTCAGAGGCAGGAAGGCTCTGCACTGGCTTGGTTTTTATTTAAACTGAAGATCACTCGCACGGAACAAGAGTGTCTGCTGCTCCTCTGGTTCTTCCCCCCCCCCCCTCCTATCCTTTGGATGCGACTTGGGGCCACTCACAGGATGTTCCTTGGGAGAAAAAAGCACCCAGGCACAAGTGGAAAAACAAGGACTAACAGGCAATCCAGCACACAGTCATCCAAGGAAAAAAAAGGCACTCTCTTTAGCTTTAACCACAAACACTCAGCCACACCAGCTCCCCCCAAAAAACAGAGGCAAACTGGCTTGTAGATGGCATGACTAACTCTTTCTTCTATGATCAAATACTTGCCACTCCAGCCAAATCCATCAAAGGCCCTCAAGTTCTGGTGAGGAAAGTGCATGCAGGCAATAGCATCCTTCACATTCTGTATCTCCCAGTTTTAGACTGTAAGCTCAAAGAGCATGTCCCTGTGCAGACAAGTTCATCAGTAACACTCCAGGGGGGTTGGGGAAGGAGGCAGCCAGCACCACTCAAAAAACAGCTTGCAGCAGTCAAGTCTCTCCTAGCGGGCCTTAACTGGTCACCGCATGCTGCTCTAGTGCTCTCTACATGCTGCTCCCATCCCGGCTTCCATGGCTGCACTGAACTCTGCTCCAGTGCATGACAAACAGGACCCGCCATTGCACTGGAGCCCAGAAGCCAGATATTGCTTGTTTCAATCCATGCTGTGGTCATGCTGCTGTTCCTGTTCTTGGTCACTCAAGCTCCCCAAGATGTCAGAAAGGCCGTGCCAAACCCTATTTTCGTGCCAGAGCACCATCAGAGGTGAGTGGAATTCCCATTTTTCCAGGGCAAGGATAATGCATGCATATTTTTATATTTTACACTATATTGGGGAACTGCATCTCTTATTTATTTGATGTTGCACTGCATGTGGACTCTGGCTTCTTGGGGTTTCAATTTAAATTTTGTCTACATAATTTTATTTTTACTTTGATGGACTCCTTATGTGAGTTTTGGAAGTTTGTGCTGATATGGTATGGTATGGTAGGTTTGCTCTTTGTTGTAGGGTTTTGTATTAGTTCACAATATGCCTGGTACTGGAGAATAGTGCTTGTTGTTGTTGTTGTTGTTAGTGAGATGATCAGAATCAGATTTTTTTCTTTTTTTTAAATATTGAGTTCTGTGGGTGAATGTCCTGGTTCTGCTCTGCACCTACTGTGGATGCAAAATATATGTTGAAAAAGAAAAAGCAAGAACCATAACGCAGTTTATAACAACAAAATAAAAATCAGTTATAATTTAGTTTTATAAACTGTGCTGTTGATTCTTGCTCTCTTTTAGTTCCTTGGTGTGCAAATAGGACCTACCTAGCCCTGTGCAAGCGGTGCAGTCGCACAGGGCGCAAAGGCTTAGGGGACACATTTTGGCTGTATGCCGTTGCCCTGCTGCTGCTGGCAGGACAATAGAAGGCAGCCAAATTGTGCCCCCAAGCCTTTTCGCAGCACTTTAAGCAGGTCTGGTCCCTCCCTCCTCTGATGCAATGTCAGAGCAGGTAGGGACAGATCTGCTTAAAGTGCCAGCGCCTTTCAGATGGGGCGCATGCCCCCATCCTCCTCCCCATACCTCCATCCAGCACTGCCTGCTCTTTCCCTGCTGCTGCCGCCATGAAAAAAAAACAGAGGGCGGCAGCAGCAGGGAAAGAGCAAGCAGTGCTGGATGGAGGTATGGGGAGGAGGGGGGGGGGCGTGTGCCCAAGCTGCAAGTCGCACAGGGCACGATAGCAGCTTGGTACGGCCCTGTGTGCAAACATCTCACATTCCCTCCATATAATCTAAACGGCTTTTTGGTTTGGTTCAGTCCCTGATTGGAATTCTGAAAAAGCCCTTCCTCCCTCTAAGTGGGGGGGCACCATCTCATTCTTCACCTCGGACAGCAGATTGCCTTGAGCAGCCCCTGGGTATCAACAGCATAGCGAAGGTTGTTGAGTCTTCCACCAATCTTCACATCTCTGTTGTCTTCATACAATCC
The DNA here is from genome assembly GCA_033557465.1 of Ichthyophis bannanicus. Taxonomy (NCBI): domain Eukaryota; kingdom Metazoa; phylum Chordata; class Amphibia; order Gymnophiona; family Ichthyophiidae; genus Ichthyophis; species Ichthyophis bannanicus. Next base: position 167,269,123 of record CM066036.1, on the reverse strand, counting down.
TGCTTCTCTGATGATTTGTTTTGCATATAAATTAAACAGGTAGGGGGAAAGTATGCAGCCTTGTTTTACACCTTTGCTTATTTTAAACCATTCTGTTTCTCTTTGTTCCGTTCGAACTGTTGCTTCTTGATCAATGTACAGATTGTGCAAGAGAATGATCAGGTTCCTCGTTCCTCGACCTTTTCTGAACCCTGCTTGCACTTCAGGTAGTTCTTGTTCCAGGTATGGCTTTATAGGCTAGATTTATAAGCAATTAAATGACTGGACAAATATAAAGGAATTCCTGTATAAAATTCTGTATGGGTCAGATCAGAATCTTAAATTTTATTTGATAACTAATGAGAAGCCAGTGACCTTTAATGAGCGAAGAAGTCACAAGGTCAAATTTAGACGCATTATGGAGACGTTTTATGGCCATATTTTTAATACGTTGTAATTTGGATATTCGGGACTTAGAGAAAATCTACCATGCCAGCACTAACACCCAAAACTCACATAATAAGAATCCTACATAGGAAAAGGCAGTGCTGTTAATATTGTAGTGGGTGCTATATTCAGTGATGGGAAAGTGATGCTAGAAACAGATTAACGGATGACATGAGTGCTGCATGTGTTGCTCTGAAATTAACGCATTATGAGCCAAGGATTGACAAGTTATCAGCATGCATGCAACAACAAACATCACATTAATTTTTTTCATGTATAGATTCTTTGGGAATACACACCGAGTCCTGACACAGTTAACAGTTTTAAGAAGTTTATCTTTTTTTTACTCAGGATACATTTGACATGTTATGTGAATAATACATTTAAAATATATTGTGTAACTGAATCAAATTCTTCTTAAATTCATTAAATTGAATGAAATCATTAAAACATTATAAATTGCCAATAAATTGAAATGAAAACCAAAGGATTGTGAATCAAATTGATTCTCTGACAATACAAAGATTCCAACCTTTACAAATGATGTTACATAGTTCAGGCAGCTTTATAAAGAGTTTTTAGATACTAAAATCTTGTTGTTAAGGTTTAATTGACGTGCTGGCACTTTGAGGAAATTCTTTGGTTTTGTGCTGCAGTTTGGGCACTCGGGCTCAAAAAGGTTAGCCATCACTGCCCTAGAACCTAACCAAGCCTTCTCTAAGCACAATTACACCAGGGAGTAGCCCATGGTATCAGCGTATTAACATTGAGTACTGAACTGCAATGCTATCAAAAATCTAATGTCTAACAGGAGCAAAGAACAAGACCAAGCTGTTCCTACTACTTACAGGACACTAAAATCATACAGAAAATAGGAGAAGAGAGGGTGGGGTGAACCCCCTAAACTACTACCAACAACATGGACCTGTAACACAACCAGCAGAAACCATCCCTAAAACTACAGGTTCGGTGGACCAGGTGCTGCACACCCATCCTTACCCTCAGGGTGACAGCTGAAACTGCTCTGCAGCATGGTTTGTAGTTGTTATGTGCATGTAGCACACACAGTCAGTGTGTTTTACTGAGCTGATGTGTTGGATCAGTGCATTCTCCATTGATTCTTCCACCTGGAAAGTGGAATAACGAGTGAGGTTATCAAATTTGCAGATGATACAAAACTATTTAAAGTTGTTAAAACCCAAGAGGATTGTGAAAAATTGCAAGAGGATCTTGATAAATTGGAAGACTGGGCATCAAAATGGCAGATGAAATTTAATGTGGACAAGTGCAAGGTTATGCACCTAGGGAAGAACAATGCAAACTATGGTTACACGATGCAAGGTTCCACATTAGGAACCACCACCCAGGAAAAAGATTTAGGCGTCATTGTGGATACCATGTTAAAACCCTCGGCCCAGTGTGCAGCGGCGGCCAAGAGAGCAAATAGAATGCTAGGTATGATAAGGAAAGGAATGGAAAATAAAACAAAAGATATTATAATGCCTCTATATCGTTCCATGGTGAGACCGCACCTTGAATATTGTGTGCAATTCTGGTCGCCGTATCTTAAAAAGGATATAGCGATTTTAGAAAAGGTTCAGAGAAGAGCCACCAAAATGGTAAAGGGGATGGAAGGATACTCTTATGAAGAAAGGCTAAAAAGGTTAGGGCTCTTTAACCTGGAAAAGAGACGGCTGAGGGGAGATATGATAGAAGTCTATAAATTAATGAACGGAGTGGAACGGGTAAACGTAGATCGATTGTTTACGTTATCAGAATATAGAAAGACTAGGGGACATGCAATGAAACATAGAAATATGACGACAGAAAAAGACCACATGGCCTATCTAGTCTGTCCTTCCATAACAACTACAACAGTCCACTTTTTGCCTTTAGAGATCCTCTGTGTTGGTCCCATGCTTTCTTGAATTCAGTTACTGTCCTCATCTCTACCACCTCCACTGGGAGACTATTCCACGGATCCACTACTCTTTCCGTAAAGAAATATTTCCGCATATCACTCCTGAATCTATCTCCCTTCACCCTCATCCCATGTCCCCTCGTAGCAGAACTTGCTTTCAATTGAAAGAGGCTCTCTCCCTGAACATTTATGCCACGGAGGTATTTAAACATCTCAATCATATCACCTCTATCCCGCCTTTCCTCTAAGGTGTACATATTAAGATCCTTAAGTCTGTCCTCATATGCTTTATAATGAAGCCCATTAATCATTTTGGTAGCAACCCTCTGCACTGACTCCATCCTGTTCACATCCTTTTGAAGGTGCGGTCTCCAGAATTGCACACCATACTCCAAATGAGGTCGCACCAAAGACTTATACAGAGGCATTATCACCTCCTTTTTTCTGCTAGCCATTCCTCTCCGTATGCACCCAAGCATCCTTCTAGCTTTTGCTGTCGCCTTTTCCACCTGTTTAGCTACTTTAAGATCATCAGACACAACCACGCCTAGGTCCCGCTCTTCTTTAGTGGACAAAAGTACTTCACCTCCTATACTGTATTGCTCCCTTGGATTGCTGCAGCCCAAATGCATGACCTTACATTTTTTAACATTAAATCCCAGCTGCCAAATTCTAGACCATTCTTCAAGCTTAGCTAGATCCCTCCTCATGTTATCTACCCCTTCCTGGGTGTCTACTCTATTGCAGATTTTGGTATCATCCGCAAAGAGGCAAACCTTACCCGACAGCCCTTCCGCTATATCACTAACAAAGATGTTAAAAAGCTACAGGGTAAACTATTTAAGACTAATAAAAGAAAATATTTTTTCACTCAACGTGTAATCAAACTCTGGAATTTGTTACTGGAGGATGTAGTAAAGGCTGTTAGTGTAGCTGGGTTTAAAAAAGGTTTGGACAAGTTCCTGGAGGAAAGGTCCATAAACCATTATTAAGAAGTGACCGAAGATATCAATGCTTGACCCAGTACAAGCATTGTGGAACTTGTGTCTCTTGGGGAAACTGCTAGGTACATATGACCTAGATTGGCCACTGTTGGAAACAGAATACTGGGCTTGATGGACCTTGGTCTGACCCAGTATGGCATATCTTATGTTCTTATGTTCTAGCTGCAGACCACTGTTTTGCATGTGCAGTGCCTCTTGGGTAGTGGAGGGCCCAACTATACTGGCCCATACAGCAAAATGTTTTATCAGAGACCTGCAGGCTCTGCATATTGTTTCAGAGCTGTGTGGAGGTTAGCCTACTGGTTGGTGCAATGTTGCTATAAGCAAAGGTCCAGGGTTCAATTCCCACTTGCTCATTTTGTGCCTGGGTGCTACTCAGGTCACTTGCCCACCTTGCACAGTCCTGGTTCTGCTGTGACCTGCAGACAATCACCCTTCTATGTTTCTTTGCATTATGGCCACAAGATGGGTAGCCCAACATGGTATTCCCCATCATGGACATCTGAGAGCATGGCTTTAGTGGCTCTACTGCGGCCCTTTGCAGCGGGTCAATGATGTATACACAACAGATGTCTGGGACAACTGTTATGGTTGTGTTTTCTATTGTGCCATCATTGTGACCTCCCAGCTTTACATAAAGAGGATATATATTGTACATTCAGGTACATAACACTCATTGCATAACCATCCCCTGCACTGTTCTGCCATCACTTTCTCCACATGGGGCAAATGGGTTCAACTTATCCCTTTGCCACTCTGTCAGGTGTATTGTCTTGCAGTTGCACAGGCTGAGGCACCAGTCCCACCCACACAAATGGTGTTTCATGAGCTCCATGGCCCTGCTACTTTTGGATCACACACACCAAATTATTTTGTTCAGTAAGATCCCATACATCCACCCACTACACACACTGCAAACTCTTTGCTTGGAAAATCCATGGCATAGCCCTGCACCCACCATTTGACCGTCAGGGGGATTCATGTATTTGCCTGTAAGCTGCCCCACCATGGCCATCAAGGGTTATTTGCAGCAGTTAGCCATGTCATGCACACCTCTCCTGTGACTGCTCCACATGAGCACTAATGGACAAGCCTCCCTTTGCTGCCCACATCAGGAATATGCTGCCTCTACCCAGACACTTTCCTGGCCTATGGCATGCCACACACTGACAGTACATCTGGATACATGTCCACACCTCACAGACACTATAATGTAGCTTATGGCATGGTGTAAGCTTTTCGGAGCATCTAGGACTACACGCCTGTCACAGCGCCCTCCGCTGCTGCAACCCCTGTGCTGACTCTGCTGCCACCACCACCCACCCATGACACTGCCAACACCCACTCTGACCAGCATCACTAGGCATCCACCTATCTCGCCTAGTTGACAACACAGGCCTGCTGTATGGTCAAATGTTCTCATCACACATACTCTCACATAGTCAGGCATCAGGTGAATCAACTCCATCAGCTACCAATTGTGTTTGCATCCATCCATTTATTTATTTATTTATTTAACAGTATTTCTATACCGCTTTATCTTACAAGCAAAGCGGTTTAACAACAAAACATATAAAAGAGGTGAAGGTGTAATCAAGCAGTGAGGGTAAATTCATAGATTGAGATGCTAATGTGTTGTGTGTTAGAAAAAATTGATCTATGTACATTGTGCGCTATTATACAACATGAGCTATAATACAGTCTTCTAAATGATTGGTGATAAGGAACAACACAAGGCAAAATACATTATATGTCCATGTGTCTGAGGGTAATAAATTGGTCATTCCTATTAAATGCATTAATTATGTAACTTGACCAAAGTGTTCTATAAACAGCGTTGTCTTCAGTTGTTTTCGAAAGTCCTTGAGGTCCAATGCTGCCCTCAGATCATTTGGGAGTGTGTTCCAAATTTTTGGCGCAGCGAGAGAGAGCCATACCTTCTCCAACAGCTTCCCTGCCCCCCTTTCAGCGTTTTGGAGGTTTTCCTGTGCTAATGTGCATGCAAGACACCTTAATACAGCATATCCTGTTACTGCATGTTAAGTGTCCACTACCACCCCTTAATGCTGGAATGCCTCTAACATGTCCAGCACACTTACCGTACGGTGACTCCTTATCGCTGCCTTTATCCCTCGGAAAGACATACTTGCTTACCACTGTTTAGTAAACATATTGCTATGTTTATCAATCAGGCCCTGAGATATTCCCAAGCTTCTATCTATGCTCTTCTCTTCTACTGGCGACTCCAGACTTTAAACCTTCCACCTTGCTGCTTCTTATGCCTGGAACAAATTACCTGAGTCTGTACATCAGGCATCATCTCTGGCCCTTTTCAAATCTAGGCTTAAAACTCACCTCTGCGATATTGCTTTTGGATCCTGAACCACGTAATCTCCTATGTGTTTCCTTACCATTCCCCTAGATCTAATCTTGTCCTCAGCTATTGTGTTGTCTGTCCTAACTGGATTGTAAGCTCTGATGAGAGGGACCATCTTTTACATGGGTCTGTAAAGCACTGCATACACCTTGTAGTGCTATACAAATGATCAGTAGTAGTAGTAGTAGTAGCCAGTCAAGTTTTTAAGATACCCACAATGAATATGCATGAAACAGACTGCATGAGGTAGAGGCAGTGCATGCAAATCTATCTCATGCATATTCATTGTGGGTATCCTGAAAATCAGATTGGATAGGGGATACACCAGAACTAGCGTGAGAAACACCGCTTTAGAGTTTGTGCTGTGCATGAGTGTCTGTAGGAAATATTTTCAGAGGGAAGGACTTTTACATATTAGCAAAATGTTTAAAGCGATATACACAAATGAAACAATAGAGGTTGTAACAACACAACCTCTAGCAATTAGTTGTTAAAATTCAGGAGCAATCATCAGCTTTGGTCTCTAGTGGTTTATATAAAAGCAGGCTTTAACACTAAAGGATTCTTAACATTCTTAACACTTAACCGTACCACTGGAGAATGTCCAAGGAATACTTGAGAACCAATTCAAAGCTGAAGTCAATGAGTCACTGGGGATTATGTTAGAAGGGCCATGATGTAAGAACTAGATTTAATTTAAACGTTCCTTACTATGTTACATTGCTTTCCATGAGGGAACAGAGCAGTGATACAGGCTAAAGTAGGGTTTGTTAAGCACTTTTGATATGCTAGGACAAGGAAAGAGTGGACAAGTGATTCTTATTATCATTGCGTGCGGCTTTGAAGGGCTGGTCAGATTGTACCACAGACAGCACATGCCATATGCCATGCTAGTCCCTGGAGGTAAAACAGATGCCTCAATTGCACAGTGTTACAATATCTATCAGAACATGTAAAACAGATGAACGGGCTATGGAGGCAATAATTTAGTGTTGCACAAGTTGCCAAGTGGAAAAGAACCCATTTCCAATTGCACCAAAACAGATTCCCATTCTCCTGCTTCCAATTTTCCAAAATGTTCAGTGTTGTGTCCACCTTGGGCCTAGAAAAGAGATGTTGTGGCATTCATTCATTCTGCATAGGTGCTAATTGGTATATTGCCATGAAAGTGGTATCCGGAGACGTCACCAAAATAAATTATGTCAATATGCTTATTGCAGTCCCACCTCTGTAAACTGTCACGCCTGAACCCTGATCTCTATTTACTTTAAGTACATAGAGTATATGTAAGTGAATATATGTTCACTCTTTTTTTTTGGAGTATATGTATGTGAATATATGCATGTGGAGTATATGTATGTGGAGTATATGTATGTGAATATATGTTCACTCTTTTTTTTTTTTTGGCACACAAGACAGCATCAGTCATGCCTTTAATCAGACACCTGGGTCTGGTTAATAATGGCATATTCTTCATGTGGATGGGCCAAGTCTAAGTTCCACCCCGAACAGTGATCCTTTATTTGGGAGACATTGCATAATATCCATGCACAGAGTAGGATTCATCTAAAAGATGCATTACATCATCAAATCTCTTTTTCTGTCTGCATACCTTATAGAGCCCTGCATCATTCCTCACATAATTTTGCATGGGGAATGGTTTCATCATAGAATCAAACAATTTAAAAATTTGTAATAAATGGATGTATAAATTCATGTTCACCATTGGATCTCCACACGGCATAATTTTATAGCTCCCTAAAGGAGAGGAGGGAAAGGGGCGATATGATACAGAACTTTAAATACTTAAAGGGTATTAATAAACAAACCAACTTTTTTCAAAGATGAGGAAGCTGTAAAACTAGAGGGCATACAATGAAGCTGCAAGGAGGTAAACTTAAACGCAATGTCAGGAAATACTTTTTCACTGAAAGAGTGGTGGATGCTTGGAATGCCCTCCCGATAGAGATGGTGGGGCAAATACAGTGGCAGAATTCAAAATGTCATGGGAGAGACAAAGAGGACCCCTTTATAGCAAGAGGATGAAATAAAAACAAACTTAAATATGTTTTATACTTTAATAAATAGAGGGGGCAATTTGCATGGAGCAGCGGGTACAATCATAAACAAAGGTATAGAGGAGGGTGACCTGCACAAACCAGTTGTTATAACTACTCTAGCCACCTTACTGGACAGACTAGATGGACCATACTAGTCTTTATCTGCTGTCATACTCTATGGGTGACATACAGAGTGACGACTAGAGGGGTCGGATGTCCAGGGTGGATGACCAAACCCCTATAGCCACCGGGATCTGATTCCAGGTCCAGAGCTCCCCACATATTCAGGTCCGCTGTGCAGGGATCTCTGGACAGGGGAGGGATGGGGCAGTGACAGGGTGGAGAGGGGTGGTACAGAGGCAGCCCTATGACCCCAGATGTACAGGGCCGATTCCAGTGATGGCCTTGTACATCCAGGGTCAGGGAGATAGGTGGGGGACCTATTCCACCTCGGAGGTGAAATAAGTCTCCCTGGAGTTCGGCAATCCATGATGGTGGACCACCCTGAAAGGTAGGAAGGGTAAGAAGATTCCCCGCTGCCCAATCCCAAGCTCAGCAGGCCCTTTTGGTGGTCAGGCGGTGGGGAAAGAAGGCTAATCTTCATCCAGGGGTAAGTGCAGCCACTGCATGGCATCCCGGTGCCATGGTGATGGGATGCCATGGCACTGGGCTCCATGCAGGAGCTGTGGCTGGGTTGGATGGGGAGAGTGCGGGGCATCCAAGGGCCCAGAATTGGGGCAGGTCCTGCCTGTCCAGGCCGGTTGCACCCAATTCTGATCCCATGGTCCACCCCTAAACAATGACATGGGGAGGGGTAGCTTGCACGGAGCGACGGGTGCACCTACTCTTGCCGTATATTTGCTGGGCAGACTGGATGGACCATGCTGGTCTTTATCTACCGTCATTTACTATGTTACTATGTTACCCAGGGATAACCAGTCAGCGGCGATATTTAGCCGCTGTCCTGTTATCTCTTGGCAGTGAAAGTTAGGCACATTAAAGGCTATCCTAACTTTTGCCACTGAATCCAACAATGCAGAGGCTGAATATCGCCACTGACCAATTAGCTTCCTGCTTCAGTGGCTGACCCTGATATTCAATGTCAGTGGCCACGGCACTGAATATCTGGATTCAGTGTTCAGTGGTGACGGCTAGGCACTGTAATCATGCTAGCCCCCTCCTCTGAATATCGATCCCTTGCTATTTAAATTAAAAAAGACTAAGTGGTGAGATGAATTCACCACTGATCTTGCTACTTTCATATCCAATACTTTGTGAGAACTTGATGAAGTCCAAAGAGTGATCTGATACAGATATGTATATGTGACAGGGGCAGATGGCACTTTATAGACTATTCCAAATTAACACAGCTACCACCTCTGAAGATTCTCATAGACATGTCTAAGAATTCCAATTTTAGGGGCATTTCACTCAAGCAGCAGTGAATGTTGGTGGGGATTTATTCATCTGTTTGTCTGTCTATCCAGATGCATGGGTGGGGTTGTGCAAGTGCAAAAAAACCCTATGCATACAGAGAATGAATGAGGCAGTGTCAGGAGCCAGAAGAGACTGATGACTGTGATGGCAAAATAAGAGACACGCTGCTGAGGTTCCCAGTCTCATAAACAGAGGAGAACAAGGCAGGTCTCAGTCATGGCACGAACAAGGAGTCAGCAATGTTCATAACTTTGTTGACAGAAGAGAGGCCTCAGCAGGGACTTTGAGATGATGAGGTTCCTACCGTTGCTGGTAGAATAGACTAAAATAGGCTGTGACCATAGCAAGAGCAAGGAACTGTCAAGTTTTCTATCCTCACTAGCAAAAAGAGAGAAGCAGCCTGGGGTTTAGCCATGGTAATATCTAGCAGCTAACAAGGTTCTCATCCTTGTTGGAAGAACACATAAGAACATAAGAACATAAGATATGCCATACTGGGTCAAACCAAGGTCCATCAAGCCCAGTATCCTGTTTTCAACAGTGGCCAATCTAGGTGATACGTACTGTAACATGGAAGATACGCCCTCTGCCTCAGAAGCATAGAAATCTGCTGTTTGCAGTTTAGATTCTGACAGGCAGGCAAGTCACAAGGTTCCCAGTTACCATAGGCAACGTAAACAAACTCAGACACGAGGTCTAAAGTCACGCCTAGCTAGTAAGCATTCCCCAGCTGCTGATGAGAACGGCTTTCACCTGTGCAAGGGAACGTCCAAGAAGCTGTATAAAAAATACTCAGTGCAGTCAGAGTTAGACTGGCAGGACACGAGAAACTTGCAAGACACGAGAGACTTGCAAGACTCAGAAGAAAGCTCAGAATATTCAGGAAATACAGACACAGAGTCAGAACTGCCTGGAACTTCTAGCAGGAAGCCACAAAGGAATTCACAGAAAGAAACACGGAGAGTTTCATACGGAGAGGTCAGCTGTAAGAAGCACTTACCTCTGACGCAGCTTGAATTTCCTAAGCACCGGGCTGTGCTGAATGAATGGGAGGCAGTGGAAGGCAAACCGTATGTATCTGAAAAGCATGGCAGCTTAAAACAGTTACAAACCCTAGAGAGGGAAAGAAATGCTATTGAAGATGTGTGCATGTCTGACCCTGAAGAGTGTGTGCCAGTGAAACCCTACAAAAGATTTCCAAGAGAGAAATCCTCACATAATAGAAGAGAACAGTGTTATGGTTTATAGCCAAATGTAAAAGGCAGGAAGTTTAAAAGTTTTAAGGATAAAGCTTACTCAGAGAAAGGTGTTTCTCCTTCCTGCTATTACCGGCTATATGACAGCTATTTGCCCTGCTGTGAAGAAGGCTGTTCAGAGAGCACTGATAGAGATACGGGACTAAGGAAGGTGCAAACTTTCTGTTCCAATGAAAATACTGTAAATGATAAAGCAAAGTGTGAGCCTATGATTACAGAGGCTGGTATGGAAAGCCCATGTGATGAAGCCATGGATTGTACGCTGTTGTTATCCGATATGGTTTCCTCCTTATGCTGAAGCCAAGATAAGAGTGCCTTGTGAGTGCTGGGAAAGCTAAGAAGAGACAGCTAGCATATCGGATAAACTTTATACTGTGATTTATGAGTTCTGTTGAAGCAAGATGCTATGTTTAAGTTTTCTTCAGTTTACCAGAAGTATGGTTGTATCCTGAGTTTTTTTTGTATTATAACCTTTTTGAAAATCCAACCCCGGGAATAAAAATCCTTTTGAAAAACCTGACCACTTGACTCACAACTACAACTTTCTATAAGAAAGGTCAGGCCCAGCAGTCTGGCTGTTAGCTTAGGCCACAGTCCAGCTCCTGCTGGTGACATAAATGGCGTAGTATTTTGGATTTTTTAAAAAAAATACTACAAAAGGCTTTCTTCAAAGAGGATACAGCTGGCTGAGGAAAAAAAAGCCAAGTGAAGAAAATCCTGAGGAAGAAAAACCTGGTTTGGATTTTTCCAGCAACTGGATTCCCACATCCTGACCTGCAAGGAGGCGTGGACAAGAACCTTTCTCAACGCGAGATCCTACACCGTGCTAAGGTACAAGTAGGTGGGCACGGGTGGTGAGGATATTTGAGAAAGGGGAGGAAATTTGTACCTTGAGAGGCAGGCAGAAAGAGAAAAAAAAAAAGAAAATTGTGCCGCACTTGGTGGGCCCTGTTTTTTTCTTCCCTGCAGGTACGCTGAAACGCCGCGATGGATCCCCAGGAGATGTGAGAGTGGATGGCAGCCCAGTGGAAAGCCCAGAGTGAGCTTATGAGACTAACACAAGAGCGAACTATGGAGGCGCTAACCGCGCAGCAACAGCCGCTCTTGGACTTACTAGCAGCTCTGGCGAAGAGGACGTATACAGCAGACGAAGCTGGAACACTATTACCACATGTGGTAGGACCACAAAACTGCAGTGCATTGGCACTAGGACAATTGCAAAGTGCTGATAACTTTGATGACTACTCAGATGCTTTTGAGAGAATTGCGGAAGTGGCTGAATGGCCACTAGACCAGTGGGCTGTGAGGTTCCCAATGTCCCTGACCGGAGAGGCATTGGCGGCCTACAAGGCTATGCCCGCAGGCCTAGCATCCAGTTACCCGGATGTAAAGCTAGCAGTAAGGGATAGGTTAGGATTAACTTCTATTCACTACCGGCGTCTGTTTAGAGAGGCAAAGCTCATGCCTAAAGAAACGCAGAAAGCATTAATGCAGAGATTAAAAGGCTTGGCAACAAAATGGCTTGCTCCTGAAAAAGCAACTGTTGAGTCTTTGATGGACGCAGTGCTTCTTGAGCAATACTTTGAGGCCATACCACCAGAGGTCAAGGCTTTCTTATTGTTACAAAAATGTAAATCCACTAAGGAAGCGGCTGAACTCACGGAGTGCTATTTTGAAGCAGAGTTAGCCGGGACTTCCAGGGATAATGTTTTGAAGGTAACAGGCATGGAAAGAATGCCAGGGTTTAGAAAGGCCTGTAATTATGTGGTACATGAGAAAAGTGTGAAAAAGTATGATGTTACGAAATGCTTTCACTGTGAAAAAACTGGTCACATACGCAGGGAATGTAAAGAGCGTACTGCCCTTATGTCAGGTGGAGAGAGACACACCAGGGAGGGATTTGTGCTCGATGTCCAGGTGGAAGGGGTAGATGCTGTAGCGCTCCTCGATTCAGGAGCGGACCAAAGTATGGTTTCCCAAAGGATGTGGAAAACCATACAAGCCCATAACCCTTCCTTATTGAATTGCATGGACGGACGTGTGAAAATACGGTGTGTACATGGAGCATCCTCTTTTTACCCAATGTATGAAATGTGTGTGAATGGTTTAGGTACTAGGGAAAAAGTGCATATGACAGTTGTCCCCCAACTTCCTTTCAAAGTAGTCTTAGAGCGTGACTGGCCTCCATTCGAAGAAGAAATGGAGAAAGGCCTCAAGGGAAAGTCAGGTTCAGCCCCGATAGGAAAATTAGGAGAGAGTAAGGCACAACCTGAGAACCCAAAAACTGAGGCTATGGCGCAGAAGATCCCGAGTGCTTTGTTTGGAAAACCGCATGAATCTAGTGTCCCCTCAAAACCACGGATAGAGGTAGGGGTCTCAGCTAAAAAGAAATTTGTATTGAGGTTCACAAAGACATCCCCGCAGGCTAAAAGCCCACAAAGAGCTTCCGAAGCCTCAGCGGGCTATGATTTATTTAGTAGCGAGGATGCAGTGGTTCCCAAGGGAGGGAAGGCCCTTATTGACACGGGGATACAGATCCCTGAGGGTTGCTATGGCCGCATAGCACCGCGGTCCGGCCTAGCGGTCAAATATTTTATTGACATCGGGGCCGGGGTGATAGACCCCGATTACCGGGGCGTAGTCAAGGTCCTACTCTTCAATTTTGGTAAAGAGGATTTTGAGGTGAAAAAGGGCGAAAGAATAGCGCAATTAATATGTGAGCACGTGGGTTTCCCCATAGTGGAAGAAGTACCTTCATTGGCTTCCACAAATCGTGGGTCAGGAGGGTTTGGCTCCACAGGGATGAGGGACGTTAAAGGCCTAGCAGCCATAGCAGAAGAGAGAAAAGAGGAGGACTTGGAGAGAACAGCCTGAATTACAAACAGGGACAGACCTGTCGGAGCATCAACAGGGGGAATTAGCCAGGGTATTGAGGAAATTTTCCGATGTACTAACAGCGGTGCCCGGCGAAACGCGCCTAGTGGCTCATGAGGTCATCACAACCCCGGGGAAGGTAATTAGGCAACGCCCGTACAGGTTGCCTGAGGCAAAAAAGAATGAGGTTATTGCCCAGGTTAAGGAGATGGTAGAAATGGGCGTAATTGAAGAGTCCCATAGCCCATGGTCTAGCCCCATTGTATTAGTTCCCAAGCCTGACGGAACACTCCGTTTTTGCATTTACTTTAGGAAAGTCAATGCCATATCTCAATTTGACGCATACCCAATGCCGAGAATTGACGATTTACTGGATCGCTTAGGACAGGCTAGGTTCCTCACCACGCTGGATCTTTCAAAGGGATACTGGCAAATCCCATTAACCAGGGATTCTAAGCCAAAGACAGCCCTCACCACTCCAATAGGCTTATATCAATTCCGACGCATGCCATTTGGGCTACACGGTGACTGGCACGGTGCGGCTGCGACGTGTCAGCGACTTATCGATCAAGTCCTGAGGCCACACCAAGATTACGCGTTAGCCTACATGGATGACGTTATCATTTATAGCAGTACTTGGCTGGAACACTTGTCGCGAGTAGAGGCAGTACTGCAAGCCATCCGGAAAGCTGGTCTTACCCTAAACCCAAAGAAATGTCTTTTTGCAGCTAGGGAGGCCAAATATCTAGGACACGTGGTAGGGAACGGGCTAGTCAAACCACTAGCAGATAAAATTGATAGTGTGAAAAATTTCCCCCGACCAGTGGATAAGAAGCACATCCGTAGCTTCTTAGGTCTGATAGGCTACTATCGGAGATTTATCCCCAGGTTCGCGGAAGAAAGTAGCATTTTTACCGATATGATTAAGAAAAATGCGCCAAATAAGGTACGTTGGACTCCTGAGGCAGAAGAAGCTTTTATCTCCCTTAAGGAGAAATTGTGCAAAGCCCCTGTCCTGAGAGGAGTGGATTTCAGACTCCCGTTTATAGTTCAGACAGACGCATCTGAGACTGGGTTGGGGGCGGTTATGTCCCAAAGATTTGAGGGCATAGAACATCCAGTTACTTATTTAAGTAGGAAGTTATCAAATGCTGAACGGAAGTACTCAACTGTGGAGCGTGAATGCCTTAAATGGGCGATAGAAGCATTAAGATTCTATCTAACGGGGTGCAAATTCCTGTTGATCATGGATCATGCGCCGTTAAAGTGGCTTAGCCAAATGCGCAATAACAATGCCCGACTGACACGATGGCACTTGGCTTTACAAGCCTTCAATTTCGAAGTGCAGCATCGAGCCGGAAAGCTACATGGCAACGCTGATGCCTTAAGTAGAATTACGCGCTGTCCGACGAGGGCATCTGCAGATCGTAATATCTTAAGGGGGGGGGGGATGTGTAACACGGAAGATCTGCCCTCTGCCTCAGAAGCACAGAAATCTGCTGTTTGCAGTTTAGATTCTGACAGGCAGGCAAGTCACAAGGTTCCCAGTTACCATGGGCAACGTAAACAAACTCAGACACGAGGTCTGCAGTCATGCCTAGCTAGTAAGCATTCCCCAGCTGCTGATGAGAACGGCTTTCACCTGTGCAAGGGAACGCCCAAGAAGCTGTATAAAAAATACTCAGTGCAGTCAGAGTTAGACTGGCAGGACAAGAGAAACTTGCAAGACACGAGAGACTTGCAAGACTCAGAAGAAAGCTCAGAATATTCAGGAAATACAGACACAGAGTCAGAACTGCCTGGAACTTCTAGCAGGAAGCCACAAAGGAATTCACAGAAAGAAACACGGAGAGTTTCACACGGAGAGGTCAGCTGTAAGAAGCACTTACCTCTGACGCAGCTTGAATTTCCTAAGCACCGGGCTGTGCTGAATGAATGGGAGGCAGTGGAAGGCAAACCGTATGTATCTGAAAAGCATGGCAGCTTAAAACAGTTACAAACCCTAGAGAGGGAAAGAAATGCTATTGAAGATGTGTGTATGTCTGACCCTGAAGAGTGTGTGCCAGTGAAACCCTACAAAAGATTTTCAAGAGAGAAATCCTCACATAATAGAAGAGAACAGTGTTATGGTTTACAGCCAAATGTAAAAGGCAGGAAGTTTAAAAGTTTTAAGGATAAAGCTTACTCAGAGAAAGGTGTTTCTCCTTCCTGCTATTACCGGCTATATGACAGCTATTTGCCCTGCTGTGAAGAAGGCTGTTCATAGAGCACTGATAGAGATACGGGACTAAGGAAGGTGCAAACTTTCTGTTCCAATGAAAATACTGTAAATGATAAAGCAAAGTGTGAGCCTATGATTACAGAGGCTGGTATGGAAAGCCCATGTGATGAAGCCATGGATTGTACGCTGTTGTTATCCGATATGGTTTCCTCCTTATGCTGAAGCCAAGATAAGAGTGCCTCGTGAGTGCTGGGAAAGCTAAGAAGAGACAGCTAGCATATCGGATAAACTTTATACTGTGATTTATGAGTTCTGTTGAAGCAAGATGCTATGTTTAAGTTTTCTTCAGTTTACCAGAAGTATGGTTGTATCCTGAGTTTTTTTTGTATTATAACCTTTTTGAAAATCCAACCCCGGGAGGGGAATAAAAATCCTTTTGAAAAACCTGACCACTTGACTCACAACTACAATTTTCTATAAGAAAGGTCAGGCCCAGCAGTCTGGCTGTTAGCTTAGGCCACAGTCCAGGTCCTGCTGGGGACAGTACCTAGCAGTTTCCCCAAAAGACACAAGTTCCACAATGCTTGTATTGGGTCAAGCATTGATATCCTGGGTCCCTTTTAATAATGGTTTATGGACCTTTCCTCCAGGAGCTTGTCCAAACCCTTTTTAAACCCAGCTACACTAACAGCCTTTACTACATCCTCCAGTAACAAATTCCAGAGTTTAATTACACGTTGAATGAAAAAATATTTTCTCTTATTTGTCTTAAATAGTTTACCCTGTAGCTTCATTGCATGTCCCCTAGTCTTTCTATATTCTGATAACGTAAACAATTGATCTACGTTTACCCGTTCGACTCCATTCATTAATTTATAGACCTCTATCATATATCCCCTCAGCCGTCTCTTTTCCTGGTTGAAGAGCCCTAACCTTTGCAGCCACTCCTCATATGAGTAGCCTTCCAACCCCTTTACCATTTTGGTAGCTCTTCTCTGTACCTTTTCTAATAACGCTATATCCTTTTTAAGATACGGCGACCAGAACTGCACACAATATTCAAGGTGCGGTCGCACCATGGAACGATGCAGAGGCAGTATAATATCCTTTATTTTCCATTCCTTTCCTTATGATACCTAGCATTCTATTTGTTCTCTTGGCTGCCGCTGCACACTGGGTGGAGGGTTTTAACATGTTATCCATGATGACGCCTAAATCTTTTTCCTGGGTGGTGGTTCCCAATGTGGAACCTTGCATCGTGTAACCATAGTTTGGGTTGTTCTTCCCTAGGTGCATAACTTTGCACTTACCCACATTAAATTTCATCTGCCATTTGGATGCCTGGTCTTCCGATTTATCAAGATCCTTTTGCAATTTTCCACAATCCTCTTGGGTCTTAACAACTTTAAATAGTTTTGTGTAATCTGCAAATTTGATAACCTCACTCGTTATTCCCTTGTCCAGGTCATTTATGAATATGTCAAAAAGCAGCGGACCCAGCACCGATCCCAGGGATACTCCACTATTCACCTTTTTCCATTGGAAAAATGGCCATTTAGCCCTACCCTATGCTTTCTATATTTTAACAAGTTCCTGATCCACAATAATACACTGCCTCCTATCCCATGACTTTTTAGTTTTGCCAAAAGTCTCTGATGAGGGACCTTGTCAAAGGCTTTCTGAAAGTCCAGATACACTATATCAACCAACTCACCTTTGTCTACTTGTTTATTCACAACTTCAAAAAAACATATCAGATTAGTAAGACAAGATCTTCCTTGTCTAAAGCCATGTTGGCTGTCTCCCATTGGGCCATGACTATCTGCATGCTGAGTAATTTTGTTTTTTATGATGGTTTCTACCATTTTTCCCGGTACTGACGTCAGGCTCACCGGTCTGTAGTTTCCCAGATCACCCCTGGAAGCCTTTTTAAAAATTGGCCAAAAGGAAAGAGAGAGTGAGAGTGAGAGAGATACAGTGGTGTTGTGAGAGGGGAAGACAGATAAGAGGTAAGAAGGGAATGGAGTAAGACAGGGACGGAAGAGAAGGAAAAGAAGAGAGGAAAGGGATGACTAAATCCTCTCCAGTATTCAAAAAGAAACAGCATTTAAACTATCCCTCATCACTCTCAAATTAATCCCTCCCCCGACGCACACATACTTGTGCACACTTCTGTATCCACACTTCAGTTTGCCATGCACTCATTCAGCTCATCCTACCTCTCAGAATCCCTATATCCTTTCACTCACTTTATTCCTCATACATAAGGCCCCACCCTACTTTTAGCATTCCTACCCACTCATTCACACGCTCAGCTCACTGCCACTAATTACCCCTTATCCATTCAATTACAAAACTCTTGAATTAGTTCATTGACTCAGGTCACTCACAACTCCTCTATTCTCCTCACTGATCTCCCCACCCACCATACATAAGTCTCATTGCATTCATGAATGCATGATGTCGCCACCTCCTGGCCGGGCGTATAGCCGGGCAGCAGGAGAGTGTCACCTTGTTGCCCTTTGAATAAGGTTCACTGATATGGCCGCCAGCTAGGGTTGCTGGGTACTGTAGTTTACTTATTCTATCAGGCAAAGTAGTGTGAGCACAAGTGGTTAGGCGAAAACAGAGAATATTTCATTTTCTTGGGATTTTCCCCTCGCATCAAATTTAACAGTGCTGAACTCAAAAATGGATTCTTCTCCAAAAACAAAGAATAAAGTTCACAAGTTGTATTCACAGGTAGGTCAGTTTAAGCAGTTAACTTTGACACCGGAATTAGCTTCCAAAGCTCAGGCTGTAAACTTTATTTAAAGCAAGTTAACTTCATAGGAAGACTGTTTTACTCACAGCTTCCTCACATACAGACAGCTTCAAAAATGTCCATTAAGTTTCATTTCACTTCCAGGCATATAGGAAAAACAGCTTGGCTTAAAACCTCCAGTTATTTTCCTTTGCTGTATCTTTCATTCAAACAAGCTTCACTACTTTAAACATTCATTCATTCACATGTGCTTTAGCTTCAGCACACCTCCAGCTTGTTTGCCCTACAAAATGAGCATTGTATTTCTTCAGGCTCATTATCATAACATTCTACTTCCATCTCCTCTACGGATTCATTGCAACAGTTCTCAGAGGGTACCTGGTCGTAGAGCTTACTACTCTGCTTCTGCAACAGTTCATTTAATATTTCTAGCAATAGTTTCTTCTGCTCTATTTCTTCAGAGAGACTTAGATTAGGGAATGCAGCCAAGCTATTCTCTCTACTTTTACAGCTTAGCTGGCTAGCCGAGTTACTTCCTCCAGTAGGAACTAACTCCTTCAACTTTCTCTTATGCAGGGACTCTGGAACATACACTTGCCTGAACTCTGGGCCTCCTAGTTGTTCTACTACTTCCTGCTCAAAGCCATGCTGCCTTCTCTCATCAAACGCTTGCCTTCCTCGTGGCAATTTCTCAGTTAGCTGTGTCTGCCTTGGACCTGTTGCTCCTAGATCCCACAGCTCGTCTCTGCTCTTGGTTCCAACTCTGCTCGAGCCTCCCAAGGCTCCTCTGCTGCTTTCTGGAGCTCCTCTCGAGACTCCTTTCCTTGCACTCGTGCCTGTTCCCTTTCCAGTGCTGGCGCTTGTTCTAACTGACTGCTCAAACTCAGCAGTTTTAAACTGATCTTTCCTAGGGACCACACCCTTCTCCCAGCACACGTGGGAGCTGCTAGGATTCAACCTAGCTCTGACGTGCTGACGTGGGCGGGGCTTGATGCTGGCTGTACTCTGACTCTGAGTTTCTTGGTTACTAGGGAAACCCTGAATGCTAGCATTTTTAAAGGAACAGGATTCACTTTTCTGCCATTCCATTTCCTCTGAACTGCCTTCATCATCACAATGCATACACGTACCCTAACCATGCTCTTCTTCACTGAAGCACACCTTCTTGCCATGCTCAGAGCAGGTACATTCTTACTTGTATGATTTTAGTCTAGTCTTATAGTTTTTCCTTGTTACATAAAACTGCTTGAGAACGTTTATTTATTTATTTATTATGGAGCATTCATTGACTTTTTTTTGAAAAAGTTCATTCAAGTTGTTATATAAGCATTAGTTAAGAAGACATACATGACTATTATAATTGGATGGCTAAAGACATGCTTGAAGTCAGGCATTCAAGAAAATTCATCTGAGGGACAGAAATAAAACAAAACTGAATTAGTAAAAGTATGAGACTTGTGAGCAATGGTCCCAGTCAGCAAGACTTCAACCCTGACTACTGTCCATTCATGTATTTCATATTCATTCGTAATTAAATCAATATTTGTTAAAAAAAATATAAGGGACATGTTTACTAAGCCCCACGCTAGTGCAGGGCACTGTGCTAGATGCAGGGGGCAGAGACAGGCATCCTCCTGAATTTAGCACAGCTCACGATATTAATCCTGCCAGCAGAATAGGTGGTGGTGATTGCTTCCCAGCAAGCATCACAAATGTGTGCGTTCAAATCCCTTCTAGTGGTGCCATGGTAGGAATGCACACACCTCACCCAGTTGCCCTAGACATGTTCTGCCAGGTAGCATGGATTTTTTTAGCACAGGGACCTGTGCTACTTTATAGCTCGGTACAAAAAACATTGCTAACCCCACACAACCCTGGTAGCGTACTTTGGTAAACATGCCCCTAAAATAGAAAGTATATTACACATTCATTTACCCCATGTTTGGATTTGAAATGACTGAGGGAGAGAGCATTATCATAACTACCAAAAGGGTTACTACCAAAGGTGGCTGCCAAAATGGTTGGTGAGCTTTGTCATAAGGCATATGGAGACAGACTTAAAGATCTCAATATGTAAACATTGGAAGAAAGATGGAAGAGGGGAGATACAGTATGATAGAGACGTTTAAATACCTCCATTGCATAAATGCACAGGAGAGCTTCTTTCAATTGAAAGAAAGGTCTGTAACAAGGAGGCATAGGATGAAGGTGAAAGAGAATAGACTCTGGAGTAATTTGCAGAAACATTTCTTTACAGAAAGAGTGGTAGATGTGTGGAATGGTCTCCCAGTGGAGGAAGTGGAGACAAGGACTGTATCTGAATTCAAGAAAGCATGGGACAAACACAGAGGCTCTCTAAAGGAAAAAATGAAACTCTAGAGCTTACCATTGATATGGAAAGGCAGAACGGGTAGACCGTATGGTCTATATTTTCTGTCATGTTTCTATGTTTCTAAACTATTATTGTGCCATTTTAATAATGTCAAAGCTTTCACAACTAACTGATAGCAATAGAATTGCAAGACTTAAATGCATCTACTACATTAATTGACTTTTTATTGGCAAATGTTTTTCTGTTATATCGCTTAGAACTTATGACAACACTGGTTGTTGGTGTGTAATAGTAAAAAACTAAGAAGAGGTGTGAAGGATCACATGAATGAACAGGAGATACAGGTACGGTGGCTGAACCTGCTTCCTAAGGGTAGCAGGCAAGATTCTCAGCTCTCTTTCCACGACCACATCGCTCATATATCAAAATCCTCTTTCTACTTCCTTCGCCAGATCCGTGCCATCAGGCCTTTTCTCACCGCCCAAGCACTTACTACACTCCTCCTGTCCCTGGTTATGTCCCGTGTTGATTTTTGTAATTCTATTTTAGCCGGTCTCCCTGTCACTCAGCTTCACCGCCTCCAGCGCATCCAAAACACTGCCGCCCATCTCATTTTCCACTCCTCTCCCCGTGATCACGTTACACCCCTGCTCGTTCACCTCCACTGGCTTCCTGTCAAGTCCCGTATCCATTTCAAGGTCCTGACCACTCTTCACCGTGTTCGTTATTCCCACTCCCCTCAGTACCTCGCTGACCTCGTTCATTTTCATTCCTCAGCTCGCTCCCTACGGTCTATGCACCTCAATCGCCTTCATCTTCCTTCTCCTGCAAACGCTCACCTCCATCCACCCGTTCCTCTGCTTTCTTTTTCCTTGGCCCTGCGCTATGGAACTCTCTCCCCACCTCCATCCGGCTTGAACAGACATTTACCACCTTCAGAATCAAACTCAAAACCCATCTCTTTGCCCTTGCCTTTGACCTCCCTGACCCTTCTGTGTAGCCCATTCCCCCATTCCCCCTCTCTTCCCTCTTCTCCTCTCCCCCTTCCTGTCTCGTTGACCGATTCTGCTGATTTGCTTTCCTGTTTTTATTGTAACTTCCTTTCCCTTTTCACAAATATGATTTCTTTATGTTATTGTATCATGTGAACCGCTCTGATGTTTACTGAAGGGCGGTATATTAAGCTCAATAAACATAAACATAAACATAAAATACAGTTAGCTGCAGCTGGTGCACACAGAGAGAGGCAATTTCTACCTATTTGACAATATAATTCCTTTATTGTTCTAATGGCAATACAAATTTGGCCATTTGCTCTCAAAGCAACATGGTAGTACTTTGACAATATAGGTGAAAGCCAGGGGGAATAAAAACCTGGATATTCGCATGCAAAAGGACCAGGGCAATGCTGATATTCTATCTTGAATTTTTTTTTTACTGCTATAGCACTTCTAATATCTTATGAATCTCAAATTAGCAAGAAAATTAGACGTCAGGTCTACTGCTGTGCACAGATGTTTTTTTTTTCTTCTATTAGGGCTAATCAAACCCTGGGTTCTTCTCAGGTCCCACTATAAATTGTTCTTAAATGTTAATAATGTGCTCATGTGAAGGCACATTGTAGAAAAGCTGCTTATGCAGTAACAGCAACATCCAATCTGCAAATCTACATCGTTTTTAGAGGAGAGGGTGGGCGCATGTAAGTCCGATGTAAAATCAACATATCATTGCCCCTCACTGTGGACATGCCTTTTCTATCAAAGAAGGAAGCATGGCAACGCATGGGGATAGGCATCCACATGCAGTAGTAAGATATATGTGGAAAAAAATCAATGTTGGAAACCCAGCAATTTACACATATAAATGCTGACATTTTACAACTGGCAGATGTAAATGTCGGCACTGACATACAATCTGGTTTGTCATTTTGCCAATCTAGACATGTAGATACCACTAAAGAACTATAGAGGCCTCTATCTTTCCCTTGTTGCAATTAAGGGAGGTAAACCATGGGGATGAAGAGGTATATCCCCCTTAATCCCTCTTGGAAGGACAAAAGGAGCGCTTTGTTTTCCTGTTTGTGTCGGGGAGCAAGTGTAAATCAGGACATGGACAATTTTAATCTTACTCAAGCATCCCCTATATGAAATTGGGGAACACATATAGATTTTGGTGTGTCCCAGGCCACACTTTGTGCAACATTGACGTGATAGGGCCATTGAGATGTAAAATGGGCCCTTTCGAAAATGGCCTTTAAGAGGTGGATGTGATTTGCACATGTAAGTGCTCATATAACTAGTTAGTGCTGATGACTATCCCCACAGACTGAGGGGAAAACGAGGATAGTCTGTGAGCACATTGGAGGCAGTATTGGCCGCTATCCAGTCAGTGGTGATATTCAGGCTCTAACTGGATAACTTAACCAGTTAAAGTTAGGACTGGTGAATGGTTGTCCCAACTTTAGCGAGTTAGCATTATCTGGTTAGCTGCTCAATATGAGGTCTTGCTGCTAACCAGAAAGCAGTGCTAGTGTCTGGCGAGCATGCATTTTCAGTGGCAGACACCAGGTATATTTCATGGCTGAATATCTTTATTTTATTTAAAAGGATTTATATACCAACTTATCCTCAAATCAAAGCGGTGTACACATCAAACAAATCAAGTGGCAGAGTGCGTGGGTGTGGGCATGCAGAGAATATCTGGGTTTTATTTAAAGCGGCAGCGGCTTGGCACTTTATTTAGCCTACAGTGATTGCCGCTGCTGCTGCTGCTGACTGTGCCCCCTACATGTATATCCAGTGCCGCTATCTATATAGATAATGGCACTGAATATATGGATAAAATAAACCCAGGCTTGGGCATTTAACTTAATCTGGTAACTATACTTGCTGAATTTTGACCCCATTCTTATTATTTGCAAAGTAAAAACGTTTTCAAAAACCATTGAGATGGAAGCATATAGGCTATGATTTTAAGAATGTGGCAAACATAGGAATATTTTTATGCATGTTTTCCCAAAGCAATATAGCCTGCTAGGGAAAGCCTGTCCATCTGTTTGTCTACCTGTTCATAAGCGTGGGTACCATGGCACTGATGCCACTTCTACCCCATCCCATAGGCTACCCAATCATTCATACACACCACACATGCACACGCAACCCTACTACTCTGCTGTTGCACTCACACACACTACA
The DNA here is from genome assembly GCA_033557465.1 of Ichthyophis bannanicus. NCBI lineage: Eukaryota > Metazoa > Chordata > Amphibia > Gymnophiona > Ichthyophiidae > Ichthyophis > Ichthyophis bannanicus. The sequence goes on along the minus strand of CM066036.1, from coordinate 167,245,257 downwards.
TGGCCCTGTCAACCTGCTGCACTCACACAGAAGTCATATAACCCACCATTGCCTCAGAAAATCCAAGTTATTAATGTCCCTGCTTAATGTACATTATTTAGTTTAAATTACAAAGTAAACCACTTTGACTGAAATTATAAAGCGATATAAAAAACCTGTTAAATAAATATGCACCTACCCCTGTCATTCTTTCTTAACCAGGGCTCCACACATCAAACAGGGAACTTTACTGGAGCACAGTAGGTTGCTGAACTCTGTAACCTCCTCAGGTTCAGAAACTGCTAACACCTAATCAGGAGTTAGTGGGCCTGTTTCCTGAGTGCAGTTGAAGCATGCATAAAAGGCTCGTGTGCCCTGCCCTTTTGAGGCTTTCTTAACCAGGGCTCCACACATCAAACAGTAAGTAAGGATTTGAGGGTTTCTTTGTTTGGGTTTTTTTTTTATTACATTGCTAGCTCTCTGACTGGGAGCTCTTAAAAGGGTTTTGTGTATACTTTTTAAAAGCAAGGTTACTTTCATTTTTGCTGTTTTAGGGGAACTTTACTGGAGCACAGTAGGTTGCTGAACTCTGTAACCTCCTCAGGTTCAGAAACTGCTAACACCTAATTAGGTGTTAGTTCCCTCCCTACCCACCCCGACTCCCATCCATCCCTAGTGAGCAGTCTTGCTTTATAGGGCACCTCCCCCTTTAGCAAATCACAGTGAATTGGACCAGCACATATTGAATATAATTAAAGAGATTTAACTGCTTTTTCTCTGAAAGGACAGCTGCAAAACCAGCTGGTACTTGGTAGATCTCTCTCTTTTGCTTTAACAGATACCTAAGCTCCACAAACAGAACAATGGCTGGGAAAAATCGTATTGCTAAAGCTGTTGCCCCCGTTACAGCTTCTGCCTCGGTCCAGACAGAGGTCCTAATGCCAGTTGAAGAACCGGTTCCATGTGCAGGGTGCCTGCATGCTGAAGCGCTGAGGAAACAAGTGGAGGAACTCAGAGAGGAGGTGGCGAGGCTGAGGAGCATTCAAGACAGTGAGAAGTGCATTGATGAGATGCTTCTTGCAGCAACCAGGCTCTCCAGCACAGGAGAAGATGGGTGCCAACAGAATGTTGATGATTGGACAAAAGTCACCAGAGCCTGCAAAATCACCAATCCAACTTCTCCAGCCCTTGAATTGAAGAACCATTATGCAGCCCTGGAAGTGGATGAGGTGAAAGCATCCCTGGAAAGGGAAGAACCAGAGTTCAAGTACCCCATAGTTGTGGAATCAGTGACCAGAAGGAAACAAAGGGTAGTGGTTGTTGGAGACTCTCTTCTGAGGGGTACTGAGGCATCCATCTGCCGACCAGACTTGATGTCCAGAGAGGTATGCTGTCTGCCTGGTGCCAAGATCCAAGATGTTACGGAGAGTTTGCCGAGACTCATCAAGCCCACTGACTATTACCCAATGTTGCTAATCCATGTTGGAACAAATGATACTGCCAGGTATACCTTGGAACGTATCAAAAGTGACTTCATGGCTCTGGGACAGAGGGTGAAGCAGGTAGGTGCACAGGTGGTGTTCTCTTCAATCCTCCCTGTTGAGGGTAAAGGCCAAGGCAGAGAGGCTCGCATCCTGGAGATTAATGCATGGCTGCGTGGATGGTGTCTTCGAGAGCGTTTTGGTTTCCTAGACCATGGGATGCTGTTCCAAGGGTTGCAGAGCAGAGATGGCATCCATCTGTCCAAGAAAGGTCAACGCATCTTTGGTAGTAGACTGGCTAATCTACTGAAGAGGGCTTTAAACTAGATTCATTGGGGATGGGTGAAGAAAGCCCCCAGGTAAGTGAAAGCCCCCAGGTAGGTGATACATTAAATACCTTTATGGAAATGGGTATCAGGGGTAACATATGGAAAGCAGTGTGTATTAATGCCCGTAGCATGGGAAATAAGATCCCTGAAGTTGAAGTTTTGGTGGGAGTGGCTGACTTGGATTTAGTGGCAGTTACAGAAACATGGTTCACAGAAAACCATGACTGGGATGTAACTATACCTGGCTATACTTTATTCAGAAAGGACAGGGTAGGAAGAAGGGGAGGAGGAGTGGCACTATATGTAAAAACTACTATTAAAGCTTTGGAATTACAGAGCTTAAAAGGGAGAGAGGAGGCATTGTGGGTTAAACTAGAAAGAGGGAAAGAGAAATCTATTTGCATTGGTGTGATATACAGACCTCCCTCACAAGAGGAAGAGGTGGACAGAGAGTTAATTGAAGACATACGCAGCATTGCTAGGAAAGGGGAAGTGCTACTGCTAGGAGATTTCAATATGCCAGATGTTGATTGGCACATTCCTGCTGCAGTATCATCTAGAAGTAAGGAGATCCTGGATTCTCTACAGGGAGAACTATTCAGGCAATTGGTAACAGACCCCACGCGTGAAGGGGCCATACTGGACTTGGTGCTTACCAATGGTGAAAGTGTTTCTGATGTTGTAGTGGGAGATCATTTTGCATCCAGTGATCACCAGATGGTGTGGTTCAGTATTAGGACTAGGGCTGTTAGAATCCATTCCAAGGTGAAGATCTTAGACTTTGGGAAGACTAACTTTGCGAAGATGGGCCAATACCTCAGGGAGTCGTTAGTGGGATGGGAACAGCTGGGGGATGTAGAAAAACAGTGGGCAAAACTGAAAGGGGGTATTTTAAAGGCAACCAACCTTTTTGTTAAAATGGTAAATAAAGGCAAAAGGAACAGGAGACCGCTATGGTTTTCGAAGGAAGTAGCTGGAAAAGAGAAGAAAAAGAGGGAGGCCTTCATGAAATACAAGAGATCACAGAGAGAGGAAGACAGGCATCTGTATTTGGAAAAACTTAGAGAAGCTAGCAAAGTAGTCAAGAAGGCAAAGATTCAAAAGGAGGAGGAAATAGCCAATGCAATAAAATGGGGGGATAAGACATTTTTCAGATATATTAGTGAGAAGAGGAAGGGCAAAAGTGGTATTGTCAGACTCAAGGGTGCAGGGGGGGAATATGTAGAAGCTGATAAGGATAAAGTGGAATTGCTTAACAAATATTTTTGTTCTGTGTTCACAGATGAAGAACCAGGAGCAGGACCTCAGAAAACACCCACAAATAAGAACAGAAGCGAGGGACATCTTGAACAATTTTCAGAAGACTGTGTTCGTGAGAAACTAGCTCAACTTAAAGTAGACAAAGCGATGGGACCGGATGGGATACACCCTAGAATACTGAGGGAACTTGGGGACGTTCTAGCAACTCCACTGACTGACCTTTTCAATGCCTCGTTGGAGTCGGGAGTGGTGCCAAAGGACTGGAGAGAGGCTCATGTGGTGCCTTTACACAAAAGCGGAAGTAAGGATGTGGTTGAAAACTACAGGCCGGTTAGTTTAACTTCAGTGGTGAGTAAATTATTGGAAACGCTGCTGAAAGAGAAAATAGTGAGGTTTCTGGAGTCCGGCGGATTACAGTATCCGAGGCAGCATGGATTCACCAGAGGCAGGTCTTGTCAGACAAATCTGATTGATTTCTTTGACTGGGTGACCTGGGAGTTGGACCGAGGGAGAGCTCTAGATGTGGTGTATTTAGATTTCAGTAAAGCCTTTGACACTGTTCCTCACAGGCGACTTATAAACAAACTGAGCACCCTAGGGATGGACCCTAAAGTTACTGCTTGGGTTAGAAATTGGTTGGGTGTGAGGCGACAAAGAGTACAAGTAAATGGAGCTCACTCTGAGAAGAAGGATGTTACCAGTGGTGTGCCTCAGGGATCTGTCCTTGGTCCGATTCTTTTTAACATCTTTGTTAGTGATATAGCGGAAGGGCTGTTGGGTAAGGTTTGCCTCTTTGCGGATGATACCAAAATCTGCAATAGAGTAGACACCCAGGAAGGTGTAGATAACATGAGGAGGGATCTAGCTAAGCTTGAAGAATGGTCTAGAATTTGGCAGCTGGGATTTAATGTTAAAAAATGTAAGGTCATGCATTTGGGCTGCAGCAATCCAAGGGAGCAATACAGTATAGGAGGTGAAGTACTTTTGTCCACTAAAGAAGAGCGGGACCTAGGCGTGGTTGTGTCTGATGATCTTAAAGTAGCTAAACAGGTAGAAAAGGCGACGGCAAAAGCTAGAAGGATGCTTGGGTGCATATAGAGAGGAATGGCTAGCAGAAAAAAGGAGGTGATAATGCCTCTGTATAAGTCTTTGGTGCGACCTCATTTGGAGTATGGTGTGCAATTCTGGAGACCGCACCTTCAAAAGGATGTGAACAGGATGGAGTCGGTGCAGAGGGTTGCTACTAAAATGATTAATGGGCTTCATTATAAAGCATATGAGGACAGACTTAAGGATCTTAATATGTACACCTTAGAGGAAAGGCGGGATAGAGGTGATATGATTGAGATGTTTAAATACCTCCATGGCATAAATGTTCAGGGAGAGAGCCTCTTTCAATTGAAAGCAAGTTCTGCTACGAGGGGACATGGGATGAGGGTGAAGGGAGATAGATTCAGGAGTGATATGCGGAAATATTTCTTTACGGAAAGAGTAGTGGATCCGTGGAATAGTCTCCCAGTGGAGGTGGTGGAGATGAGGACAGTAACTGAATTCAAAAAAGCATGGGACCAACACAGAGGATCTCTAAAGGTAAAAAGTGGACTGTTGTAGTTGTTGTTATGGAAGGACAGACTAGATGGCCATGTGGTTTTTTTCTGCCATCATGTTTCTATGTTTCTATACATCTGCAGGGTGAATATGTCTGACCCTTTGCAATGGGCTACAGCAGAGCCAATAAAGTCATGCTGTCAGACGGGCATGATTGCAATGGGCATGTTTGCAGGCCCAGTGTGCTACTGTAACACATAACAAAGTGTAAGAATATGTTTTCTCCAGTCAATGCAGATCCTGGATTGTTTCTAGCAGTATATTGAAGTGAGTTTCCCACTGCCACAAAGAGAACAAGAGGGAGTTAAACTCTGGTCTATTGCTTACCAAGCCAGTGCTTTAACCATTAGGCTACACCTCCACACTCTTCTCTGTAGCACTGTCTAGAATCAAAGCGACTGCAGGTCCCTGCCTGCAATGGACAAAGCCCAGGACATGAATCAACATGGCTGCATAGTCTGAGACAGTGGTACACCACACCTAGGGCCTGCCAACGGCAGTGCACATGCAGTACGCACTGCACTGCACACTCACTACACTAGCTGCATAACACACAGCTGCAGAATACATCCCTTGTCCAAAGGCCAAGCCACATGTGAGGTCAAGGTGCACATCCCTCCAATGTACCTCCAATGTCAAACAAAAGTCACATGCAGAGGTCTGCTGCATCACAGTGTGACACTAGTCCCTGAGGCAGCACGTGTGCAGGGTGTGCAGTCCCTTGTCACCTGTTATACACAGCAGGATAGGTACACTGGCATATACTCCTAACTCAAACCATGTTCATGACCCCTGTGGTTTATTGCTGACCATCCTGCCCTTCTCGAGGGGCCATGCACGCATCTCCTACCGTCACAGAAGGCAAGCAAGTATTGGGCAATGCTCCAGTGATCACAGTCACTGCTATGGCTGCAACTGGGGCCCTGGATGTCAGTAACAGTTAGCCCCTCCATTAGTCATGATGCACCACACAATCTGAGCACATATATGCAACTGATGGCTATATGGAGAGTGTAGTGATCCATCACATCAGCACTGTACTATGCTGGGACAATGTGTGCGTCCTGCACATGACAACTGCAATATGTGCAAATGATCTGTTTCTGCAGTCACCCTGATTTTGAGGGAGGGCACACATCACCTGATCACCAGGGCAACCACCCCCCCCCCCCCCAATAGATGAGCTCTCCAGTTTCTGGAGCAGATCTCTATCACTGCTAGTGTGCTACAGGTATTGTTTGCAGTGTGTGAAGCTGGTCACTTAGCATTCTGTACAATTGCAGCATGGCAGAGTAACCTGCTCCTTTTGGCCAGGGGTACTCTGGTAATATCTCATGTCAGTCCCTAAAGTTGTTTCAGCTATTGATAAGGAACCCAAATGCAGTGATTGTTGTCTAGGAAGGAGGGGGTGGTGCAGACACCAAGCAGGAGGACCTGCCAAGAGCATATTTACCAGCAGGTTACCAACAGCCTGAGAACAGCTGCTAGCCTCACTTTCTGGGAATTCCACTTAACCACATCAATCCCAGGCAGTCTGCATATTTTGGAAAATACTCACCCACCATCTGCACCCAGTCTGCTAGTCACCACACAATTTTCAGAAGACTGTGTTCGTGAGAAACTAGCTAAACCTAAAATAGACAAAGCGATGGGACCGGATGGGATACACCCTAGAATACTGAGGGAACTTGGGGACCTTCTAGCAGCTCGACTGACTGACCTTTTCAATGCCTCATTGGAGTCGGGAGTAGTGCCAAAGGACTGGAGAGAGGCTCATGTGGTGCCTTTACACAAAAGCAGAAGTAAGGATGTGGTTGAAAACTACAGGCCGGTTAGTTTAACTTCGGTGGTGAGTAAATTATTGGAAAATGCTGCTGAAAGAGAAAACAGTGAGGTTTATGGAGTCCAGCGGATTACCGGATCAGACGCAGCATGGATTCACCAGAGGCAGGTCTTGTCAGACAAATCTGATTGATTTCTTTGACTGGGTGACCAGGGAGTTGGACCGAGGGAGAGCCCTAGATGTGGTGTATTTAGATTTCAGTAAAGCCATTGACACTGTTCCTCACAGGTGAATTATAAACAAACTGAGCACCCTAGGGATGAACCCTAAAGTTACTGATTGAAAGTAAGTTCTGCTACGAGGGGACATGGGATGAGGGTGAAAGGGGATAGATTCAGGAGTGATATGCGGAAATATTTCTTTAAAAAAACAGTGTTATGTTGTGAGATAAGTGTAGGGGAATACTGTGTGGATGGGCCTTGGTGATGGTGTAACTAGGAATGCATTACAGTGTTACAGCGATAGGTTGCAACTACTTAGTGCAAGCTAACCTGCTTCTAAATGGTTTCTCACACAGTATGTGGAGTTGCTGTATAGTTGACCTGCAGCATGTTGTATGTAGGGTCGTAAAGCCTGGGCACCAAATGCATGCACAGTGCATTGCTGAGGATCACACTATTCTGGAGACACACACACAGACACACATGACTCCGTTGTTTAAAAGTGGTGCAGTGTGGCATTCTTACCTTAGGCCTCCTTTAATGCTCCACCATTGTCAATGTCTGCTCAGTCTGCAGGTGCTATTAGCGCACTCTGCCATACAGCCATGAGTGGTGCAGCTTCTCAGTGTGGCAGCTGAGTGTGTTGACTCAGGGGTGGCTCTTTAATGAGGCCAAGTGAGGCGATGGCCTCAGGCAGCAAATTTTTGGGGGTGGCAAAATTGCCCCCAAAAAGACCGCCTCACTTGGCCTTCCAAAAAAACCCCCAACAAAACAATGTTGTAAGAATCAGGTGCCGCTGCCGCTCCAGCGGTGGTGGTGGCAGAATGAGAAGCCCCATGGCCGCCCAGCCACCCTCCCCCACCTCCGGAGAGCCTGCTGGTTTCCTCTCTTCACCCGCTCCGCTTTGCAAAGCTGCGGCGAAGGGACAGTGTTTCCCTTAACCATGCAGCTCTGTTAAAGCTGAGCCCGCGGTGCTGATGGGAAATTTCCCATTAGCACCACACGGGCTCAGCTTTAACAGAGCCGCGCAGTTAAGGGAAACACTGTCCCTTCACCGCGGCTCTGCAAAGCGGAGACGGCGAAGAGGGGAAACCAGCAGGCTCTCTGGGGGGTTGTCGGCCGCGGGGCTCCTCATTCTGCCTCTGCTGCCACTGGAGTGGCAGTGGCAGTTGCTTCTTATGTTGGAGGTAAGAAAATGGGCTCATTGGGGGGTTAAGAGTGGACTGGTAATGGGCTATGGGGGGTTAGAACTGGAAATGGGCTGATGGGGGGGTTAGGACTGGTAATGGGCTATGGGGGGGGGAGTTAAAACTGGAAATGGGCTAATGGGGGGTTATGACTGGTAATTGGCTATGGGGGGGGTTAGAACTGGAAATGGGCTGATGGGGGTTTAGTACTAGAAATGGGCTGATCAGGAGAGGGGGCTAGGACTGATAATGTGTTATGGGGGGGTTAGGACTGGTAATGGACTGATCAGGAGGGGGCTAGGACTAGTAATGGGCTATTGGGGGGGTTAGAACTGGAAATGGACTGATGGGGGTTTAGAACTTGAAATGGGCTGATGGGGGGTGGGTTAGGACTGGTAATGGGCTATGGGGAGAGACTAGGACAGGAAATAGGCTGATTGGGGTGCTAGGACTGAAATGGACTTATTGGAGGGTTACAACTGGTAATGGGCTGATTGGGGGGCTAGGACTGAGGTGGGCTGATAAAGAGAATAGGACTAGAAATGGGCTGGGACAGGAAATGGGCTAATAGGTGAGGGGAGGAGAGTGCTGCTGGCCCTGGAAGAAAACTAGGGGCTAGGGCTACAAATGGGCTGATGCGGGGGGGATGGTAGAATAGGACTGGAAGGGAGCAGATACTGAGAGGTTCTGCCAGGGGAATGATGGGGCAGGAAGGGAAGGAGGGGGCTGGAAAGGAGCTGACACCTGGGATGTACCAAAGGGGGACTGGAAGGGAGCTGACACTTGGGGATGGGAGTGGTAGGTGGCTGGGTAATAGGAAGGAGGCTGGAAGGGAGCTGACTGAGGGTGGCACTGAGAGTGGACCTGAGCTGATACCTGGGATGGTATTTGGACTAGAAGGGGCTGGACAGTAGGAAAGGAGGGAGACTGGAAGGGAATGGACACCAGTGGCAGTCGTGGGAATGCAAGGTGGTTGACATTGGAAGGTACTGAGAGGGGAGGACTGGAAAGGGGTCTGATACTGGGGAGGGTTACTGGAACTGGAAATGGGCTGATGAAAGGAAGTGAAGAAAACAAAAAAAGAGATAAAAAATGGTAGATGGACCATGGACCATAGACCACAGAAAGAGAGCTAAGAGAAGACAGGAAAGCAGAAGCCTCAGATCGGGACCAGCATGATCAGAGAATAAAATGGTCTGACAACAAAGGTAGAAAAAATAATTTTATTTAATTTTGTTGATTGGACTTTGTGCTATTTTTATATTTTACACAGCATTGGGGAACTGCATCTCTTATTTATCTGATGTTGCACTGCATGTGGACTCTGGCTTCTTGGGGTTTCAGTTTAAATTTTGTCTACATATTTTTATTTTTACTTTAGATTGTGTTTACTTATTCCGTATTTGGTGAGGGTCGATGTTGTGCGTGTGTGAATGAGGTCAGGTGTTCTGTTGACATGGAGTTTGTATATAAAGATCTATACTATACAGTAGTAATTTAGCTTTTTCAGCTTTTCAAATAAGTGTATGGATGTTCCAGGGCCCACTGTAGTATTTACAGTGACACTTTTTTTAATGGGCTCCTTATGTGAGTTTTGGAAGTTTGTGCTGATATGGTATGGTATGGTAGGTTTGCTCTTTGTTGTAGAGTTTTTATTAGTTCACAATATGCCTGGTACTGGAGAATAATGGTTGTTGTTGTTAGTAAGATGATCAGAATCAGGTTTTTTTTTTAAATATTGAGTTCTGAGGGTGAATGTCCTGATTCTGCTCTGCACCTACTGTGGATGCAAAATAAATGTTGAAAAAGAAAAAGCGAGAACCATAATGCAGTTTATAACAAAATAACAATGGGTTATAATTTAGTTTTATAAACTGTGCTATTGATTCTTGCTGTCTTTTAGTTCCTTGGTGTGCAAACAGGACCGTACCTAGCCCTGTGCAAGCAGTGCAGCCGCACAGGGAGCAAAGGCTTGGGGGGCGCATTTCGGCTCTCTGCTGTTGCCCTGCCACCACTGGCAGGACAATAGTAGGCAGTTAAAATGCACCCCCAAGCCTTTCCACAGCACTTTACGCAGGTCTGGTCCCTCCCTGCTCAAACATGATGTCAGAGCAGGGAGGGACAGATCTGCTTAGAATGCTGGCACCTTTCAGATCGGGCGCATGTTCCCCCTCCTCCTCCCTATACCTCCGTCCAGCACTGCCTGCTCTTTCCCTGCTGCCGGTGCCGCCATGAAAAAAACAGATGGCGGCAGTAGCAGGGAAAGAGCAGGCAGCGCTTGACGGAGGTATGGAGGGCGAGGGGGTGTGTGCATCCGAGCTGCAAGTCGCACAGGGCACGATTGCAGCTCGATATGGCCCTGTGTGCAAACATCTTGCATTTCCTCCATATAATTTATTTATTTATTTATTTATCGTTTTTCTATACCGCACTATTCGGCATCAGCGCGGTTTACAAGGAACAGGTTTGTACAATGTAGAACGTTCAGACATTGAACTTACATATAACAGGGAATTTAAACATGGATAACAGGTGAACTTTATACACTATGTACAAAAAGGGGATTGCAACATAGTTGGGTATATGATACAAGCCCTGTAAGGGATGGTTAGATGTAGTGGAAAGTTATCATTGGAGATTGGTTAGGCGACATTGGATTGAGAGACTGTTGAGTCGTGTGATGCTACCTAGGTGATGTTGTCGGAGTTACAGAAGTGTTGCATAAATAGATGATGTTTGAGGGCTTTTCTGAACTGGGGGAGGTTGTTTATGGACCGGATTTCTGCTGGGAGAGAGTTCCTGCAGGAGGGGGCAAACAAGGCAAAGGCACGCTTTCTCATAGATTTGTTGCATTTTGTGATGGCTTTTGGAAGGAGGATGGTTTTGCAGGATGTGGCCCTTCTTAATCTGTTGTCTGGGGTGGGATGAATCAGGTCTGACAAGGTGGTTGAGGTGATTCTGTTTACTGCTTTAAACGTCATGGTTAGGACCTTCAAAGTGATCCTGTACTGCAATGGGAGCCAGTGTAGGCTCTTCAGAATAGGGGTAATATGGTCTCTTTGAGATGCTCCATAGAGGGTCCTAGCTGCGGTGTTCATCGCTAGCTGCAGGGGATTTATCGAGTTCTTTGGGAGGCCAAGTAGGATGGAGTTGGCGTAGTCGAAGTGGGGCATTATTATGGCCTGGAAGACTGTTCGGAAGTCGTTTGGTTCTAGAATGTTCTTCATGAGGCGTAGTGTCCATATTTTATGGTAGATTGTCCTGACGGTATTGTCTATATGGGCATGCATGTCCAGGCACTGGTCCAGTGTTACACCTAAGTATCTGATCATTGTCTTGGAGATGAGTTCTGCATTGCTCACCTTGATTGATGAGGGGAGAGTGAATGACTGGTCTCTTCCGATGAATAGGACGTCTGTCTTTTTTAGATTTATTCTGAGCATTTGGTTGTGTAGCCATTCTGTGACAGCGTTGAAGCAGGAAGAGAGCTGGTCAAGATTTGGATGGTCTGTGTCTATTGGGGTGAACATTAGGACATCGTCAGCATATACTAGGCAGTTAATGTTGAATGACCGGATAAGGCTGCAGATGGGTTGCATGTAGATATTGAACAAAAGGGCTGAGAGGGATGAACCTTGCGGGATGCCTTTTTCTAGCGGGAAAGGGTTTGATAATGAGGAGCCAGAGCAGACATGTTGCCATCTGTTACTCAGGTATGCGGCGCACCATGTTAGAGCATTGTCATGGATGCCCTTCTCAGCAAGGCGGGATAGGAGTATCTTGTGGTCAACCGAGTCGAAGGCGGCTGCGATGTCCAGAAAGATGAGGGCGAAACCCTGTCTGATGTTATCAAGCCCGATGGTAAGGGTGTTGAATAATGAAGTCAGTAGGGTATCCACTCCATGTGACTCTTTGAATCCGTGCTGGCAGTAATCAAGGGGAGCATTGTTTTCGATAATATGGGTCAGTTGCTGTTGGACTATTTTTCCATTATTTTAGCTAGGAGCGGGATGCTAGATATAGGCCTGTAAGAATCCAACTTAGTGGGGTCAAACTTTTTGTTCTTCAGTAGCGGTCTTATTGAGGTTTGTTTCAGGTTCTGCGGGAATATCCCAGACGTGAAGGATGTTCCTATTAGTTTGGAGAGGAAAGGGCTTAGGTCTGATTTTAGAATTTTTACCCATTGTGCCGGGCACGGGTCACTTGGTGCCGTGGTGGTGTTTATGCATGTGATGGTATTTTGGATCTCCCTTGCTGTCGGAGGGGAGAAGGAGTTAAGAATGCGATGGTTATCTGCTGTCCCATTCGGAGGGGAGGAGTAGGAAGGTAGCGAGATCGGTTCTTCAGGAGGGTGGTAGCTTGCAGGGGTAACGGGTTGGCTCGTCTTTGAGTGTAGGTAGTCTGCGTATTCCTGAGGGTCAGGTAGATTTGTTTGGTTGGGGGAAGGATCCTTAGCCAAATTTTTGACCAGATTGAATAGTTCTCGCGGTTTGTTTATGGCTCTCAGTAAGACTTCTGAGTGGTATTGTTTCATTCTTGTGGAAACGGCTGTTCTGTGGGCATCGAGGTGGGCATTGTAAGCCTCCTGGCTCTCAGTTGTCCTTGATCTGCGCCATCGCTTTTCAAGTTGACGCAACCGCCGAAGAGACGCTGTAAGTTCAGGTGAATACCAGGGTGCTTTTTTCCTACCGCTGTAATTTTTTTGTTTTGGTTCAGTCTCTGATTGGATTTCTGAAAAAAGCCCCACCCCCTCTAAGGTAGTTGGGGGGGGGTGCGCCATCGCATTCTTCACCTCAGGCAGCAGACTGCCTTGAGCCGCCCCTGTGTTGACTCTTGTTGGATGAAATGTTGAAGGTTGCACATGCTGATACAGTTCTGGAAACACAGGATAAAGTTAACACACCTGTACATACATTTCCTAATCCATACGCTATGATCCCTTTCTCCTACACACATTTGTCATGTGTTTGGAGCTACATAATATCCATGTGGGTTCATCAATCCATGGCTATATATGTGGTCATTGCCAGGATGCATGCGGGCATGAGTTGGGGTATGTCTGCTTGGATCTCTGCAGGCTCTCTGCCATACTTGTCTGACAAGATATGTTCGGCAGTTGTGGGAGAGGGACATCTTGTAAGGTCTGTATGTTGCACTGCCTTACTATGTATGTTGCACTGCCTTACTATGCTGCTGACATTCAAGTCTTACATATGGTATCTGTCCAATCAAAGGGGGAGGCCATGATACATAAACACACACATTTCAGACTATGGGTGTACTAGCAGAATGACCAACGTTCCCATTTCCTGGTGTGCATTTGTGGGGAAGTCATGGAATACTGTCATATCTTGCAGACCAATATAGCTTATTCAGATTTACATGTGGTTGAGATAGCTGTAACTGACTAGATACTTACCTATGGAGAGTTCATAGGTTCATGGTCATCATTTGGCAGAGTGGGCATTTTTCCTTTGACATGGGTTCTTATCATATTGCATACTATTCCTGCCTCAGTGGCATATTTTTTCCCCCACATGCACATATCCACTCATGGGGGTGCATGGGGGGTATCCTGATCCCAGGGCCAGCCCATGCTCTTGGAAAACTAGCCAGATGCCAGGGTCCAATGATCATGCTGGACAGCATGCCGGCCATTCTTTCCCTCCATGCCATTGGCGGTCTTATTGACCTTGCACACATGCAGCTAGGCACACTTTGCCACTCCTGCCATCCTCCACCGTGCTGCTGCCTTAGATCTCAGAGGGATTGTCATGCGCTCCACTGTACCTGCTGCTGACATGCTTGCCATTGCACTGACAGTGGTTACTGCAGTATTGCACCAGACATATAGGGCTGGACAAAGTTTTGTCTGCAGCAGGCTGCAGCCACTGCAACTGCTGCCCCTACCCTCACACAATGCTGATATGGCAGCATGGTGACAGTGGGGGTGGCACAACTTCTTTTTAACTGCAGAAGCATGTATGTGTGCTGCCACTGTCACAGTGGAGTCATACCAGACAACACAGATATACACCCCAGGCAGTGGCCTTGTGGACCAGCCAGTCCCACTGCATCACTCACATGACACCCCTTTGCCAATTTGGCACAAACAACATAGTGCCCTTTCTTAATAGGGCACCATACTTGTTGCTGCCAATGGAGCATTAATATCAGAAATTTGGGAACTCTGGTGGGTGGAGCACATTGCAGGCATTAAAATAGGCTCTCTCTCCTCAGAAATAGCCTTTTCCATGCGCTGCCAGATGGTATTAGGGTTGCCAGTACTGGGAGCTATAATGCACAGTAAGACTACCTTGCGTTAAAGGGGAACACTCTTTTCCCACCCACTCTCCACCTCCTTTCACCTTAACGCTACGGACCCAGCTTCTAAACGTTACTCCAGCATTATTGGTATTTTCCATAGCATTAACCACTCACAGGCACCAATAACACCAGTTAATGGCACCTTTGCTCCCTTACCGCCCTTTAGTAAACATACCCCTTTGAATATGCCCCCTCATAGTGTGATGACTATACTAGCACTATCCATTTAGTTTAGAACAACATTTTAGCAAGTCTAAGATAAATAGATAACTTATTTAGACAATGGAGGAAAATCTGGATAATTTTTAGTGTTCCTCCTACCCTTAACCTGATTCAAAATGTCAGTAACCTCTGTAGTAATGACAGCATAAGGCATTTAAAAAAACAGTTCTTCAAATATACGGCAAAGCATATTCAGGTTTGATTGCTGCTAGAAAAGCCTCAGTTTGTGAAACATTCCTCAGAGCACCAATTTAAAACAATTCTTTTCAATCTAAGTTAATTTTACTATTTCTGTGTGTTATTCTTTTACTATTAGTGAGTTGTTTTCATGGTTTTGTTTGTTTTTTATTGCTTACAATTATTATGGATTCTTTATCATGGTTTGAGTATAATTAAATGTATCTGTGTCAATATTCATAAGAAATTCATCAGATAATGGCAGCCATTAACTGGATAATTCCCTTAAGTAGCACTATCTATAAATTTTCAGAAGCACTGTCCGAATAATGCTACTGAAAATCCTTCCAGATTGTCTCTGTGCTTATATATCGTTGGGGTGGTGCGTGGACGAAGCACAGCTGGAGCATCACTTATCCAGATAGCACTGGCTGCACTATATTCTAGGGCTGGACCCTACTGTAATTGCATTCAGTGTTGCTTGCTAACCAGATAGTTGTGCTGAAAAAAAAAACATTCTATTTAAGCACCATGGCCAGCTTAAAAAAACAAACAAACTAACGCTGACCACAAAGTTTAAATATCAACTCAATTATTTATATGCTTTATCTGCTCAGAATTCAAGATTGGTGGAATAAAAGTGATTTTAATAAAGACTCCGTCCTCTCTTTCTTCTCTTGTGCTCTCCCCTATCCTTGGAGGGAGATGTGGACTGAGGCACCTCCCCCTCCTTCTCTGACTAGACGTTCAGATGAGATGCAATGACTCAGTTTTCTCATCTCTGCCTTCTCCATTTCCAGACAGTGTATATACAGTTTATCCAATGGTTTGGCTAGATGTTCTGTGATAGCATAAAGCCATGATCTCTTTCATGTCTGCATTTTTTAAAATATTTCCATTATAAATCTCAATTATCAGTTAGTTTTTCATTTCATTCGTTAGTTGCAGTCATTGCCTTTGTCTATCAATGACATCTTTTTCAAATCACTTTTTAACTTTTTCTGGAACATTAAAAGGATATCATCCAAGAACATTTAATAGTTTGCCCCTGCCAAGCTGTATATATATCTCTTGCAGTAGCTATGCATGCTGCTTGGCAGACTGGGGGCATAACTTCCAAGAACAAATACAATTGTGATGATTGGTGATGATTAAGACCAGCGTACACTAATGGATGTGCAGTTGTTTGAATTGATATTTCTTATATAAGGGTGTGTCATTTATCAACGAAAGCAGAAGAAACACCCCTGAAATTTCATCACTTCTGTTGTTAATAATGCACACCATTGCTCAATTGTTTTGAAAACTATTTGCCCATAGCACCATTGAGCAATAGTGTACACTATTAAATGATAGTACACACTATTAATGACATTTTCTCTGAAGCAAAATGAAAAATCCATAAATGAGATGGGAAACTAAACAAAGCAAATACTTTTGTCCCACACAACCCTAGTATATAATCATTTCACTCAGTCCAAGTCTCTTTCTCTCAATAACGATCCAGGTCAGTTAGTTTCAATAAAGCTAAGGGTCACTAACAAGCAAAGCAAAAACGCAGACAATTGCAAAGACAAAAATATAATACAACAAGTTGCACTCCTTTCCCCTTTCTCTGTAGTTAACCCTGATGGCAGAAGCTCTCCTCTTGCACTATATTTTTGCAGCGTCCCTCTGAGCTGGTAACTGCTGTAGATGCTGTCCCCAGTATAGCACTTTGGTAGCTCCTGGCTCTGGTGTCATTGGCTTACAGAAATGTTCCTCTGAATCCTCTCATTTCTTCTTTAAACCAGTGGCTCCAAGATGTTCTATTGCTTTACTCCTTCCTCTCTCCACTGGTATGACTGCTCCTGAGCTGCTGAGCTGGGGTGTTCTGTCAGTGTTAGCACAGACACTGGCTATTGAGTGCAAGGCCTAAGCAACCTATTTCACCCTCCATTCTCACTGCTGATGCAGTATCTAACGAGGTAGGTCCATCTTAATAGTACAGCGGCTGTGGAGCCAAAGACCCCTGCCCCTCTAGGGCAAACTCCTATTCCATCATTGTGGTGCAGTAGCTGGGAAAGCCAAACACAAGGATCTGTCATTAGGTGGAGTTTATATAGTGATTGAATTTTCCTTCCCAGAGAAATCTCCTTCCAATATGATGACACTGGACAAGAACAACCTCCTCTGTTCTGCAAAATTATCAGCACAAATACTGGTCACATTGCAATAATTAGTTGAACCACTGGAGATCTCTGCTGCAAAAAGGAAGAGAAACTTTTACACTCAGCGTCTAATCAAACTCTGGAATTCTTTATCAAAGAATGTACAGTAGTAAAAGCTGTTGCTGTGGTTGGGTTTAATAGAGGTTTGGACAAGTTCCATAAACCATTAGTAAAGTAGACTGAGGAAATCCACTGCTTACCCCTGGAATAAGCAGAATTGAATCTGTCTAACTTTTGGGAACCTGGTACTTGTGACCTGGAGTGGCTACTGTTGGAAACAAGATACTGGGCTTGATGGACCTTTTGTCTGACTCAGTATGGCATATCTTATGTTCTCATGTTCTTAACTTGAGGGGTCTCTATACATTTAGATAAACGAAAAAAAAAAAAAGTCTGCCTCTTTGGGTATCAGAACCAGTTCTTCTAAATGTACTGTAATGTAGAATATTTAACTAAATAAACAAGCCTGTTGTACTTACATCCAAAGACCAAAATTAGAGCAAAAATGGCTGAGCACTAAAATATATGTTTATATGTTGGAAGATTGGTCTTGAGGGACATGCCCCTCTCGCAACCCCTCCTCCGTTTTACTCAGTGAAAGGGTTTTTTATAAAAAGTAAACCCATGTTGTAATCATGTGAAGAAAGCACACAATAATGTGCCTCACACAATTAAAACATGAAAAATTCAGTGAAAACTGCGTATGTGACTGTGCATACATCCCATCTCAGGAAAGCATTTCTTTTAACCGCAGTAATTCACTATGTAGACCGCAGTAATTCCCCACAGTCACCCAAGGTGAAAATCGAGAACAACTTCAACATCTTGAGCAATCCTGGATTTTTAAACTGTCATCAGTTTCTCCTCATGGTTTGAATCAAGAACTTGATTGGGCAAATCTTTTATGACGTGGTGATTCATGATTGGTTCCTTTTTCTGCCTTTTTCCATTGGCTCTATCAGCCATGTGCTTTAAATTTTAACTGCGTTTCCGATGGCATCTAAAAAGTTTGACTGCCATTTTCTACTGCAGTTTTTGGAGTGTTGAAGCAGGGCGTGTATTACTGATAGCATCCTAAATATAGTGCCGTGTTTGTTGATGATATCGCAAACTTTCTGAAAAGAAGGTTCTCTGCAATGAAGTGTGATCGTGGAGGTTATCTTCTCAGATAAGTGCATGAATGTTTTTGTGCTTTTAGAACTGTGACTGTGGGGAATTACTGCGGTCTACATCGTGAATTACTGTGGTTAAAAGAAATGCTTTCCTGAGATGGGATGTATGCACAGTCACATACACAGTTTTCACTGAATTTTTCATGTTTTAATTGTGTGAGGTGCATTACTGTGTGCTTTCTTCACGTGATTACAAGGATTTACTTTTTATAAAAAAACCTTTCACTGAGTAAAACGGAGGAAGGGTCGCGAGAGGGGATTGTCCCTCAAGACCAATCTTCCAAAATATAAACATATATTTCAGTGCTCAGCCGTTTTTTCTCTAATTTTGGTCTTTGGATTTATGTTTGTAGGGCATTGTTATTTTGGTTTTTGACAATTTGTTGTACTTACATGGCATACTGTATATCACATTCTTTCAGTAACCCCGACTTTTTTGTGTTAAGTCATCCAACTAGGACTGGTGCAAGGGTGTCTGGTGCCCCAGGAAATCTTTCAGGTTTGTGCATCCTACAATTAACTTTAAGGCCACTAGTTCTCCATTTAGTTTTTCACTAGTCCCCCTCCCCCCCAACACCTTGACCAAGATTTTGATAATAATCAGAAAAATCATAACACCCAGAAGAAACTTGAAAAAATGTATAACTGAACATTTTTAATGCTTTTTAGCTAGTTTTCTTTTTAAGGACAAAACACCATACTAGAAACAAGAGCATGGCAGAACAGCAAGAGCAGCAGTAGTACCATGTGGCATGGAGAGCAGACTGGGCAGCACCAGGGCCTTAGATAGAGTGGACAGCGGCAGCAGCAACAGAGAGACAGGCAGGGGAGGACGTTTTTCCTTCTTTCTTATGCTTTTGTATTCGTACCAAAGACTACACTGGAATCAAAATAGCAGGCCAAGCAACAGCAGAGAGAGGCAGGGGAGGAACATATTTCTCTTTCTTTTTAATGTTTTTGTATTTGATGTTAAACACACCTTGGAATCAAGAATGCAGGCCAGACAGCAGCAGAGAAGAGCAAAGGAGAGAATGTTGTTTTATTGTTTTAATATTTTTATATTTATGTGATAAAAGATCTCACTGCAGTCATGAGAGCAGGCCAGGCAGTGACATAGGAGCAGTAGAAATAGGAGAGAGGGGCAGGGGAGAGGTTTTTTCATTCATTCATTCATTCATTCATTTTTTGTTAATGTTAGGGGTTATAAGAGCCCAGTGGAAGGAAGAAAATGGGCAGCAGCTATTGGAGAAGAAACTGCTAAAAACACAAGGGGCAAAGGAGTTAGCAATCATTGGTTCAGTGGAGCTTTGCATTCAATTTCCCTTCTACTTGCATGGAAATTGAGGGAAATCAAGTAGAGGGAGCTTTATCCTTAGGAACACTAGCTTTTCTATCAACTCTGCTGCAAGCCATGAATAATGGAGACTCACAATATCCTCTGCCAATGAGAATACCTGCTCACTGCACACCCGCTAGACCTACAGCCTGTTTCTGCCTCACCAGCAGCTACCTGTATTCTGTTAGGAAGAAGCAGCTGTGTATAGAGTTCAAATATATTTTATAATAGATGATTTATCTATAGATAGATAAATTGAAAATGTACAAAACTTGTACAATAAAATTCTAAAAAAAGCCCCTCTTCTATTCTTTTTCTGGCCTCATCTTATTCTGCCCTGGATACAGCTCCTTTTATATTGTCTGTGATATAGCTGGGGATGGATCCTGACCGCAGATTGCTAAAATCGGAGATTGGACAACGTTGTCAAATCTGAAGGAACTGGGTGGAATTTATCATCTTTTCCAGAACTTCTACAAAATCTTAAGCAGTTTTATCAAACTTATCTTTGAGAGATATCAATATCCCCAGCTACAATGTCGCTATGTGCCTTAGAAAGCAAGTGGATACGCTTAGTTCGGTACATGAATTGATTATAGTGCAGCACTTCATAGAAGAAAAACAGTAACTACTTTTTCTCTTTGGATAGCTGTGTTATAGTTTGCTAGATGTATGCTGCTATGGTTTTTACAACATGTCACACAGGGACATGTTTACTGAAAAGCAGGAGCTTATTATTCAGTCCCAAAAATAAGTATGAGCTGGTGCCGAAGCTGTGCTAAAACTATTGAGGTATGTCACCCCTGTGCTAAGCAGTTTGCTGCAATTAATGTGGGTGCACTTAATGCCATCAATTGAGATGGCGGTAAGTGTACCCACGCTAAGTGCAACATTAACAATTAGTGCGCCTTAGAAATGCCCGTGCTATTTGCAATGTGCATGTTCCTCACCTGAACCACCCAGTCTCTGCCCCACCCACTCGAAGAGGGATTGCACTTTTGGCATGCAGCAACAGCTGCTGCGGTGCACTTGAGGCACGCTATATCCCACGCTAACCATTAGTGCACTTTAGTTAACTTGTTCCTTAGATTGCAATTTTCTGCACGCTCACATGAGGCCCAGGTACTAAGCTGCTAATTGGGTTCTTAACATGCTTTAACAGCTAAGACGAAACAGAGCAAAGAATGGTGGACAGAGAATGTGCCTTACAGTTAAAGCAAAGGTAGCTAGCACCTATCAAATGTTAATGCAGCACAGTCAATGCCTCTGCTTTAATTGTATGGGAACATTCCGGGAATGCCCCAAATATTAACACAGAGGTTTTGCACTTACTGGCAAAGAATATGAAGAAACTGCAAAAGCTTGCTACATTTTTAAAAACATGTACATTGGTACTTTTATCACATGAACCTAAGGCTAATTTTCATAGACAAACTTCCTGGGTAGTTTCTTTTTGAAAACTGACTGACGTAAAATATGCATACATATACTTGGCACCTTCTAGCCAAGAGGAGGCCAAAGGGGTATTTAAAATAGTGTGAATAGTGGGGGCGGAGCCTGATGTCCAGCGGGTAGGACGCTTTGCGTTGAAGCTCCCGAGAGGCCTACTCAGAATCCTGACTTAATACCTATATAAATTTACTATTTCGCTCCGAGCTGACCGGGGCACCTCGGGGGGGATGGCGGCCCATAAACCAGCGCGCTTGGATTTCGGGTCTCCTTCTTCTTCTCACGGAAAACGCTCCAAAACAGAGGTGTCCTCCCCACAGAAGATGGTTCCATTTCGTGAAAACCCCGCAATGCACCTGGAGATTTTGGAGGAAATACGCGGCGTGAAGGAATTGGTGCAGTCCAATGGAGAAGCGCTTCGAGCCATGCGAGAAGACTTTGGAGTGCTCCAGGACCGACTTGAAGGTCTTTCATTACGGCAGGACAATATGGCGGGGGTCCTCGACTCGCACGAGGTGCGCTTGGGCAAACTGGACAAGGCTGAGCGCCAGATACAGACTCTTCAAAAGGAGTTGGAAGATAGCAATAATCGAGCCCGTCGCAACAATGTGAGGCTCCTCGGAATGCCGGAGGGGGTGGAAGCAGGAGATATAAGAGAATTCTTGCTCAAAACTCTTCCCTCCTTGCTGAAGATCAATTTTCACAGAGAACTGGAAATCGATCGAGCACACCGTGTTCCTGCCCGCATGGCGCTCAACCGCACGACCCCCCGGCCTATTATCTTTAGCTTGCTACGATATCAACAAGTGGAACAAATTTTACATGCTGCCCGAGCGAATCATCATTTGGAATTCGAAGGTCGTAAGGTCTCCTTCTTTCCTGATTTGGCAAAGCCTACCGTTGACCGTCGGAAGAAACTCCTTGCTCTTCGCCCTCGACTTCAACAGCTACAGGCTCGCTTTGGCCTGTTGTATCCAGCAAAGCTCCGAGTGACTCTCCACAACCAGACCAGGACGTTCGAGGATCCTGATCTACTATCAACATTTTTGGACTCCAAAGAAGCAGAGCAGATGCGCTAATCCCAAATCTTGGACTCTTATCTGCCGGCTCTGTCCGCCATTTTGAAGGGCCCGATGCGGCGGTCATAGCAAAGCACAGAAATAGCCTGGACTTTCTTTCTTTCTCTGTATGACTTTTGTTTTTGGTCTCCTATCCCTTCATGATGTGTGCCTCGGTCGGATTCGGAGCACGCACAATCCTACAGGTTATGTGTTTTTTCAATTTCGGCCTTCTCTGGGGTTTCTCCCCGCAGACACATGGTCGCCAGTAATTTTGGGGTTTTGCTTCTCCTCTACCGTACTGCGGTTTTCTTTGTTAATGTGGGGCGCTTCATTGTATTATATTAGCTTATTTTTCCTATGTCATGTGTACAGACAGATACAGTCAGTTTGAGGGACACAGTGAAATTATGTGTGCTATCATGCTCAGAATTTTTAACTTTTCTGAATGGCCTTATGTAAAATCTTATTATTCATCGTCAAAGGCATTACTGGTCCACTCAAAGGAAAGAAAATCCTTAGCTATCTTAGCCACGAGCATGTTGATTTGGTGTTTCTTCAGGAACCGCATTTCACTCTGCTGAAACACTGAAACTCAATGCTATTTATTTATTTATTTAACATGTTTTGTATCCCGCCTTTTCCTTCAATCAAAGCGGTTAATACAGCACAAAGTTAAACAAAGGTGAGGGAAACATACATTGCATTATCATTACATCACAACAAAACACTAGGAGTACAAACAGGGAACACAGTACATAACTTACATTACATTACCTTACATTAACTACAAACAGCATATCGCTGAACAGAATGAGCATATAGCAGCAGATAGTGGGTCTCGCACGGTCCACCGCCTAAGGGCCACGCCAAAGGGCCCTCTTGCGAGGCCCTCAGCGCGGGCCCGCAAGGCACGGGCGCGCCATTGCTGAAGGGATTTTAAATGATTTGAAAAGTGCTCAGATTGGCTGCAGTTTTCTCTCACACACAGTTCCCAACTAAGTAGGCACAGCTGATTCTCACTCACTGCTCACAGGATCGTTGGAGCCTTTGCTGAAGGGATTTTAAATGATTTGAAAAGTGCTCAGATTGGCTGCAGTTTTCTCTCACACACAGTTCCCAACTAAGTAGGCACAGCTGATTCTCACTCACTGCTCACAGGATCGTTGGAACCTTTGCTGAAGGGATTTTAAATGATTTGAAAAGTGCTCAGATTGGCTGCAGTTTTCTCTCACACACAGTTCCCAACTAAGTAGGCACAGCTGATTCTCACTCACTGCTCACAGGATCGTTGGAGCCTTTGCTGAAGGGATTTTAAATGATTTGAAAAGTGCTCAGATTGGCTGCAGTTTTCTCTCACACACAGTTCCCAACTAAGTAGGCACAGCTGATTCTCACTCACTGCTCACAGGATCGTTGGAGCCTTTGCTGAAGGGATTTTAAATGATTTGAAAAGTGCTCAGATTGGCTGCAGTTTTCTCTCACACACAGTTCCCAACTAAGTAGGCACAGCTGATTCTCACTCACTGCTCACAGGATCGTTGGAGCCTTTGCTGAAGGGATTTTAAATGATTTGAAAAGTGCTCAGATTGGCTGCAGTTTTCTCTCACACACAGTTCCCAACTAAGTAGGCACAGCTGATTCTCACTCACTGCTCACAGGATCGTTGGAGCCTTTGCTGAAGGGATTTTAAATGATTTGAAAAGTGCTCAGATTGGCTTCAGTTCTCTCACACACAGTTCCCAACTAAGTAGGCACAGCTGATTCTCACTCACTGCTCACAGGATCGTTGGAGCCTTTGCTGAAGGGATTCTAAATGATTTGAAAAGTGCTCAGATTGGCTGCAGTTTTCTCTCACACACAGTTCCCAACTAAGTAGGCACAGCTGATTCTCACTCACTGCTCACAGGATCGTTGGAGCCTTTGCTGAAGGGATTTTAAATGATTTGAAAAGTGCTCAGATTGGCTGCAGTTTTCTCTCACACACAGTTCCCAACTAAGTAGGCACAGCTGATTCTCACTCACTGCTCACAGGATCGTTGGAGCCTTTGCTGAAGGGATTCTAAATGATTTGAAAAGTGCTCAGATTGGCTGCAGTTTTCTCTCACACACAGTTCCCAACTAAGTAGGCACAGCTGATTCTCACTCACTGCTCACAGGATCGTTGGAGCCTTTGCTGAAGGGATTCTAAATGATTTGAAAAGTGCTCAGATTGGCTGCAGTTTTCTCTCACACACAGTTCCCAACTAAGTAGGCACAGCTGATTCTCACTCACTGCTCACAGGATCGTTGGAGCCTTTGCTGAAGGGATTCTAAATGATTTGAAAAGTGCTCAGATTGGCTGCAGTTTTCTCTCACACACAGTTCCCAACTAAGTAGGCACAGCTGATTCTCACTCACTGCTCACAGGATCGTTGGAGCCTTTGCTGAAGGGATTCTAAATGATTTGAAAAGTGCTCAGATTGGCTGCAGTTTTCTCTCACACACAGTTCCCAACTAAGTAGGCACAGCTGATTCTCACTCACTCACTGCTCACAGGATCGTTGAAGCCTTTGCTGAAGGGATTCTAAATGATTTGAAAAATGCTCAGATTGGCTGCAGTTTTCTCTCACACACAGTTCCCAACTAAGTAGGCCTCACATGGTAGCTGCCTATTCTCCCACCGTTTCCAAATGGTACGGGATAGCCATTCTGGTTAAGAAGTCTTTGCACGCTACTGTACCTGATATTAGCGCTGACATGGAGGGTAGATGGGCCCGTGTACACCTTGAGGTTGGAGATAGCGCAGAAAGTATGGGAGAGAGAATTGTATGTGACTTTGACCTCGGAGCAATGGAGCCTTATCTGGAGTAGAGGGACACGGGTTCCCGACCCGCCTCACTCACTCAGACCCTCTTCTTTCTAGCCCACCGGTGTTTTTACACTCCTCACAGATTAGACAAATGGAACACTACTCAGGGTAATGGTTGCTGGACACGTCCTGCGGCCATTGGTTTATTGCTTCATGTTATGCATGAATATCCCGCACTACAGTATTACTGGCGTCGGGTCTGGGGTCGTATTTAGTCTATCTCGCACTCTCAGGAGTCCCTTTCTTGGAGGATAGTGGGACTTCGCCCAGTTGCGGGGATCCCCTCTCTCCCAAAAATGGCTTATCTCCTTTCGAACTTTATGCTTGGCATAGCTATTTCCCTAATTAAGTAATACTGGGAAATTAGTTCCCATCTGAGCCCCAATGAATGGTGGAATCATGCCTGTCTCTACAGTAAATATGAACAAATACCTCGTCTGTTCGCTTCCTCCGTTCAGACTCCTTCACATTGGTCTCAATGGAAGATGCTCAATGAATATGTACATTTTGCTAAATGCTCTCATCTGACTGTCTAACTTTGTATATATCTCTGTCCCATGATCATGCTGTATTGTGGATACTTTTTTGATCGTTTGATGTATAATCACTGTTAATTGGAAGCGCTCACATGCTGGTATAAACGGGTAGAGAAGAAGCATCGGGGTGGGGGGTAATGGGTTTACTTTTCCTTATTGTATACTTGTTTTGTCTCTTTTGGTGTGTTGTTTCTTTTGTTTGTTGCAAAATGAAAATAAAAGTTTAAAAAAAAAATAAAATAGTGTGAATACCTTCAAAGCTCCCTTGTAAGTGGTGTTTTTTTTCTTTCATGAACTAAACTCGTGCCTGAAGACACCCTTTTTAAACCCGACTTAAAGTGTGCACACTGTGGAAGACCAGGTATGCTTTTAGGCAACCTGAGTGGGGGCCATTTTTAGAGAGGTCAGTTTCAACAGGTAAATAATAATTTTAAGGATGATTTTTGGATTTAACCTTCCTTTCCAAATGAGGATCGAGGTTGCTTGCATTGTTATTTGAATTTAAACTCAATAAATCCCTGTTCCTTAGATTCCAATGGATTTGGATTAAATCTTTCTCTTTTTCAGTCCCAGGCTCAAGGTGAGTTACATTCAGGCATAGTCTAAATGGGTGCATATTTTTATCTGGGTAAAATAGCTTTGAAAATCACTATCCTAGACTTCGTTCTGGCAAAATGAAATGCAGGGGGTTTTTTTTATTGTACTAATAAAAAACTTCTTTACAATACTGTCCATTAAGCACAATCTCAACTTCTAAACTTTCTGCTTCAAAACTGAAGTAAAAAGCCACCTCCAGCTTTGGAAAGTGTGAAGATTTGAACAAGTTTAGCAAGACATAAGATGAAAGAACTCGAGCATTCTCAATAGTCCTGATGCTTCAGGGCATAGCTTGGTACTCTGCTGTTTTGTTTCTGTTATTTGACTGGTGATTTCTACACCTTGGTGAGCACCGCTACAGTCTTTAATAACAAAGCCATCTACCACCTTTAACTCTTTAGGTCTTAACAGCATAGGATGATAAGTTATCATCTTTCTTTTTAATGTCTTCTGCTTGACTCTAAAAATGTCTTTCGCTTTTTCAAAAAGAAAACTATTTCCCCATGAATTGTTATACCATAATGTGATGAGGTATATAGAACCTACAGGGAATGATTACAGCCCTGTCGTTTCTAGCAAACCTGTCCATAGAGAAATGCTGTCCAACCAATCCTGTATTTATAATTATAATATCCCCCACTTATTTGAAATAATGAAAATCTTCTATAAATGCAGGGGCCTGGACATGCAGGATGTGCCCCGATTCTGGGCCATTGCACATCCAGCCTGTTCCCTGTTCTATAAATGTTTTGTTGGACTTCGCTCGCTAGAGCAAAGTTGGTCTCCATTGTAACAGTCCTTTTCACTTTTTTAGCAATTAAAATCAGTTATGTTTATGTTTATGCAATTTCTTAATATACTGCCCAGGCTAAAGGGCATGATATCAATCAGAACCACACTTCATTTCAGCAGATATTCACTATATTTTATACCGACTAAGGCTACCGCATTTCAAAGAGATAGAAATTTCTTCTGCAGCAGGGTATTTTCACATACAGAATAAAGATTAAAGACTATCCACCACTTATCTTATTTCAGAAAGTCCAATTAGTTTTCCATTCTGTTAGTATATTTTTACATTCTGCTATTACTTCTATCGCAGTAAGATCTCCTGGCTTAACTCTCAAAATTACCTCGGCATTTTTCGCTTTTCAAAGTAGCCACTCTCACCAGTGTAATCCCATCAGATTAGTGTATACCACGCCATTTATTGGTTCAAACCTGCTGGTTCAATTGTGTGAAGTATGTATATCCAATATTGTTCTAAGTAATTCAATCTCGCAATCTCTACCACGCCAGGATAAATGAACATGAGCTATTACCATCATAAATCATTAAACCAGTGTGCTGACACAGCTACACTAATTGCAACACTAATTGCAACACTGTTATGTTTTTTTGAAGGAGTGAATAATCAGGTGGACAAAGGTGAGTCGGTTGATATAGTGTATTTGGACTTTCAGAAAGCCTTTGACAAGGTCCCTCATCAGAGACTTTTGGCAAAACTAAAGAGTCATGGGATAGGAGGCAGTGTACTATTGTGGATCAGGAACTGGTTAAAAGATAGAAAGCAGAGGGTAGGGCTAAATGGCCAATTTTCCCAATGGAGAAAGGTGAATAGTGGTGTACCCCAGGGATCTGTGCTGGGTCCGCTGCTTTTTGATATATTCATAAATGACTTGGAAAGTGGAATAACGAGTGAGGTTATCAAATTTGCAGATGACACAAAACTATTTAAAGTTGTTAAAACCCAAGAGGATTGTGGAAAACTGCAAGAGGATCTTGATAAATTGGAAGACTGGGCATCAAAATGGCAGATGAAATTTAATGTGGACAAGTGCAAGGTTATGCACCTAGGGAAGAACAACCCAAACTATGGTTACAGAATGCAAGGAACCACCACCCAGGAAAAAGATTTAGGCGTCATTGTGGATACCATGTTAAAACCCTAGGCCCAGTGTGCAGCGGCAGCCAAGAGAGCAAATAGAATGCTAGGCATGATAAGGAAAGGAATGGAAAATAAAACAAAAGATATTATAATGCCTCTGTATCGTTCCATGGTGAGACCGCACCTTGAATATTGTGTGCAATTCTGGTCGCCGTATCTTAAAAAGGATATAGCGATTTTAGAAAAGGTTCAGAGAAGAGCCACCAAAATGGTAAAGGGGATGGAAGGATACTCCTATGAAGAAAGGCTTAAAAGGTTAGGGCTCTTTAACCTGGAAAAGAGACGGCTGAGGGGAGATATGATAGAAGTCTATAAATTAATGAACAGAGTGGAACGGGTAAACGTAGATCGATTGTTTACCTTATCAGAATATAGAAAGACTAGGGGACATTCAATGAAGCTACAGGGTAAACTATTTAAGACTAATAAAAGAAAATATTTTTTCACTCAACGTGTAATCAAACTCTGGAATTTGTTACCGGAGGATGTAGTAAAGGCTATTAGTGTAGCTGGGTTTAAAAAAGGTTTGGACAAGTTCCTGGAGGAAAGGTCCATAAACCATTATTAAGAAGGGACCCAGGATATCAGTGCTTGAACCAATACAAGCATTGTGGAACCTGTGTCCCTTGGGGAAATTGCTAGGTACATATGACCTAGATTGGCCACTGTTGGAAACAGAATACTGGGCTTGATGGACCTTGGTCTGACCCAGTATGGCATATCTTATGTTCTTATGTTCTTATACGAGGCCACTAAGTGCTCCATTTAATGAGCAAGTTCCTTGCCCTTGTGGTTGTCTATGGAAGAGACCATAAGCGAGTCAGTAAAAGTATCTCAGATTTGCCCCTCTGATCTTTGGGGTATATTTACTAACGTTCTGCAACTAACACAGGGAAAATGAGCAATTAGAGGCCAATTATGAATGGGGCCCATCTGGCCCATCTAGACATCCAAAAACTGGACAGGCCAGATTGATACCGAATTCTAAACCCATGGGAGCTTTACGTTCCCATAGTATCAAAATAGTGTGCAGGGGCCTGGACATGCAGGATGTGCCCCGATTCTGGGCCACTGCACATTCAGCCTGTTCCCTGTCCAACCCCCCCCCCCCCCAAAGCTCCCATATGGAGCCTCGCCATGGCGTCCCATCACCATGGCACTGGGATGCCATGCAGGAGCCTTGCTGACCTGCACACCTGCATTTAAGCATTTCCCCACCACCTGATCCCCCCAGATAGGTCTGTCGAGGCTGGGATTGGGCAGCAGGGAACCTCTTGGCTTGGCTTATCTAGGTGGGGGTGTCCTCCTGCACCACTCATTGGTCTTGGGGTGACTTATTCCACCTCTAAAGTGGAATAGGTTCCCTATGCATCTCTTCCTCCTTAGACATATAGGGTTGCGATCATAATTGGCCTTGTACGTCCAGGGTCCCAACTCCACCCTGCCCATGTTCCTCCCCGTCGCTGCCCCCTCCCGCCCCCATCCAGAGCTCCCTGCACATCTCTGTACATGCAGGAAGCTTTGGTCATGGAATCAGCCACAGGCGATTAGCAGGGATGTATGTCCAAACTGTACATACATCCCCATTAAACACTGCTCAGAATGGCCCCCTTAGCAAACAAATTTACCATGGAGGGGGCATAGTGGCTGTGACAAAGCAGAGGGAGCACCCGCTGTATGGCAGAGAGCATGTCTGTGATAGGGAAATATTGCTGTGCTAGGCATGTCTCTAGTATGGTAATAGGGAACTCATGCCCTTAGCGCATCTTCACTGCAATAGTGCCCGCTATGGGAACCTTGCACTTCCTTTCTACCAATGTGATGTTATGATTGGCAGTAGGTTACTAAACCCCTGAAGAGATATCATACAATACCTAGGACCCTACCTCATTAACAGGACATGTAGAAAGTGTCCAGTGAAGGAGAAAGAATCTGATCTAGGAATACTACATCCTGTTGTAGAGCTCAGTGCAATGGGCCAAGCTTCAAGAGGGTGGGGTATGCACATCAGGGAAGCACACACAGGCATAGGTCATTGCTGGGAAGGATAGGGTGCAGAAGCAGCATATGAATGAGTAGTGGGCCCTTTATGGGTACAGACTCGGTATCAGCAGTGGGCACCAAGTGGAATGGTAATATCAACCCCTTTCATCCTGCGGTTCCCAGGATGCCCAGTTATGTAGGCTGCAATGGACAGGTTACCAGACCTTTGGTGTGGGAAGGGGTTGACATCCATCCTTGTCACTCCACGTATATATCTGGCTTATTACCTTTGACATTGAGTGCTGGCCCCATGTGGGAGAAGGAGGAGCAGTAGAGCCTGTAGAACAGCAAGCTCATTATCATGACCATGAAGATGTGGGGGCCAAATGGCTGATGAACCCAGCCCCCACCCCTTCTACCACATGGGGTCCAAATACATGCCCTTGGCTTACCACATGGCATACCCACTCCTGTGGCCTAACCTTTTCCAGGGAGGTGGGAGGCAGTCCTACAATGGGGAGAGAGCTCTGGGGAGACACTACAGGATACCCTACACACTCCCACAGAGACAGGCAACATCAAGCAGCTCCCAGCCAGAGCAAACCAGCTCTCAGCAAAATGAAGGCTGCCTGAACCTTGGGAGGCCACAACAGCTTCCAAAGTCTGTAGAATACCTCCTCCCCTAGGCAAGGGGCCATTGATCAAAGAGTTCCCACCAAGTTAGCCCATATTAAGTTCAGGAAATTTAAAGCACAAAGTGATGGCCCATCTGCCCATGGGAAAAGGACCCATGACACCAGCAGAGTCCCCCAGATGCACACATGCAGGGCTATTTTGGTCCCCCATGCAAGGTGGTCTGACAGCAGTTTGGTTCTAAATCATCCTTCTGCAAGTATTTGCAAAGCCTCATTTGCATTCTCTGCCCCCAACTGTGCTCTGCTGTGTCCAACCCTGGCTATCTGTCCAGATCTGGCTGTTTCACTGAGCACAGGCCCAATCTCCCAACTTCTCTGTAGCTCAGCAGCCCTCCCACATCTACCTAGTGCATATATAGACGCGAGACATGTTTTTTTGGCTGCCATGACAAACACACCATGCTGCCCCTCCAATACTGGTTGCTCTAGGTGAGTGCCTGATTCGCTTATACATATTCCCATCCAGCACTGTCAATGATGGTATGTGTGGGATGGATCTGAGCTTTAAACCATTTGATATTCACACCCAGACTGTTTGTTGGCTGTGTGCTAGCAAGGTGGATACAACTACTGCCTGGTCAGAGACTAGAGGTAGTTGCACCTGTGCTAGTGGCATCTTTCAAGCCTGGACGCACCATTAGTGTGTCTGTGCCAGCCATGCATGACTGCTGCTGCCCACTCTGCCCCAACTCTGCCCCAACTCTGCCCTAACCCCAACTATTCATGTGGTGATTGAATAGGGCAGCGTTTTTTTGCACAGATATATTTTTCACAGCATGCTTCTGGGTACCACGTCGTCAAAATGTGCATTTGCCCCACATTCAACCCTGTGTTCCCGGCTACCACATTTTAGTAAACATGCCCCTTTGTACCTATTTTTTAGGCTGCAGCAATATATGATACAAATTGAATATCTCTTTGATGATTCTTGTTTCAATACAGTTTTGCTCACATAAGATTTTCAGCTATGTTACAGATTCTATTAGAAGACACTTTTTGATTGATCAGTTTTGTGCCTGTAAAGAAACCATTCTGTTTCAATTAAATTGCCCTGTGAGGGACTCAGTATTTTACCTCCAGTAAGTGTTTTCCCTTGGGGCAGAGCTTTCTTACTGAAGCACGTTGTGTATTCTATTGTATCTTTGTCTGTATTTACTTGATTTATATTTCCATCTGGACTTTGGAAAAGTTAGATGATTAATGTCCTTCTCACAACTGGTGGTTCCAGAGGAAATATATATGTATTATCAACACACACTGCTTCAATATGGATTTGGTGCTATTGGGCGAGTTTCCTTGATCTCCCCTTTGTTATTGATTATTATAGTAAATAACCCATTTCACATACACGTCCAAGATTTCTCATTACAAAAGTATTAACTTCTCTGAGCTTGATTCAGACAATTGTAACTCATGAATATCTCTTGCCTCGAAGAGAAACATGAAATATATATGATGTGGGGGAAGAGAGCCAAATGTGAGGCGATTGGGTAGAGACTCAGGCATCTGTGGAGCCACCCAGGGGCCTATCTGCAGCAGCGGCGACATCACTTGATACTACCTGTAAGAGCCATTGGGGGCTCTTTAAAAGCTCAGGTGTTCTGATACTCACCAGAAACTCAAGCATCTGTGGAGCCACCCGGGGGTCTGTCTGCAGCAGCGCTGGTATCGCCCGATATCACCTGTAAGAGCCACTGAGGCTCTTTAAAAGCTCAGGAGCCTTACAGTGTGTAGCCACTGGCATTCCTGAAGGGGCGTGACCTAAGGTTAGGCCCCTTTGGAGCCACTTCAAAACACCAAGGAGTTCCGAGGAGTGGATTATTAGGCCCTGTTCCCTTGTTTCTTGTTTGTATTGCAAAAAGAAAACACTTGGTTAAATGGAAGAGGATGATCTACTTCAAAGATCACCGGCCCGATGGATAAGCACCTGATTCCAATTTTGGTGCAAAGTATTGCAATGCTTGATGTGTCTCTAGATGGAGCTTCTCTTAGCTCCCCCATGTATTGACCCCTGCCTCATCTGACTGCTGTTAGGATGGAGATTTCCCAAGATTCCTTGGAGTTATTGCATGGTATACCATCTGGTTCTGGGACTTCCCTTAAGGCTGTTGATTTGCCTGATTGTATTGTTTCTTCTCCTTTCACCGTTGTGCCTCCTGTTGACATTTCCTTAACTGATATTTGGAAAGCGGTGGCTAGAATAGAAAGCATGTTGAAGGATACTATTCTCAAGAGGTGTGTGTTCTTTCAGGATACTGTTCTGAAGTTTTCAAAGTTAAATGAGAAAATTGATATGCCAAGGCACATTTCCAAGACTGAGCCTTCAGTTCAGTCTTTGCAGTCTGTTGTAGCTTCTTTTTTATTCACAGCCATTGAATATTGGGATCTACATTTATAAAGGACCCTACTTACAGTGCATCTGCTCTACTCCACCATTACTGTATTTCTTAGCAATCCTGACTTGAGAGAGAACACTCACATTAACACATGTGGAGTGGAGGAGTGGCATAGTGGTTGGGGCAAGGTACTGAAGGTCGGGGGTTCAAATCCCACTAGAGGACAGCAACCTTGGGCCGGAAGGACTGGGGTTTCTAGTCCCACAGGTGCTTCTTGTGGTCTTAGGCAAGCCACTTAACCCTCCATAGCCCATGTTCCCTGTAAAATAGTTATCTCCAAGTTATAATGCCCTGTTCAATGTAATTTCAGTTTGTTCAATGTAAACCGCACTGATGCAGAATAGTACGGTATATAAGAGAATGTAAATAAATAAAATAAATAACACAAAACTTCTCCAGAAAATGAACAGAAACTCAATAAATTTGGCATACAGGAAGAAGATATGACAATCTCAGATGACAATTAGAATGTTGGCCACTGTTCCATTCAAAACCCTCCCTGCTCCCCTCTCCCTTCCTGGTCAATACAGATAAATAGAGACTGGAGAAAATAACTACAGCAGCTGGCAAAGATTGGTGCCAAAAAGTTCCTACAAAGTCATCTTTCCCACACTACATGCTACCCCACACACTGCCACACAGGCACACCCTCACATAACCTTGAACACAATCTTACACTTGTACTTTCCACAAAAGCTCACACCAATCCCAAATCAAGGTCAACGGAGCCCAGTGTCTTGTCTCTGACAGTGATCAGTCTGGGTCACAAGTAGCCAGCAGATCATAAAAAGTGTCTCTCTTCCTTTTTTGGTCATAGTTTTCTCTTTTACATCTTCTCCCTTTGTTCACTGTCTCCTCCTCTTCCC
The DNA here is from genome assembly GCA_033557465.1 of Ichthyophis bannanicus. Taxonomy (NCBI): domain Eukaryota; kingdom Metazoa; phylum Chordata; class Amphibia; order Gymnophiona; family Ichthyophiidae; genus Ichthyophis; species Ichthyophis bannanicus. The sequence continues at coordinate 167,211,586 of CM066036.1, read as the reverse complement.
CCATTACTCTCTCTTTTTTTGTTTTTCCTTTTGTTCACTCTATCCCTCTTTCCTTGTTCCATCTCCTTTTACACACTCTTTCCTTTCTTTCCCCTTCTCTGACTTTTAATCACTTATCTCTCCCTACACCCCTTCTCAGGAACTCTGCTCATCTGGCAGATGGCTTCTATCTCTGCCCTTCTCTTTTACTGCCAACTCCAGACTTCAATCCTTCCACCTTGCTGCTCCTTATGCCTGGAACAAACTACCTGAGTTTGTACTTCAGGCTTCATTTCTTGGCCTTTTCAAATCCAGGCTGAAAACTCACCTCTTCGAGGCAGCCTTTGGATCCTGATCCGCTTAATCTCCTCTCTCCAACTCTGTGTTTCCTTTCCATTCCCCCAAATGTATCCTAGCCCCCAGCTGTTGTGTTGTCTGTCTTGTAAGCTTTGATGAGCAGGGACCGTCTCTCACATGTGTCTGTACAGCCCTGCCTACACCTCGTAGCACTACAGAATCAGTAGAAGTAGTAGTAATAGTTTATTACTGCATAATACGATCAAGGCTTTGGAGAATGGATATATGAGTAAAAGTTGCATTTTTGTAACTTCTTAATATCTAGGTTGCTTTCTCCTGAAATTTTATTGAGGAAATATTTGTCTGAAGTTTCAAATTTATGCTATGTACTTCAGAAAGTTAGGAAAGTGAATCCGGTGGAGGGGGACTTAGATAAGTTAGTTCCTGCTGTCCTGTTAATTTAACTCAGTTTTTGGAAGATTGTTAAGGATGAGATAGCCTCTCGGGCTACCTTATTGATTTCCTTTGCTAATGGGTTACATAAAACTAGGATTCTTAAAAGTTTATTTAAATGAACTATATAGTTTTATGTAGGTAGAGGGTTTTCTTATTTCCTGAAGTGTTACATGCCATCAGGTTAGGATGAAATCCTTCCTGTCCTGTTGTACTAAAATTTTGACTGCCAGGGGAACTTTCTTTCTCAAATTTTCCTGTAAATGTTTCATAACTTTTCAGGCACAGAGTTCTATTTTTACTGATCCTATACATTTGGAGACATTTTTGAATGAGCATAATATTACTTAATTGCAACGTTGGGTTGGTTTGTGGGACATCTAGAGTTGGGTTACCTCTTCTAGTTGGAGGGTAAATATCCTCTTTTGATTTCCTATTGTCTTATTTTCTTCTTTTTTGAGTTTTTTCGCTGTAAAGTGGGCTGGAATCCTCGAGAATGTGAAGATTTCTTTTTATTTAAATTTATTTTGTGGTTTTCTTATATGTATCGAGTATGTTTGCTTGTGTTGTTTTGGATTGCATTATCAGTTGAAAGCTTCTAATAAAAAAAAGAAGAAATATACATAATGCAATTGTATCATTTCTTTATTTTTAAACTCCTTTTTTACAAAATAATATTATGTGACAAGGCATAAATGAAAACATTCATGATAGCCATTTTTTACTAATGTCACATTTGATTTAAGGCCCCCCCTGGGCTTCAACTTTTCCAAAAAGAAAAATTATTTCCTCATTAATTGTTATACCATAATGTGATGGGGTATATAGAAGCCACAGGGAATGGTTACAGCCCTGTTGTTTCTAACAAACCTGTCTATAGAGAAATACTGCCACAGCTACACTAATTGCAACACTAATTGGTACACCTACAGGAGGCCACTAAGTGCTCCATTTAATGAGCAAGTCCTTTCCCCTTGTGGTTGTCTACTGGAGAGACCATAAATGAGTCAGTAAAAAGTAACTCAGATTCCCTGAGATTACAAGCCAAGGGCGAGCCTTAGAACATGTTGTGTCATTGGAAAGGAGCTCTCTGAGGAAAAATAGGTTAGCTGCTTTCACAGAGACTGCATAATTCTTTAGCTGAAGAGTTTGCAGCAAAACGGTGACTTCAGGTAAAAGAATAAAGCTATTCTGATTTTCATTTGAAAACTCCCTAGTGCTGATCTATACAAGCTGCGGTCGGGTTAAGTACTTGCTGAAGTCCTCTTAATCCTCTTCCTGGAGTCTGAAATATGTTCCTAACCTTCCTAAAAAATCATAGCCAAGGTTTTCCTTCATCTCTCTCAAATGGTTCAACACAGGCTCCATAGACAGGTTGGAATTTATAGGATAATCCTGAAACGCAGAGCTTCCCAAAACTGTCCTGGAGATCCCACAGCATTATGCATTCTTAACCCAGTATATGGAAATTTAGCTCAGCACTATTCACTGTGGATATCCAGAAAACTCGACTGGCTGGGGGAGGGGTCTCCAGGACAGGATCAGAAAGCCCTGCTGACAAGGAATATTGTTGACTCTTGCTGCATGTTCCTAATTTATGTTTTGGTATTATTCCCGATTACAATCATAAATGAATTTACCGCTATGTACCATGTTATATTCACAGGGCCAGTGTGACCATTAGGTGAACCAGGTGGTCGCCTAGAGCACCAGAGGTCAGTGGGCACCCATTGCCACCACTGTCACCCCTCTCCAGGGCATGCAGTGGTGGAAATACTTTTAAAAAGACACCATGGCACCAGAGTTACCTTCTCTTCTGGTGCTGTGGTGTCATTCCTGCTTCTACCCCTTTAACATGAAGTGGAACTGGAGCACGAATGGCAGAAACACAAAGGGCACAGTGGTGCCAGAAGAGAAGGGTCTCCAGCGTCATGGTGTCTTTTTGAAGGTGTTGCTGCCATTGCACATTCTGGAGAGGGGTTGCAGCTGTCATGGGGGCTGTAGCAAGGATGGCACTGGGAAGGAGGTTCACCTACGGTGCCTCATATCCTTGCACCAGCCCTGTGTATTCAGATACTGCACAATTTCTAAAGCCTGCAAAACATTAAGTTACGGCTTATATTTTCTTTTTGCTTGATGCTAATATAGCTTTTAACTGTTATACCTTACTTTGGGAATATTCTGACTGTGTAGCCCTTTAGCTGTGTGTGATACAGGAAGAAAGAAAAAGTTCAATGTAACTATTTGGCTTCCATTGTTTGAATTTTCTGGTACAAGCCAGCTCCCAGGGGAAGGGCTAATTAGATCAGCTTACTGGCTGCCATAGATCCAGGCCTTTCCAGACTGCACAGTTTCTAAAGCCTGCAAAACACTGTTACAGCTTATATTTTCTTTTTGCTTGATCCTAACATAGTTTTTAACTGTTATACCTTACTTTCAAAATATTCTGACTGTGTAGTCCTAAAGCCTGCAAAAACTATAATTTTCTTTCTTATCTCTGCTGGTTTCTAGCTTCCTATATAGAGTTTAACTGTCTGTTTTGGGGAACTTGCTAATATAAAGTTTAACTGTGGTTATACATTAAATTTGGGGATAATCTGACTGACTGACTGCTTTTCTGGGTAGCCTTGGAGCAGATATCTGTGGATGCCCCCAGTTCAGGAACAGCCTTCTGACCAGAGACACTTAGGTTCCCTCACCCCACCCCCCCAGGGGCTGCATTGCCTATATAGTAGTCGCATAGGTTGCCGTCTATCCTTTTAACTTTGGTTAAAGCCCACATCTTCTTCTTCCTTTCTTCTTCTTCTTCCTCTTCTCCTTCTAGCACTGCTTATTCAGCATGTCCTGTATTCAGTGCAATAACTGTAGTACACTCATTCCAAGACAAATCATTTGGAAACTAAGAGCTTGTCCTCTGTGCCTCAGGTCAGCTGTCATGCATAAAGAACTGACTCTACTAAGGAAAGACCTAGCTTCCATGCATAAAGCGGTGACCCTACTGAGGGAGGAACTGGCTGCAATGAAGCACACCTCTTCTAGGATACAAACTGAACAATGTCCACCACTGCTCCCACAAAGAATCAAACACCCAAGGGACAAGTGGATCACAGTGGGTTCTGGTAGATTGTGACCTGTAACACACAGACATCCTATGCATCAAAAAATATCCCTGCATAATGCCTTCTCTGCCTTGGCCACTGAGGACGAGGAACTGAGGGAGGAACTGGCTACAATGAAACATACTTCTTCTAGGATACAAACTGAACAAAGTCCACCACCGCTTCCACAAATAATCAAACACCCCAGGAACAAATGGATCACAGTGGGTTCTGGTAGATTGTGACCTGTGACACAGAGGCATCGTATGCATCAGGCGATATCCCTGCATAATGCCTTCTCTGCCTTGGCGAATGAGGATGCCCAATCCAAAGAAACTGAAGGGCCCTTAAATGAAACAGACGATGCCCAATCTCCTGCTAAAGGACCAATATGAAGAAAACCTCACCAAACAGCAAGCTACTACTACTTGGTAATTCCATCATCAGTGGCACCAACTTGGGAACACAGTTCAAAGGAGAGAAGATAGTCAGGTGCCTCCCAGGCTCTTCAGCCAGCAGGAATACAAACCATGTTGTTGAAGTACTTAGAGTAGAAAGTGAACACTCCAAACTTGATGTTGTTATCCACCTGGTCACAAATGACCTGGCTAGAAACAGTGCTTCTACAGTCCAAAAGGACTTCCAATCTTTGGGAGAGAAACTCAAGCCCATTGTTAACACTGTTGCATTCTCAGAGGTTCTACCTGTTCTTGGTAAGGGGTCAAAAAGGCTGCATCGCATTAACAGCTTTAATACATGGCTCCAGACCTGGTGCAAACAAGAAGGATTCAGATAGCATGTCGAATGTCTGCGTGAGTGCCCCTGTGAGCAGCAGCGATCATCACATGGTGTGGTTTGAGATAAAAGCCATGGTACAGGCCAATCATAGCAAGCTCAAAGTCCTAAACGTCAAAAACACTGACTTCAATAAAATGGCTGAGTACCTAAAGGAGGAGCTGAAAGGGTGGAAGGAGATAAGGGAAGTGGAATTGCAATGGGCTAAACTAAAGGTGGCAATAAAAGGGGCAACAGATAAATATGTAAGAAAAGTAAACAAAAACAGGAGGAGAAGAAAACCTGTTTGGTTTTCCAAAGAAGTGGCTGCTTAAATAAGGGCAAAAAACACAGCTTTCACGAAATTCAAAAGCTCACAAACAGAGGAACACAGAAATAAATACAGGATCAAACTCAAAGAGACAAAAACAGAAATAGGGATAGCAAAATCAAAGGCAGAGGAAAAGATGGCTAAAGATGTGAAGTGTGGTGACAAAACTTTCTTCAGGTATATTCGGGAAAGGAAGAAGATCAGAGGTGGTATTTCAGAACTCAGAAGTGCTGCGAAAGGACTCATGGAAAGTGACATTGAAAAAGCGAATTTGCTAAACAAATACTTCTGCTCTGTTTTTACTAAAGAAAGTCCTGGAGAAGAACCTCCTGTAACTTCCAAAATAAAAATGGGAATGAAGTAGATACCTCACCATTCACAGAAGATGAAGTGTTAGAACAACTTGCAAAACTGAAAGTGGACAAGGCCATGGGACAGGATGGGATACATCCCAGGATATTGAAAGAGCTCAGAGAGGTTCTTGCAGGGCCCCTAAAGGACATTTTCAACAGATCCTTGGAAACAGGAGAGGTTCCTCAGGACTGTAGAAAGGCTGATGTCGTACCTCTACACAAAAGTGGTGACAGGGAAGAAGTGTCAAACTACAGGCCTGTGAGCCTTACCACGGTGGCGGGAAAAGTAATGGAGGCGCTCCTGAAAGAGTGAATAGTGAACTTTCTCAAAACCAACAGGATGCAAGACCCGAGGCAACATGGTTTTACCAAAGGATGATCCTGCCAAACAATTCTGATTGTTCTTCAACTGGGTGACCAGCAATGTTCCCTCTAATTTTCTGTAGGCTGTGTGCACATAAAATATGAGCTGTGCAGCTTTTGAAGGAAGGTTAAATTTTTGTGCGCCACATAACAACACTCGGAGTTATATACTTTAAAATTTGACTACACGTCAGAATACAGTATGTACACCATATTGATTGCACTAGAAAATATTGTAGAACTTGTGAAAACCATAAATACACAACAACTTTTCAATTTTAAGAACGTCTGTGTTGTTTGCTATCAGAATCAGAACCGTAATTTTTGTGCGCTCTGTTCTAAAGTATGTGCGCTTACTCGGCGAGGTGTGTGCGCGTGCACACGTGCACAGCTTAGAGGGAACAGTGGTGACCAGGGAACTGGATCAGGGACATGCGATAGATGTCATCTACCTGGATTTCAGCAAAGCTTTTGATACTGTTCCTGATAGGAGGCTTATCAATAAACTCAGTAGCTTGGGGACGGATCCCAAGATGGTAAATTGGATCAGAAATTGGTTGACTGACAGATGACAGAAGGTGATGGTAAATGGAGCTCATTCAGATGAAGGGAAGGTGATTAGTGGGGTGCCGCAGGGATCGGTCCTTGGCCCGGCACTGTTCAATGTATTTGTGAGCCATATTGCTGAAGGACTGAAAGGAAAAGTCTGTCTTTTTGCAGATGACACAAAAATTTACAACAGAGTGGACTCCCCTGAGGGAGTGGTTAACATGAGGAAAGATCTACAAAAGCTGGAAGAATAGTTTAATGCTTGGCAATTAAGATTTAATGCAAAGATGTTCAGAGTCATGAACTTGGGTAGCAGAAATCCAAAGAAAATGTATGTGATAGGGGGCAAGAGGTTGGTGTGCAAGGATCAGGAGAAAGACCTTGGTGTGATTATTTCTGAAGATCTCAAGGTGGCAAAACAGTGCGACAGGGCAGTGGCATACAAAGGGTTGCATACAAAGAGGAATTACCAGCAGAAAGGAATAGGTACTTATGCCACTGTACAAGTCACCGGTGAGGCCTCACTTGGAATACTGTGTTCAGTTTTGGAGACCATATCTTGCAAAGGATGTAAAAAGACTGGAATCTGTTCAGAGGAAGGCAACCAGAATGATTTGGAGCCTGCGTCAGAAGCCTTATGAGAAGAGACTTGAAGACCTAAATATGTACACTTTGGAGGAGAGGAGGGACAGGGGATATATGATTCAGACCTTTAAATACTTAAAGGAAAATAATGAACAAACAAACCTCTTCCAAAGACGGGGAAGCTGTAAAACTAGAGGGCATAACAGGAAGCTGCAAGGTGGTAAATTGAAAGGCAATGTCAGGAAATACTTTTTCACTGAAAGGTGGTGGATGCTTGGAACGCCCTCCTGATGGAAGTGGTGGGGGCAAACACAGTGACGGAATTCAAAATGGCTTGGGACAGACACAGTGGATCCCTTTACAGCAACAGGATAAAATCAAAATAAACTGAACCATCTAAATTCTCAACAAATAGGGGTGTCCTACATGGAGTGGTGGGTTCACCCCTAAACAAAGACATGGGGAGGGGTGGCCTGCACGGAGCGGCAGGTGCAACTACTCTTGCCATCATACTGGCCAGACTAGATGGACCATACTGGTCTTTATCTGCCGTCATTTACTATGTTACTATGAGAAGCTAAGAATCATGTTTGAACCTAACCTTTCTGTGGGATGTTACTCTTGTGGTGTGAAAAATTAGGCAAATATGTCTATAATAATGTTTTCTTCTGATGGAAATGGATTGTGGACTTTTCTTGGTGGCTTTATTTAGCTAAGTAAAAGCCTCATTATTTTTCTTAAAGAAGATTGCCGGACTTGATCAGCTGTTTTATGGACTGCACAGTTTTTTCAAATTTTGTTTAAATAAGAAAAAAAACTACTAATGGAAGGGATGGTGGTAGGTCAATGATGTACCTAAATGGGGTTGTTCAATGAGCATGAAGCCGCTGACAGCCTGTAAGTTCTGAGACCTTACCCTTCCTATAAAAAAATTGTTTATTGTAATCTGATTTCAAACTATACACTTCACTTTTTCACTTTCTGCTATTATATTGGGAGTATTTGTTTGATGTTATTTGGATTTCCTTATTACTCTCGTAAGCCATAGACCATCACCTAGGCTTTATTTAGGAGACAATTGTATTATTTATTTATTTATTAACAATTTTTCTATACCGCCTTTTCATTCAATCAAGGCGGTTTACAATAAACTTTAATTTATACAAAGAACTTGCAAATATCAACGGTAACATCATAACTTCAAAACTTTGGATAGACTCTTGTAACATCAACTAAACTATATACTTCTTAATGAGGATAATGGGATGTTTGAATGGTGTAGGTGTCATGGCTTGTGTAAATCAGCTTGTGGAGTGATTGGGGTGCTTGGAGATTGGTAGTCTTCGTTGAATTGTTCAATGAATAGGGTGGTTTTGAGCAACATTCAGAATTCTTTTATATCTGTTGTTGATCTTAGATCGCTGTGGGCATGCATGGGGCAGAATTTGAGCAGATCATAGGCAGATGACAAATCTATGTGTGTAAGTTATGAAATAGTGTATTGCACATGTTACTTAAAAATATAGGTAAGGGGATTTACAGTAGCCCTAGGGTTGGTGTAACAGATCATACCTAGATTTGCCCCATTTATCCAACCACTTACACCTCTATTTTATAAATTTACATATGTGTGCACTTGGTTTTATCAAAGAGACATAATAGACGCACAGCAAACCAACTAATATTAGGCGTGACTTCATAAAACTACCCTCCATGTGTCCAGATCACAAAATTTTTACCATTGCCCTGAGAATTACTCCAATTCTGACATCTATTTCTACTGTATTTACTTGCAAATGCACTGCATTGTTGACAGGGATTTAATTTTAGAGGTTTTCAAAAAGTATAGTGTTGTCCCAGAGTAGCTGCAGAATGCAGTAATTTTCTTCTACCATTAAGCACTACATCTTTGGTTTTGTTGTATTCCTAGTGGTATAGTTGGTGATTCTACCTCTGACTCTTTCTTTTGCATCTTCTCCTTTTAAGTTCTCCATTTTGTTCTAACTCCTCAACTCTCAGTGCTTTGGGGAGTCCTTCCTCCTTGATGTCTCCTGTTTTTCTTAGTTCTTCCTTCTCTTCCTCCCCTGCTGTGCTGTCCTGTGCTCCTCTATCTGGTGCCTAATGCACCTGAGTAAGTCCTTCTTATACACTACTGCCCTGAATAATCTGTCTGCACCCCTTCCCTACTACCACTTCCCCTCTCTCCGCTTCTGCCTGTGCCATATTAAGCCTCTCTCCTACCAGTGCATTGAACTCTCTCCTCTGTGTTATACCTTTGGAAATAACATATTTTTCTTATTATTGCAGCTTAATTTGTGGTGTAATTATAATTCATATATCTCACCCCTCAAGATGGCTTATCTTCAATTTACCTAGTCTGTAAGCAAAGATGGCTAGACATCTCCTTGATATTGATCCCGTTTTCAACCCCAGCCAGGAGCTCAGAGCAGGTGTGTCTACATCCAGTCTCACTAAAGAATTCAGGCTCTTCCAGTACCATCCACTCAGCCAACCATGCTGGTCATCTGATATTGCCCTCTATGTGAAGTTGCTTGGATATTGTGCCACAGAAATGAACAGTCAATGATTTGTCTGATCACCCTCCCAAAAGATACAACCCCAAAGACTGAGTTGAAACATCTTATAAGATCTCCTGCAAAGTATTATCAAAATACTGACCAATGCATCATAAATGTGTGGTAAGACCATCATAATCATCCCATGCCCATGTGTGATGTATGCACTAACATTCCTCAGCACAGAGTCAAGATCCGACTCATTTATTAACGTTTTTTTGAGCTTCAACTGCAAATTACATGCACCCTTAGTTTCGGCTCTGGAATTTTACCTCATCAACAAACAACATTTAGTAGCTATGCCGTTAATCTATTCTAAATAGATCCCATTGATCATCTGCTAACAGGATAACCTGCTCAAATTATTTCCACTCAAATGAACAATCAGTACCACAGGATGGGTTAGTGATCTGATCCTCAGCCAAATCTGATCCTAGCATATCCCTCATTTGACTTCACCATCACATTACTACACCATGCACTGTAAGACTCACATGAGAACCATATGGATGATGACGTGACGTACCCACATATGAACCCAAAAGACATGTGTCCAATGCTCTAATCAGATTTCTCAAACTATAAAAAAACCTAGGGGCTGATATGCAACAGCAGTGGCCAGCTTGAGTAAAGCAGCTGGCCATTGTCATTTTATTTTAGACCTGGATATTCAATACTAGAGTCATATCCAGCCACCAACATTGAATATCCGGTCTGTCCGTACAGCATTATAGCTAACTGGACAGTAGCAGTATTCAGCTGCTGCCCAGTTAGCTAAACAGGCTAAAGTTAAACCAGCCTTTTTTTAGGCCTAACTTTACCCAGTTTGGGGGTCATTCCAAATGACAAATAGAGGGGATGTACATCCGATTTGGACGTACATCCCTGCTATTTACCTGGGCCCCTATTCCCTGCCCAAAACTCCCCTTACATACATAGGTGATATGCGTGGAGCTCTGGATGAGGGTAGGCAGGGGCAGTGAAGGGGAGGAGAGTGGGCGGGCCAGGAGCGGGACGCACAACCTGGATGTACAGGGTCAATTCTGGTCATGGCCCTGTACGTTCGGATTTACCAGAATAGACGGGGAACTTATTCTACCTCACAGGTGGCATAAGTCCTCCTGGCATCGAAAGATGGCACTGTCGGACCCCCACAACCAGGTGGGTGGCTGCCACCCTATCCTGGCCCCGTAAGGCCCGATCGGGGACTGTACAGTGGGAATGGGGCAATTTGTGTGGTGTGGGTGATTGGAGCTCCTGCATGGAGCCACAGTGCCATGGCAACAGGATGCCATGGCCTTGCTGCTCCATGCAGGAGCCAGGCTGAGCTAGCTGGGAAGTGCCTGGACATCTAGGATGCCGGAATTGGGATACGGCCTGGATGTCTAGGCCCTGTACTGCGATTCTGTGCCTATGGGGACGTCTAGCCCCCGCGGGAGCAGAATCAGGTGCATCTCCGGGCCGTCTGGATTTCTGGATGTCCGGATATCCTGGATGTGTAACTACGGAATTGGCCTCTGTGCATTTATCAACCAGTGATTAAATATTGCTGCTGACCATTTAACATGAGTACCACCTCCAGAACACTCCTGGAATGCCCCGATGCTATGCAATTAGCATTAGGGTATTCAGCGGTATTAGGAGGGGATATTCAGTGGCACAAAATGTCAAAGTGTTGCTGAATATCCTGTTCTCTGCAATTAACAGAGTAGCAAGTTTGCTAACTGCTTTAATCTTTTTGAATATGACTCCCCCCCACCCAAACACAAGAAGAATGTTAATTTATAGGCAAAAAGCCTTCATTTGAAAGGCATTTTGTGAATGTACACATATACGTAAAGGGCGACTTTAACTTTGTGGCTTCCACTTAGAGGTGTTGGCAGTAATCCTGCAGTTTATAGTTTATTCCTAAGCTCGATATACCACCCTTCGAATCAGCACAGCTGTTTACATAAATAAGAGTCATTGGAACAGGAGGAGTCCACTGGAGGCCCTGGCCCTACCAAAACTTCGCTGCTGTGAATGGAGCTTCCCCTACATCAGTCCACGGGGACCCAATCTTCCATAGGAGAAGGCCAGCGATCACATCCACATGGAGTTCAGCTGGTCAAGAAAGTAGGGAGAAAGCTCCAGATTCAAAAATTAAAACAGATAGTAGCGATCATACTGTTCAACACAAGATAAATAGAAGGAAAAAAAAACATATAAAAAGTGCTAATGCCTAGACTATAAAATTCAGTAGCATAGTAGAGAAAAAATATTGGTAGAGATTAGGGCAGGTGTCTGCATCAATAAGAGAAAAAAATCAAAATCTTTTTCAAAAAGATTAGTTTTCAGTTGCGTCTTAAACTTTGGGTATGAAAGTCCCAAATGGAGGTCAGGGTGGAGATCAGTCCATAAACTGGGACCAGGCAAATAAAAACAGTATATCGGGAAGAAACATATCTGACATGTGAAACAGGGGTAAGATAAATTTAGCTCCAGCAACCATATGCTTCATGCCATTGGTCTAATGTGCATACTTATAGAATAGTGACTGCCTTAAATACACGCACAGGTACCCATATATGCAAGTAACTCATGAGAAATGCATGATTTTCACACATGGATGGCACATAACTTAAGGCAGCTCATTACAAAATTATCTCCATAGTAGGGTCCATTTTATAAGCCTATACATAGTACCACCTGGTGTCACACTGTTTATTTGAACTATGTGACTGTACGGTGTGCCTCATGAGAGAGAGAGAGAGAGAGAGATCTAGACCTCTCTATATAGAACTTAATTTGGAGAAAAAATATGGGGGAGTTTTGATCCAAGATGGCGCTGGACTAACAGCACTGGCTCGACGCATTTCTTCTTCCTCCTTTGCTGTTGGCAGTTCGCAAGCCCAATAATGGGTAAGCGCAATGTGAAGGGGAAGGCTGGACTACAGGGCAGCTCCAAGTCTCAACTGCTAAGGCAGACGATGTTGGAAGATTTTCGTGTCTTAGCCGGATCTTCGGAGCCTACCCCCTTGAATCAGTTTGCTGCGTCGCCAGTGAACAGCTGTGACAGGGCTTCTTTTAGCCCGATTGCTCGCAGCCCATCGCCTATGCCCGAAAGTAGTTTGTTGCAGGTTGTTCAGGGGGGCCTCCATGCCAATATGGATGGAAGGGACATCCTCACTGGAGGTTCACCTGTGGCAGTTTCCTCCCCCTTGGAAGAAGGAGCGGCTCCCAGTGTGAGGGCTGTGCAGCGGACCATGAATGATATTGCACGGGGAGGGGGAGATGTACCTCCAGGACATTTTCAACTTCAGAATCAGGTGGGAGTGGTGACTATGGAGTCTCTCTGGGAGGCCATGCAGAGTCTTATCTCCTCTCTTCAAGTTTTTTCATCGTGTTTTGTGAGTGATTTGTCTATTATGTCTAAGAGTGCGGTTGAGCACTCGCAAATGTTGGGTATTTTGTGTATGATATGCTGGAGCCAAAGGTTAAAGAACTTCAAACTTTGGGAGAATCTTTGGTGAAAGATAGCAATTTAACACATCAGAGACTGGAATATCTGGACAATCAAGTCCGAAAAAATAATCTCCGTTTTTGAACTTCCCAAGGTCCCCCTTAGTGACTCCAGTGGATATGGTTAAGAAGTATTTGACTGAAGTTCTGGGGATGGCAAGTGAGCTACTTCCACCCCTGATGAGGGCCCAGTACCTCTTTGTAAGAGGGGTCCTCAAGCTAGAGTGGATGAGAGCTCTGAGAGGCTGAATCTTACGGCCTTTCTTGAGTCCTCCTTGGAAATTGTCACTCAAAGAACCACACTTATTGCCACTTTTGCACTTGAATTTGACCGCAACTCTGTATTGTGTTTGTATTTTCATAATATTGATAAGCTGTTTTATGGCTCAAAAGTACGTATATTTCCTGATTTGTCTAGATTTATGCAGAAGAGGCGACAGAAATTTCTGTTGCTCCGACCGAGGGTCTTGTCCCTTGGTCTTACTTTTGTGCTGAAATTTCCTTGTATCTGTTTTGTTAATTTTGAGGTTAAAACGTTTGTGTTCTATGAACCATGCCAGCTTAACTATTTTCTGGTAGCTAGGGAGGGTACTAAGGAGTAGCTGGTATCTCAGTGGCACACTGTGATTTGCTGGGGGTGGGGATTTGGAAGATGCTGTTGCCTGTAATTTGATTTGAATTATTTCCTATCCCTTTTTCATCTGTTGGATCCCAATTTCCTTATTTTATGGTCTGAAGAGGCATATTGTTAATGTATGTTTTTATTGTTTTTCTTTGTTGGTTAGTTTATTTCTTAATTTCTTCTCTCAATTGTGATTATTTTCTGAGTGAATTTGTAAAATTGATAAAAATAATAAAAAAAAATATGGGGGATTAATGGAAATTACTCCCTTAAAGCCTTAAGAAAGTCCCTGGCTGAATCAGAACTTTCTATATGTGCCTCTGAGTTGGAGAAAAACATGAAGGTGAAATTTGTTTGAACATGTAGTCCCATTTTAAAACAAGGCATACACATATACAATTTCAGTCCACCCAAACCAGGCCCATAGCACATCATACCACCTTGAAGCCTCTGCATCCTGGAGACCTCTATGTACAGTACAAACAGATGTGTTCTGAAAACACAATTTACATTTACATGCAATCTGCACATGTAAATGCTTCTATTTACCCGTGGATATGCTTTTAATGACCTCCTTAGGGGCCTCTTTACTAATGTGTGGTAATTTTTGCACTTAACACACATTAATGTCAATTTTGAATGTGCATAAAGTGTGAACCCTCTCTAGTAAGTTTTGGAGGAGAGGCCAGCACTTGAAAGACATCAAGTATTATGTTAGTACATGGGGCAAATTTCTAACACACATCAGATAAGATAATACAAATGTATTTTAACTACATCTTTCAAAGTTTACACACTCTCTCTCTATACAAGCTGTGACAAAAAAAGAAGCAAAACTGTGGCAGCCATGCCCATGACTCAATTCCAATTGGCTAACTGCTTATGTCATTGTGTTCTGCAACATTTGCTATACAATTTTTCATCTCTCTCACTCTGTTTTTCTTTTTCAGGTTTTTTTGTAGCACACTGCTCCATCGCTTTGTCACGCAGCTGGGTGAGGTTTTTGCTCCTGGGCTTGGTGATTTTGCCTTTTTGTGTTTGGACGCAACTGGAGGTGGCAGAAATATGGAGCAAAGAATCAACTTGAAATTTCTGGTTAAGTTGGAGAAGGGCCCAACTGAGTGTCTCCAACTTCTCGAAAAGGCTTATGGAGATGAAGCAATGTCAAGGCTGCGAATCTTCGAGTGGCACAAACTCTTCAAAACTGGCTCCGAAGAGGTGGAGGATGACCCCAAGTCAGGATGGCCTTCCATGACAAAGACAGCTGCAAACATTGACAGAGTGAACCAGCTGGTGTGGAGTGATCACAGATTGACGGTGCGGATGATAGCTGAACAGGGAGTCTTGGTGCAGGAGCTGGGGATGCAGAAGGTGTGTGCCAAGATGGTGCCCAAGCTTTTATCGGATGACCACAAGGAGCACCGGGTCAATGTTTGTCGAGACTTGCTAGAGAAGATCGGTGAAGATCCAGAGTTTGTTGACTGAGTCATCACAGGAGACAAGACACAGGAGGGAGGAGTGGTCTAGTGGTTAGGACAAAGTACTTCAGGCCGGAGGGCCGGGGGTTCAAGTCCCACCTGGGGACAGCAATCTCAGGCCGGAGGGACTGGGATTTCTAGTCCTATAGGCACTCCTTGTGGTCTTGGGCAAGCCACTTAACCCTCCATTGCCCATGTTCCCTGTAAGTATTAGCATATGTGTCTCATATCCCCTCGTGTTAAATGTATTCCCCAATTGACCGCTTTGACCCAGTGAAAAGCGGGATATAAATACAGCTAAATAAATAAATAAGACTTGGGTCTTCCAGTACAACCCTGAAAGCAAGAGACAGAGCCTGCAGTGGAAGACTCAACTGTCACCCAGACCCAAGAAGGCATGCATGTCCAAATCAAGGATCAAGGTCATGCTGATCGCATTCTTCAACCAGAAGAGAGTGGTCCATCATGAGTTTGTGCCTGAAGGTCAGACAGTCAACCAGCAGTTTTACCATCAGGTCCTCAATTGCCTCCATGACCAGGTTCAGCGCAGCAGGCAGGCTCTGTAAAGAGACTAGTCGTGGCTGCTTCACCACGGCAACGCGCCTGCACACACCACGCTCAGTGTGAGGCAGTTCTTGGCCAACAAACAGATCACAGCTCTCGACAACCCTCCTTATTCCCCAGATCTCACACCGTGCGACTTCTGGCTCTTCCCCAAGCTGAAGACTGTACTCAAAGGAACTAATTTTGCCTTTGTAGAAGAGATCAAGGCCACTGTGACGAGGGAGCTGAGGGACCTCAAGGAGGAGGACTTTACTGCGTGCTTCCTTACATGGCAGAAGCGAATGCAGAAGTGCATTAACTCTGGGGGGGGGGGGGATTACTTTGAAGGGGACAATGTGTACTTTCTCTGTAGATTTTGTAATAAAACATTTATGGGACAGTCTTGTTTCTTTTTTGTCACACCTCGTATATTTATACTGAAGAATATCCAGGTCTTGTTACATGCTAGTTTTGCTTTTAATTTATTTTATGATAAAGCAAATTAGCTCCAATGTTCACTCCTTATCCCTTTCCTGCTCCTCTCCCATCCTTGTACATGCAAACAATGCATCATCATAAAATTTGTGTTATGACTTTAACATAGAATTTTATGTATATTGGGAATTTGGCCCACACATTGCCTGTTTTTTAGTGCTTGTTAAGAGCCTGTTAGGAATAATGTTATAAGGTGGCACCTAGCTTTAGGTGCTAATGTGTGTGCATGTGGTATTTTAGTCATTTTTGTGCGCAAGTGGCTATTTGCACAAATAAATAACCTGTTATATAATACCGGCTAGAGTAAAAGTATAAACATTGTTTTCATGGTGTGTGTTAACACTGTGTGTGTGCAGATGGCAGATTCTGGACTGAGCATGAGAGGTGCAAGCAATTATATGCATTGATTTTAGATAGAGTTTTTGATCCTAGGAGTTTATAGCTTGGATTTTAGAGGTCTATTTTTAAAGCAATCAGGGTCAGAAAAATAGAAGGTTATTGGTTCATTCACAGTGCAAAAAAAATTGTTTTGAGTGGCTTTTAAGGTGGATTCCATTTAATGACACAAAACACATTTTTTCAGTACCAGTTGTCTCTACTAGCCCACAGGGTCAGTCCTAGCACTAGGCAAACAAGGGAGCCTCCTAGGGCAACACAATTTTAGGAATTATATAAGGAGCACTTCAATTAATTAAGCAAT
This sequence comes from Ichthyophis bannanicus, assembly GCA_033557465.1. Classification (NCBI taxonomy): domain Eukaryota; kingdom Metazoa; phylum Chordata; class Amphibia; order Gymnophiona; family Ichthyophiidae; genus Ichthyophis; species Ichthyophis bannanicus. The sequence goes on along the minus strand of CM066036.1, from coordinate 167,194,889 downwards.
TACTATCCATCACACTAGAGGCTTAAGGCAGTACTCATCAATCAGAGTCATCAATCATCAAGCAGCGCTGCTGATCCCTCCCCCTCATGGGACCAGACATTACATCATACTGCAATATGAAAGGAAAACAGTTCTGGGAAGTTTCTGGTTGAGCCCCATAGTGGTTTTTTTTAGGGGGGGGGGGGTTGTGTGTGTGTGTGAGCACATTCTTGGCTAAAGTTCAGTTAAAGGAGATGGTGGGATGTGCTGGTATGCTCTCAGTTTGTAAGTAAACTGCCCAGAGTCGCTGAGGATAAAAGAGCCCACAAACATAGATATAGCGGTGGATATGGGCAAGAAAGGCACAAACTGGCCAAAACAGCTTAGGGTGCATGTGCACCAGAGATGCCATTGTGCTTGTTGTTGTTGTTAAGTGCCGTCGAGTCGGAGTCGACTCATGGCGACCCTCTGGATAGCTATCCTAAATTGTGTTCGGTCTTCAGTCAGGCGGCTCATTGTTGACAGACTGGTACCCGTAGCTGCTGTTATTGTATCGATCCATCTCATTGCTGGCCTTCCTCTTTTGCATTGACCTTCTATCTTGCCAAGCATAATGTCTTTCTCTAATGATCTCTCTCTTCGCATGATGTGTCCAAAGTATGAAAGTCGAAGTCTTGTCATCTGAGCTTCTAAAGAAAGCTTAGGTTTGATCTCCTCTAGTACCGACTGGTTTGTTCTTCAGGCAGTCCATGGTATACACAGTATTCGCTGCCAGCACCATAATTCAAAGGCATCAATTTTCTTCCTGTCTATCTTTTTCACTGTCCAGCTTTCACATCCATATGATGTTATTGAAAATACCATGGCTTGAACAAGTTGAATCTTTGTATGGAGAGAGACATCTCTGCTCTTGAGAATCTTATCTAGGTCTTTCATAGCCATTCTGCCAAGAGCAATGCGTCGTCTGATTTCTTGACTGCTTGTTGCTTCTTTATTGATAGTTGATCCAAGTAGGTTAAAGTTCTTCACAATTTCAATTTCTTCTCCTTCAACGATGAACCTGTTGATTATGCCAGTTGTCATGATCTTTGTCTTCTTTACATTAAGGTGCAGGCCCATTTTGAGACTATGTTTTTTGATTGTGAGAAGCAAATGTTTCAGATCATCTTCACTTTCAGCCAGTAATGTGGTATCATCAGCATAGCGAAGGTTGTTGATGAGTCTTCCACCAATCTTCACACCTCTGTTGTTTTCATACAAACCTGCTTCTCTGATGATTTGTTCTGCATATAAATTAAACAGGTAGGGGGAAAGTATGCAGCCTTGTCTTACACCTTTGCTTATTTTAAACCATTCTGTTTCTCCTTGTTCCGTTCGAACTGTTGCTTCTTGAACAATGTACAGATTGTGCAAGAGAACGATCAGGTGTTCTGGTATACCCATGCTTCTTAATGTGGCCCAGAGTTTCTCATGGTTTACACAGTCAAAAGCCTTGCTATAGTCAATAAAGCACAAATAGATATCCTTTTGGTATTCTTTAGTCTTTTCAAGGATCCATCTCACATCCGCAATGATGTCTCTCGTTCCTTGCCCTTTCCTGAACCCTGCTTGCACTTCAGGTAGTCCTTGTTACAGGTATGGTTGTAGTCTCTTTTGAATAATCTTCAGTAGAATCTTGCTGGCATGTGTGATCAGAGCGATTGTGCAATAATATTCTGCAAGACCAATGATCTATTCATCTCAAACACCTTCTTCCAGCAACACAAGCGGCGACTGTACACATGGACTTCACCGAATGGATTATATAAAAATCAAATTGACTACATATGTGGAAGTCAATGATGGAAAAGCTCTGTAACATCAACAAAGACAAAACCTGGAGCTAACTGTGGTACAGATCATCAACTACTAGTATGCAAACTCAAGCTGAAGTTGAAAAAGAGCAAACCACTCATGAATGCAGCAAAATATGACCTTGAGAATATACCACTGGAATTTAAAGACTGCCTGCAAAATTGATTTGCTGCTTTAGATACAAATGACAGAGCTCCGGAAGAGTTATGGAATGACATCAAGAAGGTTGTGTTGGAAGAAAGCGAGAAATCTCTACAAAAGGTGAAAAAGCAAAAACAGCCAAAATGGATGACGGAAGAAACTCTGAAAATTGCCCAGAAACGCAGAGAAGCTAAAGCTAGAGGAGAAAGAAAGACAATCGCAGAACTCAACAGAGATTTCCAACATGCAGCAAGACAGGACAAGGAAAAGTACTACAATGACACTTGCAAGGAAATAGAAGCAGAAACTATTAGAGGAAGAACAAGATCGGCTTTCCTAAAGCTACGAGAGTTAAAGAAAAAGTTCCATTGTGCCTAGGCTGTGCTAAACCCAGAATTAAAAGAAAAATGAAATCTTCAAGCGTAGCTGTAAACCTGGAAGAATCTGTGCATGCATGTCAAGAAGAACTTTGGGGAAGGGGGCACGAGTGGCATCAGCGTTGGCCGGCTCCATGGTGCAAAAGTGGCAAAATGACACTAATGACTGCAGCAAAGAGGAGGAAAATGGCTGCTTGTCAAGAGATGTCCTCCTGCCCTTCCACCGGTGTCACACTGTTTATTTGAGCCATGTGGCTGTATGGTGTCTTTTATGGTTCGGGCCCAGGACTGAAGAGGAGGAGGATGCGACCCAATGAGTAGCTGCTTTCCTCCTCTTTTTTTTTTTTATTATTTAAATTTTTATTATCAATATTTCCATAACCTAGTCAAATACAAATAACAGTCACCGTCCCCCTTCTATACAATAGGTTACTAGCATCCTTAATTCTATACAACAATGCACTCCCTATCATATGTTAACCTTTATTCCTTATTATAACCTTGTACCTCCCCACGCATCTGTAACTATAATAACCCATACATCCATACCGTGTCTCCATTCTTTGTGTTTTGTTCCCCCTCCTCCCCCCTCCTCACCTTCTCCCCCTCTCTCCCCCTGACCCTCCCCCCTCTACTCACCTCCTAATACCCTACGCAGCATTCCCCACACCTCCTCAAACCACGCCACCCTCAGCCACCTTGCCGCAGTTAGCCTCTCCATTAGGACAACATTCCTGAGCCTCCTCTCATACTGCTCCACCGAGGGCATCTCCTTTTGCCTCCAAGCCAAAGCCACCTCACATCTGGCCACACTTAGACATGCCAACACCATCCTACCCCACCGTTGCTCTTGACCCTCCCCCCACTATGAAAGCAAAAAGATACTTGGTGATAATTCCACCCCCACCACTAATTTCAGCTGAATCCACTTCTGGATCTGTCCCCAATAACCCTGGACCTTTCTTCACCCCCACCAAATGTGCCAGAATGTCCCTACCTCCCCACACTCCCGCCAGCAAAGGGAAGACACCTCTGGGTACATCTGATGCATTCTCTCTGGCATATAATACCAGCGCAGCAATACTTTATAGCTATTTTCTTTAATCTTACTCGAACAAGGCCCCCTCTTTATCTGGTCCCACACCCTCTTCCATTCCTTGGTTGTCAACGTCTGCCCCAGATCCCCCTCTCATTCTAACATATACCTAAATTTCCCTTCCCACCGTCCTGTCACCTCTTTATATAATCCTGAAATCATACCCCTCGACCCTCTCCTCCCATACCATATAACCTCCATATCTGATACCTTCCTACCCATCCCCTCCCTCCCCCCCAGCACTCTTCGTAGAAAAGAGTTCACCTGCAAATACGCAAACCTATCACCCTCCTCCAATCCAAACTCCTCCTTCACTTCTTCAAAGCTCTTTAACTCCCCCTCTTCCAGCAACTGAAATCCACACCCTAACCCTTTTCCCCTCCAAATATCAAAGCGTCATCCCTCCCATCCTGGTTTGAAAGCTCTCCACCCTCTCCAGGGGGTCATTACTGAGAACCGGGTCCCTCTGCTTTTGACCTCCGGTCCTATGACCTTGTCCCAGATCCTCACCACCTGCCTCATCGCCGGTGTGCCTCCCCCTAACTCCTCTCGCTCCCCCTTCAGAGCCCATAACCAAGCATCTAACCGCCCCCCCCCCCAGCACCCTCGTTTTCTCCAAGCACACCCAAGGTTTTATTTCTCCCCTCTCTCCAATTCATTATGTGTTTTAACTGTGCAGCTCTATAATAATCAACAATCAGATCATAACTAAAAGGACAAAATACCAAATACAAAATATTCTATATAATATAAATGTAGGAATGTCCGTCAGGTCAGGGGACAAGAAACCCCTTCGAATAACGGACTTCTCCCTTTAATCTTTTTTATTTTACACACAACTGTCCATTGAGAAAATGAAAAGGAGCAGACCCCTAAAGCCACAGTGCTAAAAGTAAAATTTGTTTTAAAGAAAACTTAGCTGGCAGTCGGGTCCATAAAGAGAATACTCTTCTTCAAAACTCTCTCACAAAGCACCACGAGACTTCCCTTCTTTGGAACTTCCTCACAAAGCACAACGACCCAGCGCCACATTTTGGATTCCCCAATCCTGCCTCAGGTGGTAAACAACATCTCAAAGTTCCAAATAAACTCTCCTCCTCAGTCAAAATATCCAGTAGTATGCAGCCAGCAATCTCACAGGGACACTTTCTTCATTCAGAATTCCGTTGCTATGATCAAACATGTCCTCCCAGACATGACGCCATCCTCTGGGAGGACATGTTTGATCATAGCAACGGAATTCTGAATGAAGAAAGTGTCCCTGTGAGATTGCTGGCTGCATACTACTGGATATTTTGACTGAGGTGTAGAGTTTATTTGGAACTTTGAGATGTTGTTTACCACCTGAGGCAGGATTGGGGAATCCGAAACGCGGTGCTGGGCGTGGTGCTTTGTGAGGAAGTTCCAAAGAAGAGAAGTCTCATGGTGCTTTGTGAGAGTGTTTTGAAGAAGAGTATTCTCTTTATGGACCCGACTGCCAGCTAAGTTTTCTTTAAAACAAATTTTACTCTTAGCACTGTGGCTTTAGGGGTCTGCTCCTTTTCATTTTCTCAATGGACAGTTGTGTGTAAAATAAAAAAGATTAAAAGGAGAAGTCCGTTATTCGAAGGGATTTCTTGTCCCCTGACCTGACGGACATTCCTACATTTATATTATATAGAATATTTGGTATTTGGTATTTTGTCCTTTTAGTTATGATCTGATTGTTGATTGGATTTTTCAGTGCAGATTAGTTATTTGGTATTATTTTTTGCTCTATAATAATCAAGCAGATTTGGTACCCCTAGCCCCCCCCCCTCCTCCTTAGCTGCATACATAACCTTCCTGGAAATTCTTGGGGGCTTCCATTTCCAGATATAGCCAAACACCCGTCTTTGCAAGGCTCTCATCGCTCCCTCCAGTATCTCTACTGGGAGAGCATGAAACAAATATAGCAAGCGGGACAGGATATTCATTTTAATGGCAGCTATCCTTCCTAGCCATGATATCTCCAACCTCTTCCACCCCTCTAAATCCTTAACAATGTCTCCAATAAGCCTCAGGTAATTAGCCTTATATAGATCCACATATCTATCCGTAATATTTACCCCCAGGTAGCCCAGGGACTTACTAACCCAACGTAGAGGATATAACCTCCTCAACCTCTCTTCTGTCTCTCCATTCATTTGTACCTTCATTACTTCTGTCTTATCTATATTCATTTTAAAACCTGACACTGCCCCATACCTTTCCACCTCCCGCATCACCTCCGGTAACATTAGCTGGGGCTTACTAATATAAAGAAGGATATCATCCGCATACAATGAAATCTTATGGCTTCACCCCCCTCTTTCTAATCCCACTATCCTCTCATTCATTCTAATTCTTTCCGCCAATAGTTCCACCACCAATGCAAATAACAGTGGGGATAAAGGGCACCCCTGCCTTGTCCCCCGCCCCAACTCAAAATCCCGGGAGTATCGCCCATTAATCTTAACCCGAGCCCTTGGCCCCCTATATTGGCCCTTCACCCTTATCAAGAAATTTGGCCCACACCCCACTTTTTCCAACACCTTCATTAAAAATCCCCAATGAACCCTATCAAATGCATTCTCGGTGTCTATTGACATCAGTAGGAAATCCTCTCGTTCCTGTCTTGCTTCCCATACTACCCCTACCGCTCTCTTTATATTATCTGCTGCCTGCCGACCCATAATGAACCCCACTTGATCCTCCTTAATTATCCCTGGTAACTACCCTGCCAATCTATCCGCTAAGATCTTGGCCAGAATTTTCACGTCCACGTTAAGGAGAGAAATAGGTCTATACGATCCACATCTTAATGGGTCTTTCCCCGGTTTCAATAGGACAGTAATCCCCCCTGTTAGCATTTCCTATGTCAGCTCCCCTCCCTGATTCAGTACCCCATTAAAAACCCTCCCTAAAATACTCCCTATCTCCCCCAAGGAGACCTTATAAAAACTCCCCGGCAACCCGTCTAATCCTGGGGCCTTCCCTCCCACCATCCCCTTCACTACCCTCCCTATTTCTTCCTCCGTGATACTGGCCTCTAAATCCGCTTGGGCCCCCTCCGGCAACTCTGCTAACTGTATCCCATCTAAATACTCTGAGATCTCCTCCCCCCTACCCCTTCCATTCCCGTGTATAAGTCATGATAAAATTCCTTAAATCGTTCCCTTATCTCTTCATCCCCCCTGCAAATCTTCCCAACTTCCCCTTTAGTCTGATATATCATTGATGCCCCTTTTTGCTGCCTTAGCCATCGGGCTAGCAGCCTACCTGCTTTATCCCCAAACTCATAGTACACTTTCTTCACCCTCTGTAAGGCGAAAGCCAACTGATCCACCTGCAGGGCATGTAACTCTCCTTTCACTCTCGCCACCTCCCCCCTATCTCTCTTTGCCCCTGACCTTCAGAATCTCTCCTCCGCCTCCTTTAACTCTTTCGCTAACCCCTCCTCCTTCTTCCCTCTTTCCCGTTTCTTCCTAGCCCCCCACATGATAAACCTCCCTCCAGTAACCACTTTCAATCCCTCCCAAACCATCCCCTCGCCCACCTCCCCCTGTATCATTAAAGCCCAAGTATTCCCTTATAGCCTTCCTAATATCCTCTACCACCTCCCCATTCTTAAGTAAACTTTTGTTCAACCTCCAGAACACCACCCCTCCCTGCCACGGGCGTCTAAATACCATTTCTACTGCCCCGTGATCCAACCAGCCTATTGGAACAATACTCCCCCTCTGCACTTCCAACATCCATTCCCTATCTAATAGGATCATGTCTATCCTACTCCAGCTGTTATGTGGAGATGAGTAGTAAGTGTATTCCCTCCCTTTGGGATTGAGTGCCCTCCAAGCATCCACCAAATTCTGTTGTTTCACCAACTTTCGTAAGCCTTGTCTGTTCTTACTCCCCCCATCCCCCCCTTTCGGCTCTCTATCTACCCCCGGGTCTAGTACCAAATTAAAGTCCCCTCCCACCACCAATTTCCCCCCTCCTTCCCCCCCTATTAACTTCCCCACCTCTTTACAAAAAGCCCCTTGGTTGCCGTTTGGCCCATACACCGACACTATGACGATGTCCTCAGTCCCCATCTTCCCTCTAATCCCCACTACCCTCCCCTCCGAATCCTTAAAGTTCCCCCCTACTTGAATCCCACTCCCGGTCCTCACCAAAAGAGCTACCCCTCCCCCTTCTTTACCCCCTCTTTGTTACAGGAATAAAATTGCTCTGTGTTATACCTGTTCCACATCCTTCCTACATCTCCTCTCCTCAAATGAGTCTCTTGAATCAGCACCACGTCCCACCGATTCTTATGTGCCTTCCTATACAGCAAACTACGCTTAGCAGGGGAGTTCAACCTCTTCACATTTACTGTCCCTATCTGCAGCATCCCCTTTCAATCTCCCTCGCTCCCCTCCCTTGTGCTGTGTCGTTGTCCCCTTTCCCCTCCCCCCTTTGCCCCATCTCCCGCCCCTCCCCCATCCCTCCCCCTTCTCCCCCACCCCTCCGCTTCCCCCCTCCTCCCTCTCCACTTCTCCCCTTCCTGTTCTTTTACCTCCCTCCTTCCCTTCCGTGACCATCTTATCCTACCCCTTTGGTTATCCCCCCCAACTTAGCCTCCTTAAAACTCAGCAATCACCCCTTCCCTCCTTTTGTCTCCCCCACCCCACCAGCCATTTGCCCCTCTTTATACCACCCCCACTCACCCCTTCCCTCCCCCATTGCAGCCCTATAAGTCCAGTGTCCATTACTTGTGAGTAAGAGAGCTCTACCGCCCCATACTCACTGCCTCTTTCAAGCTCTGCCTCGCCACACCATCACTTCAGGGGTCTGCCGCCTCTGTTGCGCTCTGCCGGTCTTGGGGCAACCACTTCAGTCTCTTCCCCTTTCCCCCACTCTCTGCCATTGCAAGTACAATTGCTGTTTACCATTTAAAACTTTATTCTGCCCTCTCTTCCCACTCCCAGCTGTTTGGGGCAAATTCTCACACCCCAGCTCTTCCAGCGCCGACCATGCTTCCTCCACAGTTTTGACTTTCCTTGACACCCCATTCACCGACAACAGGATCCCAAATGGAAACATCCATCTGTAGCATAGACCATTCCCCCTCATGTAGGCAGTAACTTCCTTCATATTTCTCCTCCGTTCCAGCATTCCTCTTGACAAATCATTGAACACCTCCACTTCACTTCCTTCCCATGCGATCCTGCCAAACTTCCGAGCCATCTGTAATATTTGTTCTTTAATGGGGAAACTGCTCATGCAGGCAATAAAGTCTCTTGCCTGCTTCTCCCGCCTCGGGCCCAAGCTCCTGTGCTCCACACCAATTGAATCTGTTCATGCACCACCTTCCTCTCCCAATCTCAATATATGGTTGCACAGGTGTTGCACTATCTGTACACAGTCTTTAAACGTCTCCACTTCTGGCACTCCACTTATCCGCAGGTTATTCCGGTGCACTCTGTCTTCTATCTCCTCTAGTTTCTCCTGCATTTCCTCCTGCTGGGCCTTGATTTTACCCTGCACTGCCACCATTTCTCTGGTCTCTTCTTCATACTGCTCCACGTGGCTTTCCAGGTCTTCAACCCGCTGTCCCAGACAGCTCACCTCCTTCTGTATCGCCATCAGAGTCTCTTTCAAATCCTTTCTCATCGCCTTGATCTCATCTTGCATTTCCACTTTAAAAGCTTTCAGCCAAGCTTTCAGAGGTAGCTCCTCCGGCTCCTCGACATTCACTTCCTCCTCTTCTTCTGAGCTCCCCGCCTCGGCCCTTTCTTCTAAGCCCACCAACTCTGCCGCTGCCATCAGTTCCTGTCTCACATATGGGGATTGGAAACTCACCAGCTTCTTCCGTGCTGCCATAGCAGAGGTAAGTGCTCGTCTCCCTTCCACTTTTTATCCGGGGGGGGGGGGGGGATACTTTAAACTCGCTCTAACTTGGGGTTCGGACAGGAGCTAGGCAACTAAGCTTCCATTAGCTCCGTGACATCACCAGAAGTCCACTTTCCTCCTCTTTATGTGTGCAGAAGAATGGGTTGCTGTGAGGGTCGAGTGAAAAAGGTGAGGGTGGGTGAGAGAGAGCATGCTGAAGGGTTTGGCATGGAGTGGGAAAGAGTGCAGTTGAGAAAATTTACTGTAGGGGTCAGAATAAACTAGTGGTTGTGTTCCTGGGGAGGGAGAGAGAGCTTGGGCTAAATAACTGGGGTTCTTGATAGGTGTTAGAAGGTGAATGGGGGACCAGAGGGAAGGAGGACAGAGAAGTGGGGTTCTTGCTAGGAGTAGAGGGGTTTGGGGTCTTTCTGGGAGGTGGGAGGAGAGAACTGGAGAGGGCAGATAGAATATGTGGAGGCCAATTCCGCACCCTGCATATCCGGGCCATCCGGATGTGCAGAAAATGAATGCGGCTGAGTTGTACCAGATTCTGCAACCACAGGAGCTGTACGTTCCCACAGTTGCAGAATCAGGGCACTTGGATGGGCTGGGGTGCACAGCATTCTGCGCCGGTCCATGCCAAGTCCCTGCCCGTCTCCACTGCACATTGCTCCTGCTGGAGTTCTACTGCCATGGCACCAGGACTCCCAGCAGGAACCAGCAAGACCTGACAGCGGCCCTGATCTTCTTTCCCCACATCAGACCCTCAGCAGGGGGAGTCAGGGTCGAGATGGGGCAGCGGGGCTTACCTGTAGCTGCTCCGTGACTTGGGGGGGGTCCACGTGCCCCGATTGCTGCCATTCTGATGTTCATCTTGCACCCAGAGGACATAGCCCTCTATATCTGGGTTCTGTGGCCGCTGATACTACACCCACTCTCCACCTCTGTACTACCCCCTCCCGCCCCCATCCAGTGCTCCCCACAAAAGCCATCTGTTTGTGCAGAGAGGGCTGGACACGGAATAATGTTCTGGGCCTGTTTGGGGGTTGGACGTCATTCCGGACATCCAACCCCACTATTCAGGGATCAGAATTGGTCCTTAAGGGTTTTGCTGGACAGTAGTGAGAGAAAAAATGAGAGCAGAGAGACAGAGAAAGTTTGAGGGGAGCAAGGAGGAATAAGAGACATAGCAAAAGAGCTTGGGGTTACCCTATTGAGAGGGAGGGAGAGCAAGTGTTCAAACTAAGTAGGGGATAGAAAAAGCTGGGAGGATTGAACTTGAAGAAAGATAGTTGGGGGCATCACACTGGAGTTGGGAGGAGTCAATCATTCTGATAGGGGAATTTAGTATCAAAAATTACAAATAAATTACAAATATTATGGAATTTTAAAATATTTTGTGCAGAACTTTCAAAAATTTGGGGAAGAATTTTTTTTCAGAGTTCTCCCAAGAGTAGTTTGCTGCAGCTCTGGCCTCCTCTGTAAATTCTGTGGCCCTCCTCCCTTCCCCAAACAGAAAGAGGGAAGAGTTTTCCTGTGCCCTGGGCAATCAGATTTGGGAGCATTGAGAAAGGCTGTTTGCCAGATTAAGCTCTTGTGTTATATCTACATATGTGTTTTTTTCTGTCTAGAGCTCAGTCCCTCCATATCTGTTTGTTTTGTAAGGTAGTTTTAAGTTAAAGCTGCTCTGCTGCTATCTTTAAAAAGAAATATGGATGGAAGGACTGTTTGGAGCTGAAGAGCTCAGAAGAAGGTTGCACAAAGATATTTTAGTGCAGCCCCCTGGGCATGTTGTGTTTCTTTCTAAGTCAATGCCGACACTGAAATACGTGTGTGCACAAATCCCCAACAGTCTCTCCAATTGTGTTCTTAAAATTAATGGCAGAGCAGTTTTGGCTTATGCTCACATCAAATTTTTTTTATTCATATTAATTTCCGAAAATGAAAGGATACAGGGCAATGCGAGTTGGGGTGAAGTGGTGCAGTGGGGGTGGGGCAGGAAGGGGCACATAACTAATGCTACCAGATGTCCCCGAAATTTAGAGATTGTCCCCAGTTTTAGAGCTGTGTCCCCAACTCCCACCTGTTTGGCAGCATCCTGTCCCTGATTCTAGCAATGGGAACGAAGGGGGTAGTAAAGCAATTATTTTCAATTTAGTGATCTGAATATATTGGTTTTCAGAATTTACACCCACTATCTTCATACTTTGCATAGTATGGAGAAAAACATCACAGTTTCTATTTCTTGGTTGATTTGTTTGCTTAGAAGTGTTATTGTTACTGTCATGGGATAGATGAGGAGAGGCAGGGTAATGACTCCTCTTCCCTCCTCCACACATTGTAGCTCACATCTGAAACTAAAGTGTCCCTTCCTCCACCCTTCCCCCACTCCATGCAGACGCTTTAGATAAGTATCCCAGATTTGCTTGCAAATAATCTGGTAATCTTACTTAAAACTGAAGGTTCACCTGGGATATTAGCTGTCCTTGGGCCGGCACTACAGTCCCAGCATTGCCCCCTTCTCCAAGTCCTAGCAACAGCATCATATTAAAACAGAGGCTTAAATAATCTTGATTCATGCTGTGGTAATCAGTAAACTTGATTACCATAATTCTCTCTATGCTGGTCTTATGTCTATTAATATGAAATGACTTCAAGTAATTTAGAATTTAGCATTATGATCATGTAACCTCTCTTATGACTGAGGAATACTGGCTGCACATTAATTATCAGGCTATGGACATTTAAAACTCTTTGTTCTGGAAAAACGTATTATCTTACTGATCATTTCATACCTTATACACCTGTATTTTCCCTTAGGTCACACGCTGAAAATTTTCTTACCCTTCCTTTTCCTGGACAAGTCCATTTGAAATCTACCTGTCAAGTTGCATTTTTTTTGTGCATTTTATATTTATGGAATAATTCACCTCTCCATATATGATTGGAACCTACTTTGAAAAAATGTAAGGCATCATTGAAGGCCTATTTTTTCATCCAAGCCTTCTTGGGAAGGTAGGGCCCAATTTTCAACAAAGCGCCGAGGTCTGCCATACCTACAGAAAGTTACCCAGTCAGGAAAAGTGCCCGAATCATGAATTATGTGTGCCAAAATGGGCAATCTACAAAATTGCAGCACAAAACTGAGCACAGCGGCAGGCACCCACCACGGCATACATGGGCAAGTGCAGGGCACGTCACCTGGGCTCTGCGCCCAAGATTGACAGGACATATCCTTGTATGTGACCACAACAGCGGCCAGAAAAGTAGGATACCAGGTATGCATGAACCTGCGTATTGCCCGACAGGTGTACCCTTGCAGAGATGACACCGTCATGCCAGCCCTGCGGGCTGCCTGTGCAAGAGCCCCCTGTAGCTGGTTGGATAGACACCAGAGGCATGGCGGTAAGGAGAAGTATAAACTTCAGCCCTGATGAGAGCAAGAGCCTTGTTAGATCCATGCTGCAGCATGAGGGGGTTCTCTACCCCAGGGAGGGGGCCGTCGGCTAAATCTGCGGCTGTCAACAGCCATATGGAGGGGCATCCAACGCCAGCTGCGTAGGTAAGGAGCAAACAACAGGGGGGGGGGGGCTGAGCACCATGCTAAGCACACACACACTGAAAGGCACTGCTGTGTGTCTGCACAGGGAGACAGGGCTGTGATGCCAAGTCACATGCTGGTGGCTGCCCCAATGTTTGCCAATCAGGCATTGATGGAGGGATGGGCCATGCAATGACACAAGTGCCAGCCCTGCCTGCCCACAGCATGAGGCATACCCACACACAGCAGCTGGCGATGCTTCTGCACCCACTGGTGGCATTTGGCATTAATGCCACAGGGCATGGACAGCAATGGTAATGCCTAGTGCAGGGGGAGCTGTGGTCAGGCTGGCATCACAGGGGACCCCACCAACTGCTGCAGAAACCCTGGACACATGCCCCACTGCCCCAGCCCCTGTGCCCTGGTGCAGGAGTCCGGGGGGACCAATGACAAACTCCACATATGTTTTGCCCATCTGTCCCTGCAAGTGGATCGGCCACCACTGTTTACCACCACCTGTCTGTCTGTGGCAGCATGTTGATGATGTGATGCCACAGAACATGACAGATCTGCAATGGCAAGCATGCACAAACTGTGACACCCTGTCCTTGCATGGTGCACAACTAATCATGCATTGATATGGTCCCTGGGGCAGTGATGCCCCCTTCCATGGCATATGCCCAAAGCCAAGGCCATGCATGGCCCACATCCAGATACCATGGTGCTAAGGGATGCCTGTATGCAACAGACAGGAGCAAGGGAAGAGGGGAGGACTGCAGAGGTTTTGGAAAGGCACAGAGGGGTGACACAGGAGAAGCAGTAGTCCAGATGGCACCATTGCTGGTGGCATAGGGCATGAGTCAAAGGGCCAGAGGGGTTGTGGGCAGGAATATGGTGGCAGATGCTAGAAGTGGACCAACACATTCACCCCACACCTGCCACCCATGGGTATGCCCTTGACTCTAGGATGGGCAGGTCACTGGATTGCGGCAGGATACAGGTATGCACAACAGGTGATATGATAGCACCCAACTGAGCCCATGTGTTTCCCCCCTCTCTCCCACAGTGAATACTGTGTGAGATGCACTCTCGAGGTCTTTAAGTGCCACTTCTGCACCCTGTACCGGAGGAGACCGAACCAGCTGCAGCAGATCTGGGAGTGACTAGCAGCCAAAGAAGGTCAATGGGGTACATAATGGAGGCCAGCTGATGCAGCGGGCAGCAACAATGTCTGCTAGACTGGTGAAGGCAGATCACATGATGGTGAAATTCCTCCATATGCAATGATGGAAACATGCTATGGGCAGCCGTGCCATCGCCCTGTGCCATCATCTCATGTGGGCACCCATCTAGCACCCCAGACATGCAGTGTACACACACATGGCTGGGGCATGGCATGGAAGGCAATATAAGAACATAAGAACATAAGATATGCCATACTGGGTCAGACCAAGGTCCATCAAGCCCAGTATTCTGTTTCCAACAGTGGCCAATCTAGGTCATATGTACCTAGCAGTTTCCCCAATATAGGGGCACACTCCTCCAGTGGTGGCTCCAGTGGTGCCTCCTGTGCATGCCCATCACCTTGAGAGTGCTGTAAGGCTGCAGCTTAGCAGGTGTGGGGGGGGGGGGAGAACAGAGATGGCTGGGTGTGGGCAAAGAAGAGGGCATGCAGTGTACACTGTGGGGGAGGCATGCCCCTGTGGGCTGAAGTTGAGTAGCGTGAAGCATGTGTCAGCCCCCCAGGGGTGTGCCAGTCCTACCCAAGGGCCATGCCTGTACGGACCATGAACCCCCTCCTCTTTCCCCATAGTTGGCCCCAGCAGGGGACCAGGACACCACTGGCCCAATGTGCCCACCACCCAGGAGCAGCAGTTCAGCACCACAGTTCAGCATTGATGGGGATGAGGCAGAGGAAGTATCCAAAGACACTGCATCAGAGGACACCATGTCTGAGGAGGGCAGTGTGGGGGCTATGGTACAGCGGTCAGATGGGGAGTCAGAGGAGGAGGAGAAGCATGGAGCAGGATGTGGAGGCAGGGGAGTCAGAGGAGGAGGGATAAGAGTGCCTGAATCAGGGTGGTGAGGCAGGCGAGTCAGAGAAAGAGGGATTAAAGGGGCTGGAGCAGGGTGGGGAGGCAGGGGAGACAGAGGAAGAGGGATCAGAGGGGCAGAGGTGGGGTGGGAATGCAGAGGAGTCAGGGGGGAGGGATAAGAGGTGATAGCAGGGGGGATGCAAGAACCACCCACCAAGCACTCCAGGTACAGTGGTGTGGCACAGAGCACCACCAGCAGGCACCTGGTGGGGGTCCCAGAGGTGAGGCTGCACCCCCTGGCTGTGCCACACAGCCCACAGCCATGCCCACCCACAACCCAAGAAGGTTGCCATATGCCCGTCACATGGTTCACCACAGCACAGGTGCAAAAGCGATTAAGGTAATGGTCCACCCTGTGTAGCTGGGGGCCCCAAAAGCCATCCTAACACCCATGGGCATGCCCTGTCAATTCTGCACCAGGCCCCTCTGTACCACCACCCCCACAAACTTCCAGTGACTGGGTTCTTGCTGCCCTGGTGGCGGAGGTATGGCTCCTGAGGGAGGATGTGCTATCTGCAGCAGCCACCATCACTGAGCACATAGATGCCCTAGCCAGTGCCATTACAGGGCACAAGCAGGGTCCCCCTGCACCATAAGCAGTCCCCCTGGCAGGGTGAACCATGAAATGGGACATTCTGCTTCCGTAAATATGTATATTGTCTGCCATGATAATTGTGAAAAATTGCAAGAGGACCTTGATAAACTGGCAGATGAAATTTAATGTGGACAAATGGAAAGTTATGCACCCAGGAAAGAATAACCCAAACTATGGTTACACGATGCAAGGTTCCACATTAAGAACCATCATCCAGGAAAAACAGTTAGGCGTCATCATGGTTAACATGTTGAAACCCTCCACCCAGTGGGCAGCGGTGGCCAAGAGAGCAAATAAAATGTTAGGTGTCATAAGGAAAGGAATGGAGAATAAAACAAAGGATATTATAATGCCTTTGTATCATTCCATGGTGCAACTGCACCTTGAATATTGTGTGCAATTCTGGTCACCGTATCTTAAAAAGGATATAGCATTAAGAGAAATGGTACATAGAAGAGCCACCAAAATGGTAAAGGGGATGGAAGGAAATCCCTATGAATAGAGGCTAAAAAGGTTTCGGGCTATTCAACCTGGAAAAGATACATCTGAGGGGAGATATGATAAAGGTCTATAAATTAATGAATGGAGTGGAACGGGTAAACGTAGATCAATTGTCTATGCCATCAAAATATAGAAAGACTAGGAGATATGCGATGAAGCTACAGGGTAACTTATTTAAGACTAATAAGAGAAAATATTTTTTCACTCAATGTGTAATCAAACTCTGGAATTTATTACCGGAGAATGTAGTAAAAGCTGTTAGTATAGCCGGGTTTAAAAAAGGTTTGGACAAGTTCCTTGAGGAAAGGTCCATAAACCATTATTAAAGGGGACCCGGGATATCCACTGCTTGCCCCAATACAAGCATTGTGGAACCTGTGTCTTTTAGGGACACTGCAAGGTACCTGTAACCTAGATTGGCCACTGTTGGAAACAGGATACTGGGCTTGATGGACCTTGGTCTGACCCAGTATGGCATATCTTATGTTCTTATAACACTGTTGGCACTGTGGTAAATTTTGGCACATGTTGTACAATAAAACGGTTTCTTTTTAGAAACATGCTATGTCGTCCATTTTGTGGGGCATGGTGTTGTGCCTGCATTGTGGTGCATTGGATGGGGAGGAGATCCGGGTGCCTACCGGCAGGAGATGTGGGCATGCCCATACTGTGTATGTATGCAAAGGGGCACTACCCATGCAGATGGGCTGTGGCCAGATACTCTACCCATGGTGAGCGGTGCCCGCGACCATCTTCACAGAGGCCATACTATCCAAGCTGCAAGGTATTCAGCAGGGCCTGCAGACTGTGGAACAGGCAAGGGAGGGGACGTGAGAGGAGTGGAGGAACAACAGATTGAGCATGGAATGCCATGGAGCCGCATCTGCGACTGATGAGGGAGATGGCAGCTTACCAGTCATCAATTGCCGGTTCCCCACACAGCATAGTGGGCCACATGCAGATGCAGGGGTGGGTGGTGGGACTGCCAGTGCAACATCTCAACCACCTGCTATCCCTGACCCATGTTTGCCAACCTGTCCTTCTGGGGAGGGTGACAACACTGCCAACACATCATCAGACATCGCTCCACTGCATTACAGTGCACATGTCAGCAGGCATCCATGACTGGTGGGGAGCTCAGGGGCAAGGTCAGATGTGGGGGGGAAATAATGAGTCACACTGCCAGGTTGTGGAGTACACAGCAAGCTGCAAAATATCAGGCACACCTTCTTGGGGCTGTACAAGAAACATAGAAAAATAGAAAAATGCCAACAGAAAAAGACCACATGGCCTGTCTAATCTGTCCTTCCATATCAACAACTACAACAGTCCCCCTTTTTTTTTTTTTTAGAGTTCCTCTGTGTTGGTCCCATGCTTTTTTGAAATCAGATACCGTCCTCATCTCTACCACCTCCATTGGGAGACTATTCCATGGATCCACCATTCTTTACGTAAAGAAATATTTCCGCATATCACTCCTGAATCTATCCCCTTTCACCCTCATCCCGTGTCCCCTCATAGCAGAACTTGCTTTCAATCAAAAGAGGCTCTCCTCCTGTGCATTTATGCCATGGAGGTATTTAAATGTCTCAGTCATATCACCTCTATCCCGCCTTTCCTCTAAGGTGTACATAATAAGATCCTTAAGTCTGTCCTCATATGCTTTATAATGAAGACCACTAACCATTTTAGTAGCCACCTTCTGTACTGACTCCATCCTGTTTATATCCTTTTCAAGGTGCGGTCTCCAGAACTGCACACTATACTCCAAATGAGGTCGCACCAAAGACTTATACAGAGGCACTATCACCTCATTTTTTCTGCTAGCCATTCCTCTCTGTATGCACCCAAGCATCCTTCTAGCTTTTGCTGTGCCTTTTCTACCTGTTTAGCTACTTTAAGATCATCTGACACGACCACGCCTAGGTCCCGCTCTTCTTTAGAGGACAAAAGTACTTCACCCCCTATACTATATTGTTCTCTTGGCTTGCTGCAGACCAAATGCATGACTTTGCATTTTTAAACATTAAATCGCAGCTGCCAAATTCTAGACCATTCTTCAAGCTGAGCTAGATCCCTCCTCATGTTATCTACACCTTCCTGGGTGTCTACTTTATTGCAAATGTTGGTATCATCTGCAAAGAGGCAAACCTTACCCAACAGCCCTTCTTCTATATCACTAACAAAGATGTTAAACAGAATCGAACCAAGGACAGATCCATGGGGCACACCACTGGTAAGTTCCATCTCCTCAGAGTGAGCTCCATTTACCTGTACCCTTTGTTGCCTTCCACTCAACCAATTTCTAACCTAAGAAGTAACTTTAGGGTCCATTCCTAGGGTGATCAGTTTGTTTATAAGTCATCTGTGAGGAACGGTGTCAAAGGCATTACTGAAATCTAAATACACCACATCAAGGGCTCTTCATTGGTCCCACTCCCTGGTCACCCAGTCAAGGAAATCAATCAGATTTGTATGACAAGACCTGCCTCTGGTGAATCCATGCTGCCTCAGATCCTGTACTCCACTGGACTCCAGAAACCTCACTATTTTCTCTTTCAGCAGCGTTTCCAATAATTTACTCACCACTGAAGTTAAATTAAACCGGCCTGTAGTTTTCAACCACATCTTTACTTCCACTTTTGTGTAAAGGCATCACAAGAGCCTCTCTCCAGTTCTTTGGCACCACTCCCGACTCCAACGAGGCATTGAAAAGGTCAGTCAGTGGAGCTGCTAGAACATCCCCAAGTTCCCTCAGTATTCTAGGGTGCATCCCATCCGGTCCCATCACTTTGTCTACTTTAAGTTGAGCTAGTTTCTCACAAACACAGTCTTCTGAAAATTGTTCAAGATGCCCCTCGCTTCTGTTCCTGTTTGTGGTTGTTTTCTGAGGTCCTGCTCCTGGTTCTTCAACTGTGAACACAGAACAGAAATATTTAAGTAATTCCGCTTTATCCTCATCAGCTTCTACATATTCCTCCCCTTCACCCTTGAGTCTGAAAATACCACTTTTGCCCTTCCTCTTCTCACTAACATATCTGAAAAATGTCTTATCCCCCCATTTTATTGCATTGGCTAATTCTTCCTCTTTTTGAATCTTTGCCTTCCTGACTACTTTGCTAGCTTCTCTAAGTTTTTCCAAATATAAATGCCTGTCTTCCTCTCTCTGTGATCTCTTGTATTTCACGAAGGCCTCCCTCTTTTTCTTCACCTTTTCAGCTACTTCCTTCAAAAGCCATAGTGGTCTGCTTTTCCTTTTACCTTTCTTTACCATTTTAACAAAAAGGTTGGTTGCCCTTAAAATATCCCCTTTCAGTTTTGCCCACTGTTTTTCTACATCCCCCAGCTGTTCCCATCCCGCTAACGACTCCCTGATGTATTGGCCCATCTTGGCAAAGTTAGTTTTCCTAAAGTCTAAGACCCTCGCTTTTGAATGGATTCTAACAGCCCTAGTCCTAATACATGGGAAATATCAATGAAACTTCATTTTATGTTATTTTAAATCCAAAACATACAGAAAAATCCAAAATGTGGTCACACCAGTTTTAGAAGAACCATCATGTCTACATGGGGGATGACTCTAGCCAGCCTGCTCTAAACTCGGCTTCCTTCCTCTTTCCTGATTGGCTCAATGTTTGTCTGGTCTGCAGCTCTATGGAAAATGCTAACTGGATTATTTTTCCTTGTGAATCTAATGACTCCTGCTGTATATGTTTGCTCCAAAGATCTTTATTTTGACTTTCTTGTGCTAGAAATTCTGTGAAACTATATCTAAGTATGCTAATATAGCTAAAGTGGATTGGGAAAATCTGCTACTTATCCCTGGAATGCCTATCTAACTTTTGGAAACTTGACAGGTACTTGTGACTGGATTGCCCACTGTTGGAAACAGGATACTGGGCTTAATGAACCTTTTGATCCTACACGATATGGCATATCGTATATTCTGAATGTTAAGTTATTCCGATTATTTTAAAGTTTCTAATATATTATTTTAATTGTTATGATTCATTATTGTTCATGCATTTGTAAACTGAACTATAAACTTTTGGAAAATAAATAAATACCATGATTCTTATAGGGATGTGCAGTCTTTCATGTCATTTTCAAGCAACAACAAAATTAAAATTGAAAACTTTAGTCACAACTTGTCTGCCATTAATAGTGTTTATTATTGCTTAATAGTGTGCATTATTAAGTGATGGTGCATCATAATGAATGATAGTGCACACTCTGGGGTCTATTCTGTACTGCGAATAGTGGGAATGGATGTCTCTTTGGGATGTCCAACCCCGCTATTTGCCTTCCTTCTGTTCCCGGCAAAAGCCTCCCCATATGAACAAGGAGTTTGTATGGGGAGACATAGATGGGAGTGGGAGGAAGCGTTGCAGAGGCAGAGTGAGGGCTGGCAGTGGGCGGTCTGAGGCCCCGGACGTACAGGGCCGATTCTGAAGTCAGCCCTGTATGTCCATGGTCTCGGATCTAGATGGAGGACGGCAGGCCCAGGCAGCAGCAGAGAGGTGATAGGGTGCAGGGGCTACCCCACAGCCTGACCATGGCTATGAAAGGCCAGATCAGGAGTCAGGCTGCGGGGAACAAAGATTGTGGTTGGTGGCCAGGGATCATGGCTCCTGAATGCAGCCACGGTGTTAAGGCAACAGGACGCCATGGCACTATGGCTCCATTCAGAAAGCTGACTGAGTTAGCTGGGCAGGGGTCTGTACATGCAAGCCGATCTGAATTGGGCCCGACCTGCACATATAGGCCCATTCCTGATTCTGATCCCGCAGGGCACATCTAGCCCTGCGGGATCAGAATTGGGTCTGCCTCTGTTTGTCCCGATTCCGATCAGGCACACAGGGGCCTGGACGCACAGATTAGAATGTGCCTCTCTGTGTATGCATACACTTGCACAAAAAGAGTGCACTTCATAGTGCTCACTATTATTTAATAGCATGCAGTATTGTTCAAAAGGGCACACTGACCACAGAATGCACTATTGCTCAATAGTGTGTATTATTGAGCAATAGTGCACACTATTAACATTTTCCCCAAAACAAAATTAAAAAACAAAACAAAAACAAATCAAAAATTCCCACCAATGACATGGGAAACTGAACATAATGAAAATGTTTGGCTTGCACACTCTTCAATCCTAATATCATTTTAACATATTTGCAATTGCAACTAGTCTAATTAAGAAATGTATTAAAACACATGAATTCTAGAATTCTACTTGTTTCTTTTCTCTTAATATCTATATCTATATATTTTTAATGAACACAGGGATATGGATTTACAGAGTGGTGCTAGTTTAGATTTCTATGTAGAATGTTCATCAAATTGGCAAACTTTATGGCACATTTTCAAAGTTTTAAAAAGTAATAAATGTCATCCATAAGTTTGTTTTATATTATGATAAAACTATTACCAGCCTAATCATTTCATTACACTCAGCCTTGTACAATAAATATTACTTATTTCACTGGTATTTGTAGGAGAAGGTTGAAAAACCTACATTTTATAAGGTCACATTGCTTTATATGTCAGGTGATTTAATAGCAGTGCAGCAAAGAATACAAAGACATCTATTTGGCTGTGATAAATTGAAAAGCTAGTGGGTTCTGACAAATGGCCTCCAACTATTTCATGTATCATAGGCTTAATACAAAATATGCTCATATTAAATAATTTAGTATTAGCAAAGAAGACATAATTCTGTAATGTGTGTTTTATGTTGACTTTGTCCAAAGAATAAGCAAAATTCAGATTCTGTCTTGCATAGAGTGAGTCATTTTCAAATAGCCCACATAGAACCCGATTCCGTTAGGGGCATATCCAGGCTGTCCGGATGGCCCCAAGCAAGACGGGCCCGTTTGGACCTGATTCTAGACTATGGGAACAAAACGTTCCTGCGGTGTCCAGAATCGGGCCCAAGGACTACCTAGAGTGCCCCCAACTCTGGCGTTTCTGGCCCCGTTTCCCCACTGCCCGACCCAAGGCTGGAATGCTGTGGTCTAAATTGGGCAGTGGGGACCCACCCAAAGCCGGCCCTGGCCCAAGGAGGAGAACCCTTGCCTTAATCGCGCCAAAAATGCTGCTTATTTCACCTTTGGGGTGCAATAAGCAGCCCATCCCCACAGGCCTGGCAGCACGTATAGGGCCATGACCTGAATTGGCCCTATATGTGCTGCTCGGCTGTCCCGCCCCCACTCTGTCCTGATCCCCCTCATGTCCCCCACCGGCTCTCCCCATCCTGACCATTGGGATGTACAACGAGAGTCGGAGGGGGAATCGGACCCAGACAGTTTGCAGGGCTGCACGTCACGCCAGGACGTGTAACTCTGCAACCCATGTTTCTGCATGAAGTCCATAGTATCCAATTACACCAGGGTTTTTAGCCTTTATAATATGGTTCCTAAGTGACTTTGCAAAAGTGTATTTGTGGGGAAAAAAAGCAAAACACCTGGAAACACAGGTGTGTTGTTTTTTATTAATATGTCATGCAAAGTGCACTTTTGGGAAGTTACTTCACTGAGCTGCTATGATGCAAAATCATGCAAAGCAGCTCATTATGCAAAAAAAAAGCTACAGGAGCATGAGAAAGAAGTTTTTGCAGGCCTTTTTTTGCAGCTCAAGAGCTGTAGTCTTTTTCAAGAGCTGATTGAAAAATATAAAATGCCCTCTTCATGTGGTGATGACAGCACAAATTTGAAAGGTCATCCTCCTGAATAGGAGATTCCATTGGACCCCCTCTCCCAGGAGGTACTCGACTCCATGTTGGCCCAGTGGCCTGATGTCTACCCACAGCCCTGATGTGGAATAAAAACATTGAAAAGTTCCCCTTCCCAAACTCCCACCCCTTTTGGAAACCCTATGCCTTCCGAATGTATAAGGCCTCCCTCGAGACTCCCTCGGGACCCTGACTCATCCCAAGGGGTCCAGGTAGAACTGGGTCAGTGGCGGCACTGGGAGGGAGACTTGGAGCTACAGGAGGGGTGGAGTGAGCTGGGGCAAGTAACTATATACAACAGCAGGAGGTTGGAAAAGGGGTGAAGAAGGGGTGGGTCGGAGTGGACAGCACTTGCAGTTAGCACATGTTAAATTACCATTCACTGTCATGGGAGCAGATAGCATTGATGAAGAGTTAATAATTGCATCTGTGCTATCAGTGATGCACTTACCATGACCTGACACTTCAAATCATGTGTAATTTGTCTGCTTAGTTTGGGAGGGCAAAGGGTAAGAAAGTCATATTTGCTGTGGGGCAGGGAGAATAATTCAGCATTAGTACCCACAAAATTTTGGGGGCACTGCACAACCGTTCCCACCCCATACTACACCCTGTGACTTAAAAAGGATATTCCCCAACTCCTCCAACAGTCCCCCCAGCAGGATCCTGCAAACCTTCCTACTCTTTGGACCCTCCCAGCTCTTACCAGAGGGTTTCTGTGGTTAGAAGGGGTCAGGAGTGACCCTTGCACACTCCTTCCATCAGTAGCCCAAATTCAAAATGGCAGCTCTGACCGTTAGCTGTAGTTTTTGGATACTACCATTAGGGGTCAAGCAGGCAAATAAGGTTTTTATTGTTTACAAGTGTTAACATGCTAACATACATAGTAGCATAGTACATGATGGCAGAGTGAGAATCAGCTGTGCCTACTTAGTTGGGAACTGTGTGTGAGAGAAAACTGCAGCCAATCTGAGCACTTTTCAAATCATTTAGAATCCCTTCAGCAAAGGCTCCAACGATCCTGTGAGCAGTGAGTGAGAATCAGCTGTGCCTACTTAGTTGGGAACTGTGTGTGAGAGAAAACTGCAGCCAATCTGAGCACTTTTCAAATCATTTAGAATCCCTTCAGCAAAGGCTCCAACGATCCTGTGAGCAGTGAGTGAGAATCAGCTGTGCCTACTTAGTTGGGAACTGTGTGTGAGAGAAAACTGCAGCCAATCTGAGCACTTTTCAAATCATTTAGAATCCCTTCAGCAAAGGCTCCAACGATCCTGTGAGCAGTGAGTGAGAATCAGCTGTGCCTACTTAGTTGGGAACTGTGTGTGAGAGAAAACTGCAGCCAATCTGAGCACTTTTCAAATCATTTAGAATCCCTTCAGCAAAGGCTCCAACGATCCTGTGAGCAGTGAGTGAGAATCAGATGTGCCTACTTAGTTGGGAACTGTGTGTGAGAGAAAACTGCAGCCAATCTGAGCACTTTTCAAATCATTTAGAATCCCTTCAGCAAAGGCTCCAACGATCCTGTGAGCAGTGAGTGAGAATCAGCTGTGCCTACTTAGTTGGGAACTGTGTGTGAGAGAAAACTGCAGCCAATCTGAGCACTTTTCAAATCATTTAGAATCCCTTCAGCAAAGGCTCCAACGATCCTGTGAGCAGTGAGTGAGAATCAGCTGTGCCTACTTAGTTGGGAACTGTGTGTGAGAGAAAACTGCAGCCAATCTGAGCACTTTTCAAATCATTTAGAATCCCTTCAGCAAAGGCTCCAACGATCCTGTGAGCAGTGAGTGAGAATCAGCTGTGCCTACTTAGTTGGGAACTGTGTGTGAGAGAAAACTGCAGCCAATCTGAGCACTTTTCAAATCATTTAGAATCCCTTCAGCAAAGGCTCCAACGATCCTGTGAGCAGTGAGTGAGAATCAGCTGTGCCTACTTAGTTGGGAACTGTGTGTGAGAGAAAACTGCAGCCAATCTGAGCACTTTTCAAATCATTTAAAATCCCTTCAGCAATGGCGCGCCCGTGCCTTGCGGGCCCGCGCCTGAGGGCCTCGCAAGAGGGCCCTTTGGCGTGGCCCTTAGGCGGTGGACCGTGCGGGACCCACTATCTGCTGCTATATGCTCATTCTGTTCAGCGATATGCTGCTTGTAGTTAATGTAAGGTAATGTAATGTAAGTTATGTACTGTGTTCCCTGTTTGTACTCCTAGTGTTTTGTTGTGATGTAATGATAATGCAATGTATGTTTCCCTCACCTTTGTTTAACTTTGTGCTGTATTAACCGCTTTGATTGAAGGAAAAGGCGGGATACAAAACATGTTAAATAAATAAATAAATAAGATAAAGACCAGTATGGTCCATCTAGTCTGTCCTTTAAGGTGGCAAGTGTAGGTGTACCCACTCACTCCGTGCAGGTCGCCCCCTCTATGCCTTTGTTTAGGGTTGTACCCGCCACTCCATGCAGGTCACCCCTCTCTATTTATTGAGGTATAAGAAATACAGTAGTTAAGTTTATTTTTTATTTTATCCTCTTGCTATAAAGGGATCCACTGTGTCTATCACATGCCATTTTAAATTCCGTCACTGTATTTGCCCCACCACCTCCATCGGGAGGACATTCCAATCATCCACCACACTTTCAGTGAAAAAATCTTTTCTGACATTGCTTTTAAGTTTACTTCCTTGCCATTTCGTTTATGCCCTCTAGTGTTACAGCTTCCCCTTCTTTGAAAAAGGTTTGTTTGTTCATTAATTCCCTTTAAGTATTTAAACGTCTGTATCATATCTCCCTTGTCCCTCCTCTCTAGGGTATACATATTTAGGTCTTCAAGTCTCTCCTCATACATCTTCTAGTGCAGGCTCCAAATCATTTTGACCGCCTTCCTCTGAACTGTTCAAGTCTTTTTATATCCTTTGTGAGATATGTTCTCCAAATCTGAACACAATACTCTAAGTAAGGCCTCACCAATGACTTGTACAGGGGCATTAATGCCTCCTCTTTTCTGCTGGTTATTCCTCTCTATATGCAGCGCAGCATCCTTCTGGCTTTGGCCACTCTTCACACATTTTGTCACCACCTTGAGATCCACAGAAACAATCACTTTGAGGTTCTTCTGTTGATTCCTAGGTTTCCTAGTGTCTCTTTACCTTTCCCCATTTGTACCCTTCTTCTCATCTATTGTATTGTCTGTCTTGATTAGATTGTAAGCTCTGATGAGCAGAGACTGTGTTCTATATGTATCTGTACAGTGTCACATATGTCTTGTAGCGCTATATAAATGATTAGTAGAAGTAGTAGTAGTCCCCTATTGCATACAATTCCTTTGGATTTCTGCATCCCAAGTGCAAGACTCTGTACTTCCTCACATTAAATTGTAACTGCCAAGCATTAGACCATTCTTACAGCTTTTGTAGATCTTTCCTCACGTTATCCACTCCCTCTGAGGAGTCCACTCTGTTACAAATTTTCATGTCATCTGCAAAAAGGCAGATTATTCCCTTCAGTCCTTCAACAATTTCACTCACAAATACATTGATACATTGAACAGTACTGGTCCAGGACAGATCCCTTGGCACATCACTACTCACCTTCCTTTCATCTGAATGAGTTCCATTTACCACCACCTTCTGTCATCGGTCAGCCAACCATTTCTGATCCAATTCACCACCTTGGAACCCATCCCCAAGCTGCTCAGTTTACAGATACGCTTCCTTTGAGGAACAGTATCAAAGACTTTGCTGAAATATAGGTAGATCACATAAATCACATGCCCTTGGTCTAGTTCTCTGGTCACCCAGTCAAAGAACTCACAATTGTTCGGCATGATTGTTCTTTGGTAAAACCATGTTGCCTCAGATCATGCAACCTATTGTTTCTAGAAAATCCACTATTCTGTCTTTCAGGAGCGCCTCCATTACTTTTCCAGCCTATAGTTTGTCACCACTTATTACCACTTTTGTGAAGAGGTACCACATCAGCCCTTCTCCAGTCCTGCTCCAAAAATCTATTAAAACATCCTTTAAAGGCCCTGCCAGAACCTCTCTGAGCTCTTTCAGTATCCTGGGATGTATCCCACCTGATCCCATAGCCTTGTCCACTTTGTTTCTCAAGCTGTTCAAACACATCATCTTCTGTAAGTGCTGTGGTATCTACTCCATTCCCATTTGTATCTCTGTCAATCAAATGTAGTCCTTCTCAAAGATTTTCTTTAGTGAATACAGAATAGAAGCATATATTTAGAATTTTCACTTTTTCAATGTCACTTTCCATTAATCCGTCCTTGGCACTTTTGAGTCTTTCAATTCCACCTTTGATTTTTCACTTCTCCCAAATATACCTGAAAAAATGTTTTGTCTCCATGCTTCACATTTTTAGCCATCTTTTCTTCCATCTTTGCTTTTGCTATCCTTATTTCTCTCTTTCTCTTTCTTAGCATTATCCTGTATTCTTTTCTGTGTTCTTCTATTTGCGATCTTCTGAATTTTGTGAAAACTGTGGTTTTTGCCTTTATTTGTTCAGCTTCTTCTTGGAGAACAATATAGATTTCCTTTTCCTCTTCTTTTTATTTACTTTCCTTATATATATATATATATGTTGCCCGTTTTATTGCCTCTTTTAGTTTACCCACTGCAATTCCACTTCCCTTATCCCCTCCCATCCTGCCATCTCCTCCTTCAGACACTTTGTCATTTTACTGAAGTCAGGGTTTTTGAAGTCTAGGACTTCAAGGTTACTGTGATTAGACTCTGCTTTGGCTTTTACCTCAAACCACACTGTGTGATGATAGCTGCTACTCAAATGGGCACCCACACAGACATTCCACACACTATCTCCATTGGTGAGTATTAAATCCAGCATCAAACTTTCTCTGCCAGTTCCTTTACCATTTGTCTAAGCAGTGCTTCTTGGAAGGCATCCACAATCTTTTTACTTCTTTCCACATTTGCAGAAGGAATTCTCCAGTCCACATTGGGTAAATTAAAGTCACCCTTTATGATCACTTTCCTTTGCAATATCAATGATTAAGTCTCTATTCATTTCTTCAGTTTGAGTTGGAGACCTGTGGACTACACCAGTATGGATGGTAGTGCCACCTCCTCTTTCCAACACAATCCACAGCGCTTCTTTTCCCCACATCACCTTCATTTCAGCAGCTTTAATAGTGCTTTTGTCATATAAGGCTATTCCTCCTCCTTTTCTGCCTTCTCTATCTCTTCTAAATAACTTATAGCCAACTATGGCTATGGGGTATGTTTACTAAACTGCGGTAATCGTGAATAACACGCGTTATGTAACGTTAACGATCGTTAGCGCATCATAATGCGCGATATGATGCGCTAACGATCGTAATGCTCCGCGGCGCGGTAAAACACTGCAGAAGGTGGAGAGAGGGTGGAGAGAAGGGGTCAGTGGGTGGAGAGTGGTTGGGGAGAGGCTTCCCTCACACTAACGCGCTGATTTTCAGAGCTGAATTCCAACGCGAATGAAAACCTGCCGTTAAATGCACATTACAGGGGAGAGAAACCATTTCAGTATCAGCAATGCACAGCCCAGGCAGAGAAACCAAAAAACAGTGATAAGTGTGATACATGTGCACAGAACAAAAGGGCACAGAAACACTGAAAATGACCCCAACAAACTGGAAAAAAACAATAACCAAGCTGGACAATAGTGGTATCAATGAGAAACATCAACCCCTCCCCCCCCCCGAGTAAGCTCCATAGAACAGATATAAATCGTGGAAGGGTCTATACGCCGTCCCCATACAAGGTGAAGGAGCCCACAGTGAAATAGCGCTGCTCAGGGTTTTCCCCACCATCGGACAGGTGCACATGTCCCGCAACATGTCGGAACGGCAACTGGACAGATGCCGGAGAAGGGGATACAGAGGGCCGCAGGCGGCACATGCTGTGGTGGAGCTGGGCCACAGTGTGGACTAGGGTGTTGCCTAGGTGGCCCATACGAATGCTGAAACAGCAGAGCAGCCAGACAGCAACTGCTGAAGGTCCAACATGGGCATGAGTAGGTTTCCCAAAGTGTCACAGGGGATAGTACCCAACAGCTACCCCCAAGGGCACGGAACATTGGCAGGCGGGGCTGGGGGGGAACGTGGACGTCTATGCAGGCACCCCTACCCCAGAACCCACACCATAGGCAGCCGCCTACCTGCACACTGGATGGCTTGAGACTGCGCACCACCAGCACCACCAGCAGAAGGGCATGTCAGCATGGTGGCTGAGGGATACTGGTGGTGGAGGGGGCAGTGGCAGCTGCCCAGAGCAGACCGTGGCCTAGCCCTATGTAGGTGGGTGCCATGCACTGCAACAGACAGGCCCTGTCTGACCAACAGTCATGGTATCGCCAGGGAATGCACCATCTCTGTGATAACTTGGTGGTGCAGTACACAAAGCCAGTGTATTCAGAAACAGAAAGTCACAGGTTCAAGTCCCAGCTGTGGTTTCTTCCAACCCAGTCCTCATATTTTACCCAGTACTATAACGTGCTAATACAGACAGAACCTTTCTTGCAGATGACGTAAACATGCCCAAAACACCTACATTTTACCCTACAGAGCACAGACACCATACCCTATATGCACATTACCTAGAGCAGAGCCTCCCAAATGCAGTCCTGGAGGGCCAAACACCATTCAGTTTCCATGCTGCCTCTGATAAAGATGCCTGTGCTGCATTTCTATGCGCCACCCCCATGGTATGCAGATGTATCTCATGCATATTCATGAGGGACAGCATGAAAACCCGAACAGTGTTTTGCACCGCAGAACTTGAATTGGGAACCTCTGCCGTAAAGCAGCAGCCAACAGGGGCAGACACACCCGCACCCACAGGCCCCATTATCCAAAGCCTCCTGGAGAGGCAGGACTTTGGGCTCTGCGTGCATCTCCCAATACTAACACTTGCATACCTTAGTAATGCCACCCTAAACCTGGAATATGGTACACAGCT
Organism: Ichthyophis bannanicus; assembly: GCA_033557465.1. Classification (NCBI taxonomy): domain Eukaryota; kingdom Metazoa; phylum Chordata; class Amphibia; order Gymnophiona; family Ichthyophiidae; genus Ichthyophis; species Ichthyophis bannanicus. The sequence goes on along the minus strand of CM066036.1, from coordinate 167,165,143 downwards.
ATCAAAAGGTTGCTATGATTACTGGCAGATAGCAATTCCTAGGTTAGGTACAATTTTCGGAGTGAGCTGCATCATAGCAACCTTTCTGATGTCTGTGGAGTGTGCTACAGGTCTTGTGTCTGACAGTGTTTACCAATCTGGGGAGTGACTCCTACAGTATTGCGTACCATAGCCATGCCTGCACTGTGCCCAGGACTGGTGTGGTGGCCTGGGCTGCCCAACACCTCTATAGTTGCCCAATGCTGGCATAGGTGTGGGGAGTGTGTGTCTGTCTATCCAGTGTGTGGTGGCTGCCAACACCCTCCACAGCCCACACTGCTAGCACTGTTGCCAGTATTGGCCTGCCAATGTGCATAATGAGGAGTAAGATAACTTGGGAATAGCCTGGATAGGGTGGCCTGGCCTGGCCACATCTGCACAGGGCATAGGGCAATGGCTCGGACATTGTAGTTCCCGGTACCACCTGCACGCACAGGGTGGCCATAGCATGTCCTGCTGGGAGGTCACTCTCACCCTGACTGAGCAGTGACCATGGCATGGCTAGGTTCCCCCTTAGTGCTATACAGTGTTTCTTTCATGTGATATTTATGGGTTTTCTTTTGGGGCCCAATCACTGACTTATCTGCTTGGTGTGTATGCTGATATCCCTGTTCTGGGTACATGCATCTTCTCCAGGACCATGCACTATGGACTAACTGGCAGACTGTCTGCAGCTCGTATGTGTCTTGCTGGAACACCTTGCAGGGTGCAGCGGCTGGAGGCTTGCTGCTGTAGAATGTCAGATAATGGTGGGGGGCATCTGAGCATTTCCAGACCTGCCGTCTGCTGTTGTGTTATGGATGTGTACTGCTCTGCATTGCCTGCCCTGTAGGGTGTTTGATCCCCAGCAGGACTGGGGTGATGGTCCCCTCTACTGCCACCATTCCAGGGGGGTAGAAAGTGGATCTGTTGGTGGGAGATCCTGTCCTCCACCCTGAGCCCCAGAGGGTGCGTTGGGTGGTGGTATGTAATCTCCCTGTGGGTCCCAACACCCCCTTTCACTTGCATCATGTGACCATGGCATCCACACAGGGTATGCACTTTTCTGGGTGCATCATAGTCCACAAGGGTTAGATGTGACATACAGATGAACACAGGCATATTCTAGGGGTGTTTGCAGGGACTACCTATCACACATTGGCACTGATGGGGACCTGCAGCATAGCCTAGCTCAGCACAGCCAGGTGCTGTGAGAATGGTGCTGGGCACCATACCTCTCCCTCAGGATGAGCACAGGACCCACATGCTGTGACGGTCTGTAACTACTCTGTGCCACTAACACACATCGTCGGCACCCCCTACCAGGCTGAGGTGCTGTGGGGTGCATACCCCATCTTGTGATCATCTGTAGACTACTGATTTACATGTGCTGTGCATCCTGGGTACGGATGGGTTGACCCTCTCCTGGTAACCACAGCAGAATGTGGGTGTGGTGCCGTGCAGTCCTCCTGTAGCCAGCCAGGTGTTTATTAGCAGTTCTAGCCCACTGGTTACTTCACTGCCCATGGAGCCAGCGGTCATGGGTTCAAAACTCACAGTGGGGTTCATCGATAGGGCTGTCTTAAGCATTGTCTATTTTTATTGTATATTAGTGCTGCCAGCAGAACCACCCTCAGGGTACTGTCACCTTAGGGTGGCTCATAAGGCGCCCTATAGGGTGCCTTATATGGTGCCCTATAAAGCACCTTATAAGGTGCCTTATATGGTGTCCTATAGGGGACATTATAGGGTGCCATGGCAGACAGCGCACTTTAGAATGTGCCCTATGGAGTGCCTTCTAGGGTGCCTTATGTGGCACCTTAGGTTACGCCACTGTGAGGGTGTGTTTGCTGCAGCACTATTACAGTACAACTAAACTTCCTCACAGCCCAGTACTTAACCCTTTCCAGGCCAAGCCCAAAACTTTCGGGATCCAAACTTCTGCCTAAATATTACTATCAAATGGTATATAATACATGAGCATGGCAGAGGGAATGGCACTATTGGAACATATTGAATAAGACGGGTACAATTTTCCTGACATATGCAAACTTTAACCCGGCTGCAGAATGTGGATTAAAATATTATAGTAGGCCTTCAAAGGGTTACACATGACACCTCAGCCAGCCTTATTCATTGGGCACACTGGGGAATCAAACCCATGACCCTTGTACCATCAGTCTGTGTAGTAACCATTGTGCTACACCTCTGTTTCTGTATTTGGGTGTCTGCTCGCGTTCTTAAGCTTAACGCGCAGTAACGCGCCCTGTAACGATCATTGCTGTGCGGTGCCTTATAACGTGCCTTAACGCACGTTATTGGTAACGATGTACCGCCCATGTCCTTTTTTGGCATTTCTTCTACTAACGCGCCTCCTAACGCGAATCACACTAATGCAGTTTAGTAAACATACCCCTATATCCCATTCATGTAACTTGTTAAACCATGTTTCTGCAATGTCCACAATGTCCAAGTCGATTTCCACCATCAGGGCTTCCAGGTCAGGAACTTTGTTGGTTAGGCTTCAAGCATTTCTTCTCATTGCCTTCCAGCAGTTATTGATTGGTTTGCTAGTATTTTGCATGGATTTTATTTTACACTCCTCTTCCCACTTGCCAATGATGTGTAGGCTAATATGGTGACTGCTTCTAATGTTTTGTTTTGCTTGAGCGATGTCCTGAACTTGTTCTTTTCCATCCGTCACCCCCTTTCCCTAGTTTAAATGCCCGTCCATATATTGCCTGAATTTTTCACTTAAGATCCTTTTCTCTGCCACAGAGAGATGCAGTCCATCAACACAGAATAGCCTCTTGTTGTTTCATCTATTTCCCCAATCGCCTGCATATTTAAATCCTTCTTGTTTACACCAGGTTAGGAAACGTGTATTAAAACTGGAAATGTGATGCAGTCTCTCTTCCCCCTTGACATGAACAGGTAAGCATAACGTGTCAACAATGCTGAGGAAAATTATTTGATCTTGAGTAATTGTTGAATATAAAATTCTTATCCTTCACTCTCTTTTGACGGTGTCCTTATAAGAGTATCAAAATCCAAATATACCGAATCTACCCTTGTACCCGTTTTAAACATTTCTATGCCATTACTAGATAACAAGCCAGAACAAGTTGTATAATAGCAAAATAAACATTACATTAATTTGACACTGGAAATGCTGACTTCATTTGGGACAGTGCAAAAAGCTTTTATTTTTTTTTAATTTGAAATATTTATTAAGTAACAATCATGATTCCAAATACATAAAGAGATACTAGAACAAAAGTATACAGCAAAACCTGGACATTAAAGAACTAGACCACATCAATGGAGGCGTCAAGTCAAAGGAAAAAACAAAACCTCAATTGGAACCCGTGATAAATTCCATTAGTAGTCAAAGAAACATACAAAAAATATTCCTTATCCTTCAAAAATTCCAATAATTGTTCAATTTCAAGAAAAACATATCTTTTATCCTGAAAAGTAATGAGGCATTTACAGGGATATTTTAAATAAAACAGAGCTCCAAGTGCCAAAATATGTTGGTGGACCTCCAAAAAGGCCCTCCGCCGCAGTTGTGTGGCTCTGGAGACATCTGGGAAAATTTGAACACACTGGCCACAAAACATTTTGGATTTCTTCTTAAAATAAGACCGAAAAATTCATTCTTTATCAATCTCAGAGACCAAAGTAATTAACAAGGTTGCTCTTGTAGGAATTTCATCTTTGGATGACTCCAAAAACTCTGAGAGATTCAATGTAGAAGATACTAAGGGGGATGTTTACTAAAGTCCGCAAATTTGCGCGCCGCAAAATAGCGCACGGCAACGCGGCATTGAAACGCGCAGAAACGCATTTAAATGCCCCACACACGTGCGTGTCACCCCCGCACAGGTACGCGGCACACTAACGGGCCCCGTGCAAGTGCGGGCCCGCAAATGTCCGATAGAGGCGTGGAACGGCTAAAGGAGGGCGGAGGAAGGCTCCGGAGGGGCGGAGGGACGGGGTCAATGGGTGGAGAGTGGGAGGGTAGAGGCTCCCCGCACAGTATCGGGCCCGAATTTTCATGTACAAAATAGCGCGAGTGAAACACTCGCGGTAGAGGGCATTTAAAGGGAAGAGAAACCATTTCCGTCAGCAATGTACAGGAAAACCGGGGAAACCTAAAAAACGTGAGCAGTGTGAAATATGTGCACAGAACAAAATTGCAAATAGAACCCGAAAATGACCACAACAAAGATATTAAAAATAGAAATCCAGCTGGGTATCAGTTATATTGATCGGCAAATATACAAAACACACCCAGCAAAGCTCCAGAAAAAAGAGATGAATATTGGAAGGGTCTACGGAGCGGAGACACTTCCGAAAAACATTTCCTTTTTTGGAGCTTTCCTCGGAGTGTTTGCTATGGTTGCCCATTAATATCACTGTTGCCCAGCGTGGTGATATTGTGTCCCCCATTTCCCGTGGTCAATTCTGGGGTTTATGTGCACGTTTGCCACCAGACAGGGTGCATATGCCCACAGTAAAATTGCGTAGAGCAGGGTTTGTGACTCCATCCTGCCAGGCTTACTACCTCCAGGGGCTGCATTGTCTCAGTGGCCATAGTGTGGTGCAGCGGACAGAGTCAGTACTTCTAAAACCAGAGGGTCAGGGGTTCAAAGCCCAGCTGGGGCACTTGCTAGCCCAGTTTCTATATTTTACCCACCACTAAACACAGATAGCGCAGACACCCCTGTATTGCAGGGGACAGAAGCATGGGGAAAACACCCATATTTTAACCAACAACGCACACACACCACAACAATGGGCATTACCCACAGCCAAGTACCCCAAATGCAGTCCCGTACTGCCACATTCCAATCAGGTCACCTGCTTTGTATGGGAGCATGTTGGCGGACGAGTACATGTGGTGCAGGGGGCAGTGGCAGCTAGCGACAGAAGACAGAGGCCTAGCCATGTGCAGGCTGCCACCGTCCACTGCAACAGACTGCAACAGACAGGCCCTGTTGGATCCACAGTCATGGACATTCCAGGGAATCCACCCAATCTGTAGCTACACAGTGGTGCAGTGCACACAGACACTGCATGCAAGAGCAGAAGGCCACAGGTTCAAAGCCCAACTGGGGCAACTGCCAATCTTGCCCACGTATTTTTCCCCCAAGTAAACAGTGATAGTAAGGGCACACCTTTCCTGGCGAGGACATATGCAATGGCAATACGTCTATCTTTTACCCCACGGAGCACAGACACCTTGAACAGGGGCAGTACCTAGAGCAGAATCACGCAAATGCAGTCCTGGTGGGGCACGCACCAGTCAGGTTCCATGATGCCACTCATACAAATGCCTGTGCTGTATATCTATGCACCACCCCTATGGCATGTAGATGTAGCTCATGCATATTCATGAGGGACAGCAGGAAAACCCGAACAGTGTGATGCAAATCTGGACTGGAGTTGGGAATCTGTGCCGTAAAGCAGCAGCCATCAAGGGCAGACACACCCACACCCACACCCACAGGCCCCATTGGCCAATGTCTCCTGGAAAGGCAGAACATTGGACCCTGCATGCAGCACCCAAAACTAGCACTTGCATAACTTACCAATGTCACCCTGCACCTGTGGTATACGGTAAGCAGCTCTGAGACGTTTGCTAGGAGCACAGGCAGATAGATATCCATACGTTACGTACATACTGCTAGTTGACCCCATCCAAACAATCTGTTAGGTGTTTGCGGGGTGTGCTCCAGGCCTGGCCTCTAACGGTGTTTACCACCCTGGGGAGTGACCACCAGCTGTAATGCGTACCATATCCATGCCTTGCCGTGCTCAGGACTGGTTTGGTGGGCAAGGCTAATTACCCCCTCAATCGTAGCACCATGATGGCATAGGTGTGGAAGTGTGTGTCTGTCTATACAGTGGGTGTTGGCTGCAAGCCCCTTCCACAGCCCACACTGCCAGCACTGTTGCCAGTATTGGCCAGCCAATGTGCATAATGAGGTGCAAGCTACCATGGGTATAGCCAGGACAGGGTGGCCTGGCCAGGATGCATCTGCACCGGGCATAGGGCATTGGCTGGGACATTGTAGTGTCCGGCCACCACCTACACAGACAGGGTGGCCAAAGCATGTCTTTCTGGGTGATCACGCTCACCCTGACTGTGCAGTGACCACAGCATGGCTAGGCACCCCCATAGTGCTGTATAGTAGTTCTCTCATGTGATAGATATGGGTTTCTATTTGGGGCCCAGTCATTGATCTATCTATGTGCTGTGTATGCAGGCAGCCCAGTTTTGGGTGCATGTATCTCCATTGGGAACATGCACTATGGACTAACCAGCAGACTGCTTGTAGCTGGTATGTGTCTTGCTGGATTGGCTTGCAGGGTGCAGTGGCTGTTGGCTTGCTGCAGGGGAATATCTGGTGGTGGAGTGCAGCTTACCATAGCCTGGGCTTATGTCTGTCTGCTATTGTGTCATGGCTGTGTATGGAGCTGCCCTGTGGGGGTGTGTGTTCCTCAGCAGGACTGGGGTTGCTGTTGCCCTCTACTGCCACCTTTGCAGGGAGGTAGAGTGTGGATCTCTTGATGGGGGACCATGTTTGCCGGGAGGGCCCAATGGGGGCTGTGGCAGACGGGGATATCCATGGTGTTTGTGCAGAAACTAGCTATCTTACACATTAACACTGCTTTGGAACTCCCGCTTGGCCTCCATCAGCCATGGAAGGTGTTGTGGACCTGGTCCTGGGCGCCTCATTGCACACTCAGGGTGAGCACAGTACCCGCACGATGTAATGGTGTGTGGCTACTCTGTGCCAGTAAAACACCCGGTCAGTGCCCCCTACTAGGCCAAGGTGCTGTGTGGGTGCACCTGGTCACTTTCCCCAACAGGGCCGAGGTGCTGTGGGGGTGCATTCCCCATCTTGTGTCCATCTGTGGACAGCTAATTTGCATGTGCAGTGCATCATGGGTACGGGTGGCCTACCCTATCCGGTTTACACCAGCAGACTGTCTGTGAGGTGACGTGTAGGCTATCTGCAGCCAGCCAGGGGCTTGCTTACAGCTATGGAGCTGTAGCCCAATGGTTACGTCACTGCCTGTGCAGCCAGAGGTCATGGGTTCAAACCTACAGTGGGGCCCTTTGATAGGGATGTCCACAGCTTTATTTTTATTTACTGTACATATGTCTATGCCGGCAAGACCACCCTCAGCTTACTATACCCATTAGGTGCCTCGGAGGGTGCTTTATAGGGCGCCCTGTAGGCCACCTTATGGTTGCCATCCATATAGGGTGCACTATACATTATCCTGTGTCGCAACATACATGGTGCCCTATAGGGGACATTCAAGGGTGCCTTGGCGAACAGTGCACTGTAACATGTGCCTTATGGGCCGCCGTATGTTAACATGCTGGGAGAGTGCGTTTGCTAGTAGTGGTAACAAAATAAAATTATCATGCCTCCTACAGCACTCCACAACATAATACATACTGCCTCAGCAAGCATTTTTCACTGGGCATTGTGAGGGGTTGAACCCCTGATCCCTGCACCATTGATCAGTGTTTTAACCATTGTGCTGTGGCTCTGTTCCTGTGCTTGTGCATCAGCGCGCCGCCTTGTGCCTATCAGCGCGCTGCCTTCTGCCGCCCGAGGACCAGTGCGCTGCCTTATGCCGCCCAAAAAGAACTGTGCGCCGCCTTATGCCGCCCAAAAAGAACTGTGCGCCGCCTTATGCGGTTCCAAATTAATTTGCCTCCTAAAACAATTTTACCCATTACAGTTGCTGCCTCAGCTGGCCTTTTTCCTTGCGCACAATGGGGGATTGAACCCATGGCCCCTGCACCATTGGTCAGTGTCTTCACCGTTGTACTACGGCTCTGTTGTTTTCTATACCCAACGGCGCGCCACTTTGCCTTTCCACGCGCTAATGTCGACCCCCGCACATTAGCGCGACGCACACACGTCCGGTTGCTTACTCCCGGTTTTTTTCTTTTTTCAGCCTGATCCGCCCACTCCTTATATGGCACAGGCACACTACCGCGGCCCCGCACGATAAGAATGTTTAGTAAACATCCCCCTAAGTGATCAGCCTGTACCCCTCCACCCTCCTCTGCATCTCCAAGCAAACGCCGTGAGGGAAGATAATAAATCCTAGATAAAGCAATTGAGGTACAATCCATAATCAATAAAGTTTCTTTTAAATATTTCTGAAAAAGCATCACAGGTGAAAGAAAATGCGTCCGAGGAAAGTTCAGGAGACGCAAATTCCTCGCACGCAGAGAGTTCTCAAGAATTTCATCCTGACGGTGAAGAGCAGAAACATCATGCGTTAATACAGATACCACACCTTGCTGTGCCTGTGCTTGAATCTGCCGTGCCTCCAATGATCTCTCAACAGAACTCAACCTAGATTCCTGATCCGTCAATTTAACAACTGTCTCTCTGGTAAAGTCCGAAATTCTCTGAAGAGAAGACCCAGGGCCGCTTCCAAACGAGAAAGCACCACCCAAACATCATTCAGAGAGACATCTGTAGGAGGAATTTTCCTCTCAACAACCGGAGAAAAAACTAATGCAGCTGGAAGGGGAGGAGATAACACCTCTGAAGTTGAATCAATGCATAAAAAGGAAGAAGGAAGCAACGTAGGCCCGGGCTCCCCTAACCCCTCCCCCCATCACTTAATGGGGAAGGGTGCACAGGCAAAACTTCAATCCCTAGACTACTAGGAAGTAACTTTTATAAAGTTTTATAAAGTCAAGACTTTATCCAAGGAACCATCCTCTGGACCTCCATTTGAGCTACACCCACAAGATTTTGCAACCTATTTACAATCCAAGATATGTCAGACCAACAAAACCTCTACTATAGCCTCTACCACAGAGCAAAACTGCCAAACAACCCTAACCATGTTTTCTACCCCCTCCAAGAGAGGAATTGAAGACACTATTGCAGCCCTTAACACCAGTACTGCTCAGACTGATCCATGCCCAGCCTTCTGGATCAAGGAGCTTCGCAGTCACTTCAGCTCAGTACTGGCCAAAATAACGAATCTCTCCTTCTCAACTGGCTCCTTCCCTTCAGCCCTTAAGCACACCTCTATCAGACCTCTGCTAAAAAACTGTAAGCTTGACCCCCAACAGGTGGAATCCTACAGACCCATATCTAGTATTCCACTACTCGCGAAGATCATTGAAAAGGAGGCCCAAAAGCAACTGCAGGATCACATTGACTCCGCTGCACCATTAGACCCCTGCCAACATGGTTTTAGGGAATTCCATGGAGTGGAAACCCTCCTTACCACTCTCTTCTGCAAAATAATCACTGGCATTGACGACATCCGTCAAGGATTTGCACTCATCTTTCTGGACATCGCTGCAGCTTTTGACTCAGTAAATCATGAGCTTCTACTAGGACGTCTGATTGACAAAGGCATTAATGGAAAAGCGCTTGAATGGTGCAGATCCTACCTGTCCGAGAGATGGCAGCATGTTCGTTCTGGAGGGATAAAGTCTGAACCTTTCCACCAAAGCCAAGGAGTACCCCAAGGATCCTCCCTTTCTGCGCTCCTTTTCAATATTTACATGCAGCCAATTTGTAATATCATCCGGTCTTTCAATGTTGACTGCATGTTATATGCAGACGATGTCCTGCTTTACATTCCCTTCTCTACCGAGCATCTCGACCTCTCCCCACTGACGAGTTGCTTCAATGCAATATCTGACTGGCTCCTGTCTCAAAACCTCAGAATACAACATAAGAAAACTGAAGTACTCTTCATAACAAGGAATCCCAATTTTACCCCCCCAAAATATCTTAAAGTAAAAGAAGCGGAGTTGCAATCTAAATCCTCAATTCGATATTTGGGAGTCACACTAGATCAATGCCTAGACATGAAAACCCACATAGGAAACATAGTCAGATCAGTTTACTACAAGATCCGCTCACTTAGACACCTACGTTCCATGCTTGATCCAACTGATTTCCGGACAATCTTCCAGGCGTTGGTTATACCCCATTTCGACTATGCCAACGTCATATTACAAGGTCTTCCCCAATCTACATTAAACCCGCTTCAGCTAGCCATGAACGCGGCAGCAAGAGTCATCCATGGAGCCTCCAGGTACGACCACATTACGCCCCTGCTGATACAGTTGCATTGGCTTCCTATTCAAGCTAGAATAGTTTTCAAGACTTTGATAATTACTTTTAAAGCTGTCAATAATCTCACATCGGCATCCTTATCCTCACTTATCCATAGCACATCTCCAAATAGAGCAAGGAGATCCATGGCTATAAACTCCCTCAAAATCCCGATGGAACTTACTACTTGCACTAAATCGACAGCCAACAGAGCCTTCAGTCTCAGTGCCCCAATATGCTGGAATGCACTACCCCCTGATATCCGGGCTATTAGGAGCCTGACACAGTTTAGGAAAGCCCTTAAATGCCACCTCTTCAACAAATACCTTATAGAACCCAATGGCGTCACCTAGAGCCCAATAACACCCACTGATACCAGTCCCAGATAAATCTAGGGTATATCAACAACTCACCAAGTGTGATATTCATTCCTATAGTGGGCTGGTTTCTCTATGTATCTTCTGTGTATATGATTCCATGTAGTATGTTTTGTAAATAGTTACCCCGGTTATCCAAGTTATTTATACCCTGTTACCTGTAAACTCATACGTGTTAAATGTACTGATGTTGAATAGTGCGGTATATAAGAGACTGTAAATAAATAAATAAATAAAAATAAAGACATTGAGCCTGATATAAGAAAGGGAGATATTTGAATAACAACTGCCGTAATCTGGATATTTCTTCTAGCCATCACTGTTCATGAATATTTATAGTAACATATATAGTAACACAGTATATGACAGCAGATAAAGACCAATATGGTCCATCTAGTCTGCCCAGTAAGGTGGCTAGAGTAGGTGTACCTGCTGCTCAGTGCAAGTCATCCCCTCTATTTATTGAAGTATAAAAGATATTTAAATTTGCTTTCATTTCATCCTCTTGCTATAAAGGAATCCACTGTGTCTGTCCCATGCCATTTTGAATCCCTTCACTGTCAGCATAGCACCACCGAATATCCCTACAAACCATCCTGGAACTATAAGGTTAGCGCCAAGACAGTATGTAGGTAATTCTATGAAGAGTGAGTGGAAAGTTACATGCTATTTACACACATAAATCTCTATTTTAAAGGATTTGCACATGCAAATGGGTACTTATGCAAGCTTGTTAGACAGTCTCTATTCTATAAGTATGTGTGTAAGTCCCGTTGCGCATACTTTTGGCTAGGGTCTGCACAGGGTGAAGCTTGGATAGGTGGGGGCTACATTTATGCACTTAAGTTATATAATATTCTAACTTACGTGTGCGTTCTCCAAATCTAGGATCAGGCATTTACAACTGGAATAACCTCTGCGTCTAGGTTATGGTGCATTGTATGCCCGTTTTATGTAGTGCGGTATGCACGTACTTCGCTTTATAAAATAGGACCCACACACACATGGTAAGAGGTGCATTATCTGCATGGCAGAGTATAGAATTTCCCCCTCTGAGGGAGGAGCATGTACGGACCAGGAACTTATCCAGAAAGTGGTCATATTCAGACAATTATCCAAACAAATATCTAGATAACTTCAGGACAGCAAAAAAAGCATCCTAAATTTTCTGAATAGATATCTGAATATAGCTGCTCTATCACAAAATTCAACCCTGGCCACTATCCAGATGCCAGCAGTGAATATCCAGTTTATATTTAAATGCCATGGCTGGCATTAAAGAAAAAAAAAACCGACAAGAGAAACTGCATCAAACTGTCTCTCACTATATCTACTGGTCTAGTGGTTTTTTTAGAATGGTTTTGGTCACCTGCATTGCTCACTAAATTTATCATGAAAGACGTACGTCTTTAGTAAAAGGGTCTAAGGACCCTTTTACTAAAGTGTTAGGTTTTTGCGCTTAACACTATTTAGCACAAAGGCTAATGTATGTTGTGTGCAAATTCTCTATGTACGTTCCTGACAGTGCACAGATCTGTACTCTAATGCATGGTGCTATTACTGTAGGTGTGCTTACCTCCACCTATTGAGGTGGTACTAGGTGAGCCTGCGTTAATGGCAACATTGACGTCATGTGATATATACTCCCATGCTGACTGCAGTGTGCTCACTAAGCCCACTCTCCGCCCCTAACTTGCTATTTGGCATCTTAACATGCAATTGGCAGTTAGCATGAAAAACATCATGTGTTAATTGCCATTCACACACAGGAATAAACGCAAGTCTAAACATGCAGTTAACACGGGCTAAATTAACTACATATTACACTTTAATCAAAGGGTCCTAAGTGTTTCTGAGGCAGCAGATGACAGCCTGACACACTTAAGCAGCTTTCTACTTTGCCTAATTAGGAAACTGAGGCCTGAAGCTAAGATAGGAAAAGTTTTCAGGAGGGGTAATACAAACTATAGCTTCCTTTTGAATATATTCACTTTGAATTTGTTACTTTCAGTACAACAGGCCTTATTGAGTTTTCTTGTTTGATAAAGAGTATTGGCTGAGATAAAATCAAAATATTATTTTTTGTAAAATGATTTATGATCTGTAATCCTTAACTTAATTCTGATCAAAGGGCAAGATTGAATATGATGAAGCTGAATTTCAAATAAATAGGCTTAAGAATCATAAACTGAATTTTCAAAAGTCAATTGAATTTCTTTTTTTAAATTAGAATTTAAATTAGATCAAAATGTAAACTTTTGAAACAGGAAAATAAACACACCCAACTAGATAAAACCAATAAACCAATAAAGAAAAAAAGAAAAAGGAAATCAAAACCACAAGGGTATCATTAGGGGATATGTTTACTAAACCGCGGTAATGTTACCGTCGTTAGTTTCCCCGGTAATGTTACGGATGCCCATATAAAGGAATGAGTGGTGCATCGTTAAAGCAAGCCGTGTCAGGTAACACGCTTTACAAAGCGCTTAATGCATGGTACAGTGCACCATGGACCCACTGCGTGTGAATATCACAGCCGACGGGAAGCAGCAGCGCGTCCGAAAGGGGTTGCAATCTAAGGCGCGCAGACAGTAGAAGATGCGCTGAGGGATGTGCAGACATGGTGCCTCATGAAAAATGGAACCGTAGGTGTAAGGCCATAGACCACAGGCAACTGATATTGCAGTCTGTAATGGGGACGTGAGACACAGCTAGCACATGCACACACACCATGAAATGCTGTGCAGTGAACACAGCATGCAGAGGAGTAAACAATGGTAACGCAAAGGGCACCAGAGGTCGGTCTGAAGGGCCAGCTGTGTGAATGGTGTGTGTATAAGGGCCAAATGGGCAAGGAATCCAAAAAGGAGTAAGAAGGAACTGAACCAGTACACTGAAGAGCCCAAAGACAGCTCACCGACACCAATACCAAACCACTGAGCCACCTACCCACCCAGACAACCCAAAGAAAGGGAGCATATGTAACAGCTAGCATGTGACGGATAGGCTGCATGGAGGAGACACTGCATTGTACAGTGAAGAGAAGGAAGGTTGTGTGGAGAAGGGACGAAGCCGGAGGCATTCTATGGTAAGGAGAGCAGAACAGACAAAAAGAAAGGAAAAGGAACCTGTGGGACCCAAACCCACAACCTATGTTGGCTCCACACACGTCTGCAACCTCTATCCCAAACAACCACAACAAACACAATGCAAATATGTTCCACCAAGTGGCCATCGTGTCTGCTAGATTATCATGCAATAGTGCGGCGTACGCATGTTGCGTCTTATGCGTGTTGCGGAGAATACGTATAGCAGAGCATCTGATGCGCAGCGCACACAAGAACGTGCGTGATGTTAAAGACCTCCCTACATGCCTTATGAGATATGTCTAAGCACCTTAGAATATGTGGTTGGATTATGGCGCGTAACAACGCACGTCCCAAACAGATGTCACATGCAGTATTATGAGCACAGTGCGTCTTCAGCGCTGCAACGGACATTCACCGCAATGCGCATAAGACACAACACTGCGCACTACAGTAGACTACCTGCCCCTTCCTCTGTGCTTCCACCAGTTCTAGAACTACAGCTGTTCCCCAGCCCCCAACCATGGTTTGACATTCACCAGCAGCAGGCACAGTCAGACTGTAACTGCTGCACCATGCCAGGTGTTCCAGCCATGCACAAACTAACCGCGGACACGCCGCTAGCCAGTCTACCTTGCATGTTCACAGTGTAACTATGCACACCCAGAGCCTGGACCAACTGAGCCAGGGAACTCCTCTGTAGCTCCCCTGTGACAAGATTCTGTAACTTCTGCTGACGTTGTTGTTATTGTTACTGCCCTTCTACCAGCATCTGGAGAAGCTGCTCCATTTTGGCTTACCACTGCTCATTTGCAAACCACAATCACAGTTCACTCTTCTGCAGCTCCAACAAACTTTTAACAGCCCCTTGTGACCAAAACAAGCCTGCCTGTTGGCATTGACTATACCTTTTTCAAGTTCCCTAACTAGGGCGAGGCTAATCCACTTAGCCCATACAAACAAACAAAAAATAATCCTGACCTGCTGTAGAGGCCCAGCCCTGAAGGACATGGTTTTGCCCTCAGTCATGTGGTAAGAGGAAATTCCCAAGCTGCCACCATATGTAGTAGTGTGGCATGTGGTGTGAAGGGTTTTTCTTTAAAACACGGAACAGGTAGCAATTCAGGGAAAACAAAATCTGTTTTATTCTATCCCAGCTTATTAAATCTCCACAAATCTAAAACACAGAACAGACAGCAGTTCATGAGAACCAAGATCAGTTTTTATTCTGTCCCAGCTTGTTAAACCTCCACAAATCTGGTTCTCCTGGCTCTTCTTCCAGCCTCATTTAAAGTTCCTACCTCAGAACTCCTTTGCAAAGCTTGACTTGTAAGGACTTCTGGCTCCTCAGGACTCTCTCCCTCCTGCAGCCTGCTGGGTTTTTAATCTCTCCCTGTGAGCCAAGCCCTCCCAGC
Source organism: Ichthyophis bannanicus (assembly GCA_033557465.1). Taxonomy (NCBI): domain Eukaryota; kingdom Metazoa; phylum Chordata; class Amphibia; order Gymnophiona; family Ichthyophiidae; genus Ichthyophis; species Ichthyophis bannanicus. The sequence goes on along the minus strand of CM066036.1, from coordinate 167,150,117 downwards.
CCTGAACTCAGGGCTGCAGACTTTCTTAAAGGGTACTGTTGATAATCCTTTTGGAGAGGGATGGGCAATATTCTATAGGCCCCATCACAAGCTTCTTTATCCTGGAGAAAAATGAATGAGTCCAAAAGTGTGAGATGAGCTTCCACCATTTCTTGTGATTGCTCCATATATCAGTCAAATTTGCTAAATCCAAAGAATCTAATAGGACATCAACCCAAGAAGATTCCTTCTGCAAAGTATCCTTAGGAATAGAGCAGGGAAGATAATAGATTTTCTAGAGAGGTGGAATACCAGTCTCAGGATAGTTAAAAAGTCTCCTTCAAAAACCTGGAAAATAATTCTCTAGGAGAGACCAAGAATATCCATGGAAAGTTCAAAATATGAAAATTTAAGGTTCTCTAGTTCTCAATTTTACACTGAAAAATCATCCTATCATGGGCCATAGTTCCTTTGACCTCCTGAAGATGTTTAGCAGAAGATTCAATCTCAGTCAGCTCCTCTTGCTGATTGTCTAGCTTCTTTTCCACATTATCCATGTGAGTGGTATTTAAAGCCAATATTTGAAGAAAGCCAGTATATACAGACTTCAAGGCACTCCAAACTCGGGCCAAGGGTTACCTCCTTAGGTTGAATTAGCGGTGATAAAGAAATGCTTGTGGATTATTGCAAGGAAACAGCAAAATCACCAGTCAAAACTCCTCCTAGGCTTTGGTTTTGCGCACCCCCTCCTGCAAGAGAGGACATCCCTCCCTGCCTGATGGAATCAGTGGCAGATGCGGCCTTAAGATCGTCACCTGCTGTTGCTGCATGGCCAACTGAATTGGTACTTGTCCCTGGCAGACCGGCCATGGATGCCACAGGAGCAGAGGGGGATGGACCAAGCGGGCTGAGCAAAATGTTGCTCCCCAAACTGGGGCTCTCCCCAACCCCAGTAACAGGTATGCCTGCAGAGAACTTCATCGACGTGTAGCTGTCTAAGGTTCGTTGTCTTGCCACAACCGCTTCTGCTTTCGGGAGAGAGACTCCCTTAGCTTTTGCTTTGCACTTCAGCATACGAGAAGTTGAAAAACGTAGAAAGGTTAGAAGAAAAACAGCACAAAGTCCAGGAACAGGAGCCAATGCATCCAACTCCACTACCATCTTGGCCCCGCCAATTGAATTTCTAATTCCAATAATATTCTTTTAAACAAAACTGGCATCAGTGCAGTGTTCTCTGTTACCTGAGAAAAATATAGGATTTATAAAATAGTGGATTGGGAAGAAGATCAGCAATATAATGGACTAAGCTGAATAATATTTAAACATTTATTTTTGGCTTGGTGGTTTCTTGTAGTTGTTTTGGGCATCCAGCTCAGTAGGAACTACTGCTGACATTTGCTACCATGAGCCTTCATTTGTGACAGTATGGAAATGATTACCTGTGATAATATCAACTCACCATTCATAAAGCCTAAAGACAATTTCTGGCTGGGAGCCATATGCCAGTGTTCCATTTGGAACCCTGCAATTACAGAACCTAAGTCTGACCATTAGTAATTTCTGTTGTGTGATAACTAGGATGTCTTCTCTCTCTGGATCAATAAACAGTGCCTATACTGCATCCCAAGCTCTTACCAGCCTGGAGAGCATTGAACAGATGTTTTCACTCAGTGCATAACCAAACTCTGCAATCTGTTGCTGGAGGATGTAGTAAAAGATATTAGTGTAACTGGGTCTACAAAAGGTTTGGACAAGTTCCTGGAGGAACCATAAATCATTATTAAAGTGGACTGGGGAAATCCCCTGGGATAAGCAGCATGGAAGCTGTCAACCTTTTGGGAACCTGACAGGTACTTATGACATGGATTGGCCACTGATGGAAACAGGATACTGGACTCTATGGATCTTTGGTCTGACACTACTTATGTTCTTATGGGAATTAAACCCAGGTCCTCTAGATGGCAGTGTACCCTGCTGCTATTGAGTTCTGAGTAGGATCCTTAAAGCACTTTTAAGTTTTAAAATATACAGTGGCCAATGTACTGAAGTTCACTACTACTGATCATTAAGGGCAATAGTGTACGAAGGGTGAGGTAGTGGGTACAGCCCGTTCCAGGTCCTGTCGGGAGAGGGTGTTCTTACCACCAGCTCCATGGAGGCAGCATGGAAAATTTACAATTACACTGGTTTGCCATGGTGCCTTTTGCTCAAGGGACCATTGGTCTTCTCTTCCAGCCAAAGTCTCACGGTTCATGAGACTTTGACTGGGACAGCAGAGCAACCAGCTCCTCGAGCATGACGCACCATGGTAAACCAGCAAAATCGTAAGTGTGCTATACTGCCTCCATAGAGCCAGTTGGGGTTGAGTGGTGCTTTGTGGCATGCAGCGGACGCTCACCCCAGGTGATTGGGGGGGGGAGGGGAGGCTAGGAACACCACTGATTAAAGGGGTTATTTTTGGAACTCTATTCCTGATTTGGATGTTTGAAAATGGAATTCTGATGTGCAAATCACAGACATGTCCCTAGAGCTATTCTAGAAAACAGGTATATAGACATCCCTGGTGCAAGTATAGGGGAATAGTGGGAATATGGCCTGGGCCGTGCAATGGAGATGCAAGTCACTGTGCAATTTCAGAACAGCACAAGCATGCCTGGCCCTAGTTGTTGACACTTCCATGCCTATGCTCGCTCCTGACCAAAAATAAGGGGTATGTTTACTAAATCTTCTTAATGTGCGCCCAGCGTTAGTGTGCAGGATGCCATATAAGGAGTGGGCGTTTCAGTTTAAAGTAGCAAAACGGGATTAGCGCGCGATAACGCGCGCTGCTGCGCACATTATCGGGCAAAGCGCCGCTAAGCGCATTACCGCGCGGTAATCTTAAGTAGGCGCACAGACATCTAAACATAGAAACCGAAGTGTAGCACAATGGTTAATACACTGACTGGTGATACAGAGGTCATGAGTTTGATCCCCCAATCTGCATAATACATAAGGCTGGCTGAAGCATCAGCTGTGACATGTAAGTATTGTTTCCTGAGGCATTTTATTTGTATTTTAATTATTGCTGCCAGCAAACACACCCTCACGTGCCATAACCTAAGGTGCCGCATAAGGCACCCTATAAGGCACCCCATAGGGCACATTATAAAGTGCACTGTCCGCCACGGCACCCGATAATGTCCCCTATAGGGCACCCTATAAGGCGCTCCATTGGACACCTTATAAGGCACCTTATACGGACTGTAACCATAAGGTGCCTCGGAAGACGCTTTATAGGGTGCCCTATAAGGCGCCTTATAGGGCGCCTTCTGAGGCACCTTATGGTTACAGTACCCTGAGGGTGTTTTGCTGGCAGCACTAATGTACATTAAAAAAAGACAATGCTTTGGACAGCCCTTTCAAATAACCCCTACTGTGGGTTTGAACCCGTGACCTCTGACTCCACAAGTAGTAAAGTAACCAGTGGGCTACAGACCATAGCTGCTAGCAAGCCCCTGGCTGGCTGCAGAAGGACTGCACGTCACCACACAAACAGTCTGCTGTGGTCACCAGGATAGGGTTAACCCACCCATACCCATGATGCACTGCACATGCAAATCAGCAGTCTACAGATGATCACAAGATGGGGTATGCACCCCCACAGCACCTCGGCCTGGTAGGGGGAAATGACCGTGTGTGGTACTAGCACAGAGTAGCTACACACCGTCACATTGTGCAGGTACTGTACTCACCCTGAGGGTGAGGTGGGGCGCCCAGCACCAGGTCCACAGCAGAGATAGGCCATGCTGCAGGTCCCCAGCAGTGCTAATGTGTGAGATAGGTAGTTTCTGCAGACACACCTTGGATATATCTGTATGTCTCAGTCAGGTTTAGCCCCTATGGACCCCTAGGAGAATTATGTACCACCACCCTCCTCCTCCTCCTCCAGGGCTGAGGGTGGTAAACAGGGTCTCACACCAACAGATCCACATTCTACCTCCCTGCAATGGTGGCAGTAGAGGGGACCATAAACCCCAGTCCTGCTGGGGAACAGACACCCTGCAGGGCAGTCAATGCAGCTCTGTACATATCCATAACACAATAGCAGACAGACATTAGGCCTGGATATGCTAAGCTGCACCCCACCACTATCTGATAGTTACCTGCAGCCGCTGCACCCTGCAAGGCGTTCCATCAAGACACATACCAGCTGCAGACAGTCTGCTAGCTAGTCCATAGTGCATGCTCCTGATGGAAATTCATGCACCCAGAACTAGGATGTCAGCATACACACCAAACAGATAAGTAAGTGACTGGGCCCCAAAAGGGAACCCATAAATATTACATGAGAGAAATACCATATAGCACTATGGGGGAGCCTAGCCATGCCATGGTCACTGAACAGTCAGGGTGAGAGTGATCTCCCAGCAGAACATGCTGTGGCCACCCTGTCTGTGCAGGTGCTGGCCGGGCACTACAATATCCCAGCCAGTGCCCTATGCCCTATGCAGATGCATCCTGGCCAGGCCACCCTTTCCGGGCTATACCCATGGTACCTTGCTCCTCATTATGCACATTGGCAGGCCAATACTGGCAACAGTGCTGGCAGTGTGGGCTGTGGAGGGTGTTTGCAGTCACCACACACTGGATAGACAGACACACACTCCCCACACCTCTGCCAGCATTGTGCTACTATAGAGGTGTTTAGCAGCCCTGGCCACCACACCAGTCCTGGGCACAGTGCAGGCATGGATATGGTACGCAATACTGGTGGGGGTCACTCCCCAGGGTGGTAAACACTGTCAGAGACCAGACCTGAAGCACACTCCACAGACATCAGAAAGGTTGCTATGATGGAGCTCAATCAGCAAACTGTGCTTAACGTAGGAATTGCTATCTGCCAGTAATCATAGCAAACATTTGATAGCTGTGTACCGTATTCCCAGGTGTAGAGTGGCATTGCTAAGGTATGCAAGTGCTAGTATTGGGAGATGCACGCAGGGCCCAATGTCCTGCCTCTCCAGGAGGCATTGGCTAATGGAGCCTGTGGGTGTGGGTGTGTCTGCCCCTGTTGGCTGCTGCTTTACGGCAGAGGTTCCCAACTCCAGTACTGGTGTGCCAAACACTGTTCGGGTTTTCATGCTGTCCCTCATGAATATGCATGAGATGCATCTGCATACCATGGGGGTGGTGCATAGATATGCAGCACAGGCATCTTTATTAGAGGCAGCATGGAACCTGAATGGTGTTTGGCCCTCCAGGACTGAATTTGGGAGACTCTGCTCTAGGTAATGCGCCTGTTTATGGTGTCTTTGCTCTGTAGGGTAAAATGTAGGTGTTTTGGGCATGTTTACGTCATCTGCAATAAAGGCTCTGTCTGTATTAGTACGTTGTAGTAGTGGGTAAAATATGGGGACTGGGTTGGCAGGCACCATAGCTGGGACTTGAACCTGTGACCTTCTGCCTCCAAACACACTGGTTGTGTGCACTGCACCACCATGTTGCCACAGAGACAGTGCATTCCCTGGTGATACCATGACTGTTTGTCCGGCAGGGCCTGTCTGTTGCAGTGCATGGCACCCACCTACACAGGGCTAGGCTATGGTCTGTTCTGGGCAGCTGCCACTGCTCCCTTCCACCACCAGTATCCCTCTGCCACCATGCTGACATGCCCTTCTGCTGGTGGTGCTGGTGGTGTGCAGTCTCAAGCCATCCAGTGTGCAGGTAGGCGGCTGCCTATGGTGCGTGTTCTGGGGTAGGGGTGCCTGCATAGACGTCCACGCTTCCCCCCAACACCGCCTGCCAATGTTCTGTGCCCTTGGAGGTACCTGCTGGGTACTATCCCCTGTGACACTGTGATAAACACTCTCATGCCCATGTTGGGCCCTCATCAGTTGCTGTCTGGCTGCTGTACAGTTTGAGCATTCCTAAGTGCCACCTAGGCATCTGCCTAGTCCACACTCTGCCACAGCTGCACCACAGCATGTGCCGCCTGCAGCCCTCTGTATCCCCTTTCCCAGCATCTGTCCAGTTGCCCATTCCGACACGCCCGCCCTGCTGTTGTGGAACATGTGCATGCCATAGGAAATCTGTCCAATGGAGAGGGAAACCCTGATCAGTGCTATTTCACTGTGGGATCATTCACCTTGTATGGGGACGGAGCGTACACCCTTCCAAAATTCATATCTTTTTTTGGGGGCTTTCTTGGGAGTGTTTTTTTATGTTTCCCATTATTATCACTATTGCCCAGCTTGATTATGTTTTTTTTTATTTTGTTGGGGTCATTTTCAATGTTTATTTGCACTTTTGTTCCGTGCACATGTATCACACATCACTTTTTTGTAGGTTTCCCTGCTTTTGCTGTACATTGCTGACAGAAATGGTTTCTTTTCACTTTAAATCAGCTCTAACGCGAGGTTTTCACTTGCGTTAGTTTTGGCCTCGGATTTCACATCGTTAGTGTGCGGGGAGCCTCTTCCCTCCCACTCTCCACCCATTGACCCCTTCTCTCCGCCCCTGGGGAGCCTTCCTCCGCCCTCCGGGAGCCTTTCCCCGCCTTCAGCGCTCGTTTGCGCCACATTTGTGCCCCTTAAAGCATCATTATCACGCGCTAAGGTACCTTAGCATGCGATAATTGCACAGCACGCATGTTAAGAAGGTTTAGTAAACATACCCCTAAGATGCAAAAAAGTGCTTGTTTCATTGCAGCAACACTTGCAGGGGAAGAGAGAAATGCATTCTCGTAGCCATAATAAATTTTGCCGTGTCAACAAAACCTGTATATAATTTTACAGCCTTATAATCTTACTGCCCCATTGTTGCATGTCTGGTGATTTGAAATGACTAGATGGGACCTGCATGCCTAATAACATAGATTCCCCCATTCTGAAATACCCTGCCGTTATGTCTAAATGCCCATTTCAGCAGTCAAGCATTTCAGGACATCCACATTTCCGAAATGGCCTGCAACTGGGAACATACCTGGTCATGCTATCTGTATGGGTCTGTCCCCAGAATTGGTTATGGGGATGTTCCTTTTTTAGGGCAGAGATGGCATGATTTCAGAAGGTACTTACACATGCTTTCCTTCACTGCCATCACTCCCCTGGAATTTTGGACATGGTGCCCCGGTGGTCCCAAATTCCGTCTAGATGGCTGTTCTAAAATCCCATTTCACAGCATGTTAATTGGCTTGCATTAACTGTCAATATTAAAGACACTAAGGGCTATGTTTACTAAACCGTCTTAATGTGCGCTCTGCCATGTTATCACGCGATAAGGTACCTTATCGTGCAATAATGGCACTTTACCAGCCGCACAGGTACCTTAGCACGCGATTTATTTATTTATTTAGCTGTATTTATATCCCGCTTTTCACCGGGTCAAAGCGGTCAATTGGGAGATACATTTAACACGAGGGGATATGACACACATACGCTAATACTTACAGGGAACATGGGCAATGGAGGGTTGCCCAAGACCACAAGGAGTACCTATAGGACTAGAAATCCCAGTCCCTCCGGCCTGAGATTGCTGTCCCCAAGTGGGACTTGAACCCCCGGCCCTCCGGCCTGAAGTAACTTGTCCTAACCACTAGGCCACTCCTCCCACATTTGGGATAACGCGCGCAGCGGCACAAATGAGCGCTGAGGGCGGAGAAAAGCTCCCGGAGGGCGGAGTAAGTCTCCCAGGGGCGGAGAGAGAGGGTCAATGGGCGGAGAGTGGGAGGGGAGAGGCTCCCTGCACACTAACGCTATGAAATTCGAGGCTGAAAACTAACGCCAGTGAAACCCTGGCGTTAGAGCTGATTTAAAGGGAAAAGAAACCATTTCCGTCAGCAATGTACAGCAAAACCAGGGAAACCTATAAAAAAGTGATAAGTGTGATACATGTGCACAGAACAAAAGGGCAAATAAACAGTGAAAATGTCCAGCATAAAATGTAAAAACAACATAACCACGCTTGCCAGTAGTGATTTTAATGGGAAACATCAAAACCCACTTCCGAGAAAGCTCCAAACAAAAGATATGAATTTTGGAAGGGTCTATGCTCCGTCCCCATACAAGGTGAATGAGCCCACAGTGAAATTGTGCTGGGCAGGGTTTTCCCTCTCCATTGGGCAGATGTCCTATGGCCTGCACATGTTCTGCAACAGCAGGGTGGGCATGTCGGAATGGGCAACTGGACAGATGCTTGAAAAGGGGACACAGAGGGCTGCAGGAGGCACATGCTGTGGTGCAGCTGGGTCACAGTGCGGACTAGGGTGATGCCTAGATGGCCCATAGGAATGCTGAAACAGTAGTACAGCCAGACAGCAACTGATGTGGGCCCAACATGGGCATGAGTGTGCATCCCACAGTGTCAGAGGGGATAGTACCCAGCAGGTACCCCCAAGGGCATAAAACATTGGCAGGCGGTGCTGGGGGGAAGCGTGGACATCTATGAGGGCACCCCCTACCCCAGAACCCGCACCATAGGCAGCCGCCTATCGGCACACTAGATGGCCAGAGACTGCACACCACCAGCACCACCAGCAGAAGGGCATGTCAGCATTGGGGTGGAGGGGTATTGGTGGTGGAGGGGGCAGTGGCCGCTGCCCACAGCAGACCGTGGCCTAGACCTGTTCAGGTGGGTGCCGTGCACTGCAACAGACAGGCTCTGTCTGACAAACAGTCATGGTATCTCCAGGGACTGCACTGTCTCTGTAGCCACAGTGTGGTGCAGTACACACAGACAGTGTGAAAAAGACGACCCTAATAAAAAACTTTTGAATTTAGTCTGACGATTTTCGACTCTTGCTTCTTGTGTTCCACACACAGACAGTGTGTTCAGAAGCCGAAGGTCACTGGTTTAAGTCCCAGCTGTGGCTCTTGCCAACCCAGTCCCCATATTTTACCCACTACTAAACCGTGGTAGTAAAGACAAACCTTTATTGCAGAGAACATAAACATGCGTCAAACGCCTATACTTTACCCTACAGAGCACCGACACCATAAACATGCACATTACCTAGAGCAGAGTCCCCCAAATGCAGTCCTGGAGGGCCACAAATCATTCAGGTTTTATGCTGTCTCTAATAAAGATGCCTGTGCTGCATTTCCATGCGCCGCCCCCATGGTATGCAGATGTATCTCATGCATATTTATTAGGGACAGCATGAAAACCTGAACAGTGTTTGGCCCACCAGGACTGGAGTTGGGAACCTCTGCCCTAGAGCAGCGGCCAACAGGAGCAGAACACCCGCACCCACAGGCTCCATTATCCAAAGCCTCATGGAGAGGCAGGATGTCGGGCCTTGCGTGCATCTCCCAATACTAGCACTTACATACCTTAGAAATACCACCCTAAACCTGGGGATACGGTACACATATATCAAAAGGTTGCTATGATTACTGGCAGATAGCAATTCCTAAGTTAAATACAATCTGCTCATTGAGCAGTATCATACCAACCTCTCTGATGTCTGTGGAGTGTGGTTCAGGTCTGGTGTCTGACAGTGTTCACCACCCTGGGGAGTGACCCCAACAGTATTGCGTACCATAGCCATGCCTGCGCTGTGCCCAGGACTGGTGAGGTGGCCAGGGCTGCCAAAAGCATCTATATTTGCACAATGCTGGCATAGGTGTGGGAGTGTGTGTCTGTCCATCCAGTGTGTGGTGGTTGCAACACCTTACTCAGCCCACACTGTTTGCACTGTGTCCAGTGTTAGCTTACCTATGTGCATGATGAGGAGCAAGGTACTGTGGGTATAGCCCGGACAGGGCGGCCTGTGCAGGATGCATCAGTACAGGGCATAGGGCAATGGCTGGGACATTGTAGGGGCCGGCCACCACCTACACGGACAGGGTGACCACAGCATGTCCTGCTGGGAGGTCACTCTCACCCTGACTGTGCAGTGACCATGGCATGGCTAGGTTCCCCCATAGTGGTATACAGTATTTTTTTCAAGTGATATATATGGGTTTTCTTTTCTGGGGCTCAATCACTGACTTATCTGTTTGCTGGGTGTGTTGACATCCCAGTTTTGGGTGCACACGTTTCCTCCAGTAATATGTACTATGGACTAGCTAGCAGACTGTTTGCAGTTAGTATGTGTATGGCTGGAGCACCTTGCAGGGTGCAGCAGCTGGAGACTCACTGTGCTTGCTGCTGGAGAATGTCACATAGGGGTGGGGGGTAGCTGAGCGTTTCCAGCCCTACTGTCTGTCTGCTATTACCTTATGGATGTGCACAGGACTGCATGGACTGCCCTCTAGGTTGTCTGTACCCCAGCCGGACTGAGGTTGATGGTCCCTCTACTGCCACTATTGCAGTGATGTAGAATGTGGATCTGTTGGTGGGAGATCCTGAGCTCCAGAGGGTAGGTTGGGTGGTAACTACATAATCCACCTATGGGTCCAAACAGGTCCCCCCCTCCCCCTGCCGCCGCTCACATAAATCATGTGGCCATGGCACCCACACAGGATATGCACTATTCTGGGTGCATCATAGTCCACAAGGGCTAGACGTGACTCGGAAATAAAAATGGACACAGGTGTATTCCTTGGTGTGTCTGTAAGGACTACCTATCACACACTGGCACTGATGGCAACCTGCAGCATAGCCTATCTCAGCTAAGTCTGGTGCTGTGGACATGGTGCTGGGTGCCCCACCTCACCCACAGGTTGAGCACAGTACCCGCACAATGTGACGGTCTTCAGCCACTCTGTGCCAGTAACACACACGGTCAGTACCCCCTACCAGGCCGAGGTGCTGTGGGGGTACATACCCCATCTTGTGATCATCTGTAGACTGCTGATATTCATGTGCAGTGCATCATGGGTGCGGGTGGGTTAACCCTATCCTGGTAACCACAGCAGTTTGTGTGGTGACCTGCAGTCCTTCTGTAGCCAGCCAGGGGCCTGTTTGTAGCCATACAGCTGTAGCCCACTGGTTACATCACTGCCTATGGAGTCAGAGGTTATGGGTTTGATCCCACAGTGGGGTTATTTGATTAGGGCTGTCTGAGGCATTTTCTTTTTTAATTTAAATTATTATTGCCAGCAAAAACACCCTCCGTGCTGTAGCCTGAAGGTGCCTCATAAGGCACCCTCTAAAGCACTCTATAAGGCGCCCTATAGGCAACATTACAGGGTGCCTTGGCGGACAGTGCACTTTATAATATGCCCTCTGGAGTGCCTTGTAGGGTGCCTTATGCAGCACCTTATGTTCCAGCACTTTGAGGGTGTGTTTGCTGGCAGCACAGATTTAAATTAAACTGAAAAATGCCTCAGACAGCACTGGGTAAGCATATTATTATTCATCAGGCCCACTCAGGAATTGAACTCATGACCCCTGTACCTTCAGTCAGTGTTTTAATCATTGTACTACACCTCTGTTGCTGTGTTTGTAGGTCAGCGCACCTACTTAGGATTAACGCGCATTGACACGCGCTGCTCCCTTTCTCGTGCGATAACGTGCGCTTGCTATGTTTAGACCGGAACGCCCACTCCTTTTATGGCATCCTGCACACTAACGCCGGGCACACGTTAGGACGGTTTAGTAAACATACCCCTCAGGGATATGTCTACTACAGGGCGTTAAGAAGCAAGTGTGCCATTAACATTGGATACCGGCACCCTTGCGAGAATGCTGCTAGAATGAGTGTTAAAGACTCCAGCAGCTTAATGAAACAGGAGGTGGAGAGTGGGCATTAACGGGACAGAAAGTGAGCATTGCATTGACAGTGGGTGGTCCCATAATGCCTTTAGTGCAAGTGTGAGTTAGAGCCCTTTAACGCTGGGAATGCTAACGCCAAGCAAAACCTCGCTGAAAAGGTGAATTTTGAGGCGAGAGAGACTCTTTCAATGACTGCAATGTGATGCACACATAGCAGGAGCCCAAGACAATGATAGCAGTGCTCCATTAGCAGCAAAGGCAGAGTGGCCACGTATGAAAGGGCACTATGCTGATGGTGCAAATGGGGCAAAGAAGGTGGCATGTGGGTTCTGTAATGGGGGGTTGCTGGTGTGCAAGGCAGCACAGGCAACTGTCCAAGTCGCACATCTGGGATGTCTGTCATGATCTCAAAGTGACAGTATCAGCGCACAGACATGTCCCTGCTGTGTAAAGGTGATGCGCAACATGGGCCAGTACAAGGGCTATGTTCAAGGAGGGGGAGGGGGGTGGAGGTAGAATTGATGCTGTGGAAGGAACACTATGCAATTAGAGAACAGGGCATGTCAGAGCCAAAATGCCCACTCAGTGCCATCAGCATCAAGATGTTAACAGCACTACTATCACTATACATTGTTCATAAGGTGCTACAAGGCATACGCACTCTGACGGAGTAGTGATCCAATACTGCCGCTACCCAGTTACCAGCAATCTCTGTCCCCACTCCAACACGCCCTGATGCTAACCAGATAGCATCGGGGAGCAAAGGGGACATAGACAGGGATATTCAACGGCACTAACCGTGTAGGTGCCATTGAATATTCTTGTCAAAGGCATTTACATGGTTTACTTGGCTGTAAACTGTGTAAATGCTTTTCAAATATCGGGGCCTACCTTCCCTGTGTTCGTACAACATGTGATGGCAAACAGTACTATGGAAATGGAATAAGGGTACAATAGGGAGAGGAGACACCAGGTAAACAAGAAATAGGGATCTAAAAGCAGTCCCAAGAAGGCCTGCCATCTGTCTGAAGAGGGAGATAGCAGAGTCATGACACATAGATAAAGTACACTTGTGCAAGGCATAAGGAGCAGCAAGGGGAAAGGATTGGAGGGTGGAGATGGCAGTAGAAGAATAGGGCATAGAGAGGAGGTAGCGAATGGAGGAGTGGGGTCCATGGGAATGGATATAGGGACAGAGGAGAGAGGAATGGTAATGAAGTAAACTAGAAGGGATGCATTTAAAGGTTAGAACACATCACATGTGTGCTATGGAGATGGCAACAGACAAAGTCAGTGAAGTGATAACAGCAGCTTTTTCCTGTCCTTGCCTGCCTGAGTGACTCCTCCCCCTGACCCCCTCCCCCTGAGGTATCCTGTAACCTTGTTCCTGTTTTCTCCACGTGTGCATAGGCTGTTTTAGTTTGCTTTTCTCTGATCAGAGAAAGGCTGAACTTTTACAGAGCTCTGCTAGTGAGTGGATTTTTGCCTCCTGGGACATCTTACTGTGAGTTCTAGCTGTTTATTTAATTATTTACTGTTTGTCTAACTGTTGTTTGTTTAATTATTTAGTGTTTGTCTTAGTGGTGTGCAAGTTTCAGCCTTCTCAGCTGTACTTACCTTGCCTCTCTCAACTGGGCTTTGTGTGGTAGCCATTTTGAATTAATCTCTCTCCCCAGAGCCTGTTGTTTGTTAAGCTTTTCCTGTCCTTGCCTGCCTGAGTGACTCCTCCCCCTGTGTGTGTGGTAGCCATTTTGAATTAATCTCTCTCCCCAGAGCCTGCTGTTAAGCTTTTTCCTGTCCTTGCCTGCCTGAGTGACTCCTCCCCCTGACCCCCTCCCCCTGAGGTATCCTGTAACCTTGTTCCTGTTTTCTCCACGTGTGCATAGGCTGTTTTAGTTTGCTTTTCTCTGATCAGAGAAAGGCTGAACTTTTACAGAGCTCTGCTAGTGAGTGGATTTTTGCCTCCTGGGACATCTTACTGTGAGTTCTAGCTGTTTATTTAATTATTTACTGTTTGTCTAACTGTTGTTTGTTTAATTATTTAGTGTTTGTCTTAGTGGTGTGCAAGTTTCAGCCTTCTCAGCTGTACTTACCTTGCCTCTCTCAACTGGGCTTTGTGTGGTACCCCCATCCCCCTGCTGAGGGTTCAGGACAGGGTACCTTGTAACTGCCCTCTTTAATAGGACTTATCTCCCCCCCTCCCTCCCCAGCACCCACCCACCCCTGGGGAAATTGTAGTTTTATAGGTACTTGGACATCTTAGAGGAAAGGGGCTGCTCTCAGGTGCAGCTCTTAATCCAAATCAGTCATACACAGAGGACCTGTGATTAATTAGCTTCAGGTACACAGGGTGTATTAGGGGTATTAGATACACTTTTATTAGTATAAGCATCTACACCAGTCCTTATTATATACCGAGTTAAAAGACCTAAACACAAGCTTTAAACTAAGATGCAGTCAGAGGTCCAGCAACGAGATGGGGGTTCTCCAGTCTTTTGCATCGAGTGTCACATGTATGATTATCTCCCAGTTGGTGAGAGGTCCTACATATGCACTAAGTGCAGGGAGCTCTTTGCTCTCAGGGAACGAGTCCGTTCTCTAGAGGCTAGAGTAGCAGACCTGGAAGACATAAGAAAGACAGAGAAGTACATGGACGAGACCTACAGGGATATAGTCCTGAAGTCCCACCTCCAGTCTGGCAGCATCCCTGTTGCCATGGAGGAGAGAGGTCACGTGACAGGAGAGCATCACCCTGGTGTGGCAGGAAGTGATCCTGTAACTAGGACCTGTCCTCCAGGTGATGTAAAACCCTCTCGCACCGAGGACGTTTCTCCAGGGCCATGTCCCCATGAGGGGAGGGTCAGGACAGCTGTTATAGTTGGTGATTCAATCATTAGGAATGTAGATAGCTGGGTGGCTGGTGGACGTGAGGATCGCCTGGTAACATGCCTGCCTGGTGCGAAGGTAGCAGATCTCACGCACCGCCTAGATAGGATCATAGATAGTGCTGGGGGGGAGTCTGCTGTCTTGGTACATGTTGGTACCAATGACATAGGAAAATGTGGTAGGGAAGTTCTGGAGGCTAAATTTAAGCTTTTAGGTAGGAAGTTGAAATCCAGAACTTCCAGGATAGCGTTCTCCGAAATGCTTCCTGTTCCACGTGCAGGACCCAAAAGACAGGCAGAGCTCCGGAGTCTCAATGCGTGGATGAGACAATGGTGCAAGGATGAGGGTTTTGGATTTGCTAGGAACTGGGGAACATTCTGGGGAAAGGGGGGGCTCTTCCGAAGGGATGGGCTTCACCTTAATCAGGATGGGACCAGACTGCTGGCATTAACCTTTAAAAAAGAGATAGAGAAGCTTTTAAAACTAGAAAATAGGGGAAAGCCGACAGTCACCCAGGAGCGCACGGTTCGGACAAAGGTATCCTTGAAGGATACTACCAAAAGCAGTGAGGTTCCAAAAGGGAGTATAGTAGCCCAAATGCCCTTGAGTAAGGAGCAGACAGAGCATAAAGATTCCCCATTACCCATGCCTACCAATAGCCAGATTAATATTAATAAAATACAGTCTCTAAAAATGCTTGTATGCCAATGCTAGAAGTCCTAAACAATAAGATGGGAGAATTAGAATATATAGCATTAAATGAGAGGTTAGATATGATTGCACTCTCAGAGACATGGTGGAAGGAGGATAAACCAGTGGGACACTGTGATACCTGGATACAAAACTATATCGTAATGATAGAGCTGAACAAATTGGTGGAGGGGTTGCGCTCTATGTTAGAGAGGGGCATGAGCGTCAGAAAGGATTAAAGGTTTTGCAGGGAACAAAATATGCTGTAGAATCTCTATGGATTGAAATTCCATTTATGAAGGGGAAGGTGATGGCAGTTGTATTATACTATCGACATCCTGGACATAATGAAAAAATGTATGATGAAATGATCAAAGAAAAAAAGTAATCTAACAAAAGCCACAAAAGAGTAGTAATAATTGTTTATTTCAATTACCCCGGTATCGACTGGGACAGTGTCACAGCAGGACAAAGCTAAAGAGATAAAGTTTCTAGATGAAATGAATGACTGCTTCTTGGAGCAGCTGGTTCATGAACCGACCAGAGGGGAAAGCCATACTGGACCTAGTCCTTAGTGGAACGCCAGATCTGGTGCAAAGAAATAAGGGTGTTGGGACCACTTGGCAATAGTGATCATAGTATGATCATGTTTGATTTAATCAGTGGAGGACAGATAGTAAAGGAATCCACAGTACTACCTTTTAACTTTCAAAAAGGGTGACTATGATAGAATGAGGAATATAGTTCGGAAAAACTAAAAGGAGCGGTTCCAAAGGTTAAAGACTTACAGCAAGCTTGGGTGTTATTTAAAAATATATCCTCGAAGCACCAGACCAGCTGTATTCCACGCATTAAGAAAAGTGGAAGAAAAAGTCCAAAAAAACGGCCAGCATGGTTTAAAGGTGAGGTCAGAGAGGCTGTTGCTGCCAAAAGAGCAACCTTCAGAAAAATGGAAAAAAGAGCCAAATGATGAAAACTGGAAACAGCACAAGCACTGGCAAGTTAAATGCAAAGCATTGATAAGGCAGGCAAAGCGGGAATTTGAGAGAAGAAAAACTTGCTACGGAAGCAAAAACACGAAATAAAGACTATTTCAAGTACATTCGTAGCAAAAGGCCTGTGAGAGAGTCAATTGGACCATTAGATGATAGAGGGGTAAAAGGTGCAATAAGAGGAGACAAGGCTATAGCAGAGAGACTGAATGAATTCTTTGCTTCGGTCTTTACTGAGGAAGATGTAGGGGTGTTACCCAAGACTGAAGTGGTATTTAAAGGTGATACTGCAAGAGGAATTGAGAGAAATATCGCTACACCGGGAAAGATATATTACAACTATTTGATAAACTGAATAGTAGCAAATCACCTGGACCGGATGGTATACATCCCAGAGTGTTGAAAGAAACTGAAATATGAGATTGCAGACCTGTTATTGGTAATCTGTGAACTTTCATTAAAAATCATCTGTAATACCTGAAGATTGGAGGGTCGCCAACGTAACACCAATTTTTAAAAAGGGTTCCAGGGTGACCCGGGAAATTACAGACCGGTGAGCCTGACGTCAGTACCAGGGAAATGGTAGAAGCCATCATAAAGAACAAAATTACACAGCATGTAGATAGTCATGGCCTAATGGGAGACAGCCAAACATGGCTTTAGACAAGGAAGATCTTGTCTTACTAATCTGATCTGTTTTTTTGAAGGTGTGCATAAACAGGTAGACAAAGGTGAGTCGGTTGATATAGTGTATCTGGACTTTCAGAAAGCTTTTGACAAGGTCCCCCATCAGAGACTTTTGGCGAAGCTAAAAAGTCATGGGATAGGAGGCAGTGTACTATTGTGGATCGGGAACTGGTTAAAAGATAGAAAGCAGAGGGTAGGGCTAAATGGCCAATATTCCCAATGGAAAAAGGTGAATAGTGGAGTACCCCAGGGATCTGTACTGGGTCCGCTACTTTTTGACATATTCATAAATGACCTGGAAAAGGGAATAACTAGTGAGGTAATCAAATTTGCAGATGACACAAAACTGTTTAAAGTTGTTAAAACCCAAGAGGATTGTGGAAAACTGCAGGAGGATCTGGATAAATTGGAAGACTGGGCATCCAAATGGCAGATGAAATTTAATGTGGACAAGTGCAAAGTTATGCACCTAGGAAAGAACAACCCACACTATAGTTACAAGATGCAAGGCTCCACATTAGAAACCACCACCCAGGAAAAAGATTTAGGAGTCATCGTGGATAACATGTTAAAACCCTCCGCCCAGTGTGCAGCGGCGGCCAAGAAAGCAAATAGAATGCTAGGTATCATAAGGAAAGGGATGGAGAATAAAACAAAGGATATTATAATGCCTCTGTATCGCTCCATGGTACGACCGCACCTTGAATATTGTGTGCAATTCTGGTCACCGTATCTTAAAAAGGACATAGAGTTATTAGAAAAAGTACAGGGGATGGAAGGCTACTCCTATGAAGAGAGGCTAAAAAGGTTAGGGCTCTTTAACCTAGAAAAGAGGCGGCTGAGGGGAGATATGATAGAGGTGTATAAATTAATGAATGGAGTGGAACGGATATAAACGTGGATAAATTGTTTACGCTATCAGAATATAGAAGGACTAGGGGGGCATGTAATGAAGCTACAGGGTAAACTATTTAAGACAAATAGGAGAAAATATTTCTTCTCTCAACGTGTAATCAAACTCTGGAATCTGTTACCGGAGGATGTAGTAAGGGCTGTTAGTATAGCTGGGTTTAAAAAAGGTTTGGACAAGTTCCTGGAGGAAAGGTCCATAAACCACTATTAAAAAGGGACCCAGGATATCAATGCTTGGCCTAGTACAAGCACTGCAGAACCTGTGTCTTTTGGGGAAACTGCTAGGTACGTATGACCTAGATTGGCCACTGTTGGAAACAGGATACTGGGCTTGATGGACCTCGGTCTGACCCAGTATGGCATTTCTTATGTTCTTATGTTCTTATGTTCTTATGGGGTGGCATCTGAGTGCCTCAGGGCTGGCAGAGGATCATAAATGCAGCAGCGGTGTGATGAGATGGAAGGGGAGAGAGACAACTCTGTTGGAGTCCAGCAGGGAGGAGGGCATAATGGCCAAATGAGAAGTAAATAAAGGAAGGAGATCAGTTCTTAATGTGTGTTCTGAGGGCATGGGGCTCTCTGTGAACCAGTGGCTCCCTACAAATGTGAAGACGCAGTCAGCACCATCCCTCTGAGTCACATGTTTTGCCACATCAGCCAGGAGGGGGTGCAAGATGTGAGGTCATGCCATGACTGCTCTATAAGCACACATCAGGTATGGATAACCAGGGCCAGTGTGCTACTTACGCCATGGCATGCAATGTGTGTGTCTGTCTGTTTCATGGGTTGTCCCACTGAGGCAACATATCTCATGTGCAAAACAGGAATGTTATTTGCACCAGCTGCATACACAGCCATTGCGGTATACAGACCGGACAACATGTCTCCCTACAACACCTGCCAAACACACCTTGTCAAACAGGTATGGCACAAGGCATGCAGAGATCCCTGCAGACATAAGACAACCTCTACATATGCCCGCATTCACTCTGTCAATGACCACAGCTCAACACAGGGACTACTAAATCTATATGGTAGTTATGTGGCTCAACACACAAAGGCAGTGTGTATTTGGCTGTAGGGTTACAGGTTCAGGACTCTACCATGGATCACGCATTGCATGTCCCTGTGGCTAAATTTTAGCCTACAGTGCAGGTACAACACCAGTATGTGCAACCCCCAATAAATTGGCCAGCAAGGGTAAAGACACCCATCAGCCACACAGAAAGGCTCCACTATCCACAGCTGGATGGAAAGGCAGGCTGATAGCACTGGCATACCCAGTGGGCATTAACAACGTGCCTGAATGTCAGAGCACACTAATACCACATGCACAATGAGCATGTGTTAGCAATGCTTGTGCAAGTTGTTCTGATATGGACACCAAAGTGGCAGGCGGCAATGGCAGCCATACCCATTTTTCTACAGCACAGTGATGTGTGTGTTTGTATGTTTGTCTCTCCAGAGTTGTGTGCCCCTCAGCACTGCACTGTGCCTCACATTGCTGACCTGTATCCCGTGTTGGTCTGCAAATGTGCATGATGAGGAGCAGAGGATTGTGGGTATGGCCTGAAACACAATGATTTGGCTCAGATGTGTTA
Source organism: Ichthyophis bannanicus (assembly GCA_033557465.1). NCBI lineage: Eukaryota > Metazoa > Chordata > Amphibia > Gymnophiona > Ichthyophiidae > Ichthyophis > Ichthyophis bannanicus. Next base: position 167,130,730 of record CM066036.1, on the reverse strand, counting down.
GCATCAGAGGTAGGGTTAATAACTGGAATGTTGTAGTGCCTGTCTCCCATATGCATGGCCTGGGTGGCCACACCAGTTCCATCTGAGAGGGCATTCTCACTCTGACCGAGGTATGACAATGGCACAGCTATGTATCCACATAATGGTAGGCTATTTCTAGGACCACTGATGTGGGTGAACTCCCTGTCCTGATCACTGAGCAAAACACAGGGTCTCTAGGGCACAGTGTGTGTATATGTTGTTGAGAAAGCCTGGTAGTTTGAGAGGGTTGATTAACAGCTACTTTTGGCCAGTTTGCAGTGGTTATGGTAGGATTGTAACAGCAGCCCCACAGAAGCTCAGAGTACGTTAACTGCCTGTGCTGTCCATGGCATCAGCAGCTGCCACGCTGCCACAAGATGTTCTAGGAAAGCTCTTGTCAAACCAGGGCAGGATACTACAGCATGTTGTAAGTGTTCAGGAAACAAGTATTTGGAATAACACTGGCATTGATATGGATCTGCAGCATGGCCAGTAGAGTCTGTATCTAGGAGTGCAAGCTTTGGGGACATGTTTGGTACCCATCTTCACCCTCAGAGCGACTGTGGAAACTGCTTGGTAGCACAGTTTGCAGCTGCTATGTGTTTGAAGCACACACTTGTCAGTACATACTACAGAGTTCATGTGAGGGATCACTGCATTTTGCATTTGATGATCAGCTGTATAATGCTGTTCTGTGTGTGCAGTGCAACATGGATACTGGAGGGGCTAACAGATACTGCCACGCACACCATTTTAGGCAGTAACATGTTGTCTCTTTGATTCCAGACATTGACAGGCAAAGTAGTATGGAGATGTAGCCTAATAGTTACTGCAATGTCTCCATATGAAAGAGCTCAAGGGTTCAATTCTTGTGCTCAGCTTGTTTTCATGGCTGTAACAGTCCAGGCTCTGTTGTGACTGGCAGACATACATCCTTAGAGTTTGTTATGATTTTTGACCAAGATGCTATTCCAGGGGTGTCCAATCCTGTCCTGGAGGGCCACAATCCTGGCAGGTTTTTGGGATAGCCCTAATGAATATGCATGAGATATATATACAGACTGGCTACACACTCAGAAGCTAAAAATAAACTTCAAGAAAACGGAAGTCCTATTCGTCTGCAGAGACCAAGCATTCACTCCACCATCATCCATAAAAGTGTGTGATGCCGAACACTTCGCCAAACCTACGATACGATACCTTGGTATCATCCTTGACCAACAACTCAATATGAAGGAGCAGATATCTAACATGGTAAAGGCAGTATACCATAAAATCCGAACACTGCGCCACATTAGACAACTGCTAGACCCGACTGACTTCAGAACAGTATTTCAAGCTCTAGTAATGCCTCATTTCGACCACATTAACTCCATACTGCACGGACTTCCAAAGAGCACCCTACATCCTTTACAGTTGGCAATGAACGCTGCAGCAAGAACTCTACATGGAGCCTCCAGAATGGAACACATTACCCCCATACTAAAACACCTACACTGGCTCCCCGTCCACTACAGGATTTCATTTAAGATTCTAACAATGACTTTCAAGGCCATCCATAATTGCACATCCACCTCCCTCTCTGACTTAGTCCAGATAACCCCCCTCCCCCAACAGGATGAGGAGGTCAGCTGCTACTAACACTCTCATCCTTCCCAAAGCAATCATTAAATGCTCCAAGACTACGAGCAACCGTGCCTTCGCCTTCTACGCACCCTCCTGCTGGAATGCTCTCCCACCTGACATCCGCGCCATCAACAACCTACTTCAAGTTAGGAAAGCGTGAAACGTCACCTATTTACCCAGTACTTCTCCATCTCAAATGACAGCTCTCAGCCACCTTCACTCATGTCCAACTCTCTCCACACGAGCCCCATGCCCACGACACCACCACCTTCCGAACCCACCTCTATTTAATTTACAGAATGTCATTGCTGTATCAACTGTACTTACCAACGAGATAGGTGTATAAGCCTGCATACTAAATTGTAAATAGTTGTTACCTGTTAACCTGTTATCCATGTTTATTTACCCTGTTTATTGTAAGTGTATTGAACTGCCCTCTTTGCACAAATACGTTTCCTGTAAACCGCGCTGATAATAAATAGTGCGGTATAGAAAAGCAATTAAATAAATAAATAAATAAATATACATATATATATATGCAAAAAGGGTAGATAGAATTTGTCACATTCCTCCTCACTTCTCACCACCACCAAAATATTGTCAATGTAGACAACATTTTGGTGGTGGTGAGAAGCGAGGAGGAATGTGACAAATTCTATCTACCCTTTTTGATGTCTAGGATGTCTGCACCTTGCCCACTCACAACTTAAATGACAGAGGTGTAAGGCAGGGGTCTCCAAATCCAGTCCTGGAGGGCCACACACCAGTCAGGTTGGCAGGATATCTCTAATGCATATATATATCATGCATATTCATTAAGGCTATCCCAAAAACCTGCCAGGATTGCAGCCTTTCAGGACAGGATTGGACACCCCTGTGCTATTCCCCATGATGCTTTTCTAAGAGCATGGATTTATTGGCTGTTTCAGCCCATTACAGGGGACATCTCCTTGCAGATATCTAAAACCTGTTTGGAAGTGTGGCATAATGGTAATGGCAGAGGCTTGGTAAACCAAATATCATGGTTTAAGCCCACTAGCATTCTTTTTACAACATGTTGGACTTTGTTACTGTTGCATGGCATACATGCCTCAGTTTTCATGGAATGATCACACCTCCTTGTGACCTTGGCAAGATCACTTTCCATTGCCACAGCTGACTGCAGATTCGTACAGTCCCTGGTTTTCATCAGACATTGTCAGCTTTTTCAGTACAATCTACCCTGACGTGAATAAACTGATACAGTGCTATACTAACAGGCTGTTATATGCCAATAGCTGTAAGCTACATGTGAAACATGAGTCAAGTATAACATCATAACTGTGACTGTACAGCTTGGGCTCCATGACATCTCTGCACTATATGCAGTCACAGCCTACCCCTTGGAGAGCCACTTGTAGGCATCAAATAATGCCCTTATGTGCCCAATTTGCCCAGTATGAGCACCCCTGTCCAGTTATTGTATATACATTTGTCTGTGGAGTTGTATGGTGATTGAGTAATGGGGACAGGTGTAAGACCTACATGTCTCATATCAGGCTTTCCATGTGGCACTGACACATGTGTTTGCCACACAGTACAAATGTGTTTGGCGATATCACCTCAGGTGCATCGGTGCTGCCATCCTATACCACACTCATCTACTGCCATCATCGATCTCATTGTACATATGTAATTAGTTCAGTTTGCATTCCCTGTGTTATCCAAGTTGTAACTCCTGTTCTCTGTAAAGCATAAACATGTTATCCAAGTTGTTACTCCTGTTCTATGTGAAGCCAAGCAGTTTGTTATGGTCATTTTGTTGTATGTAAACCGCGCTGACAATAGTGCGGTATATAAGAAATTGTAATAAATAAATAATAAATAAATAAATCCTTCCTTTAACCCTTCCAGCAGCCTCTGCCAGCTAAGTGCAGTTATTTATTCTCCTACAGGCCTGTACAGGTACTCTTTTCTGTATTTTAACTCTTCACCCATACCTCTTCTGTGCCTGATCTGCATGTTCAAACTCCTGCTATGCCTTCCTATATCTGTGCACATTGCGTCGCTTCTTACTCTGCAGGTGGCATATGTCTTCCCTATCCTATGCCACACACTGACTTCATACCATTCTAAATGGCCACCCTCCAGTGCATCAGTTCAGCTGCCTCCCACAAGGCTGACCCACCTACAGGCTGCCATGTAGGATGACCAAGGATCTGTGAGGTCTATTAGCTCCCACCTGTCCATCCATCCTTTACCATTACATTGCCTTTTTCTGGGGCTCCCTTATCCAGGGATAAAGTGACAGCTGTTTTAGGGTGTTAAGGTGAACGATGGCCATCTTAATGCCTGGTATCCTGTTAGAGCACGTTAGGCAACCCATTGCACCCTTACCACCGGAACACCTCCTACCCACCCAGAGCTTTTTTCGCACAGGAAACCCCTTAACTCTGTCATTAACGCTCATTATCCTCTGCTCCCTTAATGCCCTTTAATAAACATACCCCTTAATACAAGTGTTGATATTAATGGGCAATGCAATATATTAATACTGAAAACATCTACATTAATGCATTCACTTTAAGGCTAGGCAAAGTTTCTGGCATTAGTAGGTCAGTGTTCACAGTTATACAATTTAACACTTATTATTTTCTATGTGCTACAGGGTAATAAAATGTGTTGCATAGCTTTGTATCACATTAACTCATTAGGATCAGTGTTTGCTTTAAATTTCTTGCAAGGAAATTAACACTTCAAAAGTGTTGTTAATGCACAAAAACTAGCTTGTGTGTACTAGCAGCACTCTTTAACGCTCATTAACACTTGTTTAAAACGTTAGCACTCCTTAGTACATTTGTCTAAATGGTAGATGCTTTTTTATATGTATGTACTGTTGAAAAATGTATGCATGCTTATATTTTGAAAACTGATCACATTGCTGTTAGCTAGTAACAGCTTTATGTAAGCAAAATTGTAAAATATGAAGTCATATACCATGGCATCTTCAAGATAATGTCAGCTCTCTAGACACTAAGTACTAGCTGAAACAATGATGCATTAGTCTACTGCTAAATATTGCCACAGGACTCAAGCTATTCATTTTCTAACCATTTTGCCTGTGAATCATATTAGTGCTTTGTAAGGATTTTTTTCACTGTTTCTCAGACAGACCTACATAAGTCACTTCATACCCCCAGCAGTACAGTAAAATGGAAATACACTGTGGATGATCATGTTCAGTAGAACCAGCATTACAGTGTGGGAAAGGAGGGAATGGAGAATGGGGGAATTACAGGACACTGAAAATTAATTAGATCTATGAATATGCACATGCCTAAGAATTCAGCACAATGAAACCAGAAATAAAAGGAAAAAAATCATCTGATGTACAGTATATACGGAGATGATAGGACTGTCCATGACAAATTTTCTTGGAAACTAGAAGCCAGACTAAAAATGTAAGAGCCGACCGCCAAGACCTAGCTCACAGTGCATGCCCCTCCCCCCAAAAGAAGGTGCATCTCAGTCACTTTGTTAGGTTTTAGGGCCTGATTTATTAAGACTGTTTCCCACTTTCTATGGGAAAAAAGTCTAATAAATAATGCCCTTAACTTGCCATTGCACAATGTCAGTAGAAGGCAGTGGCCCCTCTCCTCCTCTCTACCTTCATCTCCAGTGACCCTTAATAGCTGCACCTGAGGCAACTTCCTTTTTTGCTTCACATATCACATGGCCTGGTGATATGAAGCACAAAAAATAAGTTCTTTCTTTTACAGTATACCTCCAAACTTTGCCTTTACCCAATCTATAATCTATCCCTTTCTTTTCCATGATCCCCCTCCAGCCTTCCCCCAGTCTCTCTCTCTCTCTCTCTTATAGCCCCAGTCTTCTCCCAGTCTTTTTCTCTTAACCCCCAGGCTTTCCCCAGTCTCTCTTTCTCTCTCTCACTCTCACAACTCACTTCCCCCAGCCTTCCCCTAGTCTTTGTCTCATAATTCCCCAGGCTTCATACAATCTCTCTCTCTCTCTCTCTTATGACCTCTCTCTTAGCCTTTAATGACCAAGAATATAGAGCTGATCAAGGGAAAATCAGAATCAGCATATTTTCAGGAGATGCAGCCAGGCACAAAAATCACTGAGAGTAATTAGATCGGGGAGGGTATGAGAGAGAGAGAGAGACTGGTAAAGCCTTAATGCCCCCCCTCCCAGGTTTTACCAGTCTCTATTATTCTCTCTCTCTCTCTCTCTCTCTCTCTCTCGCTCTCTCATACCCTCCCGATCTAGTTGTTCTCACTGATTTTTGTGCCTGGCTGCATCTTCTGAAAATATGATGATTCAGATTTTCCCACAATCAGCTCTATATTCTTGAGTCATATGATGGAGGAAGTTCAAAGTGATTGTGTTGTTTCAAGTCTCATGAGACTTGTAACCATGAGATGAGCCTGAACTTCATCCCCTGTGTATCTCAACCATAAAGAAAGCCAGTCAGTCACATTCAGAACGCCATAGCATGATGGCTGAAATGTTAGTCCCACTTACAAAGAAGTGGCATGCTCTAGAAAACTGCTAAGATCAAATAATGCTCGTGTTTGTATAACTTGGGGCCGCAACAACAGGAATTGTTTCCTTCTCATCTGTGTTGATTTAACACATTAGGAAAAGAAAAAGGCTTAAAACTAAGGAACAATTCCTGTCAGTACCTAAAGTAACTTTTAATGCAAGATCCCTGAACAATCAATGTAGACTTCTCTATCACCTCCCTAGAAGACTCCAAAATTTCTGTAAGGTTCAAGCCGTCTTCAGAAACCTGTGGCATGTCCATCTGGGCTTCTACCCATGGTTCTTTCTTAACAGATGGAATGTGGAAATCTTGAGCAGGTTGTGGAAGGGTTTACTAGGAAACTTGAAAATCTCCATCATATAATGCCTAAACATAAGGTTTCAGCAGCAGGAACGACCTCCTCTGCAGCTGCATCTGGCAAGAGACATCAGGAAATATCATAATCTTTTGGCCACGGAAAGAAAAATCCTTCTTATGAAAATATAACCACAAAATTGATATTTTATCCATTTCTATGCCAAAAGAAAAAATTAAAGTAGAGCGCATAGAAATCAGATCATTAGATGCTTCAAGGAAATCAGTTAACTCAGTAGAATCAACCAGGACTTCCAAACTTTCATCACCATCCCTGGAAACTCCTGGAGCGGGTGAGACATAGAAAAGGATAAGATATAAAGCAACCTTAAACATCTTTAAAATCTTTCATAACCTCTCAGCCTCTGCACTACAGCACATTATAACCAAGGACTCCAGCTCAAGACCCAGATGAAGCAACATGACAAACAAAATCATCACTCCACCTGGCTCCAAACGTGCCAACCAATCTCTGTATACTCTTTCCCCGCTTCTCTCTCCTTGTCCTTTCCTGTCACTTTCCTATTAAAACAATGGCGTTTCTTTTCATTTTCTGTTTCCTGCTAGTAGCCTACTTTATTGTACACCGCCCTGATGCTTCGGCACGGGCGGTATATCAAGCACTGCAAATAAAATAAAATAAATAAATAAATCCACCACCAAAAGAGCCCCTCCTCTCGCTTCACCTACACTTTGGAATGCCCTCCCTGAACCAATGAGCTCGACAAAGGACCTTAAGGATTTCAGGAAGATGCTCAAGACACTAGTCTTTGCTGAACAGTATGGCTCCATCAACCAATAATCCCCACACTCTTACAGCATTGTTTATTATTCTGTATTGTTTTCCTCTCCCCATCTTAAATGTCCCTTCAACCTGCCCTTTTTTGTAACCACTTTGATTGAAGGAAAAGGTGGTAAATAAAACTCAATCAATCAATAAATATATAAATATATAAAAGCAAGCAAGTAAGCCTCAAAATCACCATTTTCTTTGGCTCAGGGATCAACAAAATCTCCTTACAATATTTCTGAAATAATATAGTTGCAGATAACAAATGATGTTGAGGAAAATTTAACAACCTTAAATTCCTAGTTCTCAAGTTGTTTTCTAATAATTCAATCTTTTTAAAAAGCATAAAACTATTCTTAAGTCCAGAAGTCCCAGCAGCCTGAAGAAAATCCATCTGGCCCTCTAACCTGTTGAGGTCTTGAGCAACTGGAATCAAAGATCCACCCACAAATTGATATGTCTCAACAACTTGTTCAGAAAAAGACACGGTCTGATCCATAAAGCCCTATAAAAACACATTGATCTTAGACATCTGACACCAAATATCTAGCAGCGTCACCTCCACTGCCAGGTCCTCCAAAGAGACAGAGGGGAATATAGACCTTTGAACAGCCTTTATAAGAACATAAGATATGCCATACTGGGTCAGACCAAGGTACATCAAGCCCAGTATTCTGTTTTCCAATCTAGGTCATACGTACCTAGCAGTCTCCCCAAGAGACACAGGTTCCACAATGCTTGTATAGGTTCAAGCATTGATATCCTGGGTCCCTTCTTAATAATGGTTTATGGACCTTTCCTCCAAGAATTTGTCCAAACTTTTTTAAACCCAGCTACACTAATAGCCTTTACTACATCCTCGGGTAACAAATTCCAGAGTTTCATAACACGTTGAGTGAAAAAATATTTTCTTTTATTAGTCTTAAATAGTTTACCCTGTAGCTTCATTGCATGTCCCCTAGTCTTTCTATATTCTGATAAGGTAAACAATCGATCTACGTTTACCCGTTCCACTCCATTCATTAATTTATAGACTTCTATCATATCACCCCTCAGCCGTCTCTTTTCCAGGTTAAAGAGCCCTAACCTTTTTAGCCTTTCTTCATAGGAGTATCCTTCCATCCCCTTTACCATTCAGGTGGCTCTTCTCTGAACCTTTTCTAAAATCGCTATATCCTTTTTAAGATACGGCGACCAGAATTGCACACAATATTCAAGGTGCGGTCTCACCATGGAACGATATAGAGGCATTATAATATATTTTGTTTTGTTTTCCATTCCTTTCCTTATGATACCTAGCATTCTATTTGCTCTCTTGGCCGCCGCTGCACACTGGGCTGAGGGTTTTAACATGTTATCCACAATGACGCCTAAAACTTTTTCCTGGGTGGTGGGTCCTAATGTGGAACCTTGCATCGTGTAACCATAGTTTGGGTTGTACTTCCCTAGTTGCATAACCTTTCACTTGTCCACATTAAATTTCATCTGCCATTTTGATGCCCAGTCTTCCAATTTATCAAGATCCTCTTGCAATTTTCCACAATCCTCTTGGGTTTTAACAACTTTAAATAGTTTTGTGTCATCTGCAAATTTGATAACCTCACTCGTTATTCCACTTTCCAGGTCATTTATGAATATGTCAAAAAGCAGCGGACCCAGCACAGATCCCTGGGGTACACCACTATTCACCTTTCTCCATTGGGAAAATTGGCCATTTAGCCCTGCTCTCTGCTTTCTATCTTTTAACCAGTTCCTGATCCACAATAGTACACTGCCTCCTATCCCATGACTCTTTAGTTTTGCCAAAAGTCTCTGATGAAGGACCTTGTCAAAGGCTTTCTGAAAGTCCAGATACACAATATCAACCGACTTACCATTGTCCATCTGATTATTCACTCCTTCAAAAAAACATAACAGATTAGTAAGACAAGATCTTCCTTGTCTAAAGCCATGTTGGCTGTCTCCCATTAGGTCATGACTATTGTGGTGAACAGCGCCCTCCTGAGCCTATGGAGATAGTAGAAAATCCTGAGGGTCAGCAGGATTTATACCAAAATGACAGGGCAAAGGAAAAAGAGAGACTCTATTCCTCAGAGCTGAGTAGGGAGACCAGCCCAGGGGAGGAGCCCTGCAGTTCTGATTGGGCACACCCAGCCCTAGGAAGGGGCGTGTCCAAAAGAGAATGTACATTTAAACCAGAGCATGGCTCTGAAGAAGAGGACGGATAAGAGACCCAAGTGGAGGACGGATAAGAGATCCGAGTAAAGGACGGATAAGAGATCCGAGTAGAGGACGGATAAGAGATCCGAGTAAAGGACGGATAAGAGATCCGAGTAGAGGACGGATAAGAGACCCGAGTAAGGGAAGGACGAGAGACCCGAGTGGAGGAAGCACGAGTGGAGGTGGTACAAGGAGTACAAGAAGTACAAGGAATACAGGAGGTAAAGGAAGGAAGGAATATTGGAAGAAGAAACAAGGGGATGGTTGGAAAGCCAGTGGAGTGATTAAGGATACTTTGGAACCTGGCATAAGAAGAAAACCTGCACAATCCTATTCCAGGGAAATAAGCAGAAGTCCCACGCAGAGAGGATTTAACCTTGAAGTGGATAGCCCTTGGAAGGCATCGCCTTGGGGGAGAAAGACTTCAGGACAAGCACAGGTGAAAGAGCAATCATTCCCTGAAACGTCGTTTGTGCCGGAGAGCAACAAACAGATCAGCTGGAGAGCCTGGGAACCGTCTGCAGGCAGAAGTGCTGCACAAACAGTGAGTAATTGGCCACCCGGCTGCCAAGCTGAATATAGAGATAATTCTTCCTCCTATGAGTCAATTGCTAAAGAAACTAGCAATTATCCTAATACCTTTATCTTAAAGGAAGAGAAGACAAACAGCCTTGAGCAGAAGGGAAAAGCTATAGCAGATAGTAGTGCCCTCTCTCATAAGGAACAGGCTGAATTGCTACTTCAGAGCTTCCAACAGTTTTTAGACTTACAGGCTAGAAAACAGCTAGTATCACAAGAGGCAAATAATTCAGCACAGCTTGAAGGAGTAACCCAGGGAAATACAAGCATACCTGAGTGTGAACAAATGGACTGTACATTCTGTTGTATAGGAAAGCCAAGCTGAAGGGAACTGCCTTTATCGTGTGTGAGCTGAGTTCTGTAAAGCTGTTGTATTGCCGTGAAAATGGAAGTTCTAATTACCTCCACCTGATTCTCAGCATAGTGAAAGTAACTGTGGCTGTAAGAGGTGCAGTGAAGCCAACTGACCTCTGGAGGCAAAAGAGAGCAATTTGCTGGAAAGTGAAAAAGCAGCATTTGTATTTTGAGTTGCATTTAACCTGAAGTTTCTGTTTGCCTTTGGAAGCACCCTTGTTTGCATGTGATGGAACATTTACCTTTTACTTTAATAAAATACTTATTATAAAGAAACCACAACTACAAGTTTCTTTAATTCGGAGTGAGAAGAGCTGGAACTACAACTCCCAGCATTCCTGGGGGCAAAGGTTTCCTCCTTCCCTCACGAAGTACAGCGGCTGCTCATGTCCTTAACCCCTTGAGCCGGGCAGGGTCGCCGCACTATCTACATGCTGAGTAATTTTATTCTTTATGATGGTTTCTACCATTTTTCCTGGTACTGAGGTCAGGCTCACCGGTCTCTAGTTTCCCGGATCACCCCTGGAACCCTTTTTAAAAATTGGTGTTACATTGGCGATCCTCCAATCTTCAGGTATTAGAGATGATTTTAATGATAGTTCACAGATTACTAATAGCAGGTCTGCAATCTCATATTTCAGTTCTTTCAATACCCTTGGATGTATACCATCCGGCCCAGGTGATTTGCTACTCTTCAGTTTATCTAATAGTTGTAATACATCTTCCCGATGTATCGATATTTCCTTCAATTCTTCCGCACCTTTAAATACCACTTCAGTCATGGGTAACATCCCTACATCTTCCTCAGTAAAGACTGAAGCAAAGAACTCATTCAATCTCTCCGCTATCGCCTTGTAGCCTCTTAGTGCTCCTTTAGCCCCTTTATCATCTAAAGGACCAACTGACTCTCTCACAGGTTTTTTGCTATGAATGTACTTGAAAAGGTCTTTACATCGCGTTTTTGCTTCCGCAGCAAGCTTCTTCTCAAATTCTCCCTTTGCCTGCCTTATCAATGCCTTGCATTTGACTTGCCAGTGCTTGTGCTGTTTCCATGTTTCGTCGTTTGGCTCTTTTTTCCATTTCCTGAAAGATGCTTTTTTGGCAACAACAGCCTCTCTGACCTCACCTTTAAACCATGCTGGCAGTTTTTTGGACTTCCTTCCACTTTTCTTAAAGCGTGGAATACAGCTGGTCTGGGCTTCCAAGATAGTATTTTTCAACAACAGCCAAGCCTGATGTATGTCTTTAACCTTTGCAACTGCTCCTTTTAGTTTTTTCTTAACTGTTTTCCTCATTTTATCATAGTCTCCCTTTCGAAAGTTAAAAGGTAGTACTGTGGATTTCTTTACTATCCCTCCGCCATTAATTAAATCAAAGGCGATCATGCTATGATCACTATTGCCAAGTGGTCCCAACAACCTTATCTCTTGCACTAGATATGGTGTTCCACTAAGGACTAGGTTTAATATGGCTTCACCTCTGGTTGGTTCATGAACCAGCTGCTCCAAGAAGCAGTCATTTATTTCATCTAGGAACTTTATCTCCCTAGCATGTCCTGACGTGACACTGACCCAGTCGATACCGGGGTAGTTGAAATCACCCATTATTATTACTGTACTGTAACTTTTGTTAGCTTCCTTGATTTCTTTGAGCATTTCATCATCCATTTGGTCATTCTGGCAAGGCGCTCGATAGTACACCCCCACTGCCATTGCCTTCCCCCTTTTACATGGAATTTCAATCCATATAGATTCTACAGCAGATTTTGTTTCCTGCAAAACTTTAATCCCTTCTGACTCAATGCCCTCTCTAACATAGAGAGCAACCCCTCCACCAATTTGATCAGCTCTATCATTACGATATAATTTGTACCCAGGTATCACAGTGTCCCACTGGTTGTCCTCCTTCCACCATGTCTCTGATATTCCAATCATATCTAACCTTTCATTTAGTGCTATATATTCTAACTCTCCCGTCTTATTTTTTAGACTTCTAGCATTTGCATACAAGCATTTTAGAGAATGTATTTTATTCATATTAATTTGGCTATTGTTAGACATGGGTAATTTGTGATCTTTAAGCTCAGTCTGCTCCATACTTGAGGGCATTTGGGCTACTTTACTCTTTTGTGGAACCTCTCTGCTTTTGGTAGTATCTTTCAAAGATGCATTCTTCCGAACCATCCGCTCTTGGGCGACTGTCAGCTTTCCCCTAATATCTAGTTTAAAAGCTACTCTATCTCCTCTTTAAAGGTTAATGCCAGCAGCCTGGTTCCATCCCGGTTAAGGTGAAGCCCATCCCTTCGGAAGAGCCCCTCCTTTCCCCAGAATGTTCCCCAGTTCCTAACAAATCCAAAACCCTCATCTCTGCACCATTGTCTCATCCACGCATTGAGACTCCGGAGCTCTGCCTGCCTTTTGGGTCCTGCGCGTGGAACAGGAAGCATTTCATAGAACGCTACCCTTGAAGTTCTGGATTTCAGCCTCCTACCTAAAAGCCTAAATTTAGCCTCCAGATCCTCCCTTCCACATTTTCCTATGTTATTGGTACCGACATGTACCAAGACAGCAGACTCCTCCCCAGCACTATCTAAGACCTTATCTAGGTGGCGCGTGAGTTCCGCTACCTTCGCACCAGGCAGGCATGTTACCAAGCGATCCTCACGTCCACCAGCCACCCAGCTATCTACATGCCTAATGATCGAATCACCAACTATAACGGCTGTCCTAACCCTTCCCTCATGGGCACATTGCCCTGGAGAAACTTCCTCGGTGCGAGAGGGTTTTACATCACCTGGAGGACAGGTCCTAGTTACAGGATCACTTCCTGCCACATCAGGGTGATGCTCTCCTGTCATGTGACCTCTCTCCTCCATGGCAACAGGGAAGCTGCCAGACTGGAGGTGGTACTTCAGGACTATATCCCTGTAGGTCTCGTCTATGTACCTCTCTGTCTGTCTTATGCTTTCCAAGTCTGCTACTTTAGCCTCTAGAGAACGGACTCGTTCTCTGAGAGCAAAGAGCTCCTTGCACCTAGTGCTGCCTTTACATGAAATGTAGAAGCCTCAGCAGGAACCCACAATAGGCCAATGGCAGAGACTTTATTCACAGCCTCCCTGGTAACTATAGAGGGAGAAAAACTCCCATCTAACACAACCAGTTTTTCCCCTGGATTCAGTGGCAGAGTTCTAGCTACAGGACTTAGGGAAATCCCATGTGATTAGTCTTCCAATCCCCTAGATGACGCAGACATAAACTGAACATGTCTATCCATCAGCCCACTGAGGTCCTTCGGTGTAGACACTGCAGCCATAGGTACTGATAGTTTTACCTTCTGCTTGCTCTTCCTTTTCCCTGATCCATGGGGCATCTCCAATGGCAGAATGGGGCCTCTCCTGCCCTGAATTGACACTGAAGGGGCACCAAAGTGATCAAGCCTCTTTGGTCATGCGCCCTTTTGGGCACGCAACTGCGGGAAGCATCCGTGGCCACGAGAAAGCTGCAAGTTCTTCTGTAGTGTCCAGGAAGCACCCAGACATCTGCATTTGGAATCAGTGAGTGCCCCTCCCCCTGCAAAACCAGAGCAACAACAAGCAGGCAGGGACACAAACATCAGAATCTCTCTCTCTCTCTTTCCAAAGTACCACATCTCTCCAGCTGTTGTCTGTTGATGTTATCAAGCTTTCCCATCATTGACTTCCACAGACATAGTCAATTTAATTTTTGTACAATCCATTGAGAGAAGTCCATATGTACAGTTTCCGTTTGTGTTGCTGGAAGAAGGTGTTTGAGAAGAATAGATCATTGGTCTTGCAGAATTCTATCAGTCTTTCTCCAGCTTTGTTTCTGCTTCAAAGTCCATATTTTCAGACCATTTGCCTTCTTCTTTGTTGTCAACTTTTGTGTTCCAGTCACCCATGACTATCAGAATATCCTGTTTGCATGTTCTGTCAATTTCAGTTTGTACTTGTTCATAGAATTCATCAACTTCTTTCTCTTCTGCAGCTGTTGTTGGGGCATATACATGAATTATATTTGTGTTAATGGGCATTCCTCATAGATGAATTGAAATTAAATGTTCACTGATTGCATTGTATTTCATTACAGTTCTTTCAAGTTTCTTCTTTATTATAAATGCAACACCATTTCTTCTTTGTCTTTCATTTCCAGCATAGTAGACCATGTAATCATCAGATGCAAAGTGCCCAATGCCAGTCCATTACAGTTCGCTGACACACAACAGATCAAGTTGTACACATTCCATTTAATTCTTGACCACCTCCAGCATCGCTTGGTTCATGCTTTGTATGTTCTATGTCCTAATATATAAGACATCTTTGCAACTTCTGACTCTCATTTCATGCGCAGCTACATCAGCAGTCAGACATCTTGTGGGCTTTGATCTAACCACATCATAAATGCTGTCTACTGTGGAAAGTCTTTAGCTCATCCCCAGTAGCCAGTTGAGTGCCTTCTGACCAGGGGATCTCATCTTTCAGCACTATATTGCAATTTATTTTGTGACTATCTATTGGGTTTGCATGGCAAGATACAGAAATAGATTTTCCAGGCCTTTCTTCTGCACAGGTAATTTTAGTGTTGTTGAAGTTTTTGAAGAAATGTGATCCTCCGCCGCCAACACTGTCCCAGTCTGCTGCTGCCCAGATAGGTGGCTTGTCTTAGTCTGTCACCTCAGCTGAGACCTGTCTATCTTGGGAGATTCTGCCAGTAGTTAAGCTACTGATAGATTAGCTTTCAGCATCACTGATGTACACAGGCCCTCACAGGGTCTGGTTAGGGGGGAGAGGGGTGTTGCTGCTAGATGCAGGGGATGATGTCCAGTGGTGTTGATCAGGAGGTCTGAACAGGAGGCTTAATATTGGGGAGACCAGATCTGGGAGAATTGGATGGGGGTATCAGATCAGGAGGGTCTTATTTTGCACCACCGCAGTAGTTGATTTTTTTCTTGTTTTAGTGCTGGGGCCTCTATAGGTAACACAGATGCATCTATGGTAACTATAGAACAGGGCTCTCGAACTCTAATCCTGGAGTGCACCAAACCATTCAGGATTTCAGGCTGTCCCGAATGAATATGCATGAGATATATTTGCATGCACTACCCCCATTGTATTCAAACTTATCTCATGCACATTCTTTAGGGACAGCCTGAAAACCTGAATGATTTAGTGCCCTCCAGGACTGGATTTGGAGATCCCTGCTATAGACCATGGGCCCAAGTGGTAAGTATCTGCTGTGGGGTAAATCCAGGGCAGGTGCTGGGCACATGCCCTACACTTACTGCACAGGCTTACAGCACCTTAAGCTTTGCACTCATTGTGCGGTAAGTGCAAAAACTTATCACACTTTAATAAAACGGCCCCTAAATTAATCTGCTAACTCAGTTAACAATGTTTCTTATCAAAATTAACTCATCTTGCAATACAAGTGAAAACAAACTTCAGCATGGTATATCCACGGTATACCAGGAAGCAGAACCCACAACAGTGTTCCCTCTTCAGTTTTGTTCTCTTTTGACCAGCTTCATTTTGTCTGGGTGGATCATAGAAAATTCATACAAAAACCTTAGCACTTTAATGAAACTCAGTATCCACATCTCAAATATTAAATCTCTGAAGAAATCCACTAAATCACAAAGGGAGGAGAAAAAGCCTCAGTAGATCATACTGTTTCCCTTCAGGCAGCTCGTCTTCTGCCTGAAGGGCAACTGCTATCAACCATTATCACAGGTATAAAAAACCCTCCTCCCTATTACTTATTTCCAATAAATGTTATTCAATATCCAATTTCCCATTCCATTCTTCTATTTTTATTAAAAGGTTTTTCATTACTTGTATATATATAAAAAATATAAACATAGAACATCATAGAGCAGCAACAGAGCAATAGACAGAAAGCTCAATGGTACTGGTCTTCAAATTCAAGAGGTATGTTTACTAAACAGCAGTAAAGTCACCAGTATTAAAGCAGCGGAAAGGTGCCTGAAGCCATATAAGGCAGTGGGTGGGTAGGGGACATCCTGGCATTAGGGTGTCATAGACTATTTATCATGAGCTAACAGGAGCAAGTGCGGTAAGGTGACAAGATGGCCAAAGGTGAGACAAGGCATCCTAAGGAGAGACAAGGCATCTTAAGGGGAGACAAGGCATCCTAAGGTGAGATAAGGTGTCCCAAAGTGAGACAAGATGTCCTAAGGGGAGACAAGGTCTCTAAGGGGAGACAAGGTGCCCTGATATGAGACAAGGTGCCCTAAGGTGGAAAGCATACAACTTAGGGCACAAATATGGCTGTAACTTAAACGATGGATAGAGCACCAAGGAATGTGAAGGTAAAGGTGGTAGAAGGAAGGACAGGTGGAAGATGATGGACCTGCCATATCAGTGGGCACTCTATGGTGCAGCCAGTAAAGCGGATGAGCATGTGGGAGGCAGCTGTACCAATGCACAGGGTGGTACCAATGTAAAGTGCTGCGATGTCAGTGTGTGGCATAGGATGGGGAAGACATGTCCCCCAGCGGAGGCAGAAGCAGCAGGATGTGTGCAACGACAGGCAGACAGAGTAGCCATGGTGACATGCAGTTCAGGCACAAATGAGGCGAGTATGAAGAGCCAAAATGTGGAGAAGAGTAACAGTGTAGGCCATGGTGTAGCAGCTTGCACAAGAAGACATGATTGCACACAGATGACAGAGGTGGATGGATGGGCTGAAGGAAGAATGGTGACAGAAGAGTTTGTGCAGTAATCAGGTCATACAACAGGACATACACCAATATTACTTAAAACACACATACTATAACACTATGTGGATACATAGCCGTGCTATGGTTACTGCCTGGTTAGAGTGAGAGTGCCCTCCCAGCATGTCATGCTGTGGCCACCCAGTCCATGCAGGTGGCAGTCAGGCGCTACGATGTTCCAGCCATTGACTCTACCTCTGATGCAGACACATCGTGGCAAATACGCCCTGCTTCAGCCCATACCCACAATTCTTTTCCCCTCATTATGCACATTTGCAGTCTAATGCTGGAAACAGCTTAGGCACCACGAGGTTTAAAGAGGTGTAGAAAGCCACAAACAATGGACACGCACACCAAAAATGGGGGTGGTTGGCATTCCTGCCTGTCACTCTAGTCCCAAATCTCAGCTCAAGCATTGTTGCAGCATGCTCACTGTGCAATAGCTAGTAGTGTGCTCTGATCTTAAGTGTGCCGGTGCTGTCAGCCTGACTTCTCCATCCAAGTGAGGATAGTGGAGCTTGTATGTGTGGGGGCTTTTACCCTTGTTGGCCAAATCATTGGGGGTTGCACATGTTAATGTTGTACATGCACTGTGGGCCAAAAGCTAGCCACAGGGATATGCATTGCATGATCCACAGCTGGGAGCTGAATCTGTGATCCTCCACTCATATACACACCAACTGTGCATAGTGCACCACAGAGCTGCCACATTGCTATAATGGTCCTTGGGGATGACATGCTTCCCATCAAACAGACCTTGGCACATGTTGCACTGTGCACGAGACACTGGACCAGAGCATGGCTTTGGTCTGCTGCAGGTGGGTGCCATTGCTGCCTACGCCAACACCCCCAATTCCATGCTGACATGCCCATGTGCTGTCAGTGTTGGTGGTGCGCAGTCCCAGCCATCCAACTTGTGGGTTGGCAGGTACCTAGGGTGGTGGGTCCGGAGGGGGGGGGAGGCATTCATGAATGGCCACACATCCTCCCCAAACCCATCTGCCTCTCCAGGGACCCCATTATCACTTGCCAATGTTATGTCTCTTGTTATTGGGGATTCTGTGTGTCTTTTGGGGAAACTGCTAGGTACTTGTGACCTAGATTGGCCACTGTTGGACACAAGATACTGGGCATGCTGGATCTTGGTCTGGCACAGTTTGGCATATTTTGTAATCTATGTGCCATCTAGGCAGCTGCCTGGTCACCACTATGCACCAGCAGCCACCACTACATGACCCATGTGCCACCTCTTTTGCCCCCATTTGCACCATCAACATAGTGCCCTTTCATACTTGGGCACTATGCTGTTGCTGCTAATGGATCACTGCTATCACTCTCTTGGTCTCCCCTGTCTGTGCATTACATTGCAGATGTTAAATAGGTTCTCTCACCTCAAAAAAACACCCTTTCTGTGAGGTTTTGAGCTGTGTTAAAGTCCCTGCCATTAAGGGGCCCGTGTTAAGGGAGCAAGACTTGTTACCGCTCACTCCCCACCCATTGACCCTCACTCTCCTCCCCTCGCATGCCTTCTCTCCGCCCACAGAGCGCTTTACGCTGTTGGTACCATTAGCGTTCACTAAATTGGCTTTTTGGACACACTAAGGGGTATGTTTACTAAACCGCGGTAACATAGCAGTGGCTATGTTAACTCACGCTAACGTTACCAGCTGCAACGTTAACATGCACTAATGTCTCCAGCCAGAGTAAGTCCCACAGAGGGTGGAGAGAGGGTGGAGAGAAGAGGTCAATGGGCGGGGAGAGGGTCCTGCTACACTAACGCGGGGAAATGAAGGACAGAACATTAACACCAGTGAAAACCTGTCGTTAGATGCACATTTGCAGGAGAGAGAAACCATTTAAGTGTCAGCAATGTACAGCATAGACAGGGAGCCCCAAAAAAGTGATAGTAGTGCCAAATGTGCAGCAAAAGCATAGTGCCCAAGTATAAAAGGGCACTATGGTGATGCTGAAAATGGGGCATAGGGGGCTGCAGGCAGGACATGCAGTGGGGCAGCTGGGGCACAGGGTGGACTAGGCAGATGCCTAGGTGGCACATAGGAACACAGAGACTGGAAATCAGCAAGACAGCAACTGACCAAGGTCAAACATGCCCAGGAGTCTGTGTCCCACAGTGTCCCATCCAGGGGACATTACCTAGCAGGTATCCCAAATGGCACAGAACATTGGCAGGCAGTGCCAGGGGGAAGTGTGGATGTCTATGTAGGCACCCCTACCCCAGACACCATACCCTAGGCAGCCGCCTACCTGCATACTATATGACCTGGGACTGCGCACCACCAGCACAACCAGCATATGGGCATGTCAGTATGGTGGGGGAGGGGTGCTGGTGGTAGAGGGGGCAGTGGCATCTGCCCACAGCAGACCAAGGTCAAGCCCTGTTCAGGTAGGTGTCGTGCACTGCAACAGACAAGGTCTGTCTGATGAACAGTCATGGTATCCCCAGGGGTTGACATACCTCTGTGGCAACAGTATGGTGCAGTACACACAGCCAGTGTGTCCTGTGGCAGAAAGTAACAGGTTCAAGTCCCAGCTGGGGCCCCTGCAGACCATATCCCTACATAGCACATACAACATAAACATGTACACTCCCTAGAGCATTGGCCAACAGGGGCACAAACACCCACACCCACAGGTTCCACTATCCAAAGCCTCATGGAGAGTCAGGCTGTTGGGCCCAACATGGAGCAGTACTTACCACAAAGCACTACTACTAGGACCTGCATACTTTAGTAATGCCTGCACTGTGCTCAGGACTAGTGTGGCAGTCAGGGCTGCCAAACACCTCTATCTTTGCACAATGCTGAAATAGGAGTGGGAGTGTGTTTATGTCTATCCATTGTTTTGTTTTTTTGTGGCTGCCTACTCCTTACTGGGCCCACAATGCTTACACTGTTTCCAGCGTTAGCCTGCCAATGTGCATAATGAGGAGCAAGGTATTGTGGGTATGGCCCACACAGTGCGGACTGAGCAGGATGCATCTGCACAGGGTGTGGGGCAATGGCTGGGACATTGTAGTGTCCAACCACCACCTACATGGACAGGGTGGCCACAGCATGTTATGCTGGGAGGTCACTCTCACCCTGACTGAGCAGTGACCATGGCATGTCTAGGTTCCCACATAGTGCTATACAGTGTTTCTCTTGGGTGGTATCTGTGTGTTGTCTATTCCGGGCCCTATCAATGAGATACCTGCTTGGTATTTGTGCTTACATTCTACTTATGGGTGCACAAAGTTCCTCTGGGGACATGCACTATGGACTGGCTAGTAGACTGTCTGCAGTTCACATAGCTGGAACACCTTGCAGGGTGCAGACTGACTATGCCCTCTGCTGGTGAATGTCAGATTGTGGTGAGAGGCAGCTGAGATTTTCCAGGACTACTGTCTGTCTACCAGTGTCCTTGTGATAGCTACAGATCTGCATCAACTGCCCTGGATGACAACTTTTTGCCAGTAGGACTGGGGTTGCTGGTCCCACAGCCCTTCATCATGTCCTTCTACTGCCATCATTGCAGAGATGTAGAGTGTGGGTCTGTTGGGGAGCAAATCCTGACCACCACCTTGACCCAGAGAAGGCAGTTTGGTAGGGTGCTACATAATACACATGTGAGTCTAGACATTCTCCTGCTCTTATAACAAGTGACCACAGCAACCACAGTGGATATGCACTATTATGGGTACATCATGGTCCACAAGGGCTAGCTATGACTGGGGAATAAAGATGGGCACAGGTTTATCCTAGGTGTGTCTGCAAAGAATACTTGTCACGCACTGATGGGGATCTGCAGCAGAGACTACCTCATCCAACCCAGGTACTGCAGACCTGGTGCTGGGTGCCCCACCTCACCCTCAGGGTGAGCAGAGAACCCGCACAATGGCATGGTCTGTAGCTACTCTGTGCCAGTGACACACATGGTCAGTTCCCCCTACCAAGCTGAGGTGCTGTAGAGGTGCATACCCCATCTAGTGATGAGATGTAGACTGCTGTTCTGCTTGTGCATTGCATCATGGGTACTGGTGGGTTTACCCTATCCTGGTAACCACAGCAGGCAGTTTGTGCGGTGACCTGCAGTCTTTCTGTAGCCAGCCATTGCTATGATGAAGGCCATAGAGGTGTAGCCCACTGGTTAATACACTGCTTTCCTAGGCAGTGGTTATGGGTTCTATTCCTCTTTGTTCTCCTTTTTTATGCCTATCCTACAAAACTACTTGTCATTCCTGTAACAGTCATATCTGTGCAGATCTGTGCTGCCAGCACATAATACCCTCATCACAGTTGCCAACCATCCTTCTGTCCGTCTATCTGTGTCTTCCAGCTGTGTAGCGTCCTGTCCTCATGTGCATGTCCTGCACTGGTACCCTTTTCTGCATTGCAGCTCTTCATGCTTGCCTCTCCTGTGTCTGCTCTGCATGGCACTACTACTCCTCTGTCCTCCTATCTTTGTGAATATCTTGCCACCTCTACCTCCACTGGAGGACACGTATTCCCATCCTCTTCCACCCACTGTCATTGTAGTGCTTTACATTGCCAACACCCTGTGCATTGGTACAGCTGCCTCTAATATGTTTGTCCATTTTACCGGCTGCCACATCAGCTGCATGAAGATTTGGCAGGTCCATCAGCTCACACCTCTACTTCCTTCCATCACTTGTCCATTGCCTTTCCTTGGTGCTCTGTGCAGTGTTAGGGTTTCATCTGTTTTTTGACCTTACATTTCATGCTTGTCAACTTGGGGCACCTTACTGCCCTTAGGCAACATATCTTGGGTCACCTTAACATCCTTAGGGCACCTTATACAGCACCTTAGGTTCAGGCACCTTATAAAGCCCCTTGTCAGTCTTGTAATGTGCTTTGTTAGCTTGATTGTGCAATGTCCCGTTAACGTGCGCTAACTGGCCACGGCGCCCTTTAACGCGCGTTAAAAGGCCATTGCTACCTTAACACTGGTACGCCCACTTCCTTATATGGCATTGCTCACATTAACACTGCACTCAACGCCGGTAGCTTTACCGCGCTTTAGTAAACATACCCCTAAGGGTGCAAGTGCACCGTTAGCGCATGCCAACAGCACACTTGCTCCTCTACCGCGGTTTAGTAAACATACCCCCAAGTGTCAGCTATACTTCCTCGCCTCTACAAAAGAGATAAGCAACAGCCAGAATACATCTTTAATACAGTAGAGCACTACTAAATTCAACTACTTAGCTTTAAGGTATCCTGCAGAGATCTTGATGGACCTTGGTCTGACCCAGTATGGCATGTCTTATGTTCTTACAGTATATTCTTATTTTCTGGTTGGCATTGAACAATGCAGCAATAATTTAAATCTGACATTGTTGCTTCCTTCATTTTTTTAGAATTCTTTATTTCAGTTGTTTAGTGATGTTCCCTTTGAGTGCCAAATGTATAACGCTATGGGCCTTATACTGTCATTATTATAACAGCTGCAACGCAGCCTCTGTGCAAGGTAGTGTGCAAAATCTACTTCAGTGTTCAATAAAGCAAGTACAATTGATTTGGCTTCATGTTTGTTGTCTTGTAAATCAGTGGGTCATTAACTTTAACAATGTATATGTGCACTCAGTTTCACCAATAACTAAACAAAAGCCATGAAAGGTATTTCAGAGACCTTTCACTTTGAGAAATATACTAGCACAAAATACACACACCTAAACCTCACTCAAAATTTCTCCTCCATATTAGTCTGCCTATAATTTACTTTGTATACTTTCTAGTAGATTTGAAACATTTCCCAAGGGTCTATTTATATAGGGTCTTTTTTTTCAGATTCTAAGGTATCTGTCTTATAACCTATTTGGACCCCCTATTGTATTACCACCCACAACAGTTGTATTGCCAATATATGTCAATATAGTCTATGAATATTCATTGACTGGAGAAAAAAGTGCAGATGACAAGAGCGGCCTAGTAGTTAGGACAAAGTACCTCAGACTGTGAGGGTTGAGGGTTGAATTTCCACCTGGAGATTGCAATCTCAGGCAGGAGGGACTGGGATTTCTAGTCTTATTGGCACTCCTTGTGGCCTTGGGCAAGCCACTTAACCCTCCATTGCCTCAGCTACACATGTAGCTTGTGAGTCCTTTGGGGAGGAGAAAATGTATCCAGTACCTGCTTCTAGTGACTGTAAACCACTCTGATGCCCTTCAGCCTGGGTGATATATCAAGAACTTGCATAAACCTAACATTAACATAGGGCCCAATTTTGATTTAGGCAGGCTATGCGCTGCATCGGTGCACAGCCTGCTCACAGACCCCCCTTAACCCCTGGCGATGGAAGTGAAAATATGGGTTTTGCTGGAAGTGCCAGCAGTCACCGAGGCTAAGCAGGTAGTAGCGATTTTTGATGCTACCCACTTAGCCCCTGTGCTTCAAAGATAGGCAAGGAAAAACCTCACCTATCTTTAAGCTGCAGAGGGCTAAGCGGGATGCAGCAAAAATCACTACTAACCACTTAGCCCTTTCCTCCACCCATGCTCCGCACCAGAACACCCCCAAAATGCCCAATGCAAATCGCATAACATCTGGGTGCATTAGGGACTTATCCAGGATTTTTGAAAGGCACTACCCATGTAGGTGTCTTTTGAAAATCCCGGATAAGGTATTTATATGGATAACTAGGGCAGTTACCCATGTAAATGCCTTCAAAAATTCCACCCAAAAGTGCTCTTGGCATGTAGGAGGCATTCCGGCATTAATGGTCCTATGGACCATTTAATGTGCATTAACGGGACATCAGGCATTAAGGTGTCAAGCATGCACCTTAATGTCTGAAAACAGCTGTAACCCTAACACTAGATAAAGAAGCAGCAAGGAAAGTCAATCTGAAGGTGATGGATGGAAGGACAGGTGGGAGCCAATGGGCCTGTCAGATCAGTGGGCACCCTATGTGGCAGCCAGTAAAGTGTATGATCATGTGGGAAGCAGCTGTACCATTGCATAGGGGGGTACCAATGTAAAATGGCACAATGTCAGTGTGTGGCATAGAACGGGAAAACATGTCCCCAGTGGAATCAGAAGTGGCTGGATGTGTGTAGTAACAGGAAGACAGAGTAGGAGTGGTGACGTGCAGATCAGGCACAGAAGAGGCGTGTGCAAAGAGCTGAAATGCAGAAAGAGCAGCAGTGTAGGTCATAGTGCAGTAGTTTACACAAGAAGACATGGCTGCACTCAGCCAACAGAAGCGGATGGTGTAACTGGACAGGAACAAGATGATTAGTATCACCCTCTGATAGTGATGTTGATATATAGCAAGGCTGGCAGAGACTATCTCTAGCAGTGAATGCTCTGGGAACCTGGTGCTGTTTGCCTCTCCTCACCCTCAGTGTGACCACTGAAACCGATCAGTAGCACAGTTTGCAACTGTTATGTGCCTGTAGCACACACTGTCATTGCATATAACTGAGCAGATATGGTGGATCACTGCATTCTCCATTGGGTGATCAGCTGCAGAATGATGTTTGGCATTTGCAGTGCATCATGAGTAATGGAGGGGCTACACTATACCAGTACACACAGCAGATATTGCAGGCAGAGTGGTGACTATGATTACTGGGGCATAGCCCTGTTCCTATCTGTCATTTCTGATGTTGGGAAACATGTGCATGTTTCCCCTGTGAGCACAGGATGGTCTGCAATGGGCCGCATGGCTTATAACTGGTTTGCAAGGCACATGTGCTGTCTCTGGGCCATGTGTCATACTGCTGCACAGTGGACACATGCGTGTCAGTGTACTTTCCCTTTGGGTGTACAGTGGAGGAATGGGCATTGTGACTGCACATGTGCCTTGCCCTGTTGACAACAGCTGTATCCTGCAGCAGTGTGTCTGTGGAGCTGTTACACCATTGCATGTCACGTGCAGGACATACTGTATGTACCTCACTGCAGGCTGGCTCGAGGTGTGGTGGACCACTGTCTCATCAAGTAACAGAAATGTTTTAGCATGTGCATGATGTCATACATTGCAAGCCGGAAACTGCAATCCCTTTGAGTCACTGCTTTGAAGGTGCAGGATGGTGTGGAGGTGTAGCCAAATAGTATGAGCACTGGATCTGTCAGCAATGAACAAGAGTTTGACTCCTATATGTTCTGTGGTGACAGTGGGCTACTCCATTCATTTTGATGCCAGAAATATTGCAGGCTCTGCTGAGACAGACAGACACACAATTGTATGTGTATTAATGTGTTCCTATAGCACATTTGGGTCTGTACACATGCAATGTGCGATCATGCCCTATTGAGAGAATGCTTCTCATAGCACTGCTGCATACCATTGCAGAGGCTCAGATATGTGTACCCTATAGGTGCATGCCATGTGAGTGGATTTGTAGCTTAATGGTCACAGAACCATCCTGGCAACTGAGAGATGAAGGCTTAAGTCCCACTAGCATTCCTTATGTAACTGGTGGGAGCATTTTACAGAGGACGCTGATGTATGTGAAATCCTTAAAATCATGACCTGCAAGCCTTGTAGCTTGACCTAGTCAATTAACTCTCCATTGCCTATGAATAATTGAATGTACAAATGTCCCTGTATGTAATGTACATTACCACGCTTATGCCACATTGTTGAATGCATAAATTGGATTGATAATACAGTCTGCACAAAACCAGATATATACATACATGTAGAATACACAACAATGAGCCGCCTGACTGAAGACCGAACACAATTTAGGATAGCTATCCAGAGGGTCGCCATGAGTCGACTCTGACTCGACAGCACTTACCAACAACAACAACAGAATACACATACCTAACCTGAGTCAACCTCCTCATCATCACTGTGGGTGGAAAGTTGTGCTCCATCACATCTATGTATAATATGCTGCCACTGCCAACCCCTGGGATTGCCACTTGCAGGGAGAATCACACATCCATCATTGCAAGCAGTATGAGCATATCAAATCATGTTGGTCTATGTACAATTGATAGCAGAGTTGTATGTTGTTGTAGAGGCTGTGACAGCTGTGAGACCCACATTGGTGATATTGTGCCTGGTCCGTGGCACCGGCATACTCCCCTCAGGCATACCACAACTGCAGTGGTGATGTTACAGCAGGTACAGTTCTGCCCCAAACACATGGCACACGCTCATCTACTGCCATTACCTGCCTCTGGTGGCTATGTGCACTCATGCATTATCCTGGTTGCTGTGATATCATGCACCGCACAGCTATGTGTGTACCCATTACAATGTATCACTCATGCCTCTCCTATGACTGACATGCATGTCACCAGCCCAGCTCTGTCATTCTTATGCTGCTCACATCATGAACATACTATCTCAGCCAGAGCACATATCTTGCCTATCATATGCTGCACACTGACAGTACAGCTGATTAACTGGGCATGCCTCTGTGATGCTGTCAGACTGACTCCCATATTGTCAGCTCACATACTGACTAACATGTACAATATATATGGACCTGACTTGTCCATCGGCTCCTTCCATTTCTTCCATCCATCACCTCAGATCTGACTTTCACATGTGCTCCCTTATCTGCTTATGCTGACTGCTGTTTTCGGGCATTACGGTGCACTGTGGGCACTTTAACACCCAGTGTCCTATTAGAAACCAATAAGTGGGACACAGAGCTTTTACTGCCATAATGCCTACTACCTGCCCCATCATTTATCACATGCAAACACACTCTTACCGCTGCTGTTCATGCTCATTAGCTGGTGCTCCCTTACCGCCCTTTAAGTATCCTTAAGTAAAAAGCAGACATAGTTGAAAGATTCCAAATTGCCCCTGACAATTCATAAGCAAATTGTCAGTATAAAGAAAAATATATCTGAAATTTCTATATACAATTGCTAGACGTCTAAAAAATAAGATGGGAGAGACAGATTATATAGCACTGAAGAAATAGGCAGACATAATAGGTATTTCAGAAACTGGTGGAAAGAGAATAACCAGGGTACAGATTATATAGCCATGATAGAGTAGAACAAATTGGTGGAGGGCTGGTGTTATATGTTAGAGAACATTGATTCAAACAGAATTAAAGTTCTGCAAGAATCAAAGGGGTATGTTTACTAAAGGGCATTAAGGTAGCAGGCATTAACAGCAGCAATAAGAGGTTTTACATGCGTAAAGGGTACTGGGCAGATAGGAGGACTTCCGGCGTTAAGGGTGCAATGGGCAATTTAACGTGCATTAGCAGGACATTGGGCATTAAGGTGCCAAGCATGCACCTTAACGTCTGAAAGTGGCTGTCACCCTAATGCTGGATAAGGGAGTACCAAGGAAAGTCAATGTAAAGGTGATAGATGGAAGGACAGGTGGGAGCTAATGGACCTGCCATGGCACCCTATGTGACAGCCAGTAATTTGGATGAGTATGTGGGAGGCAGCTGTACTGATGCACTGGAGGATGCCAATGTAAAATGGCACAATGTCAATATGTGGCATAGGATGGGGAAAATGTGTCCCCCAGTGGAGTCAGAAATGACAGGATGCATTCAGCGAAAGGAGGACAGAGCAGGAGTACTGATATGCAGATCAGGCACAGGAGAGTGGTCCGTGAAGAACTGAAATGCAGGAAAGAGTACCTGTATAGTCCATGGTATAGCAGCTTGTATAAGAAGACATGACTGCACACAGCTGACAGAGGCAGATGGATGATCTGAAGAAAGGATGGCAGCAGAGGAGAGGGTGGTATGAGCTGGCAATACCAATATGCCCTAAGTGCCATCCTCAATGTATTTGTGCTATGTGGGAAAATGTGCGTCAGTGTCATTTGGAAGACCTGATACCAGATATGTAGGTCTCACACCTGTCCCAGCCATATACCACCATACAATACCCCAGTCAAATGTGCAAATGGAGCACGTACTGACATGAGGTGATGCCTACAAGTGGCTATCAGAGGGGTAGAATGTGTCCGCATGTACTGCAGAGATGTGATGGAGCCAAAGCTGTACAGTTATAGTCATGATGTCATATGACTCATGTCTCACATGTAGGTTTCAGCTATATGCATGTAACTGCCTGTTAGTGTACCTCTGTATCAGTGCAGTCATGTCAGGGTACATCTTACCGATGAATTGGTAATGTCAGATGATAAACAGGGACTGTACAGACTTGCAGTCAGCTGAGACACTGGTGGGTTAAATGACCTGCTCAAAGTCACAAGGAGGTGTTGTCAGTCCATGAAGTTTGTGGCAGACATAAAATGTGACAGTAACACATTCCGAAGTATCACTTAAGGAATGCTGGTGGGCCTCAAACTGTGGTATCTTGGTCCCCCGGCCATTGCCATGACCATTACATCACAACTCCAAACAGATGCCTGACATCTGCAGGGTGAACATGTCTGACTCCCTGCAATGGGCTGCAGCAGAGCCAATAAAACCATGCTGTCAGAAGGGCATGATGGGGAATAGCATGTTTGCTGACCCAAAGTGTGGCCAGAATGAAGAATGTGTGTCTGCAAGTCAGAGCAGAGCCTGGACTGTTACAGGCAGGGAAATGACCTGAGTAGCACAGAGACCCAAGATGAATAAGTGGGAATTAAATCCTTGTCTGCTGCTTATGGAGATATTGTACTAACCAGTAGGCTATACCCCCAAGAATCTCAGCATAGCAACGTCTGGATTCAAAGAGACTGCCTTAAATGTCTGCTGGATGTGCCTGTATAGGTTAACCCCTCCAGTACTCATGAGACACTGCACATGTGGGACAGCAGTCTGCAGAAGATCACCAAATGGAGAATGCACTGATCCATCAGCTCAGTGGACGCACTGACAGTGTGTGCTACAAGCACAGAACAACTAAAACCATGCTACTGAGCAGTTTCAGTTTCAGCGGTCACCCTGAGGATGAGGATGGGCTCCCAGAGCTTGCACTATTAGAAACATCTCTGCCAGCCATGCTGTAGATCTGTATCACTGCCAGTGTGTGACAAGTATTGTCTGCAGTGTGTAATGCTAATCACCTTATGTCTTATACAATTACAGCATGCCATAGGTGCCTGTCACATCTGGGCCTTGTGTCCTGTCCCTGTTGGACAGGGGTTCTCCCAGAAGAGTGCATATCAGTGCCCAGTTTTGCAGCAGCTGATGCTATGGATGTGAAATGCAGTGGGGGCTTCTAGGCTTGCATGGGACTGCAGCTACCATCCTGTTGGTCCTGCCATGACCACAGTGAGCAGGCCAGGAACAGCTGCTATTCCAATCATCTGGAAATACCAATACACCACAGCAAACAGAGTCAAACTGCACCTGCTGCCCACCACAGGGTTTTTCAGTCATGCACATACCACCTGTGGCCAGTGAGCACACAATCCATGCGCATAGAACAACCTTTTATACCATGGCTTAGGTCAAACAGCATGGTCACCCAACATTTGGGCTCCCAGGACAGGGTGAGCACCCACATCACTGGAGCTGGACACAATATTGCATGATTTTATTTATTTATTTATTTATTTAACAATCACTTATATACTGCACTTTCCCAAGGATCAGGTGTGGTTTACAAAAAACAAGTTAATGGACAGAGCATAGATTTGTTTTTACATTGAACATCCATAAAACTATGTACAGGGGCCTGAGCCTTAGTAACCATAAAACTATGTACAGGGGCCTGAGCCTTAGTAACAAAACATACTTAGTTTCCATTGAAGCTGAATCAAGGTACAATAGCAACAAACAACGTTCTGAGGTATTTCAATTATATACAAAATCTAAGTACAGTAACGAAACAACCTTTTGAGGTATTACAACTGTATATGATATATTGAATTTAAACTATGTAAATTGCAAAATGGTGGGCTTGACTAATTGTGATTAGTTAGGGTGAAAGATCGCCCGAAAAGAGCAATGAAACCAGTGTAGAGGGGATTAGGATAGTTTTAGTTGCTTGTATTATTTTCTTTCTTGGAAGTATTCAGGTTTGTCATTTGTTATCCGTTTTCGTTATGGGAGAAGGAGTAAGTCATAGGACCAAAGTGTGATGTAAAAAGATGTGGTTTTAGTTTCTTTCTGAGTTCCTTAATTTCTGTTACTGCTCTGATTTCCTCAGGGAGGGAGTTCCATAGGATGGGTGCTGCATGGGAGAATGCCTTTTTGTTGGTTGTCTTTTTAGCTTTTGTGAAGTCTTTCGGGGTTATTAGTTTGCTTGTATAACCTTTCCTGTGTGTGGTTTTATTGTGATCCTTCGTGATAAGCTTACCTAATGTTGGTGGGGCCATGTTGTTTAATGCCTTGAATGTAGGTATTTGGTCTTATAGTTTATCCTGCATTGAATTGGGAGCCAGTGTAAATTAGCTAGTATAGGTGTAATATGTTTGAATGTTTGCGTCTTCATTATGGTTCTAGCTGCTGCATTTTGCGCCAGTTGGAGTCGTTTAGTGTTTTGTTTTGCTGTGCCTAGTAGGATTAAATTGGCAAAGTCATAATGAGGTGTGATGAGTGCCTGTATTATGCTCATAAAGTCTTGTATATGAATGAGTGGGCATAATTGCTTTAGTATTTTAAGTTTGAAAAAGATTTTTTTTGTTGTGTTTCTAATGTGAGAGGCCACACTGAGATGCGTATCAAGGATCATGCCTAGATACTTCACTTCATTTTTTATTTTGATATCTTGATCTTGAAGTGTGATGTATGGTGGGGAAATGTATGATTGGTCTTTCGTTACAATTAATATGTCAGTTTTTGAGTGGTTGATATGAAGGTTGTGGTCTCTTAGCCATATCATTATTTCATTGAAGCACTCGTTTAGGAGTTGCATTGGTAGGGTAGGGGTTGTGAATGGAATGTACATCATTAAATCGTCCGCATATATATGATAGAAACATAGAAACATAGAAACATAGAAATATGACGACAGAAAAAGACCACATGGCCTATCTAGTCTGTCCTTCCATAACAACTACAACAGTCCACTTTTTGCCTTTAGAGATCCTCTGTGTTGGTCCCATGCTTTCTTGAATTCAGTTACTGTCCTCATCTCTACCACCTCCACTGGGAGACTATTCCACGGATCCACTACTCTTTCCGTAAAGAAATATTTCCGCATATCACTCCTGAATCTATCTCCCTTCACCCTCATCCCATGTCCCCTCATAGCAGAACTTGCTTTCAATTGAAAGAGGCTCTCTCCCTGAACATTTATGCCACGGAGGTATTTAAACATCTCAATCATATCACCTCTATCCCGCATTTCCTCTAAGGTGTACATATTAAGATCCTTAAGTCTGTCCTCATATGCTTTATAATGAAGCCCATTAATCATTTTGGTAGCAACCCTCTGCACCGACTCCATCCTGTTCACATCCTTTTGAAGGTGCGGTCTCCAGAATTGCACACCATACTCCAAATGAGGTCGCACCAAAGACTTATACAGAGGCATTATCACCTCCTTTTTTCTGCTAGCCATTCCTCTCCGTATGCACCCAAGCATCCTTCTAGCTTTTGCTGTCGCCTTTTCCACCTGTTTAGCTACTTTAAGATCATCAGATACAACCATGCCTAGGTCCCGCTCTTCTTTAGTGGACAAAAGTACTTCACCTCCTATACTGTATTGCTCCCTTGGATTGCTGCAGCCCAAATGCATGACCTTACATTTTTTAACATTAAATCCCAGCTGCCAAATTCTAGACCATTCTTCAAGCTTAGCTAGGTCCCTCCTCATGTTATCTACCCCTTCCTGGGTGTCTACTCTATTGCAGATTTTGGTATCATCCGCAAAGAGGCAAACCTTACCCGACAGCCCTTCCGCTATATCACTAACAAAGATGTTAAAAAGAATCGGACCAAGGACAGATCCCTGGGGCACACCACTGGTAACATCCTTCTCCTCAGAGTGAGCTCCATTTACTTGTACTCTTTGTCGCCTCCCACCCAACCAATTTCTAACCCAAGCAGTAACTTTAGGGTCCATCCCTAGGGTGCTCAGTTTGTTTATAAGTCGCCTGTGAGGAACAGTGTCAAAGGCTTTACGGAAATCTAAATACACCACATCTAGAGCTCTCCCTCGGTCCAACTCCCTGGTCACCCAGTCAAAAAAATCAATCAGATTTGTCTGACAAAACCTGCCTCTGGTGAATCCATGCTGCCTCGGATCCTGTAATCCGCTGGACTCCAGAAACCTCACTATTTTCTCTTTCAGCAGCGTTTCCAATAATTTACTCACCACCGAAGTTAAACTAACCGGCCTGTAGTTTTCAATCACATCCTTACTTCCGCTTTTGTGTAAAGGCACCACATGAGCCTCTCTCCAGTCCTTTGGCACCACTCCTGACTCCGAGGCATTGAAAAGGTCAGTCAGTGGAGCTGCTAGAACGTCCCCAAGTTCCCTCAGTATTCTAGGGTGTATCCCATCCGGTTCCATCGCTTTGTCTACTTTAAGTTGAGCTAATTTCTCACGAACACAGTCTTCTGAAAATAGTTCAAGATGTCCCTCGCTTCTGTTCTTATTTGTGGGTGATTTCTGAGGTCCTGCTCCTGGTTCTTCATCTGTGAACACAGAACAAAAATAATAAGCAATTCCGCTTTATCCTTATCAGCTTCTACATATTCCCCCCCTGCACCCTTGAGTCTGACAATACCACTTTTGCTCTTCCTCTTCTCACTAATATATCTGAAAAATGTCTTATCCCCCCATTTTATTGCATTGGCTATTTCCTCCTCCTTTTGAATCTTTGATATGAATGATAGTGGACATTGAATTTTTTAAAGATGTTGCAAACCAGTTGAATATAAATATTAAAAAGGAGGGCTGAGAGGGCCGAGCCCTGTGGGAGACCGATATCCTGGTTGTATGTTTTTGATGTTTGGGTACTAATTCTTACTGTTTGAGTTCTATTGGTTAGGTACAAAGTGAACCATTTGTGTGCTGTTGAGTTAATTCTTATTTGAGTGAGTCTATTGAGCATTAGGGTGTGATGTATGTGTGATGTGGATACATAGCTGTGCCATGGTCACAGATTGGTCAGAGTGAGAGTGCCCTCACAGCGTGAACTGCTGTGGCCACCAAGGCCATGCGCATGGCAGATGGGCATTATGAAGTCCCAACTATTGACTCAACCTCCAATGCAGACACATCCTGGGCAATCCACTCTGTTTTAGGCCATACGTACAATCCTCTGCTCCTCATCATACACATTTGCAGACTAATGCTGGGAACAGCCTAGGCAATGTGGGGTACAGTGCAGTGCAGAAGGCCACAGAACTCCGGAGAGACATAAACACACACACACACACACACACACACACATACATTGCCGCAATGTGCAAAAGTGGGGATGCTTGGCATTCCTGCCTGCCACTTTGGTCTCCATATCAGCTCAGACATTGGTAAAGTGTGCTCATTGTGTAGGTGCTAGTAGCACACTCTGACACTCATGCCCATTGTTAATGCCCATTCAGTGTGCTGGTGCAATCAGTCTGCCTTTCCATCCAGCTGTGGATAGTGGAGCCTGTCTGTGTGGCTGATGGGTGTTTGGACCCTTGCTAGCCAATGCATTGAGGGTTGCAAATGCTGGTGCTTTTCCTGCACTTCAGGCTAAAGTTTACCCATAGGGACATGCAAGACATGATCCGCAGCCAGGTCTTGAACCTGTGAACCTCCACTCATTTATTTATTTTTTTTAACAGTTTTTTTTATACCGTTGTATCCTACAGTCAAAGTGATTTATATTGTAACAGAACAATTTACATTAAACAGAGAAGTCTACTTGGAAGAACATTGATATATGTAATTGGGAAATAACTGTACATTTATAAATGTCTCAAGGTTTGAGGTAAGGGGAGTTTAGGGGAAACTGGGAGGGTTGAGGCTGGGAAGGATAGGGGGAAATTGTGGGGGATGTGGTGGAGGGGGAAGGGTGGGCTAAGTTAGAGGGTAGCATTCTCTGAAGATGTGGGTTTTAAGAGCTATTTCCCATTTCTGCCACTCTTTCTTCCCTATGGTCTCTGATGAGGAAACATCGCTCCTTCTCTCTTCCTCCAAACCTACTACCTGCTCTTCTGACCCCTTCCCCGCCCACCTCCTTAGCTCCATCTTTTCATCTCTCATCCCTTCTATTTCTCCTATTCTTAACCTTTCTCTCTCCACTGCAACCTTCCCTTCTGTTTTCAAGCATGCTGTGGTTACACCCCTCCTCAAAAAACCTTCACTTGATCCCACTTGTCCTTCTAACTATCGTCCCATCTCTCTCCTTCCTTTCGTCTCTAAACTACTTGAGCGTGCAGTCTATCACCGTTGTCTTGCTTTCCTCTCCTCTCATACCCTCTTGGATCCATTACAATCCGGCTTCCGTCCCCTACACTCCACTGAAACTGCTCCTACTAAGGTCTCAAATGATTTGTTCTTGGCAAAGTCCAAAGGCTTTTACTCTGTCCTCATTCTTCTTGATCTCTCTGCTGCCTTCGACACTGTTGACCATAACCACCTTCTTATCACCCTATCCTCACCTGGATTCAAAGACTCTGTACTATCTTGGTTCTCTTCCTATCTATCCCATCGCTCTT
Source organism: Ichthyophis bannanicus (assembly GCA_033557465.1). NCBI lineage: Eukaryota > Metazoa > Chordata > Amphibia > Gymnophiona > Ichthyophiidae > Ichthyophis > Ichthyophis bannanicus. The sequence continues at coordinate 167,095,972 of CM066036.1, read as the reverse complement.
TCAGTGTGTGCTTCGATGGCTCCTCCTCCTCTTTAACCCCACTACCTGTAGGAGTTCCTCAGGGTTCCGTCTTAGGTCCACTCCTCTTCTCTCTCTATACCCAATCCCTTGGCACCCTTATCTCTTCCCATGGCTTTCACTATCATCTCTATGCCGACGACTCTCAAATCTATCTTTCTGCACCTGTTATCTCTCCTGATATCCAGTCTAAGATCTCACTCTGCCTCTCTGACATTGCTGCCTGGATGTCCCACCGCCACTTAAAACTGAACATGGCCAAAACTGAGCTTCTTATCTTTCCCCCGAATGCTTCCCCTCCTCTTTCCCCTTTCTCTCTCTCTGTTGATAATTCTGTACTCCTCCCTGTTTCTTCAGCATGTAACCTTGGTGTTATCTTTGATTCCTCTCTCTCCTTCTCTTCACATATCCAGCTCATTGCTAAAACTTGTCATTTCTTTCTATACAATATTTCCAAAATTTGCCCCTTCCTCTCTGTTGACACCTACTAATTGATTGTCTACTAACTCCTACTAATTGTCTACTAAATCCTACTAACAACCTTCAAACTCCTTAACGACGTCTCCCCCTCACACCTGTCCACCCTAATACACGCCCCATCAGAAACAAGAATACGCAGACAAAACGAAACTCACTCCCTTAGCATACAAAAAACCATCAGAAAAACAAAGAAAACCACAAGCTCTAGAGCTTTCTCCTTTGCTGCCCCCACTCTCTGGAACGAACTCCCAATAACCCTCCGCCTGATGAAAGACCTTCATCAATTTAGAAAAGAACTCAAAACCTACCTCTTCTCTGAACATTTTGAAATCCCCTACCTCCAGAGAGCCACCCCTCAGCAATCACAGAAACGTTCCCACAAAAATTCATGAAGTCACACATGACTAACTCAGACAGACCCTCTGTTAATTATACATACGTCTTACAATAAAAAAATGGAAAAATGAAAATCTCTCACAAGTTCAATTGAAATATATGTCTAATGTCAATTGAAATATGTGTTTAATGTCTATTGTCCTCTGTAACATACTGTTTATTGTCCTTTGTAAATAGTTCCATGTAAATAGTTTTAAAACTGTTCCATGCAATGTTACCTGTACATAGTTACAAATACCGTTCTATGTAAAGTATACAGAAGTATACAAAAATGTTAACTGTTCCATGTAAACTGCCCTTGATCTCTGGAAGGGGCGGTAGAGAAGAAATAGATAAATAAATAAAATAAATAAAATTGTCCACTCCTTAATCACCTCCCGTCTTGATTATTGTAACATTCTCCTTGTTGACCTCCCTGCAAGCCACCTCTTTCCTCTTCAGTCAATTCAACACTCCGCTGCTCAACTCATTTTCTGCCAGTCTCGTTTTTCCCACATCACTCCTCTCCTCATGTCGCTTCATTGGCTTCCCATCCGTCTCCATATCCAATTTAAACTTCTCCTCCTGAACTATAAATGTATTCACTCTTCTGCCCCCCAGTACCTTTCATCTCTCATCTTTCCTTACACCCCCTCTCGGTTGCTTCGCTCTTCTAACAGTCTTTGTTTATCTGTGTCCTTTACTCATATTGCTAATTCCAGACTTCACTCCTTCCAACTGGCAGCACCCTTTGTTTGGAATAGTCTTCCTATCTCTGTGCACCAGGCGTCCTCCCTGGCCATTTTCAAGTCCAGACGAAAATCCCACCTCTTCACTATTGCTTTCCGTTCCTGTCTTACACTATCTTGATCTCTCTATCAACATTTGCTTACTTTGTCCTGTAAATTTTTGCTATTTGTATTATGTAACTTATTTTGTTTTCTGTCTTATTAGATTGTTGGCTCTGATGAGTAGGGACTGTCTCTCTTCTATGTTTGTACAGCGTTTCGTATGTTGTGGTGCTTTATAAGTCTTTAATAATAATAATAATAAAAGGAAACTATATGAATTGTAATTCTTACCTTTTCTGGGATAAGAGTTCCATTGTTGTGGTGCATAGAGAGAAAAGGCTCTCTTAGATGTAGTAGTGTTGGATTTTGTGTATATCAGCAGTATTTGTAGCATTTTCCTTGAAGTAGATCGTCACCCTCTGTTGTTGGGTATAACCTGGAGCAGGGTTTGTAAGTGTGGTGATGAAGAGTCAATGAGGACTTTGAATGTTGTAAGTATGGATTTGAATTTAAACATTCAATAATGGGGAGCCAATGCAATTGTTTGAGGAGAGGTGTGAGGTGCTTTGTTCTTTTTGCGTTGAAGAGGGTTCATGCAGCTGTGTTGAGTGCAAGTTGGAGAGAGTGGATGGTTTACTTTGTAATGCCCTGAAAGATGATATTACAGTAGTCATAGTGAGGGAATATTGTTGCCTGGAGGCAGGGCTGGCCCTTCCATTGAGCAAGAATGTTTTTTGCACAGGGCCACGCATTTCAGGGGGCCCCGCGCAAAAAACATTCTTCATTACACAAGTAGAAAAAAAAACAAACCGGCTGCTGCTGCCGCTGCCGCCGTGGCAGTGGCAGAATCAAATGTCCCGCCGCAGGGCCCCGCCTGCCCGGCAGAGCCTCCCTTCACCATCAGCTCCCGAGTCCCTCCCAATGCACAGGCTTTCAGAGCAACGAGAGCTTCTCTGACCTCCCGTGGCTCTGTTAATCCCGCTGGGGCTGATGGGAAATCCCATCAGCCCCGGCGAGATTAACAGAGCCGTGAGAAGAAAGGGAAACTCTCACGGCTCTGAAAGCCTGCGCATTGGGAGGGACTCGGGAGCTGATGGTGAAGGGAGACTCTGCTGGGCAGGCGGGGCCCTGTGGCGGGGAGGGGGGTTAGGACTGGTAATGGGCTATGGGGGGGTTAGGACTACTAATGGGCTATGGGGGGGCTAAGACTGGAAGTGGGCTGATGGGGGGGGTTAGGACTGGAAATTGGATAATGGGTGATCATATAATGGGCTATGGTGGGGCTAAGACTGAAAATGGGCTGATGGGGGGTAGGACGGGTAAATGGCGATTTTGGGAGCTAGGACTGGAAATCTTCTGATGGGCGGGTTATGACTGATAATGGGCTATGGGGGTGCTAAGACTGGAAATGGGCTGCTGGGGGGTTAGGACTAGTAATGGGCTATGGGGGGGCTAGGACTGGAAATGGGCTATGGGGGTGCTAGGACTGGAAATGGGCTAATGGGGGGTTAGAACTGGAATGGGCTGTGGGGAGGCTAAGACTGGAAATGGGCTGATGGGGGTTAGGACTGGTAATGGGCTATGGGGGGCTTAGGACTGGTAATGGGCTGGGGGTGTGGCTAGGACTGGAAATGGGCTGAGTGGAAGGAGGGCTTGAACTGCAAATAGCTGATGGGGAGGGGGCTTGGAATGGAAATGGACTGTAAGGGGAGGGAGCTAGGACTGGAAATAGGCTGAGTGAGGGGCGGCTAGGACAGGAAATGGGCTGATGGAGGGCTAGGATAGGACTGGAAATGGGCTGTTGGGGGGCTTGAATTGAAATGGACTCATGGAGGGGCTAGAACTGGAAGTAGGCTCATGGGGGCTTGGATTGGAAATGGGCTGAATGGAGGGGAGCTAGGATTTGACATGGGCTGATGATGGTGGGGCTAGGAAAGGACTAGAAATGGGCTGATGGGGGGCTGGGATTGGAAATGAGCTGATGGAGGGACTTGGATGGGGGAGCTAGGACTTGAAATGGGCTGATGGGGGTTAGGACTGGTAATGGGCTATGGGGGGGCTAAGACTGAAAATGGGGGTGATGGGGGGACTTAGGACTGGAAGTGGGCTGATGGGCTTAGGACTGGTAATGGGTTATGGGGGATTAGGACTGGTAATGGGCTATGGGGGGGCTAGGACTGGTAATGGGCTGAGTGGAAGGAGGGCTTGAACTGCAAATAGCTGATGGGGAGGGGGGCTTGGAATGGAAATGGGCTGTGAGGGGAGGGAGCTAGGACTGGAAATGGGCTGAGTGAGGGGGGGCTAGGACAGGAAATGGGCTGATGGAGGGCTAGTATAGGATTGGAAATGGGCTGTTGGGGGGGCTTGGATTGAAATGGACTTATGGAGGGGCTAGAACTGGAAGTAGGCTCATGGGGGGCTGGGATTGGAAATGAGCTGATGGAGGGACTCGGATGGGGGAGCTAGGACTGGAAATGGGCTGATGCGGGGACTAGAAGGGAGCAGATGCTGGGTGGGGCTGGAACTAGAAGGGAGCTGATATTGGGGGAGGATTAGAATGAGATAGAGCTGGGAGAGTGAAATGGAGAGGGAAAAAATATTTTGTGTGGGAGGGAAGACAAATCTACAATTGGCCGGATATTGGGAGAGTAAGTGGGGATTGAGGATGGCGGGGTAAAATTTGAGTGGATGAAATAGGAATGAGGAAAGAGCAAAAGGAGAAAGATTAGTATGTTAAAGCAGATGTAGAGAGAGAATGGAAAAAAACTAGAAGAGTGAAGAAAGGACAAATGGACAGCAGATGATGGAGAGTTAGCAGAAGACACAAAGAAACTAGAAGAAAGTGGCTGGAGCAATTGCAACTGAAAAAAAATGCACAAAAGGTAGAAAAATATCTCTTTATTGAATTTATTAACTGAAATATGCCAGCTCTGGGAAATGTGCATCATTAACGTCTGCGCTTTGTTTAGTACAAGAGGAAATTAATTTATAGTTTTATTTCTACAGTGTTGTTGGGTTTTTGGGGTTCCCAGTTTAATTATTATCTTCCTGTTTCTACATTGTGATTTCTTGTTTGGGGGCGGTCTATGTTCTACATGTGTAACTGAGCTGAGGTATTCTGTTTATGTAATTCCTATTTGACATTGCCACTTGTTCTCTTTCCCCAGTAGGTCATGTATTGTTGTTCTCTGAAATGTATTGGTTTAATATTTGTAGTGTTGCATTTTGATAGGTAGGGTCTTGTGCTTTGTGAGTCCTGGTAGTGCTGTTATGATACGGCGGGTTTGTTATGGGTTCTAAATGGGCAGTGTTTGTAGTAGTTCCTAATGTGCCTGGCAGTTGTCACTGGATTATAGTAATGTAGAAATCTTTTAGTATTTCTTTATCCATACACTCATTAAGAGGCATGTTTACTAAAAGTTAGTGTATGGTAACATTATGCAAATATTTATGCAAATGAGGTCCCTTATGCAAATGAGGCCCCACACCAAGTCTCCGCACATGGCCCTGCACCCCCCTTGGGCCGCCCCTGCCTGGAGGACTGAGCAGAAGTCATGGTTGGTTAGAAGTGGTTTAAGATTCTTGAAGGTTTTGAGCTTGATATATATGCTCTGAGTTATGTTTCGTGTGCGTGTTTGAAGATGAGGTGTTGATCTAGTGTAACTACAAGGTATAGTATATTTTGTACTTGGATATGTGTTCCATGAATAGTTATGGAGGTCGGTGGTATAAAGCTAGTGTCTCTGGTGATGAACATGGCCTCAGCCTTCTTAAGATTTATGTTCAGTTTATGCTTTTTGAGCCATTTGCAGAGTGTGGAGAAGCAGCTTGTTATGGGCATGGTGTTGCAATCTGTTGTGTTGATAGGCGTGTAAATCATTACATAATCTGCATAGATATGGTAAAGGATGTTGCAGGACTTTATTATGGTACATATTGGTTGCAGGAAGAAGTTGAATAATAATGCTGAGAGGACTGAGCCTTGTGGGACTCCTTGGGTTTGAGTGTATGGGGTTGAATTCGACTGGTCTATTCTGACTTGCAATTTGCGGTCTATCAAGTAAGACTTGAACCAAGAAAAGGGGGGAGGGAGTATCTGATAATCCAATGGTTTGTAATCATTGAATTATGAGGTCATGTGGCATGGAGTCGAATGATGCTTTAATATCCAGGAAGATGAGAATAAAGCCGTATTTGGGTTTGTTGGTGTCCTTAATTAAGTGGGGTATGTTTACTAAACCGTCTTAATGTTACTGGCGCTAGTTGCAGCGATAATGTGAAGAATGCCATATAAGGTAGTGGGCGTTCCGGCGGCAAGGTAGCAAGAATCTGTAACGTGCGATAGTGGGCGCCATAGCACGTTAACACGCATTAACCCAAAGTTTATGTCAGCGCAGTGTTAGAAGCTATAAAGATGTAGCCCACTGGTAACTGCAATGACGGCAGAGGTCATGGGTTCGATCCCACAGTGGTGTTATTTAAGAAGGCTGTCTGAGGCATTTCCTTTTAATTTAAATCAGTGCTGCCAGCAAAAACACCCCCACAGCCGTAACCTAAGGTGCCTCATAAGGTGCCCTATAAGGCACCCCATAGGTCACATTATAAAGTGCCCTGTCTGCCAAGGCACCGTATAATGTGCCTTTATAGGGCGCCCTATGAGACACCTTAGGCTACGGCACTATGAGGGTGTTTCTGCTGGCAACACTGATTTAAATTAAAAGGAAAAGCCTCAGACAGCCTTATTAAATAACACCATTGTGGGATCAAACCCATGACCTCTGCCTCCACAGTCATTGAAGTAACCAGTGAGCTACATCTCTAAAGCATCTAACACACTGCTGGCTGGCTACAGAAAGACTGCAGGTCACCACAAAAACTGTCTGCTATGGTTACCAGGATAGGGTAAGGTAAACCCACCCGTACCCATGATGCACTGCACATGCAGATCAGCAGTCTACAGCTGATCACAAGATGGGATATGCGCCCCCACAGCACCTCGGCCTGTTAGGGGGAACTGACCATGTGTGTTACTGGCACAGAGTAGCTACAGACCGTGACATTGTGCGGTTCCTGTGCTCACCCTGAGGGTGAGGTGGGGCGCCCAGCACCAGGTCCGCAGCACCTGGCTTGGCTGAGATAGGCTGTGCTGCAGGTCCCCATCAGTGCCAGTGTGTGATAGGTAGTTTTGGCAGACGCACCTAGGATACACCTGTGTCTATCTGTATTTCCCAGTCACATCTAGCCCTTGTGGACTATGATGCACCCAGAATAGTGCATATCCTCTGTGGGTGCCATGGTCACATGTTATAAGTGAAGGGTGGTGTTCAGACCCAAAAGCGGATTATGTAGCACCACCCAACCCACCCTACCCTCTGTGGGTCAGGGTGGGGGACAGGATCTCCCATCAACAGATCCACATTCTACATCTCTGCAATGGTGGCAGTAGAGATGATCATCAACCCCAGTCCTGCTGCAGAATGGGCACGCTACAGCACAGTCAATGCAGATCTGTACAAATCACATAGGGCACTGGCAAACAGGCAGTAGGCCTGGAAAAGCTCAGCTGCCCTCCACCACTATCTGACATTCACCAGCAGAGGGCACAGTCAGTCTTCACCCTGCAAGGTGTTTCAGCCATACACATGCTAACTGCAGACAATCTGCCAACTAGCACATAGAGCATGTTCCTGGAAGAACTATGTGCACCCAAAAATGGAATGTGAGCACACACACCAAGCAGGTATGTCTGTGATTACGTCCCAAAAAAAAGAACTCATAGAGATCACATGAGAGAAATATTGCATTGCACTATGGGGGAACCTAGCCATGCCGTGGTCACTGCCCAGTCAGGGTGAGAGTGACCTCCCAGCATGACATGCTTTGGCCACCCTGCCATGCAGGTGGTGGCCGGGCACTACAATATCCCAGCCATTGCCCTATGCCCTGTGCAGATGCATCCTACCCTGGCTGCCCTGTCCGGGCCATACCCACAATACCTTGCTCCTCATTATGCCATTGGCAGGCTAACACTGGAAACAGTGCAAGCATTGTGGGCTCAGTAAGGTGTAGGCAGCCACATAACACTAGATAGACACTCCCACACCTATTTCAGCATTGTGGAAATATAGAGGTGATTGGCAGCCCTGGCCACCACACCAGTCCTGGGCACAGTGCAGGCATTGCTATAGTACTCAATACTGATAGGGTCACTCCCCAGGATGGTAAACACTGTCAGAAACAAAAACTGAAACACACTCCACAGATATCAGAAAGGTTGCTATGATGAATCTCTGTCAACAAATTGTGTTTAACATAGGATTTGTTATCTGACATTATTCATAGCAACCTTTTGATATATGTGGACTGTGTTTCCACGTTTAAGACGGCATTGCTAAGGTATGCAGGTGCTAGTATTGGCAGATGCTGCTCCGTGCAGAGCCCAACAGCCTGACTCTCCATGAGCCACTGGATAGTGGAGCCTCTTGGTGTGGGTGTTGGTGCCTCTGTTGGCCACTGCTCTAGTGCAGAGGTTCCCAACTCCGGTCCTGGTGGAATATACATGGCTACATTTGAATACAATGAGAGCGGTGCATGTAAATGTGTTCATGCATATTTATTAGGGACATCCTGACAACCTGAATGGTGTTTGGCCCTCCAGGACTGGAGTTGGGAAACTCTGCTCTAGGGATTGCACATGTTTATGGTGTATGTGATCTGTAGGGTAAAATATAGGTGTTTATGGTGTGCTTCATTTATCTGCAATAATGGTTCCATCTTTATTAGCACGGTTTGGTACTGGGTAAAATGTAGGGACATGGTCTACAGGAGCCACAGCTGTGACTTGAACCTGTGACCTTCTGCCCCAGAATATGCTGGCTGTGTGCACCGCACCAAGCTGTTGTCATAGAAGCAGCTCATTCCCTGGGGATACCATGACTGTTCGTCAGACAGACCTTGTCTGTTGCAGTGCACTGCACCCACCTAAACAGAACTTGGCCTTGGTGTGCTGTGGGCAGATGCCACTGCCCCCTCCACCACCAGCACCCCTCCGCCACCATGCTGACATGCCCTTGTGCCGGTGGTGCTGGTGGTACGCAGTCCCAGGCTATCCAGTGTGCCGGTAGGCGGCTGCCTATGGTGCGTGATATGGGGTAGGGGTGCCTGCATAGACATCCAAGCTTCCCCCTGGCACCACCTGAAAATGTTATGTGCCCTTTGAGGTACTTGCTGGGTACTGTCCCCTGGGACACTGTGGGACACACACTCGTGGACATGTTTGCCCTTGGTCAGTTGCTGTCTTGCTGGTTTTCTGTTTCTACATTCCTTTGCGTCACCTAGGCAACTGCCTAGTCCACCCTGTGCCACAGCTGCCCCACTACATGTCCCGCCTGCAGCCTCCTGTACCCAATTTTCAGCCTCACCATAGTGCCCTTTCATACTTGGGCACTATGCTGCTGCTGCACATGTATCACTACTATCACTTTTCTTGGTCTCCCTGCCTTTGTTGTACATTACTGACTGAAATGATTTCTCTCTCCTGCAAATGTGCCTCTAGCGCAAGGTTTTCACTGGCGCTAATTTTCGGACCTTCACTTCACGGTGTTAGTGTGCATGGAGCCTCTCCCCGCCCACTCTCCACCCATTGACCCCTTATCTCTGCCCCTGGGGTGCCTTACCCTGCCCTCTGGGGAGCCTTACTCCACCCTCTGTGCGCCTTAACACCGGCGGAGACGTTATCGCACGATACATGACGTTCTCGCATGGTAATGCACCATTATTGCATGATAACGTCACTTATCATGTGATAACATCGCTGCTGCGATGTTAGTGCTGTTTATTAAACATACCCCTAGGTTGTTAAGTAGGCCAGTCATGAGTGTTTCTACTATGTGACATGATCTGAAACCATATTGTTAGTGATCTAGTGGGTGATTCATGTCTATGTAATCCTGGAGCTGCCTGTATACAATGTTTTCCAAGTCATGAATGGGAAGATGGCTATGAGGATGGCTGGTTGATGGCTATATGAGGATTGCTGGTTGATATCGTCAGATGTTCCTTTCCTGTTAGGGCTGATAGAGGCTGACTTGAGTTCAGGTGGTACATATTCCTGAGTTAGTGATGGTTGTATGGTTCTTAGCATTGTTGGAATGAGCTCCTGTTTGACTGCCTTGATCCAGCTGACTGGACAGGGGTCAAGTGGAAAGATAGTTATGTTGTTGCTTCTGATAATTTTTTCTAGATATTACGGTGTGATTTTCGAGAATGAGGTCCATGTGCTTTGGTGTGTGGTTTAATTTGCTGTGGTTGTATGTTGACTTGCATTGTTGGGGTTGGCTGAGGTTAGGGTTTGGAAATAGTCAGCCATTGCTTGAAGTGAGAGATTGTTTTTTTCCATTTGGTGTGCAGGATCTTTGCTTAGCGATTTAACTATATCAAAGAGCTCTTGGGCAATTTAAGCAGCTTTGGAGTAACTTAGGGCCCAATTCTGTGGTACGCGACTAACTTCTCTGCCGGTTGTGCTGGAAAGTTAGATGGGGTGGCTCAGGGGAAGAGTCTGGGTGGAGTTTGGGTGGTCACTGGCCCTGGACATACAAGGCTGATTCTTATGTCAGCTCTATACGTCCAGGGCCAGCAACATGTATGGGGAAGTTATTCCACCTCTGAGGTGGAATAACTCCTCTGGACGTGTCCTTTTTGCAATGCAGGAGTGCAGATGGGGCAGGGGGGCCATAAGACATCCCCCCAGCCTGACCCTGGCTATAGGAGGCCAGATCGGGGGTCAGGCTGTGGGGAATAAGCTTATTTCTCCAGTGGCCGGCATTGCAGCTCTTCAATGGAGCCACGTTGCCATGGCAACATGACACCATGGAGCCGTGGCTCCATTGAAGAACCTTGACTGAGTTAGCCAGCTTCAGTTCTGTACATGCAGACCAGACTAAATTGCAGTCCCAGCCTGCATGCACATGACTGTTTGTGATTATGATCCCATGGTGCTAGACGTGCCTTGCAGGATCAGAATTGCGATCCCCTCTGTACATCCGGTTCAGTCTGGATGTACAGAGGAGATCTACATCCAGAATGGAATAAGCCTGTTAGTGTATTAGACCTTTTTTGCTTGGGTGGTGGTAGCTTGGTATGATTGAAATTTGTGTTTGTAGATGTTGAGGTTGTCATCGGATTTGGTGTTCCTCCATTGTCTTTTGGTGATCTGTAGGCTTCTTTTCAAGTCCTTTAGTAGGGGTGTGTGTACCAAGTTGCTATGCTTTGTCTGGAACATTGGTTGCAAGTGGGTGGCTTCATTGCAGTATCAGCTATGTCTTTATTCCAGTTTTGTATTAAGGTGTCCATGTCATCAGGGCTATTTTGCAGATTTGGAATTATGCTTGCTAGAAATTTTTCTTTATCCCAGTTGTAGAACCTGCATATGCAATGTTCTGTGATGCATTGTTTGTGTTCCTTTATTTCTAGAGATATGTTTAATGATATCATTTTGTGGTATGACCATGGAACATCAGTGTTGGTAGGTGCAGGGATCTGGTGTTGCTTGAGTATGTTGAGTGGTAGAAAAATCATATTAGGGGTATTGCCTTTGATGTGGGTGGCTTGGTTGAAGGCTTGAATGTAGTCTAGAGATTTCATTGCTTCCAGGAAGGTATTGGCTATGCTTGCTGTTGCTAAGGCGAGGTTGAGGTTACCTAGTATCATGAGGTATTTATTGTTTGAGTTGTTGTTACAGATGGATTCTAGGATGGTCTCTAGGCTGTCAGCATCAGCATTTGTGGAGCTATAAGCAAGGAGTATAGCAATTTTGCTGTTGTAATTGTTAATGCCTCCAGACCATTGGAAGAGGTTCTTGAGAGGATATGGAAGTATAGTCATGTTCTGGCTAGGATGCAGGCACCACCACCTCATTGTTTTGTCCTTGGAGAGTTGAATAGATAATGGTTGATTTAGTAGGACTGCGTCCATTTTGGTGAACCATGTTTCGGTTATGTTTAGGATATCGATTTGACTGTCAAGTATTATATCAGCTAAGAGTTGTGTTTTGTTTCTTGAGGGTCATCCGTTTAAGAAGGTATATTTAATTTGGTGGGTTTGTCTTACAGGGTTTGGTGTGGGGGCCTGGTGTTGAGTATTGTGAGGTTGATTTGGATGAGGTGTTTCGTGTGTCTGGGCTTGTATCTGTAGGATGATAAGGGGTTATGTGTAATGTGTGTGTGTGTGAATAATAGGTATGTATGGTAGCATGTCTATCGGGAGTTAAAGTGGGGTAGAAGTGGAGAGTGCAATTGTGAGTAAGGAGAGGCATAAGATGGTAGCTAACAGATTCTTTATTGTGGTAATGCTACAGGTAATACAGAGGTTACTTTGATCTTTGTTGGTGTAGTTGAGCAGGTATGCGTTCGTCTACCTGGTATGCAGTCCCTGCCTAAGGGTCATGCCAAAGGGCCCTCTGGTGAGGTTCTCAGGTGCAGGCACCTGGCGTGGGTGTGCCTGAAGATGCATGCTTTTAAAGGTCTTTGTCCTGTACAGAGCTGCATCCCGATTGGCCTGGTTGGGGGGACCAGGAGGGGCTTACTGCTCCAGCTTCCACCGCCAATGCTGAACCAAGTGCCAGCGTGGAGGTCCATGTGTTGGAAGGCACATTGCTTTTAAAGGTCTTTGTCCTGTGCAGAGCCGTGGCCCAATTAGCCTTGGTGGTGGGAGTAGGAGGGGCTTACTGCTTCCACTTTCACCCTTGATGCTGAATCAAGTGCCGGTGTGGAGGTTTCTGTGCTGGAAAGTGCTTTACTTTTAAAGGTATTTGTCCTGTGCAGAGCTGTGACCCAACTGGCCTTGGTGGGGGGAGCAAGGGGTTTATTGCTCCTGTTTCCATCCCCGATGCTGCACCACAGGGCTGCCATGTGGATTCAGCAGTCCATGTGTGGAGCTGTGGTCACAGACAGAGTGAATGCAGGCATGAGTAGGGGTCTTTCTATGTCTGCTGTGATCTCTGCATGCCCTATGCCATACCTGTCTGACAAAATGTGTTTGGCAGGTGTGGAAGGGAGACATGTTATCAGGTCTGTATGTCGCCATGGCTTGGTATGCTGCTGGTGACGGATGCTGCACCTGCCACCAACACCCTCACACCATGCTGACATGGCAGCATGCTATCAGTGGAGATGGGGTGCAGTCCTGGCCCATCCACCATCTGGCTTAAGCTTGCACCTAGGGCATCAGTTCTGTATGGGGGGGGCATCGGCACACATGGGCAGCCATGCTGCCCCCCAAACAACTGCCGCTAGCATATCCCCATCCCTACCAGCTGCGGATAGGTCTTGGTGGGAGGCGGACAGTTGCAGCAGTGGTATTTCCCTGGATGGCTGCTTTTTGCAGCACCCTGCAGCGCTACAGCTGCTGGTGCTGCCAGCATCTTCATCTGGAAACAGCATCAGTGGCAGGAGAGGGGCAGCTGGGGTCTCTGCCTAGGGTGCCAGGAACCTTTGGACTGCCCCATGTTGCACATCACCCTTTCGCAGCAGTAGCATGTTTGTGTGCTGCCACTGTCACTGTGGCATCATGGCGGACATCATAGATGTGCAACCAGGGCAGCTGCCTGGTCTGCCTTACGCTCCAGTAACACCCACTGCTTGATCCATGTGCCAGCCCCTTTTCCCCATTTGCACAATCAACATAGTGCCCTTTCATTCTTGGGCACTATGCTGTTACTACTAATGGAGCACTACTATCACTACTAGTACTCACCTGTCTGTGGATCACATTGCAGACGTTTACATAGGTTCTCTCCCCTCAAAATATCATCTTTCCGCAAGGTTTTACTTGGCGTTAGAGTTCCCAGCATCAAAGGGAGCACCCGCCATTAACGCCCACCCTCCACCTACTGTTCCCTTAACACTACAGGAGCCTTAATGATTATTAATGCATCTTTTTCGCAGTGTTAAGGATGCAAGAGTGCCGATAATAGTCATTAATGGCACACTTGCTCCCTTAACACCCTTTAGTAAACATATCCCAAAATGTACTGTAGAATCATTAAACATAGAAATTCCATGTAAGAAGGGGAGGAGAATTGCAGTGGGGGTGCACTATCATCCACCTGGCCAGGATTTATTTATTTTATTTATTTATTTGTTTATTTATTAGTATTTAGCTCATGCCTTTTGAAGAACAGACACATGATAAAATGCTAAAAGAAAATAGCAAATCTAACAAAATTGGCAGCAGAGAAATACTTGATTATTTCAACCACTTTGAGAAGATAAAGGTTTTAGACGAAATAAATGACTGCTTTATGGAGCACAGGTACAGGAACTTACCTGAAAAGAAGCTATCTTGTACATAAGAATGTAAGTGTCCAATCTAAGGGGTATGTTTATTAAAGGGTGTTAAGGTAACAGGCATTAACAGCAGCGACATAAAGGGCGCTAGGCAGATAGGAGGTGTTTTACTATAAAGGGCACTATGGGCTATTTAACGTGCATTAACAGGACATCTTAATGTCCAAAAATGGCTGTAACCCTAATGCTGGATAAAGGAGCACCAAGGAAAGTCAATGTAAAGGTGATGGATGGAAAGACATGTGGGAACTGATGGACCTGACATATCTATGGGCACCTTATGTGACAGCCAGTAAAGAGAACGAGCATGAGGAAGGCAGCTGTACTGATACACAGGGGGTTGCCAATGTAAAATGCTGCAATGCCAGTGTGTGGCATAGGATGTAGAAGACGTGTCTCCCAGAGGAGTCATAAGAACATAAGAACATAAGATATGCCATACTGGGTCAGACCAAGGTTCATCAAGCCCAGTATCCTGTTTCCAACAGTGGCCAATCTAGGTCATACGTACCTAGCAGTTTCCCCAAAAGACACAGGTTCCACAATGCTTGTTTTGGGTCAAGCATTGATATCCTGGGTCCCTTCTTAATAAGGGTTTATGGACCTTTCCTCCAGGAACTTATCAAAACCTTTTTTAAACCAAGCTACACTAACAGCCTTTACTACATCCTCCGGTAACAAATTCCAGAGTTTGATTACACGTTGAGTGAAAACATATTTCCTTTTATTAGTCTTAAATAGTTTACTCTATAGCCTCATTGCATGTCCCCTAGTCTTTCTATATTCTGATAATGTAAACAATCAATCTATGTTTACCCGTTCCACTCCGTTCATTAATTTATAGACTTCTAACATATCTCCCCTCAGCCATCTCTTTTCCAGATTAAAGAGCCTTTACCTTATTAGCCTTTCTTCATAGGGGTATCTTTCCATCCCTTTTACCAATCTGGTGGCTCTTCTCTGAACCTTTTCTAATAACGCTATATCCTTTTTAAGATACGGTGATCAGAATTGCACACAATATTCAAGGTGCGGTCTCACAATGGAACGATATAGAGGCATTATAATATCCTTTGTTTTATTTTTCATTCCTTTCCTTATGATACCTAGCATTCTATTTGCTCTCTTGGCCGCCGCTGCACACTGGACTGAGGGTTTTAACATGTTATCCACAATAATGCCTAAATCTTTTTCCTGCGTGGTAGTTCCTAATGTGGAACCTTGCATCATGTAACCATAGTTTGGGTTGTTCTTCCCTAGGTGCATAACTTTGCACTTGTCCACATTAAATTTCAACTGCCATTTTGATGCCCAGTCTTCCAATTTATCAAGATCTTCTTGCAATTTTCCACAAGCCTCTTGGGTTTTAACAACTTTAAATAGTTTTGTGTCATCTGCAAATTTGATAACCTCACTCATTATTCCCTTTTCCAGGTCATTTATGAATATGTCAAAACTCAGCGGACCCAGCACAGATCCCTGGGGTACACCACTATTTACCTTTCTCCATTGGGAAAATTGGCCATTTAGCCCTATCCCCTCCTTTCTATCTTTTAACCAGTTCCTGGTCCACAATATCCCATGACTCTTTAGTTTTGCCAAAAGTCTCTGATGAGGGACCTTGTCAAAGGCTTTCTGAAAGTCCAAATACACTATATCAACCAACTCACCTTTGTCTACCTGTTTATTCACACCTTCAAAAAACATAACAGATTAGTAAGACAAGATCTTCCTTTTCTAAAGCCATGTTGGCTGTCTCCCATTAAGCCATGACTGTCTACATGTTCAGCAATGTTGTTCTTTATGATGGTTTCTACCATTTTTCCTGGTATCATTTTTCTCGGTACTGACGTCAGGCTCACCGGTCTGTAGTTTCTCGGATCACCCCTGGAACTCTTTTTAAAAATTGGTGTTACGTTTGCCATCTTCCAATCTTCAGGTATTACAGATGATTTTAATGATAGTTCACAGATCACTAATAGTGGGTCTGCAATCTCACATTTCAATTCTTTCAACACCCTTGGATGTATATCATCTTGTCCATGTGATTTGCTACTCTTCAGTTTATCTAATAGTTATAATACATCTTCCCGATGTATCTATATTTCCTTCAATTCTTCCGCACCTTTAAATACCACTTCAGTCATGGGTAACATGACCGAAGCAAAGAATTCATTCAGTCTCTCTGCTATCGCCTTGTTGCCTCTTAGTGCCCCTTTAACCCCTCTATCATCTAATGGACCAACTGACTCTCTCACAGGTTTTTTTGCTACAAATGTACTTGAAAAAGTCTTTATTACACGTTTTGCTTCCGCAACAAACTTCTTCTCAAATTCTCCCTTTGCCTGCCTTATCAATAACTTGCATTTAACGTGCCAGTGCTTGTGATGTTTCCAGGTTTTGTCATTTGGCTCTTTTTTCCATTTCCTGAAAGATGCTTTTTTGGCAACAACAGCCTCTCTGACCTCACCTTTAAATCATGCGGGCAGTTTTTTGGACTTCCTTCCACTTTTCTTAAAGCGTGGAATACAACTGGTCTGGGCTTCCAAGATAGTATTTTTCAACAACACCCAAGCTTGATGTAAGTCTTTAACCTTTGCAACTGCTCCTTTTAGTTTTTTCTTTACTATTTTCCTCATTTTATCATAGTCTCCCTTTCGAAAGTTGTGGATTTCCTTACTATCCCTCCTCCACTAATTAAATCAAACGCGATCATGCTATGTTCACTATTGCCAAGTGGCCCCAACACCCTTATCTTTTGCACCAGATCTGGTGTTCCACTAAGCACTTGGTCCAATATGGCTTCCCCTCTGGTCGGTTCATGAACCAGCTGCTCCAAGAAGCAGTCATTTATTTCATCTAGGAACTTTATCTCCCTAACATGTCCTGCTGTGACACTGACCCAGTTGATACCGGGGTAATTGAAATCACCCATTATTATTACTATGCTGTAACATTTGTTAGCTTTCTTGATTTCTTTGAGCATTTCATCATCCATTTGTTCATTCTGGCCAGGTGGTCGATAGTACACCCCCACTGCCATCGCCTTCCCCTTTTTACATGGAATTTCAATCCATAGAGATTCCACAACAAATTTTGTTTCCTGCAAAACTTTAATCCTTTCTGACACAATGCCCTCTCTAACATAGAGTGCAACTCCTCCACCAATTTGATCAGCTCTATCAATACGATATAGTTTGTACCCAGATATCACAGTGTCCCACTGGTTGTCCTCCTTCCACCATGTCTCTGAGATTCCAGTCATATCTAACCTCTCATTTAGTGCTATATCGTTTAACTCTCCCATCTTATTTTTTAGACTTCTAGCATTTGCATACAAGCATTTTAGAGACTGTATTTTATTAATATTAATTTGGCTATTGGTAGGCATGCGTAATTTGGGATCTTTAAGCTCTGTCTGCTCCATACTCGAGGGCATTTGGGCTACTTTACTCTTTTTTGGAACCTCTCTGCTTTTGGTAGTATCCTTCAAAGATACTTTCTTCCAAACTATGTGCTCTTGTGCAACTGTCAGCTTTCCCCTATTATCTAGTTTAAAAGCTGCTCTATCTCCTTTTTAAAGGTTAATGCCAGCAGCCTGGTTCCATCCCAGTTAAGGTGAAGCCCATCCCTTCGGAAGATCCCCTCCTTTTTCCCAGAATGTTCCCCAGTTCCTAACAAATCCAAACTCCTCATCTATGCACCATTGTCTCATCCACGCATTGAGACTCCAGAGCTCTGCCTGCCTTTTGGATCCTGCGCGTGGAACGGGAAGCATTTCGGAGAGCACTACCCTGGAAGTTCTAGATTTCAAGTTCCTACCTAAAAGCCTAAATTTAGCCTCCAGAACCTCCCTACCACATTTTCCTATGTCATTGGTACCGACATGTACCAAGACAACAGACTCCTCCCCAGCACTATCTAAGACCTTATCTAGGTGGCGCATGAGGTCCGCTACCTTCGCACCAGGCAGGCAAGTTACCAGGCGATCCTCATGTCCACCAGCCACCCAGCTATCTACATGCCTAATGATCAAATCACCAACTATAACAGCTTTCCTAATCCTTCCCTCATGGGCACATGGCCCTGGAGAAAATTCCTCGATGCCAGAGGGTTTTACATCACCTGGAGGAAAGGTCCTAGTTACAGGATCACTTCCTGCCACACCAGGGTGATGCTCTCCTGTCACGTGACCTCTCTCCTCCATGGCAACAGGGATGCTACCAGACTGGAGGTGGAACTTCAGGACTATATCCCTGTAGGTCTCATCTATGTACCTCTCTGTCTTTCTTATGTCTTCCAAGTCTGCTACTCTAGCCTCTAGAGAACGGACTCGTTCCCTGAAATCAAAGAGCTCTCAGAAGCAGAAGGATGTGTGCAGCAATAGGAGGACAGAGTAGGAGTGGTGATGTGCAGATCGGGCACAGGAGATTTGTGCGTAAAGAGCCGAAATGCGGAAGAGTACCAGCTTAGGCTATGGTGTAACAGCTTGCACAAGAAGACATGATTGCGCACAGCTGACAGAGGCATATGGATGGGCTGAAGGAGGGATGGCGACTGAGGAGAGGGTGGTATGGGCTGTCAGCGCTGATGTGCCATAAGTGCTATCCCTAACGTATTTGTACAGTATGTGAAAATGTGCACCAGTGCCACTTGGAAGATCTGATACCAGACATGTGGGACTCACACCTGTCCCAGCCACACAGCCACCATACAACAGCTCAGACAAATGTGCAGATAACAGCTGCACAGATGTCATCCAAACTGGGCAAATAGGGCACGTATGGATATGAGGTAATACCTGCAGGTGGCTGTCTGAGGGATAGGATGTGTCTGCATGTACTGAACATAAGAACATAAGATATGCCATACTGGGTCAGACCAAGGTCCATCAAGCCCAGTATCCTGTTTCCAACAGTGGCCAATCTAGGTCATACGTACCTAGCAGTTTCCCCAAAAGACACAGGTTCCACAATGCTTGTACTGGGTCAAGTATTGATATCCTGGGTCCCTTCTTAATAAAGGTTTATGGACCTTTCCTCCAGGAACTTGTCCAAACCTTTTTTAAACCCAGCTACACTAACAGCCTTTACTACATCCTCCGGTAACAAATTTCAGAGTTTGATTACACGTTGAGTGAAGAAATATTTTCTTTTATTAGTTTTAAATAGTTTACCCTGTAGCTTCATTGCATGTCCCTTAGTCTTTCTATATTCTGATAACATAAACAATCGATCTACGTTTACCCGTTCCACTCCGTTCATTAATTTATAGACTTCTATCATTTCTCCCCTCAGCCGTCTCTTTTCCAGGTTAAAGAGCCCTAATCTTTTTAGCCTTTCTTCATAGGAGTATCCTTCCATCCCCTTTACCATTTTGGTGGCTCTTCTCTGAACCTTTTCTAATAATGCTATATCCTTTTTAAGATACGGTGACCAGAATTGCACACAATATTCAAGGTGCGGTCTCACCATGGAACGATATAGAGGCATTATAATATCTTTTGTTTTATTTTCCATTCCTTTCCTTATGAAACCTAGCATTCTATTTGCTCTCTTGGCTGCCGCTGCACACTGGGCAGAGGGTTTTAACATGCTATCCACAATGACGCCTAAATCTTTTTCCTGGGTGGTGGTTCCTAATATGGAACCTTGCATCGTGTAACTATAGTTTGGGTTGTTCTTCCCTAGGTGCATAACTTTTCACTTGTCCACATTAAATTTCATCTGCCATTTTGATGCCGTCTTCCAATTTATCAAGATCCTCTTGCAATTTTCCACAATCCTCTTGGGTTTTAACAACTTTAAATAGTTTTGTGTCATCTGCAAATTTGATAACCTCACTCGTTATTCCACTTTCCAGGTCATTTATGAATATGTCAAAAATCAGCGGACCCAGCACAGATCCCTGGGGTACACCACTATTCACTTTTCTCCATTGGGAAAATTGGCCATTTAGCCCAACCCTCTGCTTTCTATCTTTTAACCAGTTCTTGATCCACAGTAGTACACTGCCTCCTATCCCATGACTCTTTAGTTTTGCCAAAAGTCTCTGATGAGGGACTTTGTCAAAGACTTTCTGAAAGTCCAGATACACTATATCAACCGACTCACCTTTGTCCACCTGTTTATTCACACTTTCAAAAAAACATAATAGAGTAGTAAGACAAGATCTTCCTTGTCTAAAACCATGTTGGATGTCTCCCATTAGGCCATGACTATCTACATGCTGAGTAATTTTATTCTTTATGATGGTTTCTACCATTTTTCCCAGTACTGACGTGAGGCTCACTAGTCTGTAGTTTCCAGGATCATCCCTGGAACCCTTTTTAAAAATTGGCGTTACATTGGCGATCCTCCAATCTTCAGGTATTACAGATGATTTTAATGAAAAGTCACAGATTACTAATAGCAGGTCTGCAATCTCATATTTCAGTTCTTTCAACACCCTTGGATGTATACCATCCGGCCCAGGTGATTTGCTACTCTTCAGTTTATCTAATAGTTGTAATACATCTTCTCGATGTATCGATATTTCCTTCAATTCTTCCGCACCTTTAAATACCACTTCAGTCATGGGTAACATCCCTACATCTTCCTCAGTAAAGACCAAAGCAAAGAATTCATTCAGTCTCTCCGCTATCGCTTTGTCGCCTCTTAGTGCCCCTTTATCTCCTCTATCATCTAATGGACCAACTGACTCTCTCACAGGTTTTTTGCTACGAATGTACTTGAAAAAATCTTTATTTTGCGTTTTTGCTTCCGCAGCAAGCTTCTTCTCAAATTCTCCCTTTGCCTGCTTTATCAATGCCTTGCATTTGACTTGCCAGTGCTTGTGCTGTTTCCAGGTTTCGTCGTTTGGCTCTTTTTTCCATTTCCTGAAAGATGCTTTTTGGCAACAACAGCCTCTCTGACCTCCCCTTTAAACCAGGCTGGCAGTTTTTTGGACTTCCTTCCACTTTTCTTAAAGCGTGGAATACAGCTGGTCTGGGCTTCCAAGATAGTATTTTTCAACAACACCCAAGCTTGATGTAAGTCTTTAACCTTTGCAACTGCTTCTTTTAGTCTTTTCTTAACTATTTTCCTCATTTTATCATAGTCTCCCTTTTGAAAGTTAAAAGGTAGTACTGCAGAGATGTAATGTAGCCAACGCTCATGTTGCTGAAGTAGGTTACAATGTATGCATGTAACTGCCTGTTAGTATATCACTGTAGCAGTGCAGTCACATTGGGGTACATCTTATCATCAACTGGAAATGTCTGATGATAAACAGGGACTGTATGGACTTGCAGTCAACTGAGGTATTGGTGGTTAAGTGATCAGCTCAAGGTGACAAGGAGGTATTGTCAGTCCATGAAGGTTGTGGCAGACATAAAATGTGACAGTGACATATTCCAAAATGTCACATAAGAAGTGGTAGTGGGCCTCAAATGCTAGTATCTTGGCCCCCAAGCCATTGCCATGACCATCACTCCATGCCTTGAAGCAGGGGGCTGACATCTGGAGGGTGAACATAGGCTGCAACAGAGTCAATAAAGCCATGCTCTCAGAAGGCCATGATGGGGAATAGCATGTTTGCTGACCCAAAGTGTGGCCAAAATGCATAACAAAGTAGAAGGATGAGTGTCTGCAAGTCACAGCCGAGCCTGGACTGTTATGGGTGGGGAAATGACCTTAGTAACAAACAGGCGCAAAATGTACAAAAGGGAATTGAACCTTTGTCTCCTGCTGATGGGGACATTGTACTAACCAGTATGTTACACTTCCATACTTCTCTAACATGCAATGTCTGGAGTGTGTGCCAGTCTAGGTTAACCCCTCCATTACCCATGATGAACTGCACATACAGAACAGCAGTCTGCAGCTGATTACCAAATGGAGAATGGACTGATCGATCACATCAGCTCAGTACGACGCACTGACAGCACGTGCTTCAATTATATAACAGCCACAAATTATGCTACTGTGCAGTTTCAGTGGTCACCCTGAGGGTGAGGATGGGTACCCAGTACCTGGTCCCCAGAACATACAGTGCTACTGGTGGTTTTTGCTGCAGGTCTGCATCACTGCCAGTGTGTGTAGATATTATCTGCAGTGTGCTGTTCTAGTCACCTTGTTTCTTGCATAATTGTGGTATGCTGTATATGCCTGTCACAGCTGGCATTGTGTCCTACCCCTATTGAAGAAGGAACCTTCTAAAACAGTGCATTTTAATATCCACTGTTAAACTGCTGAGGCCATGGACACCAACTGCAATGGGGATATCTAGGGCTGCTACTAGAGCCCTGCTGATCCTACCATTATCACTGGGAGTAGGCCTGGAACATCTTCTGTTGCAACCACCTAGGTCACCCACAGCAAGCACAGACTGCACCTGCTACTCACCATTGGGTTTTCCAGACATCTACATAACAATTGCAGACAGTCTATTGGTTAGCACACATTGTATGTACACAAAGCAACCATGTGCATCCAGGCTTGGGATAAATGGCATGGACACCCAGCATGTAGCTCAGTGTTCGAGCCACCAGAACAGGAAGTGCAGCAACATCACTGGAGCCAGACATTGTATAACAGTATGAGGATACATAGCTGTGCCGTGGTCACTGCTCGGTCAGAATGAGAGTGCCCTTCTAGCATGACATGCTGTGGCAGACGGCTACTATGACATCTCAACCATTGACCCTATCTCAGATGCAGACACATCCTGGCCAACCTGCCCTGTTTCAGGCCCTACCCACAATACTATGGTCTTCATTGTGCACATTTGCAGACTAACTCTGGGAACAGCTTAGGCAATGTAAGGCTCAGTGAGGTGTAGAAAGCCATAAAACAATGGAGAGACATATTCACACATACACACGTGCACACACACACACACACACGCACACACACACACACACACACACACACACACACACACTCATATTGTTGCGCTGTGCAAAAATGGGGTCCCGATATCAACTCAAGCAGTGTTAATGTGTGCTCATTATGCAGAAGCTAGAAGCACGCTCTGATGTTAATGCCCACTCAGTGTGCTGGTGCTATCAGCCTGACTCTCCATCTAGCTGTGGATAATGGAGCCTGTCTGTGTGGCTGATGGGTGTTTGTACCCTTGCTGGTCTCTTCATTGGGGGTTGCACATGCTGGTGTTGTACCTGCACTGTAGGCTAAAATTTAGCCACAGGGTTATGCAATATATGACCCTCCGCTCATATACACACCAACCGTGTACATTGAGCCACAATGCTGCCATACGGTTACAACAGTCCCTCGGGCTAACATGTTTCCCATCAGACAGATCTTGGTATATGTTGCAATGTGCATGGCACACAGGACCAGGACATATCTTCCCTCAGCCATCTCTGCACCAAGCTACCCTAACAATTTATGCCTTTCCTCATAGGAATACCTATCCTTTCATCCCCTTTATTGTTTTGTTCACCCTTCTCTGTAATTTTTCTAATTCCAGTATATATTTTATTAAGTATGTCAACCAGACCTGCACACACTATTCAAGGTGCTATAAATCATTCTTATTTCCTGTATTCCTGATTGCAAGTACAAATAAAGAGACAACAAAGAAAAGCTGCAGACCTAAATATGTACACTTTGGAGGAGAGGAGGGACAGGGGAGATATGATCCAGACCTTTAAATACTCAAAGAGAAATGATGAACAAACAAACCTCTTCCAAAGACGGGGAAGCTGTAAAACTAGAGGGCATAACATGAAGCTGCAAAGGTGGTAAATTGAAGGGCAATGTCAGGAAATATTTTTTTCACTGAAAGGGTGGTGGATGCTTGGAATGCCCTCCCGATGGAGGTGGTGGGGGCAAACACGGTGACAGAATTCAAAACGGCATGGGACAAAAACAGTGGATCCCTTTACAGCAACAGGGTAAAAACAAAATAAACTGAAACATATAACTTCTCAACCATCTAATGTCTCAACAAATAGGGGTGTCCTACATGGAGTGGTGGGTTCACCCCTAAACAAAGACATGGAGGGGGTGGCCTGCACCTACTCTTATTTTATTTATTTATTTATTTAAACTGATTTCTATACCGCCTTTTCCTTCAATCAAAGCGGTTTACACAGCAAACAATCAATAAAGTCTTGCGTTTAGTGTTAGCATGCAGTGAGCAGTGTGTGCGTGTGAGTGTGGTTGGTTATTGATTCATGGTGAGCTAATTACAACTTGCGCTATCTACAATACTATGTACATCGGAGCTTTGCGTCTATACTGTGATCTGGTCTAGATGGAATGTTGGTGAGTTGGGGTATTGTCTGTTGTACAGTTTATGTGCCAGCACCATAGTGCTCAATGAAGAGTGTCGTCTTTAGCAGTTTCCTAAAGTCCTTAATGTCTGATGTTGCCCTTAGTTCAGCAGGGAGTGCATTCCATATTTTTGGGGCCGCTTTTGAAAGGGCTTGTTTTTCGGTGTCCTTGCGTATTTTGTTGAAGTTTTCGGGGGTGTTGACACGGTTGGCTGTGCCTCTCCTCCTCGGTCTTGTGCTGCTGTTGGGTTGTATGAGTGGGTGTAGGCTGAGAGCTGATGAGCGTTGTTTGATTTTGAAGATGCCATCTTGCCATCTTGCTGGGCAGACTAGATGGACCATGCTGACCTTTATCTGCCATCATCTACTATGTTACTATGATAAACTTTATTTTACTAATGTAATACATCTGTGAATAGTTTTATAAGCTTTATCTTCTTCATTAGGAGTATAATTTTTTAAAAAATAAACAGTGATGTATTACATTAGTCCAGTAATAAATATATCACTTATAATCATCCACTTATCTTTATGATCAATATTCAGTGGGCTAAGACCCTGAATATAATATTAAACTTAGGGTCCTACGTTCTAACTGAAAAGTCCCCTATATTTTCATCCTGCACTTATATTTATGTGATGGTCCTTTTGAATATTGCCCCTTTAATATTATTACTGTAATCGTGACATGAAGCATGATATTATGCGGTGATAAAAGTCCAGATTAAAGCTAATTATATCTCTATGTCATTTATAAGTACCAAACAAAAAAATGTCAAAGGGACTATTCATATTTTGTCTTCTGTTCTTTATATCTTTGCATATACAGTATAGCTGCAAATTAAGACCTTGAGGATTCTAGGGAATATACCATAGGTAGACTGGAATTCTCATTGACATTAGTTAGTAAGGTTCTTTCACACAAGAACTGCCCTGAGGCTGGGCTTCCTGCTGACCTACTTGTACCACAAATAAACAGCCTTTCAAAGTCTTTCAGCAGCTTTGAGTTGCTTAGGGTGGTGGGTGGATTGTGTCTTGAGAAAAGGTTTAGGGAAGAGTAAGAAAAACAAGTATATTGTAGTGGAAAGTAAACTAGTTTAGAGATTCCCCTTGTGAACAGTTCTTTTTATTGGCATGTCTTTGGAATGTGCACATACTGGACCTTATTTTGAAAAAGACCTTTTTCCACATTTTAAGCCGATGTAAAAAAAATCATTATTGAATAAAGTCTATTGTTTCAGCTCTAAGTACTAAGAAGTGTTTGATGACTTGAGAAGCAGCTGTCTTCTAGAGTAATTCTCTGATAATTTTCTCATTAATTAGTAATTATAATTCCTTAGATGATGCAGCTGTAGGCTATATCAACATTGTTTCTGCAATTCTACCTAGTCTACTGTTATAAACATCCTCTGCAGTATTCTGCTAATTAATACATTTCAACTGCTGGGAACAGAAAGAACTCTTCCTTAACATTGTCATGAAATATACTAGTAGGACTACTGGCAAGCACTTTTGCCAGTATGAAAGATTAATGGATTACATTGATTAACCAAAAAGAACAAGTTGAAAACTGCACACTTAACAGTATAACACGATGATGTGTTTCCACTTTATACATTTGCGAATGTGCATTTTATGCTAAAGGGTCTTTGATAAGGGTTCCACATTGATCAGAATGTGTATCGCTGTACATGGGGGACTGTATGAGAGGTGTTTGTGGCTGGTATTGTATGTATATCTGTATCTATATGGAGAGCATAAGGGTGGATAATGAATGTGTGACAGTGGTGCAGGTAAGGGAGTGTGTAAGAGGTAGGGGTAGGTGTTGGGGTGAGGTAAGTCAAGAGTAGAGGAAGATGTGTGGGGGTGAGGAGTGTGTGTGCGTGTGTGTCTGTGAGGGGTAGGTGTGAGAGTGTGTGTGTATGTAAGGGATAGTGGTGAAGTGTGGACCCTGTGGGGTGGGGGTGGGGGAGGTGAGGTGTCCTGTGTAGTTATGACAGGTAGTTCAGTAGTGTATGTGAGAGGCATGTGAGCAGCATGTGTAAAGGAATGGGGAGTATAATTGCCTTTCCCCTCTCTCCCATTTCCTCCTTTTACTCTCCTTCTCCTTCCTTTCAATCTTCCCCCTCCCTATATTTACTCCTCCTTCCCTGCTAACCTCCTTCAGCTCATCTAATACCACCACTCCTATTTCTTAACTTTTCTCCCCTTCATGATTCATTGTAGTCATACGATGCAAGGTTCCACGTTAGGAACTACCACTCAGGAAAAGGATTTAGGTGTCATTGTGGATAATGCGTCGAAACCTTCTGCCTAGTGTGCAGTGGCAGCCAAGAAAACAAATAGAATGCTAGGAGTCATAAGGAAAGGAATCAAGAATAAAACCAAGGATATTATAAAACCTCTGTATCGTTTCATAGTGTGACCGCACCTTGAATATTGTGTGTAATTCTAGTCACCATATCTTAAAAAAGATATAGCATAATTAGAAAAGGTACAGAGAGGGGGGCGGAGCCTCACTTTTGGTCAAGATAGATGTGTAAGAGCTGTGCTCCAGAGAGCAATAGTCAAGAATTCTGTCTTCTGCAGTCTTTAATTAAATAGTTTCTACCTACTTTGATACCATTCAATCCCGGATATGTCAGGCCCCAAGCCAACGTGGCTGGATTACCAAGTATCTCAAAACAAAAGCGCAAAAAGAACCAAAACGGAATCTCTCTCCCCTCACAAGATGGCGGTCATCCGAGATTGTCCTGAGCCCTTTCACGAAATTCTGGCTGAGATTCGGGCAGTCAAAGACTTGGTCAAATCTAATGGAGACATGCTCTGCACAATGCAGGAAGATATTAATGCCTTGAAAGCTTCTTTGGAGTCAATTACGGCTCGTTTGGAGAAGGTAGAGAACATGATGGCTTTGCATGGGGAGAGGCTCAAGGCCGTTGAGAAGCAGGCTAAGTTGATACGTTCACTGCGAAGAGAGGTGGAAGACGGCAACAATCATTCTCAGAGGAACAACATAAGAATACTGGCAATTCCTGAGGGTGCAGAGGGCCCTGATATGGTGTCCTTTTTGCAGGCTATGATTCCGGGTGTGTTAAAGGTGAAGTTTGCCATGCCATTCACGATCAAGCACGCCCATCGAGTGCCTACTCAGTCCATGGCTGCAGGCAAGCATCCTCGCCCAATCATCTTGAAAGTCTTGTGTTTTCAACAAGTATCACAAATAACACAGGTCTGCAAAAAATATTTTTTCGAGAGCTGTTTTGGTTATTCCACGTAATCTTTATGCTTTTTGGTGCGCTGAATCCAAAAATGACTTCCATTTTGTCATAGGGCATCACGTTTCCTGACAATTTAGGTAACTATGTTTAAGGCAATACCTCAAAATAAATGGAAATAGACTTATAAAATTAAAGTTTTATTACAATATTTTCATGAAAATCCTTTTTTGAACTGAAATGATCTCACCTACACACACTAAACTCGATTCTTCTTCCTTGTGAGGCTCCTCTTGGTGCATTTACGCTTGTGAGTAGCATCTGGTACGTCTCTCTGAAGCATCCAACAGTAGTCTGCCATCATTGTAATGCTCCATTTTCCCTGGTATCTCCTTTCCATCTCTTTAATGTCTTGGTGGAATTGTTCACCTTGTTCCTCACTCACAGCTTCCAAATTTTTAGGAAAGTAGTCAAGATGGGACTGGAGGAAATGCACTTTCAAACTCATCAGGCAACCTAAAGCTTGAAATGCTTTCAGCATTCGTCCGATGATCTTTTTGTAGTGAGGATCTTTGTTATTGCCTAAAAATTTCTGTATGACTTCTTTAAATGCAATCCACCCTTCTTTTTGAGGATCCGTCATGGTATTGACAAACTCTTGATCAACTATAAGCCTTCTAATGTCTGGTCCGACGAACACACCTTCCTTCAATTTTGCCTTCGACAGGCCTGGAAACTTGGTGACCAAGTATTTGAAGCATTCTCCATCTTTTGGAAGTGATTTTACGAATTGCTTCATCAATCCCAATTTTATGTGGAGAGGTGGTAGAAGAACTTTATGGGAAGGTACCAAAGTTTCTTGGAGGACATTTTTTTCACCGACTGTTAGCACCCTCGGCTGCGAACTCTTCTTGGTCCAGTGATTTTGTCGGTCTCGACTGTCCCATAGACACAGAAAACAAGGATATTTGGTATACCCAGCTTGTTGCCCGAGCAGCATGCACAAGACCTTCAAGTCCCCACACACTTGCCTACCATGGACTTCATATTTAAGTTTACGAAGAACCAATTCCAAGTTCTCGTAGGTTTCCTTCAAGTGTACGGAATGACCTACAGGTATGGAAGCGTAAAAACCGTTGTGGAGTAAAACTGCTTTGAGACTTCTTTTTGAAGAATCTATAAAAAGACGCCATTGATCTGAATCATATTGGATTTTAAATTGACCCATCAGACCTTCGACATTGATGCAATAAACCAACTTGTCTTCCTGGGCGAAGTAAGGAACAAACTCCTTTTCACGATGTCTGAACCATGAAGATGACACTCCTGGCAACAATAAATTCCTGCTTTTCAGCCTTGATCCGAGTAACTCAGCGGCATCTTTGGGAAGATTCAAGTCTCTTACGAAATCATTCATCTCCTCCTGAGAAAACAATTTTGGTCTTGTATCATCTTCAAAGTCAGAACTTGATTCGTCATCTGGTTCAGGTATGATTTCACCTTCATCGGAGCTAGGTATCTCTTCCAAGGTAGCAGGGGGCTTGGGTACTGGTATATCTGTGCCATGGGGGATGGGACGAATTGCCGAGTGAAGATTGGGGTATGAAATGGAATGCTTCCATTTGGAATTAAACCCTTTCACATCGCATGAACAAAAGTAACAGTCGTCACTATGGTTCTTTTGCTCTCGCCATACCATAGGAATCCCATAATGGAAAGATTTTTTCTTACCCTTGAACCAGTTTCGGAGGTCATCAAAACACCGTTTGCACACTTTATGAGGCGCCCAGACTTTATATTGATCTCCAATTTTTAGTCCAAAGTATGCAAAGTATACTTTTTTCACAAAGTCTGTAATATTCTGCTCTTGCTTCAACACTGTATATTCACCACAGATGAAACAGAAACTGTCTGGCGAATTAATACACTTTCACGGAGCCATAACATAACGGTTGAAGAATGACGAGCTAACACAAATTGCGATGAAAAAGTGTAAACAGCCTAGAACCAAGAACCTGATGATGATTCGTGCACAAGTATGGCATGCAGGAGAGAGCAGCTCTGTGTCTGTACACAAGATGTCACAGAGCTGGCCACGCCCCCCTGCACTGACCGGAGCTGCTGCTATCTGCCCTGTGTCTCCCTCCCACTGGATTCTTCAGGAAAGATTACCCCCTTCTACCATTAGAAGCACGGACTTAAAACTTGCTTAGCTTATATTTATATTGCTGACCATCAGATTTACAGTGCTATATATTTTTTTTACATAACTCAGACAACCCCTTTAAGGTTTTTTTGTCATTTTATATCTTAAATGCACTTATGTGAATTAATTAATAGTAATTTGAATTAATTAATAGTAATTTGAAAAAAATTGATAAATTTGAAGACAATTTTTCATGTTGGTGGCAAATCATGATGTCTAGGAGTTTTTTCAATATTTTATTTGTTTTCAGCACACCAAAATACATGGAAATTAGTTGAAAATAATCAAACAGCTTTTTAGTCGCAGACCTGTGTAATGGGAGCAGCCAGAGCACTTTCTACTTTGGAATATCAGGGACACAAACTCCTGTTCTTCCCGGACTTTGCGAAGGCGATGATGGATCAGAGGAAGAGTTTTCTGGTGCTATGCCCACGCTTATTGCAGCTGCAGGCCCGTTTTGGGATGCTTTAACTTGCCCGCATGAGAGTCACGTTGCATAAGTACGTTGAAGGGGGTGGTGGGCAAGATGTAATACTTTAAATGACAAAGAAGTGAAAATGTACTGGGTCATTTTGCCCTCCGTGTCTGTCTTGTCCTGGTGGGCTCACCCGCTAAGTCTTATGTGTTTTATAGCCCCCCTGGGTTTGGTGGTTTTGGTGGTTTGTTTTTCAGAATTATGTGTTCTTACTATGAGCGATCATATGCAGGGGCTAGGGCTAAATTTGTTTTTTTTCTTTTAGGTTTTCTTTTCTGTGCTATAACTGCAGCTACCACTCTGGGGGCGTTTAAGGTGTTGTTCTACAATGTAAAACTATACGCTGCAATTTGGTATGCTTTTGCAACTTTTGACTGTCAATCTGTGCTATATTACCAGTATGTCTTCCTTTAAGATAGTTTCACTGAATGTTAAGGGCACCCACAAACAGGAACAGAAGCGAGGGACATCTTGAACAATTTTCAGAAGACTGTGTTCGTGAGAAACTAGCTCAACTTAAAGTAGACAAAGCGATGGGACTGGATAGGATACACCCTAGAATACTGAAGGAACTTGGGGACGTTCTAGTAGCTCCACTGACTGACCTTTTCAATGCCTCGTTGGAGTCTGGAGTGGTGCCAAAGGACTGGAGAGAGGCTCATGTGGTGCCTTTACACAAAAGCGGAAGTAAGGATGTGGTTGAAAACTACAGGCCAGTTAGTTTAACTTCGGTGGTGAGTAAATTATTGGAAACGCTGCTGAAAGAGAAAATAGTGAGGTTTACAGAATTACAGGATCCGAGGCAGCATGGATTCACCAGAGGCAGGTCTTGTCAGACAAATCTGATTGATTTCTTTGACTGGGTGACCAAGGAGTTGGACCGAGGGAGAGCCCTAGATGTAGTGTATTTAGATTTCAGTAAAGCCTTTGACACTGTTCCTCACAGGTGACTTATAAACAAACTGAGCACCCTAGGGATGGACCCTAAAATTACTGCTTGGGTTAGAAATTTGTTGGGTGGGAGGCGACAAAGAGTACAAGTAAATGGAGCTCACTCTGAGGAGAAGGATGTTACCAGTGGTGTGCCCCAGGGATCCGTCCTTGGTCCGATTCTTTTTAACATCTTTGTTAGTGATATTGCGGAAGGGCTGTCGGGTAAGGTTTGCTCTTTGCAGATGATACCAAAATCTGCAATAGAGTAGACACCCAGGAAGGTGTAGATAACATGAGGAGGGATCTAGCTCAGCTTGAAGAATGGTCTAGAATTTTGCAGCTGGGATTTAATGTTAAAAAAGTAAGGTCATGCATTTGGGCTGCAGCAATCCAAGGAAGCAATATAGTATAGGGGGTGAAGTACTTTTGTCCACTAAAGAAGAGCGGGACCTAGGTGTGGTTGTGTCTGATGATCTTAAAGTAGCTAAACAGGTAGAAAAGGTGATGTCAAAAGCTAGAAGGTTGCTTGGGTGCATACGGAGAGGAATAGATAGCAGAAAAAATGAGGTGATTATGCCTCTGTATAAGTCTTTGGTGCGACCTCATTTGGAGTATAGTGTGCAATTCTGGAGACCGCACCTTCAAAAGGATGTGAACAGGATGGAGTCGGTGCAGAGGGTGGCTACTAAAATGATTAGTGGTCTTCATTAAAAAGCATATGAGGTGTCGCGCCTCCCCTTACCAGTACCAGTAGGTAGGGGTTAAGGCGGTTAAGTCCTTCTTTGAACTAAGGCCTTTCACTACCCGGAGCAGTGCTTCTTGGGAAGTGTAGTTTTTA
Organism: Ichthyophis bannanicus; assembly: GCA_033557465.1. NCBI lineage: Eukaryota > Metazoa > Chordata > Amphibia > Gymnophiona > Ichthyophiidae > Ichthyophis > Ichthyophis bannanicus. Next base: position 167,064,015 of record CM066036.1, on the reverse strand, counting down.
CCATCAGTTTTAAAAGAAGAGTAGTGTGACTCTAAGTGATTATAAGCAAAGGGATTTATTTCCCCTCCCGGGGTTGGACTTTTACAAGGACCAAAGAAGAACACAAATTAACTGCTCCTTGCAGAAAAGGACAAATTAAATATAGCTTTCTTCAGCAAACAAACATTCTTCTCTTTCCAGCAATTAGAGCTTCAGCACATGGTTAATACAATTCTGTTTTTTTCCACAGCCAGCATGTATTCTCTTCACCACAATGCTTAACGTAAAGATATACTTTCTTTAGCCCAGGCAATCGTGTACTTCAATTCTTCCCTGTTAACATTCAACCAGGCTGTCTTCGTCTCAACACATCCCCTTACTGAAACAGGAAATGTTTGCTTGGCTTTTTCTGGAGCCGCGCCCTTTTTTCCCACCTCTGGTTTTTCACAGAGCATTTGGGTTTGAAACAGCCCTATGCCTTCCGTTTCTCCCCGGTACTTTCCACTGCAGTCCCAGCCTTCTGGATCAATAAAACCCCAGTATTTCTGTTCTCTCCAGCCCTTAGGCTTACCTGGGGACCCAGTTGTATAAGCCTTTCTCTGGGTTTTGCAATTACCCGTTAGCTCTCTGCTGTACTTGTGTGCAGTAATTCCGGATGCCTTTCTGGCTTCTCATAAGCCTGTGGGTGCCTCAGCTGATCTGGTCTGCTCCTCCTGAAAATATCCACCAGAGCTCCTGACCTCCCGTCGGCTGAAAACTCTGCCCACCTCTTGGCTGGGTGTCTGCTTTCCTTCCTCTCCCTCCTTTCTCTGTCTGCTGGAGCCTCTTTATGAGACTGTCCTCCCTGGCAGGGCCTGGTCCCACCCCCTAACAGGTGTTCCAACTTCCCCTGTGGCTCCTTGCTATACTGAGAGCAGGGGCGTGTTTCCTTCTCTTGTTTTTCGTTTCCCCGGCAACTGGTGGCCATGTGGCTTTGTTTATGCCTCAGCTCTGCCTTTTCTACCTGGTTTTCCAGCTTCTCTGCCTGGCCAGAGGGGCTTGCTATATCACAGAGGACAGACTGAAGGATCTTAATATGTACACCTTAGAGGAAAGGCGGGATAGAGGTGATATGATTGAGATGTTTAAATACCTCCGTGGCATAAATGTTCAGGGAGAGAGCCTCTTTCAATTGAAAGCAAGTTCTGCTACGAGGGGACATGGGATGAGGGTGAAGGGAGATAAATTCAGGAGTGATATGCGGAAATATTTCTTTATGGAAAGAGTAGTGGATCCATGGAATAGTCACCCAGTGGAGGTGGTAGAGATGAGGACAGTAACTGAATTCAAAAAAGCATGGGACAAACACAGAGGATCTCTAAAGGTAAAAAGGGGACTGTTGTAGTTGTTGATATGGAAGGACAGACTAGATAGGCCATGTGGTCTTTTTCTGTCATCATATTTCTATGTTTCTAAGAGGAAAAAGTTTCTTCTATATGGTCGTAAAGAAAGTGCTGACATCTTGCTGTTACAGGAGACACACTTAAATGTGAAGGAGTCGTTAAAACTAGACATAAAACCTTTTTCTCTAGTGGCTTTTTCTACTGCCAATCATAAGAAAAATGGGGTAGCTATGTTAGTGAGGAAAGCTTTATCCCCCATGGTTATACAAATTAAGTCTGATACTGATGGGAGATGGAATATGGCTGTCATCAAAACTGGATCCACTGAACTGGCCTTAATTAATATTTATGCTCCTAATATTGATTGCCCTACTTTTTTTTGCTCCGTTGCTGCCTTGGCACAGGAGGTGTCTAAATATCCGACTATTGTGGGGGGCACTGTTCCCTCTAAGCTGTGCGCGTGTGAGCGCGCACACACCTCGCCGAGCGAGCGCACATACTTTACAACAGAGCGCACAAAAATTACGGTTCTGATTCTGATAGAAAACAACACAGACGTCTTAAAATTTAAAAGTTGTGATTCTAATTACTAGAAATTTTCCGCTTCATTTAGTAATCGTCTATTTTCATTTAATTTGATTAAAATCAATGTGGTGTACATACTGTATTCTCACATGTAGTCAAATTTTAAAGTATATAACTCCGAGTGTTGTTATGTGGTGCACAAAAATTTAACCTTCCTTCAAAAGCTGCACAGTTGATATTTTATGCGCACACAGCCTACAGAAAATTAGAGGGAACATTGCTGCCCAAAGGTTTGGAATGCCTGGAAGATATACCACTAGCGATACTCTCTGGTGAGGGCCCACAGTCGTAAAGCTTCATTGCATAACGACAGAGAGCCTGTTCCGCCCTGCTTGTTCACATAGAACATGGCTACTTGATTGTCTGTTTGGACTAGGACTGTCTTGTAGCTGAGATGGGCGTGGAATACTTGAAGAGCTAAATAGATTGCTCTTAATTCCAGGAGGTTTATGTGTAGACTAGCCTCCTGTGGAGACCAGGTGCCCTGGATAGAGAGATGATTCAGGTGTGCTACCCAACCACCTGTGATGCATCTGTTAGGGTGGCCTGAAAGAGGGGTTGATGAAAAGGAGACCCCACTGTCAGATTTTGTAGTGATTGCCACCACTGGAGGGACAAAATTAGTTGATGAGAGTTTATTATTTTGTCTGATAAATTACCTGTGGCCTGTGTCCACTGTGTGGATAGGGTCCACTGAGCTGCTCGCATGTGGAGGCGAGCATATGGGACTACATGAACTGTGGATGCCATATGTCCCAGCAACTGTAGAAGCTCACGAGCAGTTAGGGAGGATTTTCCTGCTGCTTGAGAAGCTAGTTGCATTACACGAAGACACCGGGCCTGTGGAAGGAAAGCCTTTGCCTGTCTGGTATCTAGACAGGCCCCTATGAATTCCAGACATTGGGAAGGAACAAGTTGGGATTTTGGGAAGTTTATTACCAACCCCAAGTATTGGAGGATTCGCATTGTGCGAGACAGTGCAGTGCTGGCCTCTACAACAGTAGGTGCTCGAATGAGCCAGTCGTCTAAGTAAGGGAAGACGAATATCCCCAGGGTTCGTAAAAATGCAGCTACTACTGCCATGCATTTCGTGAATACCCTTGGTGCTGAAGCCAGACCAAAGGGAAGAACCCTGTACTGGAAATGTTTCCCCCTGAAAAGGAATCATAAGAACTTCCTGTGATCTGGATGGATCAGAATGTGAGTGTATGCATCCTTTAAGTCTAGAAAGCAAAGCCAGTCCTGGCTTTGAAGGTATGGCAGAAGAGTTCATAGAGAAATCATTTTGAATTTCTCTCGAAACAGGTATTTGTTCAATTTTCTGAGGTCTAAAATGGGTCTGTGTCCTCCTGTTTTCTTTGGAATAAGAAAATAGGGGGAGTAGAACCCTGCACCCCGTTGAAGAATGGGTACCTCCTCCATTGCCCCTTAGGCAAGAAGTGTTGAGACCTCGAGATCTAGCAGATCGTCTGCGGAGGTTTGAGAATTGAATTGCTTTAGAATTGTAGGAGGGCACATACTGTGAAAATGAAGCTTGTACCCTTCTCCTATAATGGACAAAGTCCAATTTTCTGCTATTATCTGATGCCATCTGTTGGCAAAGTGGCATAACCTGCCTGGGATATTGGAGGGTTGAGGACCCCTCAGAGGTAGGAAAGCTAAGCTCTCTAGGAAGGAGTCAAAGCCCTTGAGGGGGCTGAACCTGCAGAGCTGGTTGGGCCCTTGGGCCTTTTGGCTTTTGCTGTCTAGTTTGTCCCTTTTGCGCAACCTGACCCCGAGTTTGACTATGCTGGGTATAGGAAGGATAAAGTTTCCTCTTTTTGCTGAAAGAGGGTTTTTTATAAGGCTTCCTTTTGGCTGGAGTGGCTGTAGATTTTGACAATCTATCTAGAGTAGCATTGTCAGCATCTATCTTGTTAGCCTTTTCCTGCCAGTTCTCGCCAAAGAGATTCTCTCCTGTGCAAGGAATGTTGCCTAACTTGTCCTGTACCCAAGTCTCCAAGTCTGATGCCTGAAGCCAGGCAATCCGTCGTGCGCCAATGGCAATAGCAGAGGCTCTGCTGATGCATTCAAAGCAGTCAAAGGCTGCACGATTTACAAACTTGGAGACATCTTGAGCATGCTTAACTAGAGCAAGAAAATCTTGTCTCTTGTCATCTCGGAGAAATGGGCTCATAAGCTCCAAGTCTCCTGTAATTTCCTTGAGGAACATTCCCATATATAGTATATATGAAATGATCCTAGCTGAAAGCATGGAAGCCTGAAAAGTTTGGCGCCCAAAAGCGTCCAGAGTCCTGCATTCACGAACTGGAGGATTGGATGCATCTCTCTTTGCGCTTTTCATCCTATGCATGGCTGACTCCACCACCATTGAATGGTGTGGCAGCTGAGTCTTTTCAAATCCAGGACATGGCGGAACTCGATACATAGTATCAAGTCTCCTAGAGTGAGGAGATGTAGTCAGAGGTGTCTTCCACATTCTGAGCATCAAGTTATGCAGAATTTCATGGATGGGCAGAGTGGCTGCCTCCTTTGGAGCTTTAGGATATTGGAGAATTTCCAATTCCTTTGCTCTGGGTTCCTCCTCAGGAGCCACCGTGATTGACAGGGCCTTGGCCATATCACGAATAAAATCCTGAGAAAACATGTCCTCTGGAGGTGACATTCTGCGTTGGGGAGAAGAGGGATCTTCTGGGAGAAACCCTCTAGTACCAGCAGAATTGTCAGAGTCTTCGGAATCGGAGGATTCGAAGTATTCCTGACTACGATGCTCATGCAAAGCACGGTCCCGGTATCGATCGAAGTCGGTACAAGTTTATCCGGTACCGATCTGTTGATTCCAGCCAAAGATGGCGCGGAAAGAATTCCCACTGGTGCCGGTACCGTCAGTACCGGTACCTGTGTCTGTACTGGTGTAGGTACCGGCATCGGTGTCAATGTCGGTACCGGTGCCCGTTGGACCAACGGTCCCGCAGCTGAGAGAAGAGCTGCAATACTGCGTTCGATAGCGAGAAACCTCTGGTCTATCGACGCTATCAATACCTGTGTGTCGGTAACGGTGAAAACGTCCGGGATCTGTGAGCATGGCACAGGTAGTTCTTACGAGGTTGAGGCCTCGAGAACATCCTGGAGCCCCATTGATGCTTTGGAAGCCGAAACCTCCCGTCGGGGCTGCTTTGCTGGTGTGGTTCCCTCAAGGGCAATACCAATGGCCTCTTGATGCTTAGCAGGAGCGCTACCCTTTGAGGACCGGCTTTTATGTTTAGTTACCTGAAATCCATGGGAGGAAGAGGAGGCCCTTGAAGATGTCGATGCAATGGATCTGGCATCCAAAGAAAACAGAAAAGAGGGTACCGAGCTTTGCAGCCCGGTTCTGCCTTCCTCTTTTAGTCATCCCCATACAGGAGAGACATTCAGATGGAGAATGTTCAGGCCCTAAACACTTAAGACACCAATCATGGGTGTCAGTGACGGAAATGGTACCGCCATACTTAGTTCATTTTTTAAAACCACTAGCTGGTTTTTCCATCTTTAAGGAAAAATTAGGGCCTAGTGCCCAAAATGGCGCCTAGCACCGAAAAATAAATTTTCTGAAGAGAAACAGTTCAAGTATAAGTTGTTTTTTTTTGAAAAAGAAAAATACCGGCGGTACCGGTAAGCGTCGTGCGGCAGGCAAACACAACCACAAGAAAACAATTTTAAAGACGGAATTTTCTGCGGTGACAGGGTATGGATCCTGTCGGCTTCGCGGAAAACGAAGAACTGAAGCAGGACAGTTGGAAAGGCGGGAAGGCAGCGTGCATGTGCTGAGGGATGCTCCCAAAAGCATTCCTATTGGACGCTGGGGAGCGTTCCCGCACAGGCTCCGTCGGTACCGACGATACCCATATGTGAAGACTACATTCCTGCTTTTTCCTGGAGATAAAGAATTACAAATGCAAGCAAAAATATAACAGCTGGAGAAAAAAGTAGATGATTTGTAGAATAGATTTCGTAGAAACACACAATCTGCGTTTCATCAGCATATCTGAATCAATAGAAGGCAGTGGCCTGCACAGTTTGCGAGAGGTGTAAATGACCACATCTGTACTACTACTACTTATCATTTGCATAGTGCTACAAGACATATGCAGCGCTGTACAGACACATATAAGAGATGGTCCCTGCTCTTCAGAGCTTACAATCTAGTCAAGAGAGACAATACAACAGCTGAGGACAAGGATATATCTAGGGGAATGGTAAGGAAACACACATAGGAGACCAAGAGGATCAGGATCCAAAAGCAGCCTCGAAGAAGTGAATTTCCAGCCTGGATTTGAAATGGGCCAGAGAAGAAGCCAGATGCAGACTCAGGTAGTTTGTTCCAGGCATAAGGAACAGCAAGTTGGAAGGATCGAAGTCTGGAGTTGAAAGTAGAAGGGAAGGGCACAATCTGCCAGAAGAGCGGAGTTCCTGAGGCGAGACAAAAGAGGAAAAGTAGTGAGGATGAGCAGAATGAGTGCACTTATAGGTCAGCAGGAGCAGTTTCAACTGAATATGGAAACGGATAGGGAGCTAGTGAAGTGACTTGAGAAGAGGGGTTATGTGAGCATATCGAGACTGGCAGAAGATAAGCCTCGCAGCTGAGTTTTGAACAGACTGAAAGGGAAAGAGAGGATTCAGAGGGAGACCAGCAAGGAGAAGGTTTTAATAGTCTGGACAGGAGGTGACTGAAGACTGGATAAGTGTCTTAGTAGTGTGTGTAGAAAGGAAGGGACACATTTGGCCAATGCTATAGAGAAAGAAGTGACAGGTTGGCAGTACAGGAGCACTGTTCCCTCTAAGCTGTGCGCGTGTGCGCGCGCACACACCTCACCGAGCGAGCACACATACTTTACAACAGAGCGCACAAAAATTACGGTTCTGATTCTGATAGAAAACAACACAGACGTCTTAAAATTTAAAAGTTGTGATTGTAATTACTAGAAATTTTCCGCTTCATTTAGTAATCGTCTATTTTCATTTAATTTGATTAAAATCAATGTGGTGTACATACTGTATTCTGACGTGTAGTCAAATTTTAAAGTATATAACTCCGAGTGTCGTTATGTGGCGCACAAAAATATAACCTTCCTTCAAAAGCTGCACAGTTGCTATTTTATGCGCACACAGCCTACAGAAAATTAGAGGGAACATTGGTGGGGGGAGACTTCAACCTCGTGCTAGACCCCTTGGTAGACAGGAGTCCAGTGAGAACCATTTGGATTTCCAAGTCTCACCCGGTTCTTGTATCTTTAATGCAGGAATTGGGCCTGATAGACATATGGCAGTTGCAGCACCCTACGGACAAAGAAATTTCTTTCTTTTCTCCTCCTCATAACTCGTTATCACATATAGACTTTTTCCTAGTCTCTAAGGGACTCTGTTCTAGAATTAGTAAGTCCAATATTCACACAGCACAAATCTCTGATTATTCCACAATTTCTCTCACCCTATTGGACTCAACGAGTTATCAATCTCATTCACATTGGAAATTTGACAGGACTCTTCTTGGCAATCAGCAATTCCGTGAGACCATCCTGGCAGCTATAGAGGAATATGTTTAATTTAATTTCCCTCAAGACTCCTTGGGGTGGGCATGGTGGGAAGGCTTTAAAGCAAGCATACAAGCCACCATTACCAGTTTTGCTATACGGCAGGCCAAACAGTGTAAAACAGAACTTGTTACACTAGACAAGCAGATTAAAGCAGGAGAACGTATTTTAGGCCAGAAAACTGATCCTAACATTTTTATAAGATTACAGCGCCTTTGATTTAGATATAATTTGATCTTGACCACTGAGGCTTCACAGAACATCCAAGGGTAGAAAGGACAATATTACTTGGAAGGTAACAGCTGGATGGCTACTGGCTAACTCATTAAATGACTACTGTAACCTTCTCCTTGCTGGTCTTCCTTTGAATCATCTCTCTCCCCTTTGATCTGTTCAACACTCTGCTGCGCAGCTAATCTTCTGCCAATCTCGCCATGCCCATATTACTCCTCTTCTCAAGTCACTTCACTGGCTCCCTATCCATTTCTGAATCCAGTTCAAACTTCTCCTGCTGACCTATAAATGCATTCACTCTGTGGCTCCTCACTACCTTTCTTCTCTTATTTCTCCTTACAGTCAGGGCTGGCCCGTCCATTGAGCAAGAATGTTTTTTGCACAGGGCCCTGCATTTCAGGGGGTCCCGCGCAAAGAACATTCTGCTTTAAAAATAAATTAAATAAAGAAAAAAAAGCTGGCTGCTGCCACTGCAGCAGCAGCAGAATCGACTGTCCCGCGGGCCCCCCCCCCTGCCTGGCTGAGCCCTCCCTGCCCGGCTGAGCCTCTTCACGATGGCTTTCAGATCCGCGAAGGGAGAGTGTCTCCTCGTGGCTATGTTAAGCCTGCAGGGGATGATGGGAAATTATCCATCAGCCCCTGCGGGCTTAACAGAGCCGCGAGGGAGACAGTGAGACACTCTCCCTTTGTGGATCTGAAAGCCATCATGGAGAGGCTCAGCTGGGCAGGGAGAGCTCAGCCGGGCAGGGGGAGCCCCACGGGACAGTCAATTCTGTTGCTACCGTGGCGGCAGCAGCAGCAGCCAGATTTTTTTTTTTATTTTCCCTGGGCCGATGGGGGGGAGGGGGGGTTAGGACTGGTAATGGGCTGTGTGCTGATGGGGGGGGGTTAGGACTGGAAATGGGCTATGGGGGGCTAGGACTGGAAATGGGCTGATGGGGGGTTAGGACTGGAGGTGGGCTGTGCGCTGATGGGGGGTTAGGACTGGTAATGGGCTATGGGGGGGGGCTAAGTCTGGAAATGGGGTGATGCGGTTAGGACTGGAAGTGGGCTGATGGGGGGTTAGGACTGGTAATGGGCTATGGGAGGGCTTAAACTGAAAATGGGGTGATGGGGGTAGGACTGGAAGTGGGTTGATGGGGGGCTAGGACTGGTAATGGATTGGGGGTTGCTAGGACTGGAAATGGGCTGAGTGGAAGGGGAGGCTTGAACTGCAAATAGCTGATGGGGAGGTGGGCTTGGAATGGAAATGGGCTGTGATGGGAGGGAACTAGGACAGGAAATGGGCTGATGGAGCAGCTAGGATAGGACTGGAAATGGGCTGTTGGGGGAGCTAAGACAGGAAATGGGTTGTGGTGGGGGCTTGGATTGAAATGGACTCATGTAGGGGCTAGAACTGGAAGTAGGCTCATGTGGGGCTTGGATTGGAATTGGGCTGAGTGTAGGGGAGCTAGGATTTGACATGGGCTGATGGTGGGGCTAGGAAAGGACTAGAAATGGGCTGATGGGGGGCTGGGATTGGAAATGAGCTTATGGAGGGTTTCAGATAGGACTGGAAATGGATGGGGAGCTAGGACTGGAAATGGGCTGATGGGGGGCTAGGACTGAAAATGGACTGATGCAGGGACTAGAAGGGAGCGGAAGCTGGGTGAGGCTGGAACTAGAAGGGAGCTGATGTTGGGGAGGATTAGAATGGGATGGAGCTGGGAGAGTGAAATGGAGAGGGGGAAAATATTTTGTGTGGGAGGGATGAAAAATCTACAATTGGCCAGGTATTTTAAGACTAAGTGGGGATTGAGGATGGAGGGGTAAAATTTGAGTGGATTAAATAGGAATGAGGAAAGAGCAAAAGGAGAAAGATTAGTATGTTAAAGCAGATGTAGAGAGAGAGAAAATGGAAAAAAAAACTAGAAGAGAGAAGAAAGGACAAATGGATAGCAGACGATGGAGAGTTAGCAGAAGACACAAAGAAACCAGAAGAAAGTGGCTGGAGCAATTGCAACTGAAAAAAAATGCACAAAAGGTAGAAAAATATCTCTTTATTTTGAATTTATTAACTGGAATATGTCAGCTCTGGGAAATGTGCATCATTCATGTCTGCACTTTGTTTAGTACAAGAGGAAATTAATTTATAATTTTTTTCTACATTCCAAGTTTGGCTTTTGGGGTTCCCAGTTTAATTATTGCCTTCTTGTTTCTAAATTGTGATTACCTGTTTGGTGATGGTCTATGTTCTGCATGTGTAACTGAGCTGAGGTGTTCTGTTTATATAATTCCTATTTGACATTGCCACTTGTTCTCTTTCCCCAGTAGGTTATGTATTGTTGTTCTCTAAAATGTATTTGTTTAATATTTGCAGTGTTGCCTTTTGATAGATAGGGTCTGGTGCTTTGTGAGTCCTGGTAGTGCTGTTACGATATGGCGGGTTTGCTATGGGTTCTAAATGGGCAGTGTTTGTAGTAGTTCCTAATGTGCCTGGCAGTTGGCACTGGATTATAGTAATGTAGAAATCTTTTTAATCTTTCTTTATCCATTCATTAAGAGACGTGTTTACTAAAAAGTTAGTGTATGGTAACATTATGCAAATAGTTATGCAAATAAGGTCACTTATGCAAATGAGGCCCCGCACCGAGTTTCCGCACATGGCCCCGCACCCCCCTTGGGCCGCCCCTGCTTACAGCCCCCCTCAGGAACTCCGCTCTTCTAGCAAACTGCTTCTATCTGTGCCCTTCTCTTCTACTGCAAACTCCAGACTTCGCTCCTTTCACCTTGCTGCAGCTTATGCCTGGAACAAACTATCTGTGTCTGTATGCCAGACACCTTCTCTAACCCTCTTCAAATCCAGGCTGAAAACTCACCTCTTCGCTGCTACCTTTGGATCTTGACTCACCTGATCTCTTTTCTTTCCTCTTGTTTTATCCCTGCCTACACCTTCTGTATTTGTCTTGACTAGATTGTAAGTTCTGATGAGCAGAGACTGTCTCTTACATGTCTGTGCAGCGCTGCGTACGACTTGTAGTGCTATACAAATGCTCAATAGTAGTAGTAAGGAAGCTTCTTGCATTACCGCTTTAAGGGATCCTCAGGTGCAATGACTGATTTCAAAGACCATGACATTGCAGAGACCTTTTGCCAATTTTTTACGCTCAATTATACTCCCCAGAGATAGATTTCTCTGAGAAGGAGTTTGATAGATTACTGACTAACATTCAGAGGCCGGTGTTAGATCAAGAAACTGCTGAGGAACTAGATAAGCAGATCACAGTCGTGGAAATTATCCATGTTGTTGATTCTATGCAAGTGGGCAAGACTACCGGACCAGATGGCCTGCCGGTTGAATTCTATAAAACCGTTTCTAAATCCTTAGGGCCATACCTTCAACAATATTATGGACTTCTTTTAGACAATAAGGCACAGACTGGAGCGTTCGCCTCTGCAAACATTGTTGTGCTTGAAAAACCTGGGAGGGACCCTCAGTTAGTTAGTAACAACCGGACAATTTTGTTGTTAAACACAGATTATAAAGTTTTTGCGGCCATCTTAGCTGGTCGTCTCTCCAAACTGATCCCTTCTCTGATTCATCCAGACCAATGTGGCTTTACTGAGGGGCGCTCCACAGCTGATAATGCCAGAGTGCTTTGTCATGTTTTGGAAGGCGTGGAGAGAACAGAGGGCCCTCTTGTGGGACTCTCGCTAGACGCAAAGAAAGCGTTTGATCGGCTGTAGTGGCCTTTGCTGTTCTGAAATGGTTTGGATTTGGTGAGGGTTTCTGCAACCTAATCAAACTTATGTATGCGAGGCCAAGTGGGAAAATCTCTGTGAATGTGACTCAATCTAGAGAATTTCTTCTAGGGCGTGGTACCGGTCAAGGTCATCCTCTTTCTCCTATTCTTTTTAATCTGTCTTTGGAACCTTTGGCCCTATTGATAAGGCAAAGCCTCGCGGTGAGGGGCGTCTCTATTGCTGGCATGGAGATTAAACTATCTGCGTATGCTGATGATCTGCTGCTATTCACCACACCTATCTCTATACCTGTTATTTTAGAACTGATAGACAAATACTCAGGATTGTCTGGTTACAAAATTAACTGTTGAAAATCTGTTGCATTTCCCTTAAACTCAAGTGTGTGTAGGGCGGATCTGGAGGATTTCCCTTTTGTGTGGGAGCCTAAGATGGTGAAGTATTTGGGAGTTCACTATTGCTACCCACGTAAGGAAACCCTACAATACAATGAAGGTAGATCCTATCTACGGTTTGTAATATATAACAGCAAAGTGGTCGCCGGCCTATCTCTCTTGGTGGGGTCGTCTTGAGGCTATAAAAATGACTGTCACTCCTAAAGTGAATTATGTGTTGGAAATGCTACCAGTTTTTCTTACAAGTAAAATTTGCAGTCAAATTGAAAGGATTTTGGTTCAATTCTTATGGGAAAATAAGCCGCCTAGAATTGCTCTTAGGAAACTTAAATCTAAAAAGAAGGGGGGGGAGGAGTGAATTTCCCTGACTTTCAGGCCTATCACTGTGCTTGTTTGCTAAAGCAAGGTGCACTTCATTTTCATCATGCATCAGGAAGGGGGAGGAGGTTAAGGAACAGTTACTAATAGCCAGCATAAGGCATTTGAGCCAATCCTGCTTCAAGTGCTTGAAGGCCGCCAGAGAAACTTATCGCTGTGTCTGACTTCTGTAAACCCCATGGCTGATGTGCTCACAGCAGGGCTGCAACACTCAGGCAACACAAACAGCAGAGAACCATTTTAGTTTTGATTTTCAGAGGCTGAGGAAAGAATGTTAATGTGAGTTTTAGGATTCTAAATGAGAGTGGAAGTTTGGCTGTGGCTGGGGTAGGACTGCAAAGAAGAAAACAAAACCACAGTAGGGCTGTGTCTGAGACAAGGGGGACTTTAAAGTAGAGATAATACAGATAACTTCAAGCCTAACTTGTGCCTGGGGTCTCTTTCCCTTGCAATAACAAAGCACAAAAAGAAAAGCTTCGAGATCTTTTATTTTTTTTTTCCAGAGTGTTATTGCGTTTCTTTTGCCATGCAGGGTCTGCCTCATTAGGTACTACTAAGTGGCATGCCTTTGCATTTTGAAACAACACAGTGGCAGGAGAAGTTACTGTATCAAAATCGATGCATTCCATTCTAGAACTATAAGATGCACAGTGGTTCTCAACCCAGTCCTCTGGGACTCCCCAGGCCAGTCAGGTTTTCAGGATATCCACAATGAATATGCATGAGCTAGATCTGCATACAGTGGAAGCAGTGCAGGCAGATCTATCTCATACATATTCATGGTGGATATCCTAAAAGCCTGATTGGCCTGGGGGTCCTAGAGGACTAAGTTGAGAATCACCGAGATACAGTATAATACTATTTTCTGACCTTTATGGAGGAAATTTTCTTTAAAATATTAATCCAAAAAAAGTCACTGAAAACCTACATCAATCACTATACCCTACTATTTAGTCACGCCATATGAACATAGAAAAAAAAAAAGACCTCAGACTGTGCTTCTTAACTTTTTTTCTTTATGACCACTGAATGCCGCTAATCACGGTTATCGTTATATTTCAAGGAATGATTTTCACAGGTCTCAAATAAACCTTCCAATGTTATTGCTTCTATTTCAGTGCTTAAAAAGCTTTAAATAATATGACTACACCTTCAGAGGCATTTAATGGTTATAAAGAAAAAGTTAATAAGAGGACAGTCTGTGGGTCTTTTACCTCCTATTTTCATATTTTGTGACTAAGTAATGGTTATAGGGATTGATATTCAGTGATTTTTTGTTGTAATGATGATTTGTTAAATAAAATTACCTCCATAAAGACTGTCCTAAGTTATCAGAATAGTTATCCAGATAAAAGATTAAATATGACCACTACTCACAGAATATAACTGCTACTGCTGACCGTACTATAGTTATATTCAGTACTGGTCACTATTGAGGTGGAGCATGATTCTATAACAGCCACGTCCGGTCGGCAGAAACATATAACCTGAATAATGAGCACATAATAAATCTGATTCTGAAACCACAGGTATAGGTGAACCCATGGTTCCAGAATTAGGGAGGATATATGTCCCCAGCGTGGCCTACGTTCACACGCCCACCGTATTCTGACAAGATACAGTAGACATCTCAGATGCTTCCCATCTCTGTGTGGCCACGCCCCCGCTGGCAAAATGTACATCTCCTAAGCTGATGCTCACACTGACAGTGTTATGCTCATGTACACAACACATTAATATGGATGAAACAGATATAGTCATACAAACCAGACTGTAAATATTAGTTTGTTGCATGCCCATAACACTACAAGGTTATGTATTTGCACTAAAGCTTGTTGTATAAGCAAGTGGAAAGTGAGATGTTTGTCCAGACAGACCCTACAGCAAAACAAACATGGCATTTGAAGAACACCTCAATAATTGTGGTCACAAATAACATGGTGCAGTCGGATATGTATTAGTACTGTTTGCACTGAAGCATGCCCCCACTCTGAGGGTCCCCCATCATTGACATGGAAATGCCCTACTATGTTGCTGCAGAGCAATTTTTCAGAATATACTGCCAATTCACACTGGCTCCTGGTGATGCTGCAGTCAGCCCCATGGTCCAGGTACTGGCCAGGCATACATGTCCCCCCAGGGTTGCGGATCAGCACACCAGGACCTTCCCTGCACACACACACACACACACACACACGCACACACTCTTGCTTGCAGTCACAAATAACATACATCTGCAGAAACAATGCCCTGCACCTATAAAAAAACCCTGCTGGTACCACATAATGACTTAACCTCTCAGGACAAACACATCTGCTGCATTTCTCAACCAAACACAAATCTTCTCCATACTACCTCACATACCATCCCTACATCTACATTCCCATCTTTCAGAACACTAGAATTATTTGGGAAGCCTAGAATAGCCCCTTTAGCACAAACCGCAAATTTCAGCATAGCCAGAATAAAGACTATTGCAGTGCTTTACATTTCTGTAGGGGTGATTTTCATTGTTTCATCCTAACTGTACAAAATCCCCTCACCTGTGCATTCTATTCTTTTACAACTGCACCTTGTGCCCTTCCAGACAGTAGACGGACATATCAGTTCAATACAGATGTGTCACAGCCGTCCATCTAGATGTGACGTGTTGAAGATCAGAGAAGATATTTTTCTAAGTGCTGCCCTTATTCCACTTGCCGCTGATATAATGTAGGCATCCATGGGAAACACTCAGGACATACACAGGTCTTTCCTGCGTACTCTTTCTACATCTCCATGGCTTGCCAGGGCCCCCATTCTTCCCCCTCCCACCCTTGTTCTAAAATCCCCATTTTCATGCCATGTACAGTATGTGCAGGGCCACGTGGTTTAGGAATACAGGTTTTAGATATTTTTGCGAGGAAAACGTCTATCCCGCAACGTCCAGATGACCTATTTACATTTTGGAATGAACCCCCATAGTGGTTGCAAAATATATACATTGGGTGCATTTTATCAGGAGGCACCTATTTTTAGGTGCTAAAAATGTGTGTGTAAGTGCTTTATTCATTTATGCACACCAGTGGCCACATGCATGAATAAATTGCCTCATGCAAAATTCCGATCAGTGGTGAAAGTATGTACATTGTCTGAATGGTGGATACTTTCACTGTAAAGTGTGCAAATGGGCAGAATTTTCGCAGAGTTTAGGTGGTGCACACAAGTACTCACTTTCACTATGTTGTTAAGTGCCGTTGAGTCGGGAGTCAACTCATTGGCGACCCTCTGGATAGCTATCCTAAATTGTGTTCGGTCTTGAGTCAGGCGGCTCATTATTGACATACTGGTACCCGTAGCTGCTGTTATTGTATCGATCCATCTCATTGGTGGCCTTCCTCTTTTGCACTGACCTTCTATCTTGCCAAGCATGATATCTTTCTCTAATGATCTCTCTCTTCGCATGATGTGTCCAAAAGTATGAAAGGTCGAAGTCTTGTCATCTGAGCTTCTAAAGAAAGCTTAGGTTTGATCTCCTCTAGTACCGAATAGTTTGTTCTTCGGGCAGTCCATGGTATACACAGTATTCGCCGCCAGTACCATAATTCAAAGGCATCAATTTTCTTCCTGTCTATCTTTTTCACTGTCCAGCTTTCACATCCATATGATGTTATTGAAAATACAATGGCTTGAACAAGTTGATCTTTGTATGGAGAGAGACATCTATGCTCTTGAGAAATCTTATCTAGGTCTTTCATAGCCATTCTGCAAAGAGCAATGCGTCATCTGATTTCTTGACTGCTTGTTGCTTCTTTATTGATAGTTGATCCAAGTAGGTTAAAGTTGTTCACAATTTCAATTTCGTCTCCTTCAACAATGAACCTGTTGATTATACCAGTTGTCATGATCTTTGTCTTCTTAAATTAAGGTGCAGGCCCATTTTGAGACTATGTTCTTTGATTGTTAGAAAGCAAATGTTTCAGATCATCTTCACTTTCAGCCAGTAATGTGGTATCATCAGCATAGCAAAGGTTGTTGATGAGTCTTCCACCAATCTTCACACCTCTGTTGTCTTCATACAATCCTGCTTCTCTGATGATTTGTTCTGCATATAAATTAAACAGGTAGGGGGAAAGTATGCAGCCTTGTCTTACACCTTTGGCTTATTTTAAAACCATTCTGTTGTCTCCTTGTTCCATTCGAACTGCTGCTTCTTGATCAATGTACAGATTATGCAAGAGTTACATCAGGTGTTCTGGTATACCCATGCTTCTTAATGTGGCCCAGAGGTTTCTCATGGTTTACACAGTCAAAAGCCTTGGCTATAGTCGATAAAGCACAATAGATATCCTTTTGGTATTCTTTAGGGGCATGTTTACTAAAACCCCGCTAATGTGCGGGCCGTGGTAGTGTGCGGATGCCATATAAGGAGTGGGGCGTTTTGTGCTGAACAAGAAAAAATGGAATTTACATATGCTCTAAGGTGCGCGCGCCCATGTGCGCCCCGCACATTAGCGCATGAGAAAGCTGCACGGGAGGCATAAGTGGCACACTGATGGGCAAGCAGAAGAGCAGAGCCACAGCACAATGGTTAAGGCACTTACCAATGGTGCAGGGATCAGGGTTCAATCCCCCACAGAGGCCAATGAAGACAGCTGGCAGAGGCATTTAAATGATGGGTGGCATGAGGCTGCACACTATTGACTTAGGAGGCTTTTTAATATTGGGCGGCATAAGGCGGTGCGCTGATGCACAAGCACAGGAACAGAACCACAGGACAATGGTTAAAACACTGACCAATGGTGCAGGGATCAGGGGTTTCAATCCCCCAAAGTGCCCAATGGACAAGGCTGGCTGAGGCATTACATATTATGGGGAAGATTGCTTTAGGAGGCATTTTATTTTTATTTTAATTATCACTACTAGCAAACGCACTCTCAAAGCGTGTTAACATAAGGCGCCCCATAAGGCACATTTAAAGTGCAATGTCCGCCAAGGCACCCTAGAATGTTGCTTATAGGGCTCTTTATAGGGTTCAGTATGAGGTACCGCAAGGTCAGAGTACTGTTTTTGATGGCAGCACTGTGCAATTTAAGGAATGAAAAGCATAAGTAGGTGCACTGACATGCAAGGAGGAGCAGCAGTGGAGCACAATGGTTAAGGCAGTGACTGCTGATACAGGGGTCATGAGTTTGCTCCCCAGGGTGCCTAAAACGTAAGGCTGGCTAGGCATCAGCTTTGCCATGTATGTTTTTGTTTCCTGCAGCACTTTATTTTTATTTTAATTGCTGCCAGCAAACACCCTCACGTGCCTTAATTGAAGGTGCCATATAAGGTACCCTATAAGGCACTCCATAGGGCACATTATAAAGTGCACTGTCCGCCACGGCACCCTAAAATGTCCCCTACAGGGCACCCTAGAAGTTGCATCACAGGATAATGTATAGTGCACCTTACATGGACGGGAACCATAAGGTGCCTATAGGGTGCCCTATAAAAGCGCCCTCAGAGGCACCTTATGGGTACAGTAACCGCTGAGTGGTCGTTTTTTGCTGGCAGTCAAAAATGTACATCAAAAAGAGATAATGCTATTGGGCAGCCCTATCAAATAACCCACTGCAGGTTTTGAACCCATGACTTCTAATTTAACAGGCAGTGAAGAAGTAACCATTGGCTACAGCCTTCTACAGCTAACAAGCCAAGTCCCAGGCTGGCTGCCAGAGAGCCTGCATGTCACCACACAGAATAGTCCTGTTGTGGGTGCACCAGGATAGGGTTAGCACACGCCGTACCCATGATTGCACTGCACATGCAAATCAGCTGTCCACAGATAAACACAAAATGGGGACAATGCACCCCCACAGCACCTCGTCCTGGTAATGGGGGAAAGAGTGACCATGTTGCCACCCCCACAGCCAACCTCAGCCTGGGTATGGGGGTAACTGACCAGTGTGTTTTTTTAACTGGCACGGAAGTAAGCTACACACCGCACATCTGTGCGGGTACTTGTTCTCACCCTGAGGGTGCGAGGTTGAGGCGCCCATCACCAGGTCCCACAGCACCTTCCATGGCGCTGCCTGGATATGAGGCTATGCCGAAAAGGGTCCACAGCGGGTTTTTTTGTTTTAAAACCTGTGAGATAGGTAGGTTTCTTCTGCAGAAAAACACCTTGGATATTTTCCCCTCTGTCTGTCTCAGTCAGGTGCAGCCCCCCCCCATGGACCCCCAGGTGGGCCATGCACCCCAACCCCCCCCCCCCCCCCCCCCCCCCCAGGGCCAAGGGCAGCAAAAATAAACAGGGCCCTAGCCAAACTGGGCCCCAAAATCAAGGAATCCACACACAAATATCACATGAGTCGAGAAATACTATATAGCACTATTGTGGTGCCTTGCTCCTCATTTATGCCACATTGGCAGGCCAATTGCTGGCAAACAAGGAGGCTGTGTCTTCAGTGGTGGCGCTGTGGAAGGTGTTAGCAGCCACCACACACTATCTAGGACAGACACACACATCCGACCACGCTATGCAGCATTGGTGCTATCTACTAGAGGAAGTTCAGCCGCCATGCCCACCACACCAGTGCCTGGGCAGCAAGTACAGGCATGGGTTTTTTCTTGGTTACGGCAATACTTGTTTGGGGGGTCACTCTCCCCAGGGTGTGTAAACACTGTCAAGAGACCAGACCTGAAGCACACACCGCAGACATCAGAGATGATTGTTATGATGGAGCTCAATCAGCAAACTGTGCCTTTAAAAACGTGGGATGTCTCTTCGATCTGCCAGTACTCATAAGCAAAACGTTTGAGAGCTGTGTATCCGTATACCCAGGTGTTAGGGTGGCATTGCTAAGGTATGCAAGTGCTAGTATTGGGGAGAAGATGCAACCGAAAGGGCACTCAATGTCCTGCCTTCTCCAGGTAGGTATTGGCCCAATGGGGCCTGTGTGGTGTGGGTCGTCTGTGGGTGTCTGTCTGTCGCCCTGTTGGCTGCTTGGCTGTTACGCCAGAGGTTCCCAAACGTCCAGTCCTGGTGTTCCAAAACACTGTTCGGGTTTTTCATGCTGTCCCTCATCGAATATGCATGAGAGCTGACATCTGCCATACCATGGGGGTGGTGCATAGATATGCAATGCACAGGCATCTTTATTAGAGGCAAGCCATGGAACCTGAATGGTTGTGTGTGGGGCCCTCCAGGACTGCAATTGGGAGACTCTGCTCTAGGTTAATGCGCCTGTTTATGGTGTCTGTGCTCGGTGGGGTAAAATATAGGACGTATTAACCATGCGTATGTTCTCAGCAATAAAGGTTTGTCCTTACTATCATGGTTTAGTTTTGGGAAAAATATGTGGACTGGATTGGCATTGAGCCCCAGCTGGGCTTTGAACCTGTGACCTTCTAGTCTTGCACACACTGTCTGTGGTGCACTGCACCACCATGTTGCCACTGATAAGCTGCATTCCCTGGGAGCCCATGACTGTACATCCAGACAGAGCCTGTCTGTTGCAGTGGACGGTGCCAGCCTGCACCCGGCTAGGCCCATGTCTGCTGTGGCTAGCAGCCAATGCCCCCTCCACCACCTGTACCCTTCCGCCCACATGCTGACATGTCCTCATCTTGGAAAAAGCATATGACCTGATTGAGTTGTGGCACTCCAGGACTGCATTTGGGTGACTCGGCTGTGGGCAATGCCCATTGTTATGATGTGTGTGCGGTGTAGGGTAAAATATATGTTTTTTGAACCCTGCTTATGTTCTCTGCAATAAAGGAGTGTCTTTACTATCTCTGTTTCGTGGTGGTTAAAATATGGGGACTGGGTTGGCAGGAGCCCCAGCTGAGATTTGAACCTGTGCTCCTCTGGTCTTACAGGCACTGGCTGTGTCAGCTGCACCACACTGTGGCAACAGAGACAGTGTAGTCCCTGGAGATAGGAAACCTGGCCGAACGAGTCAGAAACCCTGCTCTGCACAATTTGACTGTGGGCTCATTCACCTTGTATGGTGACGAAAGGGCAAATAAACCTCAAAAATGACCTCTAAAAAAGGGGAAAAAACAGAACCAAGCTGGACAATAGTGATATCAATGGGCAACATTAAAAAAACACTCCCAGGAAAGCTCCAAAAAAAATAAATGATTTTTGGAAGGGTCTACGGAGCGTAGACCCTGCCAAAATTCATTTCTCTAGGCTTGAGGCGCTTCAACTTCGGCGGCAGCTTTTATCCTACTGACATCTCCACACCCTTCAGCTGCTTTCTGCAGGAAGCTCAATACCATGGGCCATGTTCTGCTCTCACCTCCTTGCCTCGCATTGCCTATACATTGGTATTATCAGTCAACGTGATCACAGCAGGAGCAGCTGGGGTTTCTATACAGCCACAGCTGAAGTAGCTGCCAGCTCTCTTGTTTCCCACAGTGACTCCAATGGGCTGCTTCCAGACCCTGCCTTCTGGGTCCCAGCATACCACACAAACATTTTCATGGTTCCTGTGTCAAAGTAAGTCACTGACTCGGGTCTTTTCCTTCTGTTTACGCATTATTGGAAATCATTGGAGAGGAAAAAGGGAACATCCTGCTCAGAGTCTCACCATCCTTGTGATCCTCATTGTAGGGTTACAGACGTTCCTTTAAATAAAACCTAATTAACATGTGACAACTCTTTATCATGAACACACTAACTTAATCTGTTAATTCATAGGTTAACATGCATTAAATCAATTTTGCCCTACTAAATCTTTTGAGATACACTAATGAACTGAATGTATGCTAATGAATATGTATCCTAACATTATCCATAAAATGTAATTCTTACTGGCTGAAAGTCTTTAAAGGACCTATTTCATGAGCTATGACAATGTGGTAATGTGTGATGGTCCATTGTGGAATAATGAAAGAGCAACAGGCTGATTTTTAATGGCAATAAAACTGAATTTATGTGTTTGGGAATTCACAGCCTGTTGATCTACCATTCTTGTGCAATATTATCAGCACAACTTTAAACACAGAGATTTAGAAAACAGGGAATTAATTTGTACTTTGATTTGTCATTGGAATCACATATTAACCGCCTATTCAAAAAGCCTAAAGAAAAAAACTTACAGACATTAAATAACATAATGTGGATCATAATAAACTTTGGAATCTGTAGTAAATCCAGTAACTTAAGTGGTTTTGAAAGGGCTGAATTATTCTGGGTAGATGGAGGAAGCCTTATAGATCATGGTCACAAGTTCTGTGAATTGTGCATTGTATGCAATCTGGATAAAAAATGAGAACTTTGTCCAGCCATAGCAATTTACTTTCCCTGTGCAAATTTGAGATTTAGGGGGCCATTTTGTGTGGTTATGTTGCAAGCCTTTGACCAGACATTCCACATGAAGCAACCTAGGGATGTGTCCCTAAAGTTACTTTGCTTGGGTTAGAAAATTGGTTGAGTGGGTGTTGACAAAGGAAACCAGGTAAATGGAGCTCACTCGCTGAGGATAAAGAGGCCTACCAGTGGTGTTGCCCCAGGGGATCTGTTTCTTGCGTCAGATTATTTTTAACATTTTTTGTTAGTGAGAGTTGCGGAAGGGCAGTCAAGGTTCAGGTTTTGCCTCTTTGCCGGATGATACACAATCTGCAATTAGAATAGACACTTAGGAAGGTGTAGATAAACATGAGAAGGGATCTAGCTTAAGCTTGAAGATGGTCCTCAGAAATTTGGCAGTTGGAGGATTTAATGTTAAAAATACAATGGTCATGCATTTGGGCTTGCCGCAATCCAAATACAGGGGAGCAAATCATAGTATAGGGGGTGAAAGTATTTATGTCCACAAAAAGAAGAAGAGGAGGGACCTAGGTTGTTATTGGTGTCTGATGATTCTTAAAGTAGCTAAATAGGTAGAAAAAAAAGACAATGGTTGAAAGCTTAGAAGGATGCTTGTGTGGGTTCATAGTGAGAGGAAATGCCCCCAACAAAAAGAAAGGAGATGATAGTGCCCGCTGGTAGTCCTTTAGTGCAACCTTATTTAAAGTATTGTGTCAATTCTAGACGACCACACCTTCCAAAAGGATAATAAACAGGTTGGGAGTTGGTTGCAGAGGGGTTTCTACTAAAATGGTTAGGTGGTCCTTCATTATTAAAGCATATGAGGACAGACTTAAGAAGCTTAATATGTATACTTTAGAGGAAAAGTATGGGATTTAAGAATGTTGATATGACTAAGATGTTTTAAAATATCCTCTGTGGCATAAATGCACAGAAGGAGAGGCCTCTTATCAATTGGAAGAGCAACCTCTGCTAATGAGGGAACATATGATGAAGGGTGTGAAAGGGGATAAACTCAAGGAGTAATATGCGGAAATCTTCATCTTTACGGAAAGAGTGGTAGGATTGCATGGAATAGTTGGTCCTTCCTCAGTGGAGATCGTGAGATGAGGAATAGTATCTAAATTCCAAAAAAGCATGGAACAAACACAAAGGCTCTCTAAAGGAAGAAACAGGGGACTCTTGTGGTGGGTGTATATGGAAGGGGCAGACTAGACAGGCCATGTGATCTTTTTCTGGCCATCATGTTTTCTATATTTTACTAAAGGACCGCTTGAATTCATTAACATGCATTTTCCGTGTGTGGCAACTGGCCAGCTGAGAATACTAACATGGACTGAATACCAGCGTACTGGCCACCTAAAAAACTCAATAGTTAAGGGGCAAATTGTGCGCCTAGGGAGGAAAGTTGGTTTGGTTAGGAGAAGGACGTGGTTTTGTTATAGATAGAAGCACACTTGCTACTACTTTTTGAGGTCAGCGGTAATGTGGTTTTTAGTGCCAGTGCACTTAACGATACCATCAAGCCACACCCATTCGATGCTTAAATCCATGTGCTAAAATGCCTGGAACTTGTTGGGACTGGCACTTACCATGCATTAATTTGTGTGGGTATGTGCAAACATTTAGTAAAGACAGACCAACTCCTATCTATTATTTTCTCCTCCACTTTTTCCCTGGAATTCTACTAGAACATGTTTTAGATATTATTTTAAAAGGCCTCAGTGATGCATTGTGTGTTTTATCATTACCTTACCTCATCTTGCCTAAAAACCCACTTTCAGGCTGAGCTAGTAATTAAAGCTGGAGTCAGGTTTCTATGACTCCCATACACTTTCTAAGCATTGTAACATTTTAAATGAGTCCCCCCCCTTTCTGACACAAACTATTGTATTGTGGCATATTAGAATCATTAATTCTTTTGATGATCAATTATAACGGGTCTATCAAGGCTATGCTTGCTAAATAGACTGGATATGCCACTCAGCATAAATGACATTTTGAACATTTTTCAGTAACACACGTTTATGATATAACAATTGCAAAGGGGGTCATTAACGATCCTCATATTCTAGCAGGTCTGGACTTCCAATCCAAACATCCCAGAACCCACTAATGTCCAGATTGCACTGGTGGTCACTTAGCAGCTCCCCGCATGTTATAGCTAACTTGTGTGGGGAGCATCAGTTCGTGGGGCGGGGGGGAGGGTTGGGCCATGAATGAGAGAAGAGGGCTGAACGGGGGAGGAGGAGAGGAGCTAGAAAGGGCAGACGGTGGGGGTGGCAATCTGCAACCACCAGATGTACAGGGCCGATTACTAAGTCTGGCCCTGTACAACTGGGATTGGCACATGTAGATTGGGGGACCTTATTCACACCTTGGAGGTGGAAGATATAGTTCTCCCGGACATCAGGGGACACGCCAGAGCCAGATGATGTCCAAAGGAGGTGAGGGGGTGCAGGGGGGCAGGTGATCCCCGCAGCCTAACCCTGGCCATGGAAGGCCGGATCAGGGGTTGGGCTGCTGGGGAAAGAAGTTTATTTCCTGCAGCAAAAGAATTGCGGCTACTGGGGGGGAATGGAGCTGTGGTGCCATGGCAATGAGATGGCCTAAAACCGGGGCATTGTGTCCCGGATGGCCAGTCACTATGACTGCGATTCTGCTCCTGCAGGGATGGACCTAGCCTCTGCTGGAGAAGAATTGAGTTGCAATCCCCGGCTGTCCGGTTGTTCTGTACATCCAGACAGCATGGGGATGCACAACTTAGAGTGTCCTAGACTCATAAGCAAATTAATTCTGGATACACATATATAGATGTATAGGAAATTTCTTTGAGGGAAATTGTCAGAAATTTAAATTAATGGTGAGTAGATACGAGGATGAGAATGGTAAAGTTGAGTCCTTTCCTTGCCTGAAGTAAATGGGGGGAATGAAAAGAAGACACTATATTAATAAACCCAATATAATAAATAATAAGAATCACCACCAAGGGATACTACCCTTAGTTACACGCTGCAAGGGATGATGAACTTGTATGTTGGTGGAGGGGTTTGTGTGGTCCATTGATATTGAGAGCCATGTTGGTGCTTAGCCTACCCATAGCTTCCAGAAGGGTCACCCACAGCCAGACAGGTCTACTCAAAATGTGAAGACCCAGACTAAATGTATCCTACAGCCCATTTACAATGGTTTTTAAAAACTTTTGAATTGTCCATTTGCCGAGGCCAACAAGGATTGCATATGATGCTAATAGCTCCTGGACCATCAGATGATTGGGCTACAGAGCTCAGTTCTCTCTGCTAGGCACCGACGGCGCAAGAAAAATGCCAAAAGGACTGAAAGGGCAACTAAAATTAAAAAATTTGGTCTACTGAAGAAATCAGGGTGATCATGACAATGCTATTTTGAATCAAATCCCTCAGTAAAGGGACTCCAAAAATGGAATGTAATAGATTTTGGAAAAGGAAAAGAGCCTGAGTAAACTATTATCTGAATAAAGGCTTATAGACCAATGATAGTTCATACTAAGAACCAATGTCCTTTAGAGAATTTGGAACTAGAAGCATTTGAGAGATGAATGAATGTACCCTTAGACAAAAGCCTGGAACATGCATGGCAAGGGGGCTCGTAGAGATCAGTGATCGCAACCCGTCCATCTGGGACTTTCAGGTCAGTCAGGTTTTCAGAATATCCATAATGGATATGCATGAGATAGAATCTGCAGAAAATGGAAGTAGTGCATGAAGATTTATCTCATCCACTTATTCATTGTGGATATCCCGAAAACCTGAATGGCCTCCACCCGTTGGGTCCTAGAGGACTGGGTTTGAAAACCATTGCTCTATGATCAGAGGTTACCAACCTACAGTCATGGAAGGCCAAACACCATTCAGGTTTTGCAGGCTGCCCTAATGATATGCATGAGAATACATTGAATACAATTGGGGGCAGTGCATACGCAAATGCATATCATGCATATTTATTAGGGACCGACCTACAAAACCTGAATTGTGTTTTGGCCCTCCAGGACTGGAGTTGGGAACCTCTGATCCACCAATGGAAAGGGAAAACCAAACATTACAAGAAAATTATTTTTCTAGGAAAGAAAATATATCCATTTGTGGAGATGATACAACTTTAATGAAAGGCAAAAAGATAGCTGAAAACCTCATAACGTACTCTCTGAACTGATAGCAAGACAGAGAAGACAGCTGGTCTTACAAGAAAACAAACAGGAGTCCTTAACTCTGAGATCCTTCAGAACATGAACAATGCGACTAGAACTCATTCAGACGTCAAACTATCTAATGCATTGTATACTGGTGATGTTGTCACTAAAAACCTTGGGCAAATATTAAAAATTAAGGAATGAACACAAAACAAAGAAGGGGCAAACCTAAATAGGAAAATTTTCCTTGGAATTAATAAGTCAAGAAAACTGTGGTCTGAGTTGAGCAATTTGAAAAAAACTAACTAAAAAGGAAAAAATGAAAAAACTGAAACTGTACCTAAAAAATGACTTTAACCAATAGAATCAAAAGCTAGTTGCATTTTTAAGAACTTAAAGAGTTGTTGCTTATCAGGAAAAATGAAAGCTGTATGTTTGGATGTGGTTAAACCAAAACCTGCAATTTAATGCAAATCAGATATCTAGGAATTCCTGGCTCTAAACACCATCACCATGCAGACAATGAGCCCCATGCAGAAAGGGGCCCATCCGGCCCATCCTAGCATCCAAAATCTGGACCGGCTGGATTTGCACCTGATTCTGATCCCACGGGAGATAGAACAGCCCTGTGGTGATCAGAATAGGGTGCAAAGGGTTTGGACAGACTGG